>JADWQK010001094.1:0-716660 GCA_017933935.1 Sesamia nonagrioides
ATGGGGACCATGGCCTGACAATAAAATTTATTAATATTATTATTCTCTTTTTATTTTATCTTATGTAGGTACATATTCATTACATTTTTAAGTATTAACACATTATAGAAATATAAAAACACTAGCGACTCACTCTAATCATGCCGTTACTGTGAGTTGGCATGCTATTTACTCTGATTTTTAAAAGAATAGCTGCATATTGCATACACCCGGCTTAAGAATCGTGATGAAGTTGCCCTCGCATATTCGTTGTGAGACAATACTTTTTCACGCGAACCCATAATGCAGATGCTTTCAAAGAGGCATTTATTTCATCTGCCGGCGGCATGCCCCTAGTAATCACCGGAAGGGTCTGTGTAAAGTCACCTGCTAAAAGTATTACCATCCCTCCCATGATATCTTGGTTGCCTTTTGATGTCCCCCATTGTGCGATCTAGTGCTTCAATTGCCCTTTTTACCCGACTACGGCAAAGCAAAAGGAGGGTTATGATTTTGACAGGCTATGTATGTATGTATGTATGTTCATCTGTTCCCTCGTAACTTCTAAACTACTGGTCAGAATTCGACGAATGACATATCATTAGAAGCGTCTTAATTGTCCGCTGGTTATAGGCTATAATATAGCCTATACGCCATATTATGGCGTATCACAAAATCTAATGTGACGCCCTCTAGCGGACAAAACATACAGAGTAAAAAAATAAAATTAAGATAACTATGCCGTGTTTGGTATCATTTGAAAGCGCTTTACTTGTACATTTTGAATATATATATACATATATATATATATATATTCTGTTACTTATGAGCTATAAAGCTTGTCACCAAATTTAGTATTGCGCCCTCTAGCGGACAAAAAGTTATATGTTAATATAAAATTAAAATAAATATACCGTGTTTGGTATCACGTGAAAGAGCTTCACGAGTACTTTATTCTTGTACATAATTACAAGAATGCTTTAATGATGTTAAATATGAGCGATAAGAGTAAAGCACGTATCACGGGAACTGTGAATCGCTTTATGCAATGTAGAGAAGTGTGAACATTAATAGAATATATAATGCACTAATGAATACACGTTTGGAAAAAAGCCGCAGTCACACGTTGTCAAAGTGCTACGGTAGGTATATGTAACGTGTGACTACGCCTTTCCAAACATGAAAACTAGCAAAAAATTAGCAACTTTGTTTAGTGCAGTATTCTGAAAATCTTGTTTTATACTTTTTCAGCGTCGTTTTTTGTCGTAGTTGGGTTTTAGTTTTTTTTACTTTTTCAGCGTCGTTTTTGTCGTAGTTGGGTTTTAGTTTTTTTACTTTTTATTACGTGGAATATCATCACATTCATCCCAAACTAACAACTTACACTGCTGTAACATTCTTCCGCGCTCACTGCTTTTACTAATATTGCATTTCCTCATGAGCTAAGTTCAATGGTAACTGAGTGCGCTGTTCGTCCCGTTCCGAAAAAAATTAAAAAGAGCTGAGCTGATATAAAATAAGCGCCTGTTAAAATAATGAAAGCATAATCAATACTAAGCAATAGCTCCCGTTTTCGCAACATTTTTTATTACTGCTCTACTCCTATTGGTCATAGCGGGATGTTATATAGCCTAAAGCCTTCCTGGATTAATAGGCTATCCAACGCAAAAAGAATTTTTCAAATCGGACCAGTTTTTCCTGAGATTAGCGCGTTCAAACAAACAAACTCTTCAGCTTTATATATTAGTATAGACTAGCGGCCGCCAGCGACTTCGTTCGCATGGTGTAGTTATGCTCCGTTCCTATTGGTCGCAGCGTGATTTTATATAGCCTAAAGCCTTCCCGGATTAATGGGCTATCCAACCCAAAAAGAATTTCCGAGATTAGCGCGAACAAACAAACGAACATACAAACAAACTCTTCAGCTTTATATATTAGTAAAGATATAAGATATATAGATAGATAGTTACCCACCGGGATCGGGACTAGGGTCCAAGCTACCGGCACAGGGTGGTCAGGGCTCTAGAGGGAAGAACCTCCTGATAATGCGAGCCGTGTCCAGAAGTACAGCTTTTGAAATCAAGCCTTTGATCATATGTCGACAACCTCGCGAGCCAAATCTAGATACTTGATTTGTTTATCTTTCTCGACTTTCACGAGGTTCTCATCATGCGAGATGGTTATGTCAACAATCATTGCACGCCGCTCTGATCGATCCATCATCACTTTATCAGGCTTATTGGCAACAATAACCCTGTCTACTGACAGAATCGATCCATCATTACTATGATGGATCGATTCCAGTACAATGTGATATGGTCATTTTCGAGATCTGGGTCGGGCATATACCTGTAGTACGACACTTTCGATTCCACAAGGAGCACGGCATTCAAATACATATTTGAGAGCAAGTTGCTGATGAATTATCCTGGCTACAAGATTGTGTCTTTGAAAATACTCTCCATTTGCTAGACGAGAACACCCAGAGATAAAATTGATTCCCCCGGCCGATGACATGCCCGTCAGATGTCAACTGTGCCGTTTTCACAAGAAATCTCCGGTAATTGTTCGTAATCATAACTTCGTCCATAATAATACAGACAAAACCTTAGGTTTCACCAAAGAGATCACCGTAACGTATCCAGGCTACGGACGCTTGTAAATCTACATCAGGCCCGTGTAAGGCTCGGAAAAAGCGTCCGTGAAGCTGTTTGCTCTTCAATACCTCGATCGAGTCTCGTAATTAAAACTCATACTAGGCATACAGCTAACATAATAAATACTAGAGTTACCCTCGATAAAGAGTTCGCTAAGCTCAAACGTGACTTATTATGTCATATTGGATCATTGATTGACAGCACACGGACAAAGGAAATGAAGGCCTCTAAATATAACTAGATCCCTAGTGAACAGAAAAAGTGTGAAGCCAGCCTATAGGGAATCAAGCAAAAAGTTACGCATTGGGAACGTTAGTGGTCTCGTTGTAAATGAGCCAAATGGATAAACCATTAGCTTAGTTAGCCTATAGGTGTATTTCAATTTATTCTGTTTGATTTTTTTGAATTGAATATTATCACTAAACTCAAGTTAGTCGTGGTAGCCTAGTGGTTAAAACACCAGCTTCTCAAGATGAGAGTGCGTTTTCGATTCCAACTCAGCAAATACCAATGTAACTTTTCTAAGTTATAAGTACTTTCTAAGTATGTCATGGACACCAATGACTGATTAAAAGGTGAAGGAAAACATCTTGAAGAAACCTGGACTTTAAGTCTGAAATCGCCAACCCGCATTGAACAAGCGTGGTGATAACGCTCAATCCTTCTGTGTATAAGAGGAGACCTGTGCCCAGCAGTGGGACGATAAAAAGGTTGGTGATGATGATGATGATGACTAAATATCTTGACCATTGGCTAAAACGCTTTTTGCCAAAGAAAAACTAGTGCATGTAGTAACTCAAACTACATTGATTGATATACGCACGGTATTGTAATATGTCTAAGAAGCTATAAACAACATAATTTGATAGGATAAGGTAGTTTATACAACGTGTAACATAAAGGGTATATACATAACAAAGGCATGGTATCTTTACATGATATCAAACGATATTGGAAGGGTTTTTTAATCCTATCTCTTTATGTTAGGAAGTTATGAGGATAAACACCGCCTGTGATAGGCTACTATCATACTAGTCGCACAGAGATATTGAAGACATTTATCGGATTTTGGCAAGTAACGTGACGGGTAACAAGTAGTTATTAACGTATGTAGTGTGCTGCCACGTTTGTTATGATTTGATTTTAAGAAACACGAAACCGAAAATTTGGTACCAATTTTTTGAGTATTTTATTTTGAGTTGAAACCCTTCCGATATCGTTTGATATCATCTAAAGGTGCCATGCCCTTGGTATGTATATACCCTTTATGTTACACGTTGTTTAAATAATATATATTTATTTTATTACGCAATTTAAAGTTTCTGTTTCTTTTTTCAGGAACAGTTTTTATTATTTATATTCAAACAATAAAATACATGGGGATCTAAGAACAAAAGTGTTCCTTTAATCCCTAAGAAATTTCTTCCAGCACACCTGTGAAAGGAGAAGTATTTAATAGAAATGTAGACAATAGTTTGTAAGAAAGACATAGGAAAATATTTATACGTTAAGTCTTAAACTGAAATATTATATTATACAGGGTGTACCTGACATCGAAACGCAAACTTCTCGAAAAGACTACACCTGTTTGCTGATGTTGTTGGTATTTCCTTCGATAATAATTGAACTGCGTTTCTGAAGCGCGATTTCCTAGGAAATTACATGTAGCACAAACGTGGAATAATGGAATAGGAGAAGGGACTTTCTGAAATATACAGCGCGGCAGTCTCCGGATGGTGGTTGGTGCCTCCACAAGATGTTCGCTTTTCACTTTTGTAGTTGGATTCAAGGGGTAATTATTGATTTAAAGAATAGTTAGATCCGCCGGCCGGCGTTGTTGCTTTTTGATGGTGAAGTGTTAAAGCAGAGAGAGGTTGGCTGTTGTTTTTTTGTAAGTTTTTCTGGCTTAGTCTCTAGACCTTTAAGGCAGATGTATGGAATTATGAATTACATGGGAAGGAATCGAGAAATTTGAAGGTGCTTGATGTAGGAATGGTTGCATGCTTTAACAACACCACATGCCACTAACAAAATTATGATAGTCATTTATGTCGTTAATGATTACACAAACGGTTACAAAAATAACTGTTTAAAAAAATGTGTCGGCTCGACCTTTGTACGTTGCAAGCGTGCCGCCGTGCGTATTTGTAGGTATGACGTTGACACCTACGTAATTTTCACACACGTAATTTTTACTTTAAAATCGTATTGAGTTATAAAAGTATAGCAATTATGAATGATCAAAAGTGAAAAAAACTGCATATATTTTTTTTTTTTTTAGTCGAGGAAATGCCGACGCAGATTTCCACCACTGGGGGGTTCAGAATCATGGAATAGGAGAAGTGAGTGCCATGGATCCAGTAGGATCCATGGCACTCGCTTGTGCGTCGATGTCAGATACGCCCTTTATATTATACTAAATATGCTCACCACGGCATCAATATCCTTAACCAAGGATCTCAGCTGCAACTAAATCAAAGGAGGATAAATAAGGATCAGTCCGTTGTACCCTGATTGCACACTTTTGTGCACGACCGTCCGCACTGTCGGTAATCCGTTGGTGTCCTCAACCGAGGAACCAATTTAGATTAGCACGTCCTTACTAGATGCATGGACATTGTCTGAAAGCCTTTTGTTTAAGACCGATGAAGTAGAGTTTGATTTAAGATATTCTGTAACACTGGGCGATATTTTTTTTAGTTTTTGAGAATAGTGGTGAAATAATTTGCTCAAAGTACGGACGACAGCAAGTCAAGCTACCCCAAACTGTCTAATATTCCCAATCAACCTTGAGCCTTAATGCTTCAGAGATAAAGTTAAAAATCTAATAAAGAAATCTGACAGATTGTAGTAGCTTGATGTGCTGTCGTCTGTAGATATAGTAACTGCTTGGATTTGAACTCATGCCCTACAATTTAACATAATCGCGGCCGTTACCACTGGACCACTACATGACTGCTCTCTGTATGTACTTACATTCCATAGATCTGTATAATCTTTGGTCTTTTAAATATCCGACAAATGCTTTTATCAACATATTTAAAAATAAGAATATTATACTAGCATGAATAAGTAGGTATCTCCTCTATAAAATCTAATCTATGATAAGTATTAGTTTTCGTCACTATCTAAGCTCCTGGCACATCTCCAAGTGGTGTCAATGTGACAAGCACTGGAATCGGAATGACACAACTATTGATCGTGTTTCTCAGAACTGTTCAGTAGTTATTTCTTTTAGTTAGATATTTTATTTTATTTTTTGCCTTTTATACAACGTACATCGAGGAACTGGAAAAATTTGCCTACAGCGGTCTACCCGTCGCTTTACAATTTAACTGTCTTCAAGGCTAAAGTAAATAGGTTCTTAATAAGCTAGTGCGCTTTACCGTCAACGATTGCATCACTGCTTACCATCAGGCGGGTTTTTGCTCAAGTACTAGTGTATACCGTTAAAAAAATGTATTCACTTAGACATTAATAGTTCTCACCAGCATTACTGGAGTTAGGTTGTAAATATAGACTACAATCTCGTTTAATCTACCACAAACTAACTACTATTATCGGCGACAGCTTGAGCTGGTTGTAACTGGGATGTTTAGGAGTATTGGACCGACCGTAATAAACATTCCGAGACGTTGGACAACATTAGGCGTAAGTGTAGAAGTTGGGAGGATGGCTAGGACAATTTAAGATAAGTAGATTGATCTTTGGAAGTTCAGGAAACTTTGAATAAATTCAAGCTAGATGGAAAGTATGCCTGTTAGCCGAAGAGGTCATGATTTCCCATCCGAAAAAAAGAAATCCTCATGTTTTGATTGTAAGTTTCAGTAAATATACAACATTATTTTTTGTTTATTCGAAACCTGAATACAGTTTGTTCAGAATAAGCAACTGAATCTATTCCAATCATTTTTACACCATATTATATTTTTCCCCAAATACATTTAGAAATTGTTGCTGTGTGGTGCCCGAACGCTTCACGCGGCTTACAATAGATCATAGTACTGTGCGCCCGCGCTACAGCCGACGCCAGAGGTCAATGCCTCGCTCGACCGCCTGAGCGGAGCGTAGACCATATTTTTGTTGGGATAGCCAACTAGGATAACAAGCTCATAACTTTGTGGTTTTTCGTGATATCTTTTTGAAATTTTGTACATAGATTCTTTACTTAAATATACTGAACACGTGTTTCGGGTTTCGCATAACAAAAAAAAAATTAGGTAGATTAATATCTATTAAAATCGGGAAGTATTAATAAATATGAATGTCTATCTAATAAACAATAATTATTTTCTTTAAACCCTATCCATCCAAGTTCTGTGTAGTTGTAAGTAGCAGAAAAATATGTCTTTTTCCCGTTGTACCTTCAAGAAAGATGTTTGTTTCGGTAAAAGCTAATGCATACATATAAAATACACAGTTTATATAATGATGATCATAAATTTCCAAATAAACAACAATTTCACCAGTTGCCAAACAAGCGTCGAAATATTGCGAACGCAGAAAACAGTGGACGGTTGTTGAAAAATAAATATTTGTGAATACACAAACAAGTAGTATCTACAAACAGCTGCACAGAATGTGCCCACCAATGGTAGACAAAACATTCATCGCTGTTGTTTCCAGAAATCCGCAAATATTAGAGTTGTATCCGTTTATAGTGTGTTCATGGTGTCGAGAGCAAATATGCATGGCCTTGGTAATACACACAGAACTTGTGTTTTGTGGCAAATTTTTGATGCTTCAAATGTGACGTAATACGTCACATTTGAAGCATCAAAAATTTGCCACTAGCACCACTAGAATTCCCTCATAATATACTATATTATGAGGGAATTCTAGTGGTGCTTTCTCTATACAAACGTATTCCGCTGTTTTCTTCGTGGATGCTTTTAGAGCATTTTTTTTTTCTACAATTTTATACCGTGATTATACGTGCATAAATCATTTGATTTTTTTTCGAAACTTAATTAAGTAATAAAAGAAATACGATACTTCAAATTCGCGAAAAATAAACCATTTTTACCGTGATGTTCAGATGACTGTTAGACAAACGTGATAAGATTTTGCCAAAACAGAAATAACAGAGGCATAGGTATACTATCCTCTAAATTTTGATATAAAAATAATTAAGATCTGTCGTGTTTTGAAAAAGAAAACAGCGAAATACGAAACGTCTTTTGGTTAACGTTTTTGAAGGTAAAATCAGCCTGAGCTGCATCTGTCCTTTCGCACTTTACCGGGAGAGGTTGAAAGCAGTGCGACGGCAATAGTTTCTTCTAATACCTATTTTCCGAATTCCTCGGCACTACAGTCCCTTCTTAATGCTAGTTCGTTCACGTCGTATGTTCGCACAGGAAAAACTACATTCCCTAGCGTGAAATGTACGTGAAGCGTACTTCCTCAAGGTTCCTGTGTTTTAGCTAAGTTGAATAGTTAATGTGATATTCACGTATACCTTCCGTTATAAATTCTTGTATTTCTATTGCGTACTTTGGAAAAAAACGATGCTCATACACAGACAAACGAATATCCCCGACGAATTGTCCCTGGTTAGCATGGTTCTAACTTCCCAAAACATGGCGATTTTTTTAAATAATAACTTTTAATATTTATACACACATAAATCATCTTAGAGGAGGAGAAACTTAGTTCAATTATAGTAAAACTTCATCTAAATTCGTCATATAGGGACTTTATTTTATAAGTAACTAAGAGGTAGGGTAGGCACTGTGGTTGAGCATTGGACTTCTAAACAATTCGATGATGGCTTTGACCGTTCTTTGGTAAATGCATCACATTACATAATAATTATATAGATAATTATACATGTCAATGCATTGTATGAATTCCAAACCATATCGACAGGTAAGCGTTTATAGTTTCAACTGATCTTGATTCAATATCTTTATGGCTTACAAAGTCTTACTCTACTTCTGAGGCATGCACTATCATCGTACCGGGTCCACTAAGACCGATGTCTGTTAGTGCTTTGGGTTATACAAAAGAGATACCGTGGCCCTGGCGCACAGGTGTGTGTATTTTTAGTCAGTAAAAGTCTGACACGGGCCAAATACCCTCCCCTAATATAACCTCGGTGTAACCTTGGGTAACGGGGAAATAATCTCCCGCTCTGAGCAGAGCAAAAGGGTTTCCGCTCTGCTCAGAGCGGGAGAGGTTATTTGATGATTTCCCATCCGAAAAAAAGGCATGCAATGACATACGTTTATTGTGTTGTCATATAGGTAAATGATAATTAATGCAGATTGTACAACAAAGGAGTTTCAGCGCTAAGCGGTTTTAAAAAAAGCGCTGTGTCTATCATCATCATCATCATCAGCCCCTACTCGTCCACTGCTGGACATAGGCCTCCTTCATGGCACGCCAACAAGCTCGGTCTTGAGAAGTTCTCCGCCAGCCACTACCAGCCACCTTTTTGATGTCGTCGCTCCATCTCGCCCAAGGGCGTCCCACGCTACGTTTGCCGAGACGCGGTCTCCACTCGAGGACTCGTTTACCCCAATGGTTATCGGTCCTGCGGCATATGTGATCAGCCTATTACCACTTCAGCTTGCTCAAAAACGCTGTGTCTATAAAACGTTTGAATATAACAGAGACAGACATCGCTGTTTTAGATAGCGTTAAACGCATAATTACGTAAAATTATTTGCGGTTCAAGCGGTTCAAATGTAGTATCGCATTCCGTCATATCAAACATCAAGGTTGTTATCATTCTTCCTACAGTGAGAAACTAACTTCCTTTTTATATTAGTTGTACTGCATACAGTCACTTTGCATAAAGCTACACCACAAGTTATTATTAATATACTCGTAATAGTATCACCAGTATCGCCCAGTCCCTTCACTTTGATGTCTTCCGTGTACCTGTACAAAGATACTTATTGTTGTTGAAGAAACTAATATAATTTTCACATAATAATTCTTGGTCTATTTTTTTTTGTTTACATCATGTACGCATACTGCGTACATCGAGAGAAAAGACGAGGCGAACCGCTTCGTTCGGATCGTTGTGGTGGAAACTCGCCATCCGATGAAGGAACGGAGATGGGGCAATTAAATCATACAACGCACACTCTCCAAAATACATCCTATAGAACACCGACCAGCTGGCTGCTCTTCGTCTGTGCTCCAGGATTACAGGCGCAAGTAAAGTTAGTAAAATATGGACGTCACGCGATCAACTTTGGATAATAATGGTGCCGATGCTCTTGTTGACCATGTGCCCAGCCCACTGCCACTTTAGTGTTGCAATTTTTCGGGCTATGTCGGTTACTGTCGTTCTTCTGCGGATCTCCTCATTTCTGATTTGATCACGCAGTGAAACCCCAAGCTTAGCCCTCTCCATTGCCCTTTAGGTTACCTTGAGCTTTTTTATAAGGCCCATTGTTAGCGACCATATCTCAGTTCCTTAAGTCATCACTGGCAACACACACTGGTCGAAGATTTTTTGTCGTGAGACACTGCGGTATTTCGGACGTGAAGATAATAATAATAATATTTATTTAGACACATTTTGTTGACAGCATAAGCACAACAGAGTAAGACAAAAGGCAAGAAAATACAAATCAAAATGAACAAGAAACATGTCGTGCAATGTAGCAACTCTAGAACCCACACTAGGATACCCTGTGTCGTGGGATCCAGTTACTTCAATGTTGTAGACACCTTATATGTGCGAGTGGTTGCTTATACTAAACAATATTTAAACTTTTAAAGTATGTACTAGAGAAAACATGCAAAACATGACTGAAAACATGTAAGAATTGTGTGGAGTGTAATGTAGTGCGGTATGCATGTACGGACGACAGCAGGTCAAGCCACCCCAAACCGCCAGACCCTCCCAACCAACCCTGAGCCTTAATGCTTTAGAGATAAAGTTGAAAATCTAACAAGGAAATCCGACAGACCGTAGCAGCCCGATGTGCCGTCGTCCGCACAAATGTGTGTGTAATGTGTGTGTTAAAGGGATGTGTTTGGGAGAAGTGTTGCACCTGGTTGAGCATTTGGGGGAGAAATCAATGCATGGGAGTAAGGAAAGATTCAGTCCGTGCATAGTCTTGAGCTGAAAGCCACTTTGTGATTTTAACTCTACAAGTACGCTTTGTACAATCCGCTATGTCAAGGAGTTTATGCGTTTCCTGATAAATAAATGGGCCCATGAATCTTGGAGCTCTTTGAGCGAATTTAGTGCGAGTAGCGGGCGCTTTCCATCTCTTCTGTCTGCACGTCTTGCTAGATAAGGATTCTTCGTAGCTTCTCGCTACACTTACGTAGCTTGACCTCTTTCTCGAAGTTGTAGTGAAAGAGAGTGAAAAAGAAACACTGAACTTAAATTAAGTTCTGTTACTGTACAAGACCATCGGGGTCATTATTTTGGTAACGTGACATGAGTGCGCTTGTTCGATTCCAGGTCAGGCAAGTACCAATGTAACTTTTCTTAAGTTATATGTACTTACTAAGTATATCTTTGACACTTTGTACACCATTGACTGAAGGTGAAGGAAAACATCTTGAGGAAACCTGGACTTAAATCCAATCCGCATTGAGCAAGCGTGGTGATTACGCTCAATCCTTCTCTGTATGAGAGGAGACCTGGTTTGTTTTTAAGGCACCGTGTAGACTTCTAGCTATTTGAGGGGATGAAGCAAAAGAAGTGGAGACACGACTAGTTTCGCCTACTGTGGGTCGCGAAAATTGACTGACAGCGTTTTGAACACAACGAACCGTTGTTTCCTAATCCATTCACTAATGTGAATGTTGATACATATTTATTTGAGCTAAATATGTTAATACATATTTAGCTCTTGGCTGCTTTAAATGTATACATTTGGCTAAAAAAAAAAACATTTTTTAAGCCTATTTTTACTGAGCACAGTGCCTTGAGGTTTTTCGTTCTGGTTCGACTCCCAAAATACCGGGATTCAGGCAAATACTTCGTTTTGGAGTCACTGTCTTTTCTATTATTGTACAAATTGTTATAAATAAATAAATTTGCAGGTTCTTCTTCTTACATTGCATAATCCCCGTTGGGGGCATTGCCATAATTCCCACACTTGGCAGGCGGGTTGGGGATCGCAGTAATTTGTTATTCCACTAGAGGAGCGCCACTGCCCGCTTCCCTGGAGAGTTTCCTTAGTCACCTCTTACGAAACCCACAGGAAGACAAGGGTTGGTATTATTATATATCCGGTACCACACGGAACAATTAAATTTGAAGGTTGCGTTGATTAAATCGAACAACACAACCTTCTACCACCTATATGTATATACATATGGTATATACATATGGTATATACATATTTGGTATATACGTTCGTATATACCAAAATGCATAATATGTTAACGAAGCTCTAAAAATATAAAAATATTTTTTTATTATTTTTTTTTTTATATTTTAGAAGCATTTTTTATGTATGTATGTAAGTTTTATTTAATTTTTGTTTTCATGAAGGAAGCAGATCTATTTTGGTAAAGATTTGGTGAAGAATTATATATTGATAAATGTCAAAGTCGCATTTTATATTAGCTTATAGCTTTATTTATTTATTTATATTAGCTTTTTATATTAGCATTTTATTTTATATTAGCGGGAAAGCGTAACAGACAGACAGACAGACAGTTACTTTCGCATTTATAATACTAGTATGGACTAGCTGCGCCGCGCGGTTTCACCCGCGTAAGTTTCGACATGTTTTTTTTATGCTCCGCTCTTATTGGCTGCTGCGTGATATTATATAGCTTAAAGCCTTCTTGGATTAATGGGCTATTCAACGCAAAAATATTTTTTCTAATCGAACCAGTAGTTCCTGAGATTAGGCGTTTAAACAAACAAACAAACTCTTCAGTTTTATATATTAAAGTGTAGAGTATAGATTAACTCAAAGGTTTATCACGATTATTCTCATTAAACCCACTAGGTCTATAATTGGAATTATGTACGTTCTTATTGTGTTCTGCAATAACGTCCTTATTTAAAATGAAGAATGGTTGGTTTTCCTTTGGCAAATTTTCCAATTTGTTCGCGGTTTCCTTGTCGCCATTAAGCTGTGCTGGTATAACTCCAGTATTTTGCACACCGTTCTGTGTTCCAGGAGTTACTACGTCCGGGTATCCGATGTTGTGGAGTCCAGCATAGAATGGTCGTTGACCGTAGCAAGGGACGGTGGCCATAATGAAGATAAGGGCCAGTGTTGACATGATAATCTGAAAAACAAATATCTCTTAGGGCCAATACACAATATGTAAAAAAAAACCCGTCCGACCCGTAAGGATAATAAAGGTTAGGTAAACACATGACCAAATAAAATATGAAATTTTACTTAAGTAATCATCATAGTAACAATACTAATGAATTTTGAAATAGTCTTTTCTTCTCGCAATTTAATTCCAACTTCCCCAGATTTTGTATTTTTTAAAAAGTGACAACACTATTTTGGCCGTATTATTATGAGCGAATAGCGATGCAACCGCGTGCCGCGTACCGCGTGCCGCGTACCGCGTGCGTTGCCCCCCTTCGCCCGCGCATGTATTGCTTACCGCACATTTATTAAGTTACCTCTTTTTGCAAAATAATATTTAATTTAAGGGTTTTCTTTTAAGTTAAGCCTGGTATTTTAGGCATTAGTAGAATCAGTTATCGATACCCAACAATACCTTCACAGATCGGACAGGGTTTTCTTTTACATGTTGTATAGGACGTGTAATCACGTGCGTAGATGACGCGTTACTAGAACATGCTATTAAAGGGTTGTCGTCTGCTTAACCGGGCTTGCCTGTGTATGCCTCTGTGGTGATATCTACAAACACCACATGCAAACAATGAGTCATACTGACGTCACACCGATCCTGTATATCGCAAGCAGAGTTTACCGTACAACTAGCATATAAAGAACTTCACAACATCAACCGTTGGGCAAGACTTGCCCAAACAAGCCAAGAGAAACCACTCGTCTGGTCGGAGGATCCTCCCTTTTCTATGGATGATGAGTGAACTTTACTCCCTGTTCCTCATACCCATACCACACTGATGACCCAGAGCATAAACAGCGCAGCCTTCGTGCAATAACTTCATCGTCGTCATCATTACGACTCACCGTGAACTATACGGCAACCGGTTCCGAATCACTGGAACCTCAGCCGGCCTGGAAACCATCGCAAGAAACAAGACTCAGCCCACTATGGACCTCCGGTCTCCGGAGGGGAGTGATATAGCGGTATCTACAACTGCTCCGGTATCATCAACCGTAGGGAAGTGGCCGCCAGAGATAACACCTGTCTGGTCGGAGGATCCTCCCTTTTCTATCGAGGATGAGCTTTCCTCCCTGTTCCTCATACCTCATACATCGTGTTCCGGCATGATGTCTGGTGAAGCCGCACAGAGGACGGGTCTGAGCAGTTATGTTGCGATGTGTGCCGGGTACGATGCGCCAAATGTTGTTGTGTCGGAAGTTTGGTCATGGAGGGTCTCCAGTTCAGTCACCCTCTAGCGCTGCTTCGTTGGTCATGTTGTTGGGTTTAACATTGCATCACTTCGCTCAACTGCCGTCTTCCATTCGATCCGCGCAATTTTTTTTTTTTTTGAATTTGCTCTTAATGAACTAGTGCGCTTTACCATCAAACGATTACAAAATACAAATGGAATCAGCAAACGTAGATTCAACGATTTTACTTAACCTTCCAATATATTCACGTCTTGCACTAACGCAGTTGAACGTTGACAGGATTTACTCAGCTGTACCTGTGTGTATCACCATCTCCAGTGAATTTGTATTTGTGTGTGTTATAAATGCGAAAGTAACTCTGTCTGTCTGTCTGTCTATCTGTCTGTCTGTCTGTCTGTTACGCTTTCCCGCTTAAACCTCTCAACCGATTTTGGTGAAATTTGGCACAGGCAATCTTTAGACCCTGAGAAAGAACATAGGCTACTTTTTATCCCAGAAAATTTGATATTCCCGAGGGAAATCTAAATAACGCGATATAACCGAATTCCACGCGGGCGAAGCCGCGGGCGGAAAGCTAGTATGTATTATAAATGCGAAAGTAACTCTGTCTGTCTGTCTGTTACGCTTTCCCGCTTAAACCTCTCAACCGTTTTTGATGAAATTTTGGCACAGACAATCTTTAGACCCTAAGAAAGGACATAGGCTTCCTTTTATTGAAATATTTGATATTCCCGAAGGAAATCTAAAAAGCGCTATATAACCGAATTCCACGCCGGCGAAGCCACGGGCGGAAAGCTAGTAATGTATAAAAAAGCCGTGTGGCTATATATGATGGAGGAGGAACGATAGGCTTAGTGGCGCGGTCTGGCTCGACGTCGCACCACTAAGCTTGTAGTTTTAAATCCGTCCCTATTTTATTCAGATCCAACCTGTCCTTTACTGCCCTCTCACAGTGACGCCCTAAGCCAAGGTCCGTACATCACAGGACCATGGCCTAGCGTGGTCGCTTAGTAGTTAAGATTTCTAAGCCCTGATCTGGTTGTTAATTTATTAAGGTTTAACTATACCTATGAGAAACAGGGTGTATAGTTCACTCATCCTTCATAGAAAATTGAGGATCCTTCGACAAACAGGGTGTTTTGTCTGGCGGGCACTTACCCAACGATTGATGATACCGTGGAGGTTGTAGATATCGCTACAAACTTCTTATAACTCTAGGTCATTACCACTGGGTCCCCACGGCTAAGGTTTAAAAAAGCTTAGTTTAACTTACCGAGATGGACAATGTCTTATGAAGAATTAATTTTTGTCGACATATAATACAATGTTTAAATAATTTTAAGATCGATCTATAGACTAGCCTACACCTAATCAACGTTATCGGGTATTTTATAATCGTTCATATATTGGTGTTTTCAGTTCTAGGCATTTCAAATATAAAAGCCCATTCATACTATAAGATTAATGTTACTTTGCGTAAAAACATGCAATTTAAAAGTGAGCGGAAAAAATAAATGTTGACACCATATTATGTGACAAGATTTATAAAAGATCAAATGCGAATGCGATGCGTCAAATGTTCTTGTATCGGGAGTTTGGTCGTAGAGGGTCTCCAGATCAATCTCCCTCTGGCGCAGCATCGTTGGTCATCTTGTTAGGTTTAACACTGCATCACTTCGCTCAACTGCCGTCTTACTTCCTATTCACACTGTTTTTTTTTTTTGAGTGTATAAACTTTTAATAAACTAGCGCGCCTTACCATCAACGATTGCGTCACTACTTACGCATGTCAAGCACTAGTTTATAATTATTAAAAAAAAAAATGCGGACTAATGGAGGAACGGCAATCCTAACGCTTCGTGAGCCCTCATCATCATCATCATAATCATCAGCCTCTACTCGTCCACTGCTAGACATAAGGCTCTTTCATGGCACGCCAACAAGCTCGATCCTGAGCAGTTTCCGCTAGCCACTACCAGCCACCTGTTTGATGTCGTCACTCCATCTCGCCCAAGGGCGTCCTACGCTACGTTTGCCGAGACGCGGTCTCCACTCGAGGACTCGTTTACCCCATCGGTTCATCTCTAACATATTGTCAATGTTATTTATTTTGTACGAGTTTGAAAAAGGTACGTTCTCATAAAATTAACTTATATAATATACCTATTCCTTTCTATTAGCTTCTATTATCCAAGAAAAAATATGTCTCCTTACATAATCTAATAGGCCCTTGAGAAAAAATCATCCTTTATACAATACATGAATCTAAGGAAATATGAAGGGTATCTTCAAACTCGTTTATTTATACTATAACTTCACTTACAAAGGGTAAAAGGATAAAGAATACACATTTACCAAAATAAATGGAATTGAATGATTGTTGTTATTTACTTAACATAGATAAATCAGTATATAATGTAGCCAGTACTGAGAGCCAGTACCTTAATTGCGCAACATCAATTGGGATCGTTTTATCGCATATTTCTGATCCATTTCTCTATTATATTCTAAGTATATTTGTGCTCAATAAGGTGAACTACGCAATGAATGTTGTTGAACTGTCAAAATGAAAGTCATTGCTACTGATAGTGTGTTACGTACTTAATCTACAGGTCTACTCTAGTCATCTCAATCAGTATATAGACAGCCTCCGTGGCGTAGCGGTAGCGGACGCGGCCGCTGCGCAAGGTGGCGCGGGTTCGATCCCCGCACAGTGCAAGTATTTGTATGCATGAATATGAATATTTGCACTGGTCTGGTCGTGCCTCGGAAAGCACGTTAAGCCGTTGGTCCCGGTTGCCATACGAACATCTAGTGGCAGTCGTTACGGGTTGTTGGAGCCCTCAAAAGTCCTACAATTGGTCTAACTGCAATGCTTCGATGTCGCCTTTGGGTTGTGGAGGTCAGACGGCAGTCGCTTCATGGAAAATGTCGAAGTTTAGCCATATCAGCAGTTGGACTGGTAAAAGCGGACCCCAGACTCCAAAGCTGAAAAGGCTTCGGATGCGACTGGGATTAACGCTGAGATGATGATGAGATAAATCAGTATATAATGAAGCCAGTACTGAGAGCCAGCACCTTAATTGCGCAACATCAATTTAATCAACTATAATAATTAATCAACATCAAATCAAGATCGTTTTATCGCATATTTCTGATCCATTCCTCTATTATAATTCTAAGTATGTTTGTGCTCAATAAGGTGAACTACGCAATGAATGTTGATGAACTGTCAAAAGGAAACTCATTGCTACTGATAGTGTGTTACATAACTAATCTACAGGTCTACTCTTTGTGAGAGGTAATAGACCTTATTCGACTACGCGGGCTCAATGCTGGTTGACGTACGGAGGACGGGTCTGAGCAGTTGTGTTGCGATGTGTGCCCGGTACAATGCGCGAAATGTTGTTGTGTCGGGTGTTTGGTCGTGGAGGGTGTCCATATCGATCTCCCTCTGACGCAGCATCTTTGATAGTGTTGTTGAGTTTAACATTGCAACACCTTTTTTTTTTCTTTTTTTTTTCGGGGTGGGAATCCTCATAGGATGTCCGCCGCCCTAGGGTGGGCGACGGGGTCTGTCAGACTTTTACTGACTAAAACCACCCCGGTGTCTCTTCTATCACGAGCGCGCGTGGGGCCGCGGGAGTCTAAATTCTTCCGCAGCCCCACACTCTCGTCCTGGCCCGATCTGTCCGGGCCTCGTCTCCGGCACGGGGTAGTG
The DNA here is from genome assembly GCA_017933935.1 of Sesamia nonagrioides. NCBI lineage: Eukaryota > Metazoa > Arthropoda > Insecta > Lepidoptera > Noctuidae > Sesamia > Sesamia nonagrioides. The sequence goes on from JADWQK010001094.1 coordinate 17,820, forward strand.
GGGTGTTAAGCTACCTCGTGCATCGCCTCAGAGGCGCACGCTGACACTCGCGCGCGCCACCGCCGCGGGGTCCATCGAATAGGGGGCGGGGACTTCCCCATGTCCCTCGCCCCTGGACCCATTCATGGGGAGCGGAAGAGGGCGTTATCCGCCCTTCTTCGGCGCCCGGTGCGTCTTCTGCGGCCCGGGAAGGGAGTTGAGATCTCCCTCTCCCGTTCCGCAGCTTTCTTCTGCGACATCACGTCCTCGCAGAAGGTTACCACCGCGTCCCACGACTCTGCGCTGCCGGCCATCCTCCGCACTACTGCCGGCAGCGTCAGGTCGCCTCCTACTTCATTTGTGAGGACACGGCGCTGCTCCTCCCAAGCTACACACTCGGAGAGCGTGTGCTGCGCCGTGTCCTCCCCGCATTGGACGCAGTGGTGGCACCGAGCGTCCGGTTCCCTGCCTAGGCGACACAGGTGCTTGCCGAAGCAGCCGTGCCCCGATAGCACCTGCGTCACCCTGAACGACAGGGAGCCGTGCCTTCTCCCGAGCCAGTCGTCAAGTACTGGCCGGATCGCCTCGACGGTAGCAAGGCCGGCGGTAGGGCTCATAAGCCTCTGCCGCCAGTCCGCCACCAGGACCTGACGGAGCTCCCCTCGGCGCAGCTCGATCTGCCGCTGCGCCGGACTGGAGCCCCGTGTCCGATCTAACATTGCAACACCTCGCTCAACTGCCGTCTTCCTTCCTACTCACTAATTTTCTTAAGTGAAGGCTTAATAAACTAATGCGCTTTACCATCAACGATTGCATCACTACTTACCATCAGGCGGGATTGCAGTAGTTTACAATTATTAAAAGAAAAAATTGTTTTTTGGTCCTAAGCCGATTTCTTCGCGTAGTTTTGCCTCACCATTCATTAGCGTCCTTTGAATAAAGTAAGAATGAACTCAAGGAATGATAATTTTTGGTCGGTGCCCTTGCTCGAGTTTGTATCAAGAGAAGAAGCTTAATTATTTCCGTCATTGGGACGGGAAACCTTAAACCTCTTTAAAATATTATCAAGCTCTCATAAAAGAGTTTTATTAATAAGGTTTTCTACATAAAAACTAGCTTTCCGCCAGCGGCTGTGCCCGCGTGGAATTCGGTTATATCGCGTTTTTTAGATTTTCCTCGGGAATAAAACTAATTAAATGACGATTGATAAGTTTTGACCGAAGATGAGAAGTGATTAAGTTACTAAAACGGCTATTAAAAAATAAGGGTTGATCGTAGAAGGGTGAAAATTTAGGATTGTATGTATTTATATTGTATCATAAAAAAATAGAAACTAAAAATTTTGTCTAAAAATAAAATTTAGGGGTGGACTACTCCTAACATTTAGGGGGATGAAAAATAGATGGTGGCCGATTCTCAGACCTACTCAATACGCTCACAAAATTTCATGAGAATCGATCAAGCCGTTTCGGAGGAGTATGGGAACGAAAACTGTGACACGAGAATTTTATATATAAGATAATTGTATTTTAAAATATTCTTTAATTTTATAAACAGAACTTTTATAACTTAAAAATTACAAGTATTTAACAAAAATCTCACCCAAACAACAACAAAAATCACCTAAATCCGATTCTGATTATCATTGAACGGACTCGGTCTGACTGGATAAGTTTGTGGGTTAGCCAAGTTTGCGGCAACTTGTTCTCTATTTACAAAGAAGAAAGGCTGCTTTTCTACTGGCAAAGCTGCTAGCTGATTTGCGGTGTTCCTGTCCCCATTCAACTGGGCTGGTATTGGCTCGTTCTGGAATCTGTCGGATAATCCAGAAGCTACTGGGGTGGCCGGATATCCAATTGGTCGAAGTCCAGCGTAGAATGGACGCTGACTGAAGCAGGGCACGATGGCTAACATGAAAAGCAGAGCAGTTTTCGACATGGTGATCTGAAATGACAAATAAATATTTAAATTCCAGCTTATTTTATGTTAGTTTTAACATTCGCTCTTTCTCTCCTCTCCTCTCTCCTTGGATCTTAAACTGAAATCTGTGGTTAATGGCTTAATCACTGTTCCAGCTAACTATCAAGTTATTCCAATATTTCTATGAGAAAATCATACGAAGATTTTTTTTTATAATTACAAACTAGTGTTTGACCCCAATCCCGTCTGATGGTAAAGCGAACTAGTTTATTTTATAGTCTATTCAATCGAAAGCACTGAGTGGATAGGAAGGAAGACGGCAGTTCAAGTAGGTGATGCAATGTTAAACCACGACCAACGATGTTGAACCAGAGGGAGATTGATCTGGAGACCCTTCACGACCAAACTCCCGACACAACAACATTTGGTGCATGTTACCCGGCACACATCGCAACACATCTGCTCAGACCCGTCCTCCGTACGGCTTCACCAGACACATCATGCCGGAACACGACGAATCGCTTGGCGGCAAGACTTTATTTACAGTTACGATTTAGAACGCTATATTAACTACTGACAGTTTACTGTATCACAAGTCTTTGTAAAACGAAGCAGGAGCGGTTGATACAGATATTACAAACAGTAGCACTAATGACTCGCCCCTGCTTCGCCTATTTTTTGATTACTTGACCATTAAAGTGTGTTTATTTTTTCATCACGTTAAAAGTGGAGCAAAATATAAAAAATCTGAAAAAAGTCTTAGCGAAAACGATATCTTCATTTACTCGGATTTAAAAAAAAAATTAAGCATTATCTTAAAAGACATTACAAAACGGGTACCTACCACAAAAAAGGATTAATTTGAAAAAAAAAAGTACTGTGTGCTAACATCCACCAACAATTGATTTTAATAAATCGAGTATTGAAAACGGCTAATGTAGAAGAAAAAGACAGACGTTGCAGTGACCCCAAATACACTAGATTGCATCACTGCTTACCATCAGGCAAGATTGCGGTCCAACACAATAATTATAAAAAAAGAATATTATTCACTTATACTCATTTGTAGCACTACAGCATACGAATATTTAAACAATCGCATTGACACTTTTCCTAAAGCATAAAGGTTTCAAGCCAAAAAAAAAAAAACTAAATTATTCACTTCCACTTTAAACTTAGAACGTTCGTTTTTATATTATTAACTAAATGCAGAACACGTTTTTATCCAAAGTAGGTCCTAAATATTCCTCCACTTTGTACGTAAAACTGATCGTTAAAAACAACACACATTTACCTGTATCTCTTAACTGAATCGCACAAGTGAATGGCTCGGTTATCTGAACTGGAATGTTTGAGTAAAGAACGCACTTCAATATATAGTACTTTAAGTTCTTGCCCTCGCGTTGAAAATACCTATAGTATGTAAATGTATGTACCAACGGAAAACCCATAGACTAAAAAACATGCAAAGCGGGATATCAGCAGCCTGGTTGCGTAAATAACATTAACGATGGGTTTCTGTTTAAAAGTTCAACCACATTCATTGCGTTATTTACGTTGTTGTGCAGACACATTTACGAACATATGGAGCAATGGATTGCCAACTTCTCTCAGACCCCGATGACCCCATTACCCTCCTCCAAGAGGCCAATAGGGCCACCAGCACATTACACAAACACAGACCGACCTACCGACCTCGCCGCCGAGGACCCCGTCCCTTGTCCGATGAAGGCCAGCCCGCGCCGCAGCTGAGCCAGTAATATCATAATGTCCCAACAATAACCTCTGAGTTTGTTTCGGCGTTTCTTCTCAGAGCTAGTTCTAGGAAACGCCGCGGTCATCAAACCATTAAGTATAACTTTCGATCCAGCCGTCCCCTGCTGTCCTCTCTAGCGACGCCCTAAGCCGAGGTTCGTACCCCACAGGGGCTGCCCTTAGTGCGTAGTCGCCTAATTTTAAGTTAGTTTTAAGTGCTCCTGACTGGATGCTTTAATTTTTAATTAAGGCATCCAAAGGAAAGTCCGGTTAAGTAGTTACGGCCTCTAATGGTCAACTACGAGATGCTATAAAAAAAAAAAAAAATAGGATTAGCAACATGCTCCGAAATGAATACAACTGATAGTAATAGGGTATTTGACTAAAAAAACTAATTAGTTCGTCTTTCAGATTATAGAAAAATATTGGATACGTATATTTTGTTTTATCAAATCAATAAAAAATGACAAATATAAAAGGCATCAAAGATCAGGAGTGGTAGCTGGTGATGTCACTGGCCGCAAAAAAGGGTAACGTGCAGTGACGTCACACGAGTTTTCAACGCACTGTGTCGTCTTCATTTTTTGTTTATATGAAAAAAGAAAAAATACGTGTCTAGTATTTTTTGGAAATCTGACTGACGGACTAATTAGTTTTTTTTAGTCAAATACCCTATTGCGTAACATTTTTAATCTCAATTTGAATCAGTTTACTGTTACAGTACTAACAAATTGTATAGCATTTTTTTTTTATTCAATAAATATAATCAATATATAAAGTCAATAAATATTTAAATTAAATAACCTCAATCATAATATTTTGAAAAAGCAATATTTAAAAAACCTCCACCTCAACCTTTTCTCGGTGGTAGGCCATAACATCGGCTGCCGGCAGAAGTTACCACCCACCAGACAAAGTCTTGCCGCAGAAAGTGTTCCGGCATGATGTCTGGTGAAGCCGTACGGAGGACGGGTCTGAGCAGTTGTGTTGCGATGTGTGCCGGGTATGATGCATCAAATGTTGTTGTGCCGGGAGTTTGGTCTTGGAGGGTCTCCACATCAATCTCCCTCTGGCGCAGCATCGTTGGTCGTGTTATTAGGTCTAACATTGCACCACCTCGCTCCACTGCCGTCTTCCTTCCTATTCACTAAGGTTTTTTTTAAGTGAATGGGGTTAATAAACTAGCGCGTTCTACCATCAACGATTGCATCACTACTTACCATCAGGCGGGATTGCAGTCAAGCGCTAGTTTATAATTATTAAAAAAAAACCTTTTTCAATCCAATAAATAATAATTAAAAAAAAAAAAACAAACTACAATAGATCCAAATTGTCAATACAAATTCAAATTAAATGACATGAAAAACATTGAATAAAATAAATGGGAAAACGCAATTAAAAATCTTCTTGTTTAAAAGGGAATCTTTTGTTCTCAATCACGACAACCTAATATTAGTTAATCAGAGGAAAGATTTAAATTAAATCTTTTGACATCGTGGCAACTTTTAAGGCAAAGAATTTAAATTGTCAATCTGCGCGGGCCTTTAACTTTTTAGTTAATTGATTGTGTCCACTTTTCTGCGACATCTATTGTGAATTTGTTACGGTTATTATTTCCGATGAATAAATTTTCACTCTTTTGTTATTTTACTGCGCTCGGTAAAAGTGAAATAATTATTTAGTTACAGTGTGGGGTTTATATCAAATAATGTTCAAAATTAATCTGACTTCATTATACAGCACAGCAAGCTGTTCTGGTGAAGCCATACGGAGGACGGGTCTGAGCAGTTGTTATGCAATATGTGCCGGATACGATGTGCTAAATATTGTTGTGTCGGGAGTTTCATCGTGGAGAGTCTCCAGATCAATCTCCCTCTGGCGCAGCATCGTAAGTTGGTCGTGTCATTAAGTTTAATAGTGTATCACCTCGCTCAACTGCCGTCTTCCATTCTATTCACTCAGATTTTTTTTGTGTGAGAAGGCTCTTAATAAACTAGCGCTCTTTACCATCAACGATTTTCAACGATTGCATCACTGCTTATCATCAGGTGGGATTGCAGTCAAGCACTAGTTTATAATTATAAAAAAGGTCAAATTGGATTCTCAGTTGATACAGGTATTGTAGACATTAATTGTTTGAGATGTCGATTGATATGGACGAAATCGTCAAGCCCAAATTCATTTGAAATTATAGTAAGAGTGTAAGAGTGACGCAGTAAAGATATAAATATGACCTACCGTCTACCTACTAGGTCTAGCATATAGCGAGATATCCGAAAATAATATATTGTCCTTCTGTTTTATTTATCATCAACTTATGGATAGTCATGATGGCATAGCTAAACTCACACACTTTAAAACTATCGGAATTATTTTAAATAATATTATTAAACCATTGCTTTAAAAGAATGAAAAATTATTCTACTAATCCACGGTTCACTACGGACCACTGCTTGATCAAATCAGAAATGAGGAGATCCGCAGAAGAACGAGAGTAACCGACATAGCCCGAAGAATTGCAACACTTAAGTAGCAGTGGGCCGGGCAGATTGCCCGTAGGACCGATGGCCGATGGGGCTGACGGGTTCACGAGTGGCGACAACACACCAGAAGACGCAGCGTGGGTAGACCCCTGAAAAGGTAGACCGGGAGGCACGGGACCGGTCGTCGTGGAGATCCTTGGGGAGGCGTATGTCTAGCAATGGACGTCTTTGCGCTGAAATGATGATGATGATGAATCCAAGGTTAGACAAGAGTTACCAACTGTTAGACTTTCCCCTTGACTGAAGAAGACATGATGTGTTATAGCTACACACCCGTATGGTCATCTCAAGCTGACAAAAACCATCTTAAATAAACAGGTACACCTCTATTAACACATGTCACCTGTTATAAGGCTAGGCTAAGCTAGGCTAGGCTAGGCTAGACTAGACTAGGCTAGGCTCGGCTAGGCTACGCTAGGCGGTTGCTGACCGCGAGACTCATCTTTCTTTATCGATTTTTATGCTTCTCGTCACAAAAATATCAGGCCTTGCTAAAACAAAAAATTCAATTACTTATGCGATCAATAATGTTTGAGAAACTAGTTATTCCAGAAGAGCGCGTTCAGTTTATGTAGACCAATCATGGATTTAAACTACACCTTAGGCTTTTCCAGGCTATTCTGGTTGTAATTGTAAATACAGGTTGACTTAAACCGTAGAAAAACCATATGGTTTTTCCACAGCTTAAATAAGCTGGTTGGAATGCTTTTACATCTCATTTCGCTATTTTAATAAATGTAAATGTTTGTGAAGATGTTTGCTATAGAATAACGCGTAAACAACTTTACGAATTTGCATGAAATATGACACAGAGATAGAGCCTAACCTGAACAAACAAATATTATATTTTTATGCGTAAACATGCTGATGTAATTTCTCTAGTGTGTATATGAAATTTCTCGAAAAAAAAAGTCAACGATAAACAGTCACTTTCAAAAGTAATTCTATTTTATCTCTCGGTGAGAGGGAGAGTGGGCGGTAATCCATACCACGCGGGCTCAGTGCAGGTTGGTAGATGACACATATCTTCTGTCATCATCAACCTTTCTCTCAGACAGAGAAGGATTGAGCATAATCACCACGCTTGCTCAATCCGGGTTGGCGATTTCAGACTTAAAGTCCAAGTTTCCTCAAAATGTTTTACTTCACCTTCAGTCATTAGTGTCCAAGATATACTTAGAAAGTACATATAACTTTAGAAAAGTTACATTGGTACTTGCCTGACCTGGAAACGAACCCGCGCACTCATACTTGAGAGGCTGGTGTCTTAACCACTAGGCCACCACGACATTGGTGACACAAGAGTATTGGTGATGAAATAAATTACACAAAGTAAACCGCCTGACTGGCTTAAAACCTACGGTCAAGTAAGCCACGGTCGATATTTCTAAGCCAGCGCTGCACCGCCGCCATATCTTAGAGGCCGAATATATTTCCCCTTTATCGGGCGCAAATCTACCCCGAGTTACAGGTGCCCAAATTATTATTTTTGGTTGCCCAGTCTACAGGGTGTATCTGACACCGTAACGCAAACTTCGCGAAAAGGCTACACCGCATGCCACTAATACAATTATGATAGTCATTAATGTCGTTAATGAGCGGTAACAGAAATCACAGTGTTTGTAAAAAGTGTCGGATCGGCCTTTGAACGTTGCAAGCGTGCCGCCGCGCGTGTTTATAGGTATGACTTTGACCCTTCATGTGAACTCTATTAAATCAGCTGATAGGATAGTTTTTCCAGTATTGTTAACATTGCGCTTTTTAGTGTAATTAGCGAATTAATTAATTTTAACTTTAAAATCTTATTGGGTTATAATATAGCTATAGTATAGCAATTATGAACGGTCTAAAGTGAAAAAACTGCATATAATTTTTTTTAATCGGGAATGAACCGACGTAAATTCCACCACTGGGGGGTTCAGCATCATATACTGGACCCATGGTACTCGTTTGTGCGTCGATGTCAGATACACCCTTTATATCTTCCAAAGTGCACAAAAGTCTCACGACTGGTGCATTACTTGAAACCGCGAATACGCACATCCTCGCCCTTTATCTGCATGATTACTGACTCATCCAAGATTCTTACAAGTCACATTTTTTATCAGATCGGTAGTTATCGCGATATTATTGTAATGACAGCGGTTGATCGGGAATTCGTGGTAACGGATGGATGAGTAGTAGATTAAATTCTTGTAATTATGAGTTTATGTTCCTGTTTGATCATCAACCTTTTCTGAACTTAGTTTTTCCTATTAGTAATACTTTTCAGATAGCAATTTATGCATTCTTAAAGTTATTCTGACTAAGCTGGAAAGAGCTTCCCCTAAAATTATTTAAAAAAAGACTCCGAAGCTTTTTAGTGTTGAAAGCAGACTATAGTACAAATGAACACCTTACTGAAAAAGATTTTTGTTTAAGTTATAATAATGTTGTTTTGTTAAACTGTATTTTCTAGTTTTAAGTTGAGTGTTTCAAAAAAATGTATGTTTAAATGGTAAAACATGGCTTAAACTGTCATTATAAACATAAATACATTATTTTTGTCATCGTTACTTAACCATGTTTGCAAAATAAAATTATCTTTATTTTTAAAAATACTATTAATTAAATATTAATTAATAATGATAATGGGATTTTTTTTGATTTATATGTTTAGTTAAATTTTTAAATATTTTAATATAAAATTTATAAAATAAATTTTAATAGTACAAATACGTTTATAATTTTCAAAAAATGTAATCCACCAATATAAGGAGCAGGGTTCAAGCTATGGGTGATTAGGGCTCCAAAGGCAAGAATCTAGTCTCGATGTGGGCTGTATCGAGGAGTACTGCCTTTTGAATTATTTTTATATATACACGCATATTTATTAATCCATACCTATTTCTATAGCTTTCAAAAACTTGTTCTTTTTATGGCTTTTTTTTAGCCAAATAAATGAATGTCTTTGTATTTGGATGGAAATAATCAAATGAAACATGCGTGGGTTTTAGTCAATAAGTCTGACACGATAGACTTTTATTGACTAAATCCCAGGCGTGGGAACACGCATCACTTGCCCGCGCCAGGGACCACAAACGAACATTCCGACCCTGGTAGGACAAATAAATACCTTATTTAGTTACATTCATGTTACATTTGGAACTTTCTAGTTCAGATACATAAACAATTTAAATACAGGATAACAGCGATCTTCTTTCTTCTGTTTATTTAAAATTTAACTAAGCCTAATAGCGTCCATGATTGATTTTTCCTCTTCTTCAGCCTATAGATGTCCACTGCTGGACAAAGGCCTCCCACAAGGCTTTCCACGATGACCGGTCTTGTGCTGCCTCCATCCATCGGCTTCCCGCGACCTTCACCAGGTCATCGGTCCACCTTGTTGGGGGCCTCCCTACGCTGCATCTTCCAGTACCTGGCCGCCATTCCAGAACCTTACTGCCCCATCGGCCATCAGTTCTACGAGCAATGTGCCCTGCCCACTGCCACACAGCTATGTCGGTGAGTTTGGTTCTTCTGCGAATCTCCTCATTTTTAATTCGATCACGCAGAGAAACTCCGAGAATAGCTCTTTCCATTGCCCTTTGTGTGACTCTGAGCCTTCGTATGAGGCCCATGGTGATCGACCACGTTTCAGTTGCGTAAGTCATCACACGCTGGTCAAAGACTTTAGTCTTGAGACACTGCGTTACCTTGGACGACGAGAAGATGTAGCGTAGCTTCCCGAACGCTGCCCTGCTCCCAAGCTTGCCGAGCTGGATTCGACGAAACACCTCTTTCTCGAAGTTGGACCTACCTAGTTGAACTGTTTGTCCCAGCCATATATACCATATTATATACTCGTGAACAACTTCCAGTACAGAGCAACCAACTAGAATTAGAGTGGGTGCGACATGAGAGTTTGACATGATCTTCGTCTTATTCATGTTCATCCTTAGACCCACTTATTGAGAAGCTCTGCTGAGGTCATTGAGCATTTTGCTCAAGTCTTCCAGGGTCTCCGCCATGACCACGATATTATATGCAAAACGGAGATTAGTGATGTACTGACCGTTGATGTCAATGCCAAGTCCTTTCCAGTCCAGGAGCTTAAAGACATCTTCCAATGCAGCAGTGAATAATTTGGGAGATATGACATCTCCTTGTCTCACTCCACGCTGGAGTTGGATCGGTTTCGCGTTGGAGCCCGGGATCCGCTTTCCTGCTCAATCTCCTTCATTTCCCGCGATCTTTAGCATCCTATGCTGTCAGATTATTGGCACGCATGTCATCTCTTACAACGTCAAGTCAGCACTTCTTTGGTGTACCCCGCTTGTTCCGGCCCGGCGGAGGCGCCATGGCAAGACATTTGTTACCCACGTAACTTGCCGGTTTTCATAAGACGTGACCGTACCAGCGTAGGCGACCCTCCTGCAGTGTGTCTGCTATGTCACGGACAAGGAGACTGCCACGGATGCGGGAGTTCCTGATACGGTCTTTCCGCGTAACTCCACACATCCACAACAGCATATTCATCTCCGTGACACGCAGCTCCTGCTTGTGTCACTCAAGCACAGGCCACGCCTCACTGCCATACAGGAGAACAGGTCTAATGATGGTCTTATAGACCTGCCCCTTAAGCTTAACCGGCATTTTGGGGTCACAAATGACACCTGTCACCTCACGCCATTGTGCCCTGACGTCGCAATCAATGTCGCCGGACGCCTGAAGCACAGACCCCAACTATTTAAACTGGTCTGTGCACTCGACCATGTCTCCGCCTATGCGCACAGACATGGGGTATGTCGTGTTGCTAGCCATGTACACGGTCTTCGCCACATTGAGTTTCACACCTCCGTTCTCGAGTGAGTCTGTCCGCGTCCGCCAGCGCGATATCGTCAGCATACATAAGCAACCAGGGAGGTTGCTCATGTGAGTCCCTGATGCTATCCGACAAGACGTCTAATATCACGCTGAACAGAAACGGACTAAGAACGGAACCCTGGTGGACTCTGACGGTGATGGGGAAGGGTTTAGTGTCACCAACAGCGATCCTGACAACGGAATCGAAATTGAGGTACATGTCTCAAATTATGTCAACATATGCTTCTTTGTGATCTGGAGTGGAATCCTCCAGATCACCCCCCGAGGAACACAGTGGAAGGCCTTCTGCATGTCTAGAAAGAGCATATGCAGAGGTGTGTTCTTCGATCTGTATCTCTCCATGGGGATCCTTAGTGCGAAGGTAGGGTCCATGGTTCCGTACCCTAGTCGAAACCTATATTGACACTCCGAGACAGCACACTCCTGCCGGATCTGGGAGTCTATAATCCTCTCAAAGATCTTCATGGTGTAGGATATGACCTTAATACCGCGATAGTTACCACATTCCTGAACCGAGGCCTTGCCTTTGAAGACTGGAGTAATAATACTCAGCTTCCATTGGCTCGGAATTTTGCCGGTTGTGGATTGCGCGCTTGAGAAAGTTAGTTAACACCGCCCATCGCCTTCCAGGCCTCAAATTTAACTTTAGTATTTTAACATTATGAATGCAGTCTAACAGTTTGTATTACAGCCAGTCGCGGGTTGTTAGATTACTGTGACTCCTGGAGCACAGAAAAATCAAGGTGTTTTTTAGTCAGTTAAATTCTGACACGCCCTTCCACTGTGCGCAGAGCGGTCATTTGATGATTTCCTATCCAAAAAAGTGCGACTATAATGGAATGATTTATCCTTGATACTGTGTACATATCTTAACATCATGAATGCAACAACGACTGAATTGGTTTTATTGAAAACTAACTGCGCCGCGCGGTTTTACCCGCGTAGGTTTCGATATGTTTTTTTTTTATATGCTCCGCTCGTATTGGTCGCAGCGTGATGTTACATAGCCTAAAGCCTTCCTGGATTAATAGGCTATCCAACACAAAAAAAAATCAAATTGGACCAGTAATTCCTGAGATTCGAGCGTTCAAACAAACAAAGAAACTTTTCAGCTTTATACATTGGTATAGATTCTATGTTCGGCAGTTTACAGTATATTTTAGTTAATGGTAATATCAGCAGCTCCTATCGGGGGAGTTGGATGACGTAGTAGTGTGCTTTGGAAAAACCTCGATGCAACGTTAGTCTGTTAGGATTGACAGAAAAGGCCGAGGCCATACGGAAAAGTGGGTCGATGCGGGCTGAATGAATAAATTCATCATCTGCCTTCATCACCAACCTTTTTGTCGTCCCACTGTTGGGCACAGGTCTCCTCTCATACAGAGAAGGATTGAGCGTAATCCTTGCATTGTGTTGTCTTGCTTCTTCAAAACTATATGGGTGTTGAATATCTTCTCTGATTTTTGTGTTTAACGGTGGTGGGCGCTGCCAAAAAATTTGAGGTAAATTGAACGCAGCCATGGTGGTAGTGCGTCTTTCCGCCGACCGCCGCACAACGCGGCGCTAGTGACTTCCTTTCGAACTCGCAAGCTAGCTAGTCATAGCCACATTTAACGGTCACAAAATTTACTAATTTTTATTTATTTAAAGTAATCCCTGGGGAGATAGGGATTCTGTAAGTGAATTGTGTTGACGTGCACCATCTTCTGATCAGCAGGGTAATTACGTAACACACTATCAGTAGCAACGGGTTTCATTTTGACAATTCAACAATATTCATTGCGTTCTCTACGCTATTGAGCAGACACACTTTTCAAACACATGGAGCAATAGATTAGCAATAAGCTTCGAAATGTTCGGTAGACTGTTTGAATGACTTGTTTGTGTGAATGACTAATAGTTATTACTATCTTGGGTGTTACGTAATTAGGGTGCTGGTCTGGTGGTCTACAAACTCCGCATCTGAAGCTTGGAGGTAAGTGGTTGCCGCTTTTAGCCCCATAATGAGACAAGTATACTGCGAAGACATCATCCTATCAGATATTTACTTATAATCTATACTAATACTAGCTGACCCGGCGAACTTCGTTCCGCCTTAAAGGCAATATCACATGAGTACTTTTTAAATCAGGATAATTTTAAATAAATAACTGTTATTATTCAATGATTCTTTATTTGAGAGCACAATCCTGGCGGTTCTCCGGAAATCTTTAATGTGCTACAATACTCGCAAACAACATCCATTGGCCCAATGCGAACGTCATTGCGCTATATTATATGCGTATAGAAACGCTGCCCGATTCAAATCAGTATTTGATGAATTTCTTCTTGTGCTTCGTAATGCTCTGGTGAGTGAGAAGCACGAAGTCGAGCCATACTAAGGCTGCGCTCTTCAAGTGCAATTTCTTGCTCTTCTTCAGTTCTTTTTTTTTTTTTTTGTTAGGATGGGAAATCATCAAATGACTTCTTCCGCTCTGGGCGGAGCGGAAGGGCGTGTCAGACTTTTATTGACTAAAACCCACCCGTGTTACTTCACTTGCCTGTGCAACGGCCAGTGCCATGGTTTTTTTTTAACCAACCCGCAACCCTGTGGAACAGTCCTCGTGGACCCCGTCAAGGTGTGCTGACATCTCTTTGAGGCGCGTGTGAAACACAACGCGCCGTCAACCCGGGCCTGGTTGTTACCAGAAGGCGAGCTGCCTATAGCTCGCCGCCCGCAAGCCCGCGCCTACGGTGGTCAGGAGTCCGATGTTGCCACCCGACCAGGGCGCTTCCTGCGGCGGTTTGAGGCGTGAGGGTAGTGGGATTTCCGCTCCCTCACGCGCTCCGCCTCCTCCTTTGCCAGCATCACTGCTTCACAGAAGGAGGTAAAAGCTTGCCATGCACTATTGTTCCGGACTATGGCCTGGACCAGAGTCGGACGCGAGAGATGAGATCGCCGCCGATAGCCGCCACGAGGACACGGCTGTGCTCTACCCAAGCCGGGCAGACCTCCACCATTGCTCCACCGTGTCCTCAGGGCGATGCACACATGCACACATGCACGATGCACACGCCAGGGTGACCACCCTGACCACCCCTCAAAGAGAGGACTTACCGCCGCTATTGCGGCATGCTCAGTGCTGGATTGCGACAATCACACTTTCCATGTCGCCATGAGACCTCGCCGGAGCTCTGTCCGCTGTACTGCAATTTTTCGCGGCGACAGAGTTATGCCTCCTCTCATCACTCCCACATGTGGGCGAGGGATAGTGTTTCTCCACAATTTAATGGATGTTATTATACATATAAACGTTTCTTTTTAATTACTATATCTATTAAAAGAAACCTCATCAAAATCTGTTTCGCAGTTTAAAGATTTAATCATACAAAGGAACATAGGGAAAGAGAAGGTAACTTTGTTTTATAGTATGTAGTGAAGTGGTAAATGGCACAGCAATACAATATTAGAAATTTTGAAGTTGAAGTTTGCTTTGGGGCTTTTATTAAATAATTAAACCGGCAGAGAGTATTTATATTCCTTGCTTTAAATGAATGCATCAACATTCAACCGGTAAGATTTTTTTTTTAATATGCTGAGTAGTGCAGCAGTGTGTTTGTACCATTTTTAACAAATGATCCGCTAACTGTATATTTTGACTGGGTTGTTTTGTAATTCCATGTCAGTTGCGTTTTGTTATACCATGTCTTATGTCACGTCACACGGGAACGACGGGAACAACGGGAACGGGATAAAAAGTATCCTATGTGATATTTCCTTCTCCCAGTTCTTATCTACCTCCCTACCAATTTTGAGCCATACTGGTTAAGCAGTTCTTGAGTTATAAATAGAGTAACTAACACGACTTTCATTTATATACATAGACTTCATTCAAATCGGACCAGCCCTTTAGGAGGAATTCAGTGACGTACACAGGTACAGCAGATTTAGGAATATACCCATGGAAAGCATTGTCATCCACATTTGTAACAAATCTAGAGCTATTGTTTCAGTCTCTTAAGGTTAAATAAAAAATCTTAAATATTTATTTATTTCTAATTATTTTTTTCTCTTTTAGTTCATACCTAAGTACAATTTTAATAAATAAAAAAAAAATTAAATAGGTATTTTTGTTTATTTTTTCCCCTTTTAGTTTTTATGTACAATTTTCTTTTTAAGTAATTACAAAAATTAAAAAAAAAACTATAAACTTGTCTAAAATAAAAAAAAAGACTTGTAATTGCCCGGAATTGAACCGAGGAACACCAGCCATCGCGAGTAGACCATACCACTATCGACTACGCCACAGGGGCTATGTCAAGCCGCGCGAAATTAGCGCCCATATTATGCGGGAAATATTGCGAAAGAGAAAACTCGAAAACATGCGCTTACCCAGAGATAAGACCCATCTAGATCGATTTCTCGTCCCCGAAAACCCCCACATATCAAATTTCAGCGAAATCGTTAGGGCCGTTTCCGAGATCACATGCTTTTTCAAGCAATCAGCGCCATCTGCCGGGCTGATTTGTGAATCTAAACAATTCAGGGCGCCACTCAAACGCATACAGAAAAATTCATTAAAATCGGTCAAGCCGTTTAGGAGGAGTTCAATGACATACACACGTACAGCAGAATTATATATATAAAGATTATATATATCAAGGATGTTACGGAGCTTCGACTCCGATTCCGTTAAGTCGGATCTTCGGATTACTATCATACCTTCGGTTCCGACTCCGGTTCCGATTATATTAAAGCATAACATAGCGGCGGCGGCCGACTTACCGTACTTACTTGACCGTAATTGCGTTTGCACAATTTTGAAGCATATTGCTAGTCCATTGCTCCGTATCTTCGATAAATGTGTGTACTCAATAACGTAAATAAAGCAATGAATGTCTTTCAACTGTCAAAATGAAATCCATTGCTACTAATAGTATGTTACGTAATTGCCCAGCTGGTTCATACACGCGGGGAATTCCCTGACTCTTGCTACGTGCACTCTATCGTCAATTATTTTTTCACTTGTTATGTAGTTTGTTACGCACAGGACACGCTCACAGGTTTATATACATTTGTTTTGACTTTTCGCTAGTTTTGGAGTCAACACATTTGATCTAATTTGTTTCAAAGCTTTTGTTCATTTAATTTAATATAATATGCTACTTTGGGTTTTAATTAAATTCATTTAATTTCTTGTTTAAATAAAGAATCTCTCTCCTACCATCACTTCTGACCCTGCCTCCGCCTTCGGTTCCGACTCCGATAAATCAAATTTAAAAACTCCGACTCCGGTTCCGATATAACTACCTCCGTTACATCCCTAATATATATTATATTCTCGGTGGTAGGCCACAACATCGGCCGCCGGCATAAGTTAGCACCCACCATACAAAGTCATGCCGCCAAGCGTTTCGTCGTGTTCCGGCACGATGTCTGGTGAAGGCGTACGGAGGACGGGTCTGAGCAGTTGTGTTGCGATGTACGTGCCGGGTACGATGCGCGAAATGTTGTGTCGGGAGTTTGGTTGTGGAGGGCCTCCAGATCAATCTCCCTCTGGCGCAGCATCGTTGGTCGTGTTGTTGGGTTTAACATTGCATCACCGCGCTCAACTGCCGTCTTCCTTCCTATTAACTCAGTTCTTTTGAGTGAGTAGGCTTAATAAACTAGTTCGCCTTACCATCAACGATTGCATCACTGCTTACCATCAGGCGGGATTGCAATCAAGCGCTAGTTTTTTTTTAAAAAAAAAAAACAATATTAAGGTAGCCATGACACTAGTTATGACGTTTGATTGGCGACTTTGACAGTTCTATTTTCCCGTTGTGTTCGTGTTGAGTGTTGATTTGAATTGATTGTGTTTATTTAATGGGCTGTATGTACGGAATTCATGTTTTTTTTTTGCAGTCATATGGTGGATGATATAGATACGATAGCCTTAGAAACATGACACGTCAATCAAATGTCACTGTCAAAATCTTATTTCGCGTATTGCTGACCACCATATTTATTAGTAGTTGTGTTGCACTCCTTGGCCGAGTTAAATTGAATCTGTATAAAAACTACGCCAAAAAATAGGAAATTAACATTAAGAATAGCGTAACTATACCTAGCATAAAGTGTACAATGTGCAACCCAGGCTCCATACATTTCTGAAACATATCATTTTTGACATATTAAATGTACTGTCAAACGACACAATGAAGACTAGTCCAGATGACAGGTCATGGAGTGGTCGCACTCGCTTTGTTAAGACTCCAGCAGTTATAAATAAAATCTGTGAAGGCGCGAATTCAAAGAAATTCCAAACATAATCAGAAACTGTTGACCAATCAGATGGGGTTAAGTAGAACCACTGTGAAAAGGACGTTAAATGAAGACTTCGGGCTTTAGGCGTATCGAAGAAAAAAATTTTACCGTAGAAAAGAGCTACAATAAATAAAATGATACGGGTGTACGCAAACAGTAGTGAAGAAGCGAGCAACCATATTCCGCTTGTCCAACAAGGTCATTCTCCATCCTCGCTCGTTTATTACGCTCGTCGGTATGTTTGGGAGTTTCTGGACTATTCTTTATTTTTTTATTTTTTTTTTATATATTATAAACTAGCGCTTGACCGCAAGCCTGCCTGATGGTAAGCAGTGATGCAATCGTTTCTGGTAGAGCGCGCTAGTTTATTAAGCCTATTCACTCAAATAAATCCGAGTGATTAGGAAGGAAGGCGGCAGTTGAGCGAGGTGATGCATTTTTGGGAGAAACGTTTAATAACGAATGCAGTTGTGTATTGTGTATCAAAATACAGTCCTGACGAACCTTGTGGAACCTGTTCTATGTTTTATGTTAGGGTTTTGATTTCCGCTCTTAGTCCTTCCAGTGGAACATAATGCGTGGCCTATGGCGACCCATGGCCCATGGCCGTTGGCAGTTATTCCAACAAACCCGCCTCCTTCCAAAAGCCCGTTAAGTATCCTGGCATTTAGAACATCTGTGTAAGATCTTGGTGCCCCTATGGCTTTAATTCTAATTTGGGTGACGCCTGTACATTCGAAGAGTACATGCGCAACTGTCTCATTAGTCTCCATGTAAGCTCTGCACAGATGGCTGCCCGTTATGGTCCGTGATGATCCCCGCGGAACCTGTTTCTCATACTATGTACAATAACAGTCACTAAGTATTCCAGCAACGCCACCTTCACCAGGTCATCGGTCCATCTTGTTGGGGGCCTCCCTACGCTGCGTCTTCCAGTACGTGGCCGCCACTCCAGAACCTTACTGCCTCACCGGCCATCGGTTCTACGAGCAATTTGCCCTGCCCACTGCCACTTAAGTTCAGCGACTCGCAGAGCTATGTCGGTGATGTAACGCTTTAAAAAAAAGAAAGGGGTGTCTTCTCCACCCTTACCCGGCAGTTACAGTAAATTTAATTATGTAAATAAATACTTGGTAGCTAGGAGCATTAAATAAAACAATAAATGGATACAATTACAAATTTATTTTATAATTACCCTGTGTCATAAATATATGACAAAACAAACTCCTAACCTACCTAGACGATTTCCTGACTCACTCCGTCTCGGGTCGGAGTGGGACAGGGAATCCACATGAGACAATTCAGCAAGCTCAGGGTCGCTTGATGAGGATTCGTTAGGTGAACCGTTGTGATCACGGCTCAGTCGTTACCAAAGTATCTCAGGTTATGCACACAATATCAAGCCAATAGCCTACTTAAATGCAACCTGTCGGAAACCCACTCTCAATCACTAGATACATCAAAACAAAGAAACAAGGACAGGGAGTCTACGTTTCGGATTAGCTCTCCTGACTAACACCTCTGGATTACGCCTCCAGATTACACTTCTAGATTGCGGTACAAAGACCCTTGGCTTCACTAACTGACGGGTGTCAGATTAATGCACGGTTGAACGCGGCCTGCGGGATTAGGTATCTCGGGAACACCAGGAGCAAAATAATCATGACAGCTTATACCTGTCTAGTCGTCGTCGAAAAAGAACTTGATGTGCCGTACCATCAGGGTTCAGCCACATCCACTCCAACAAGCCTGATCCAATGGGAATCAAGGCCACCAAAGATAAATTAACGCGACGCCTCCAAAACGGGTTCCCACCCTAGGCCCGCCAATAGAGCCAAATCTAGAACAACATTTAACCTAATTCAGTACCTACTACAGAACAAGAAAACACGTGGAGAAAATATTCCGGGTACAGAAATGAATACTCACAGAGAGATGAGCCAGATTTCATATGCACCGCCCCATGGGGCTTATTGCACCAAACGCCAGCCTTGGGTACCGGCTATTTCCACAAAAGAACTCGCGACACCACGCAAGCTTCGGTCATTCCTTTTTTTTCTCGAAGCTTCCTCTGTTCCGACCGACCGCTCCCAATTGTCTTTTCCTGAACCATAGACTCGTGCGTTCCGCGACTTGTATTTTTAACTCAGACTCATGAGTTGGTTCCTAATTTTTTAATATCTTTATTTTAAGTCCTTCTTTTATATTATATTTTTTAACTCGGTCGTTCTTTATTTAAATTTATTTATTATCTTAACGACCGTCCTTTCGCGCAACGCCATCTCTCGGCTCGATGTAAAATATGTGACCCGAGTTCAGCCCTAGTCCACGAGATGTCGCCTGCTGCTATATTTTGCTACGTGACAATGCCCCCTTTCCCACGGAAAGGTTTTCTGCGTAAGCAGAAAACCGTACACCGCCCTCGGTGTTTAAACTATACGAAGAGGCAACATGCTTGTCTTGAACGTAGCTAATGGCAATTTTCACCAAAAAAAAAATTTTTCTAAAGTAACTATTGATGTTTACTCTGCCTAAAGTGATATGCTATCCTTAAAAACTCGACTTTGCCAGGAAATATCTTCTACCAACCGACTTTCATCCTGCACTCCGGGCATAAACCCCCCCCGTAATCTTTTATACATCTTCATCCATTCCTCTATCATACCTCTCTCACAAATCCGTAGCAACCTGCATCCTTTCGCAGGAAGCCACTCCTTGCAGTTCCCCCGAATTCCTCCTGTTCGCCAGTGGAACTCTAATAATTTTTCTGCTTTTGTTTATAAACGGTACTACTGGTGAACATGTTCAGCTAGCTGAAATATAATTACATGGGCAATCATATCCCTATCGCTCACCAGAGACACGTGAAAGTCTTTCCAGAAGCAAAACTTCTGTAAAAACATATTGTGTAGGCCTATTTTAGAAGTCACAATCCGCTTCATAAATGATAGTAGATAAAATTCATTTGACCTGTTACCATCGTGTAGGCTTATTTTTGAAGTCACAACCCGCTTCATAAATTTATATTGGTAAACGAGGTGCATTTGAATTGTTACTAATGTGTAGGCTTATTTCAGAAGTCACAATCCGCTTCATAAATGATAGTAGACGAAATTCATTTGACCTGTTACCATCGTGTAGGCTTATTTTTGAAGTCACAACCCGCTTCATAAATTTATTGGTAAACAAGGTGCATTTGAATTGTTACTAATGTGTAGGCTTATTTTTGAAGTCACAATCCGCTTCATAAATGATAGTAGACAACATTCATTTGACCTGTTACCATCGTGTAGGCTTATTTTTGAAGTCACAACCCGCTTCTTAAATTATTGGTAAACAAAGTGCATTTGAATTATTACTAATGTGTAGGCTTATTTTAGAAGTCACAATCCGCTTCGTAATAAACACCATAAATACATTAACAGTATACTGTACTGGTATGCATGCGCCTCGTCGTCGCTGCCGGAGTAAACTCCAAACAACACGTGCAAGCACGGACTACGGCTAATATCGTTACCTATACTCTCTTTGTTTGAAAGAAAAAAAAAACTAATGTTGATAACAGGATTTCATTAATTTATCTTAATATCCTTTATGTGCCATGAGGCTGATGATTTCCCCAATTAACTATTTGGAATTGTTTTGGGGTCTCCAATATAATCAATCATCTAAATATTTCCGGTAACTTTTTAAAAGATTACCAAAATTCCTCACCAAACATTACACTAAATTTTATTCCTGGGAATGACATAATATTTAATGACTTTAGTCCCCCAGTTAAGGCAATTCAAAAAAAAAAACTCAAATAAAATTGATTGTAATTAAATTTTTTTTTTTAAATTTTTATTAAATTTTTAATTGCCATCCTTTAAATTTCAACAGGACTGCTTTCTTAATATTGAACTGTCTGCCCGTGAATCTAATAACCGTAAAATGTCATATCATATTGGTTGACATATAATTGCGGCTGAACAATCTTTATTTATGTTTGTAAAATGTCACATCATATAGATGGACACTCTAATTGGACTGATTTATTTGTATTTATATTTGTCCAATGTCATAACATTTAATCTGACACACAAGTTTGGTTGACTACTTATATTTCTATTTGTGAGAAGTCACATCATAAAGATTGACTAACTAATTTTGCAGAATAACTTTATTTTATGTTTGTTAAATGTCACATCATATAGATGGACACTCTAATTGGACTGATTTATTTGTATTTTATTTTGTCCAATGTCAAACATTTAATTTGACTCGCAAATTTCTGACTATTTATGTTTCTCTATTTGTGAGAAGTCACATCATAAAGATTGACTAACTAATTTGGCAGAATAACCTTTATTTATGTTTGTTAAATGTCACATCATATAGATGGACACTCTAATTGGACTGATTTATTTGTATTTATATTTGTCCAATGTCAAACATTTAATTTGACTGGCAAAGTTGGCTGATTTTTATATTTCTCTATTTGGCTCAAACAATCTGTCACCTTTTATTACTTTTATGGAAGTTAGAGACAAAGTATAACTATTACTTCCACTCACCTGTATTAACCTGTTTAGGTGACTGATGACAGACTGCAAATGCTAGTTTTTGGATCATTTGGTATTTCATAATAATCTGCACTAGTTAAACTGTAAACTCTAACTTTTCACATTCAAAACATTTCACTTTCTTCACATACGATTTCTGCTGGACCAAAACCTATGCACAATAACAAATGTGGTGTTTACGAAGTCATGCCACTGTATCCTCAGGGATTTATATTAATATTTTAGTGATTAAACACGCGTAATAACCATTTTCCAATGTCGTAGAACAACAATAACAATAAGAAATAACCTTGAGAACATTAACAAATAACCTTCAAATGACACATCTGTCAGCAACGTTTTCGTTCCGCAACCTATCTCGACCAATCTGTTTAAAATCTTAGTTAACTCGTAGACAAGTATCCTGGCTTTATTGAAATTTATATGGCTTAAAGGTCTTAGAAACCAGGCCATAAAATCCCAAAAAAAAAAAATTGAAATTTATAAACGTCAAATGTCACTGTCATGTCATATGTCTCTCATCAAAACAGGTTATGTTTTGATCAATGACCCCTGATGCCGAAATGAATGTTGATTTACAAAGTTCTGTTGTTATACGGACTCAGAACGTTCGATATTGTTTATGTATGAACGACTTTTGGATGTATCCACGTGAATGAGTGAGTGGGTGTAACAGGTATTGCTTCAAACTAATGAATGCACACTCCCATCGACCTCTTACCGTGATCCTCAGAACCTCGTCAAACCACCGTGAGCGCACTGATGACCGCTCGTATACAATTTTGTGGTCCTGTCTAAACAATACAATAACAATGCAATGATTGTATTAACTTCAAGATTTCTTATTTCTAGGCTTATTTTACAGCATGTTATTTTCTATTTTCCGCTGTTACAGAAGTGAATGTTTCAATAAAGTTTATATTTTTTATAGCAATGATAGAATTATGGTGGTTAATGATTATATAATTACATTAAACATGTTGTTAGGCTTACAGCACGATACATTCTGTTCACCGTTGGCAGATATGAAACTGTTTCTATAATGTTTATAAATTTTTATGCCTAATTAACAAATTATGGTTGTTATTGATTGTAGGATTACATTAAATATGTTGTTAGGTTCAAAGAAGGAATTACTCAGTATACCATTGTCATACATGAAACTGTTTCAATAATGTTTATAAGTTACTGTACCTAATTATCAAATTATGTGTTAGGTTAGGTTAGGTTAGGTTAGGTTACTCAGTTTACCATTTTCAGACATGGAACTGTTTCAATAATGTTTATGATTTACTTTACCTAATTATCAAATTATGTGTTAGGTTCACAGTATGAAATACTCAGTTTACCATTTTCAGTCATGAAACTGTTTCTATAATGTTCATAAATTACTATACCAAATGATCAAATTGTGCTGGCAATTATTAGCAGAATTACATTAAATATGTGTTGTTGTTTCAATTTGACTTGCAATGATATTGTTTCACTAACCTTGCTACAATGTTGGTTTTGTAATTTAAAAAAATTACAATGTAGTATCAAATTATGTGTTAGGTTAGGTTAGGTTAGGTTAGGTTACTCTCCGTGTGCAGTTTCTGGCCTGCCATCGGACGCGTCCCCAGGTGGCGGATAGGGGAACGGCCCCCAGATATGGGGGTTACCGGTTTACCGGCGCGGACCAAAACCAGATGCGGGGACCGCTTCGGCGGTCACACGCGCGGCGGGTCGGCCACCACTCGAGGTGGCTGACGTGACCCGAACTCCGGGTCACCGTCGGGCAACCCGGTCTCCTCATTGAGAGGAGCTGGGGCCCCGTTTGCCTCCGGGCAAACGAGTGGGGCTAAGAGGAAGGACACCTCGCTAAAAAACCCTTGGCTGCTGCGTCTTCTCGCACTAGAAGACGTACCCAGTCCGGCCCCTCCTTATGGGGGGACCATTGTGGGCCTGCTTTTGGCGGGAATCGCCGGCGGGGGATTGGTAGTCAGGCTCTGCCATTTCCCATGACCCCGCCACTCAGGCGATGTGGTTGTGCCGCTGTGGGTTTAGTGGGTATTCCCGGCTCCGGCTGGGCGAGTCCCACACACGCCCTTCGGGGTAAGGTGCGTAAATGCATTACCACAGCGTCAAAAAAAAAAAAAAAAAAAGGTTAGGTTACTCAGTTTACCATTTTCAGACATGGAACTGTTTCAATAATGTTTATGATTTACTTTACCTAATTATCAAATTATGTGTTAGGTTCACAGTATGAAATACTCAGTTTACCATTTTCAGTCATGAAACTGTTTCTATAATGTTCATAAATTACTATACCAAATGATCAAATTGTGCTGGCAATTATTAGCAGAATTACATTAAATATGTGTTGTTGTTTCAATTTGACTTGCAATGATATTGTTTCACTAACCTTGCTACAATGTTGGTTTTGTAATTTAAAAAAATTACAATGTAGGTATGTCAAAAAATAATTATGTGGTGTATTTTACTTGTAATTTCCTTGTTCCTATAGGTTAGGACCACCTTAGTTGTAACTAGTTGCAATACAAAACTAAACAACCATTCTTCAAGTTGTCAACTATAAATTTTATAAGAAATTTCAGCACCACTATAATATCAATTAACTGTGTTAGTGAACTCCAACACACACACCGTGGCTTCCTTTTGGCAATTTTTTAGTAACTCTCACTAAATTACACATGAAATTCTTAAAACTAGCCTATAACTAACATTGTACCGCAATCCAGAAGAGAATGTATGAGAGAGAGAGTGGTATGTAATCCACGACCGTTCACCTTATATAAACTAATTTATATACCTTTGGGCGCCAACTGTAACGCTTTAAGGAAAAGGAAGGGGTGTCTTCTCCACCCTTACCCGGCAGTTACAGTAAATTTAATTATGTAAATAAATACTTGGTAGCTAGGAGCATTAAATAAAACAATAAATGGATACAATTACAAATTTATTTTATAATTACCCTGTGTCATAAATATATGACAAAACAAACTCCTAACTTACCTAGACGATTTCCTGACTCACTCCGTCTCGGGTCGGAGTGGGACAGGAAATCCACATGAGACAATTCATCGAGCTCAGGGTCGCTTGATGAGGATTCGTGAGGTGAACCGTTGTGATCACGGCTCAGTCGTTACCAAAGTATCTCAGGTTATGCACACAATATCAAGCCAATAGCCTACTTAAATGCAACCTGTCGGAAACCCACTCTCAATCACTAGATACATCAAAACAAAGAAACAAGGACAGGGAGTCTACGTTTCGGATTAGCTCTCCTGACTAACACCTCTGGATTACGCCTCCAGATTACACTTCTAGATTGCGGTACAAAGACCCTTGGCTTCACTAACTGACGGGTGTCAGATTAATGCACGGTTGAACGCGGCCTGCGGGATTAGGTATCTCGGGAACACCAGGAGCAAAATAATCATGACAGCTTATACCTGTCTAGTCGTCGTCGAAAGAGAACTTGATGTGCCGTACCATCAGGGTTCAGCCACATCCACTCCAACAAGCCTGATCCAATGGGAATCAAGGCCACCGAAGATAAATTAACGCGACGCCTCCCAAAACGGGTTCCCACCCTAGGCCCGCCAATAGAGCCAAATCTAGAACAACATTTAACCTAATTCAGTACCTACTACAGAACAAGAAAACACGTGGAGAAAATATTCCGGGTACAGAAATGAATACTCACAGAGAGATGAGCCAGACTTCATATGCACCGCCCCATGGGGCTTATTGCACCAAACGCCAGCCTTGGGTACCGGCTATTTCTACAAAAGAACTCGCAACACCACGCAAGCTTCGGTCATTCTTTTTTTTTCTCGAAGCTTCCCTCTGTTCCGACCGACCGCTCCCAATTGTCTTTTCCTGAACCATAGACTCGTGCGTTCCGCGACTTGTATTTTTAACTCAGACTCATGAGTTGGTTCCTAATTTTTTAATATCTTTATTTTAAGTCCTTCTTTTATATTATATTTTTTAACCCGGTCGTTCTTTATTTAAATTTATTTATTATCTTAACGACCGTCCTTTCGCGCAACGCCATCTCTCGGCTCGATGTAAAATATGTGACCCGAGTTCAGCCCTAGTCCACGAGATGTCGCCTGCTGCTACATTTTGCTACGTGACAGTGACTTTGGTTCTTCTGCGGATCTCCTCATTTCTAATTCAATCACGCAGAGAAACTCCGAGCATAGCTCTTTCCATTGCCCTTTGTGTGCCTCTGAGCCTTCGTATGAGGCCCATTGTGAGCGACCACGTTTCAGTTCCGTAAGTCATCAATAGCAAAACACACTGGGTCACAATCGACTTCATCCGGCACGAAGACTATATCTCCTCCAGTCCAATTTGAGTCCGCTACATTACAAGATATGGCAACACTTGGAGTAAAAGGCCTGTTCAAGCCTCATCCTGATTTGGTTGGAGTCACTTAAGGCATCCTTGATTAAGGCAGCCGCTGATATTTACATGGACCTCGTTCGTGCTGCGATAGACGACTGGCGGCGCAGATTGAAGGCCTGTATTCGAAATCCCGGAAGTCATTTTGAATAAACTTTATTATCATAAGAATCTGTTTTGTTAAGTTCATTTTGGAACATAAATGGCTACATAATGAATATACTTGCCTCAATTATTTCATATTAAACATGTGACAGAATTTATGACCTGACTAGATATTTAGGTACTCAAATAACAAGCCTTGTATATCAGAATATTACTATATGAATAACTAGTTACTTATGTACTGTGTATGATTTTTTTTTTTCTAGATTCCATTGGTGTTCTTTAATATGTAGGAATACAATGAAAGGTACGATACTGGATTAGAAACCGTGGCCCTGGCGCACAGGCAAGTGAATAAACACGGGTGGGTTTTAGTCGGTAAAAGTCTGACACGCCCATCTGCTCCGCCCAGAGCGGGAGAGATCGTTTGATGATTTCCCATCCCAAACAAAAAAAAAGGTACGATACTGGATACCGTTTTTTTTTTTTCATTTTCCTTTATAATTTTTTAACAGACCCTTATTATGAACATTCTGCATATGAACAATAAACTCGTTAAGAACTAAAAAAAAAAAAAAATTATTGTCATTTCAATTCGTTTTCATCCTACCAAATACGAAAGTTTGTGAGAACGGATGGATGTTTGTTACTCTTTCACGCACAAAAATAAAACAATCATCATCATTCCAGCGCTAATCCCAGTCGCATCCGAAGCCTTGTCAGCCTTGGAGTCTGGGGTCCGCTTTACCAGTCCAACTGCTGATATGGCTAAACTTCGATATTTTCCGTGAAGCGACTGCCGTCTGACCTCCACAACCCGAAGGCGACATCGAAGCATTGCAGTTAGACCAATTGTTGGACTTTTGAGGGCTCCAACTACCCGTAACGACTGCCACTAGATGTTCGTATGGCAACCGGGACCATCGGCTTAACGTGCTTTCCGAGGCACGACCAGACCAGTGCAAATATTCATATTCATGCATACAAATATTTGCACTGTGCGGGGATCGAACCCGCGCCACCTTGCGCAGCGGCCGCGTCCGCTACCGCTACGCCACGGAGGCTGTCACAAAAAATAAAACAATATTGTCTTTCAAATCATTTTAAGCCTACTACATGGGAAAGTTTGGAAAACGGGTGGATGTTTTAGTCAGTAAAAGTCTGACACGCCCTTCCGCTCCGCCCAAAGCGGGAGAAAATAGGTACGGTACTGGATACAGATTTTTTTTACATTTTCGTCCATAATTTTAGAACATACCCTAATTATGAACATTCTGCATATATTCTCTTTCACGCAAAAAAAAAAAAACAATATTGTCATTTCAAATCGTTTTCATCCTATTACATGAGAAAGTTTGTGAGAACGGACGGATGTTTGTTACTCTTTCACGCAAAAACTAATGAACGGATTTGGATAAAATTTGGAACACAATCCCCCTTATTCATAAACGCTGCTTAAAGTTAGATAGTGATTAGCGATTCTTTAATCATACATTTTTGTTCTTTTAACATCACTTAACTGAAATTATCCTTTATGGATAAACATCATAGTGTTTAAGGGATTAATTCATAAACGATGATTAAAGTTAAGTGGCGTTAAAAGGTCAAAAATGTATGGTTAAAAATCGCTAATCACTAGTTAACTTTAAGCAGCGTTTATGAATAAGGAGGAAAGTGTTTATAACTAGTTGTAACACACTCCTCTCACACATCCTTCTCTGTGTGAGAGGAGACCTGTGCCCAGCAGTGGGACGATGAAGGGGTTGATGATGATGATGATGATGATAACACATAGGATACTTTTTATCCCGATATTTCTACGGCATCGAAACTTATGCGGGTGAAACCGCATGGCCCAGCTAGTATATACATATGTATAAAAAAGAGCTAGCTATTGATCAATAAAATATGTCAATCAAGTGTTCAGTATCTAATACAAACCACATATGTACCAACAAATATAAACTTTAAACAATCCGCTAACTTATTCCACAAAATCTGTCCACAATATTTATGGAAAACAATTTGGCAAAGGGTCGACTATAATTGTTGTGAAAAAGGTCGACCCCTTCGAAGGAAGGGTCCAATGATAATATTTACGTGGTATCAAAGGGTTCCATGAAATTGTTTTTGAAAACATTGTTAATTTTTTAATCATTGGACATGTTAGTTGGGGATTACTAGTTTTGTTTGTTTTCCTTTGCTGTGTGATTTAGACAGAGTGTGCATTTATTTTTCTAAACATACTTACGATACAGGAGAAATTCCTAGTGATGTTTTGTACGAAGAGGTTATTATTTGTGTACCTTTTTGTATACATAATGAAAATCTAATTAATGAAAAACGTATTTTTCAGGATTTTATATATACCTACGGAAATTTTACTACAGTCCAGGGTCTGTAGTGAAATTAAATTATTATTAAAGACTATTATTAGATCATAAACTGAATCGACTGTCAAAAAGTACTTGTGAATCCTATTTGCACTTTGGCGAAGCCCAAATAATATTAATTCCTGGGAAAACCAATTTTATATATACGTACGGAAATTTTACTACAGTCCAGGGTCTGTAGTGAAATTAAATTATTATTAAAGACTATTATTAGATCATAAACTGAATCGACTGTCAAAAAGTACTTGTGAATCCTATTTGCACTTTGGCGAAGCCCAAATAATATTAATTCCTGGGAAAACCAATTTTATATATACGTACGGAAATTTTACTACAGTCCAGGGTCTGTAGTGAAATTAAATTATTATTAAAGACTATTATTAGATCATAAACTGAATCGACTGTCAAAAAGTACTTGTGAATCCTATTTGCACTTCGGCGAAGCCCAAATAATATTAATTCCTGGGAAAAAACAATATTTAAGTATACGTTCTTCCTTCCTCTTGGTTTCTATACATTTAGCATGGCTATACGTCATTAGATACACCATGTTGGTAACCTTGCCTACATCTTGATCTCGAGAAAATGTCAAGACAAAAAACTTTTTTACAAAAAAACAACCGACTTCCAAAAACCACTACAAAGTGAAAAATAACTAATTTCGGAAGTCGGTGTCAAAAAACGAATATACAAAACCAAAGACACCGACTTCCGAAATTAGTTATTTTTCACTTTGTAGTGGTTTTTGGAAGTCGGTTGTTTTTTTGTAAAAAAGTTTTTATTTTACACTTTTTAGTTATTAAAAGTACTATGTATTCAGTTGCATCCGTTCAGACTGGAAGCTGACGCAAATATAGTTGGGAAACGACGTAATTTTGTTTACTTTAATTTTTACCCGTAAGTATTCCCTCAACTGCCTATGGTCTTCATCATCAAATTTACTGCAGACCATTATTTTAACCCAATGGGTGCAAAGGTCTCATCAATATAAATGAATGAAGTCCAACCAAAAAGTAGCTAATGTAAACCGTTGAGGAGTTCCCGGAACTGGCCTTTGTCTTCATCATCAGAGCTTTTATGACAGTCACAACCCATCTAGGTGTAAAGTTCTTATCAATACAAATTAATCGAGCCCAAACACAAGGTAGCTGCTGTGAATTGTTGAGGAGTTCCTTCGACTGTCTCCCGGCTCCATCATCAGATCTACTCCAGACCTTTATTAAATTGTAGTGCTTTATAATACTTAATGAAAATGCTAAGAAATGCACTAGTCGCCCCTGCAACTTTTGAAAGTTCCCCTTGTTTTCTCTGGTCTTCCACCATTAAACCCTGATATCCTTATAATGGGACCACCTTGGGAACGTCTTCTTTCCAACAGAAAAAGAATTTTTAAAATCGGTTCATAAACGACGAAGTTATGCGCGAACAAACATAAAAAAAAAAGCATATATACGGTCGAATTGAGTAACCTCCTCCTTTTTGAAGTCGGTTAAAAAGCATCGTAGGTACATCCCAACCCAAGTCACGGTATATACATAAACTAAACATCCAAGTCCGTTCAGCAGTTTTGAAGCCATGAAAATGTTAATGGAAGCGGAAATTTAACAAGCGGGAGTTTATTTTTTATTTTTAGGTTAAAGCGGAAATTGCAGAGTTATTTTGCAGATAATTAGGGTAGGGTCAGCTCACAAGTTTTAGTTTTGTATATATTGTTGTAATAGTTTGAATAAAACTCAATACACTAGTATTGAGTTTTATTTACTTTTCCTTGTCATTGTTTTAACTAAAGCACCTACTATCTAATCTCTTCTCCGCCCGTGACTGGTAGACAATGCCTAATCTATACAATTCTTTGTGCGAAAGTATAAATAAATAATAAATAAAATGGAATAAACAAACTTACAACATTTTTTTTTTTTTTTTGATGGACCGTTGCGAAGTCGATCGGTAAAGTTTTCTTTTATAATTATAAACTAGTGCTTCACCGCAATCTCGCCAGATGGCAAGCAGTGATGAAATCGTTGATGTTAAAGCGCGCTATTTTATTAGGAGCCTATACATGACAACAATTTAAGTGTCTTCAAGGCTAAAGGCCTGTAGATAGAAACACATCTGCTGGCAAATTGGTCCCGTCCCACGGTGTACGCGGAATAAAAGACGACACGTAAGGGTGGATAACTTAACTACTCGCCGTACGACGGGTTGTCCGATGATCGAACGGAGATGGGGGAAGTTAAGTCATGCCTTTCCCTCGCACACTCTCCAAAATACAGGTCAGATAAATAGTTGCTACATATAAAATATATTCAACTGCCTCCGGTTAGATTGGAAGCCAACCTCAATATTATTTCTCTTCAGAATGTTAATTTAGATTATACAAAAAACAAATTGCAAAAACGGGGAAATTAATGACACCATTATTTTCACTAAGCATCCTAGGCATACCTGACCTTGCCCCCAAACTTCATAAAAGCGTGATCTCATTTTCTTTCAATTAATTTCCCTCACTTAAGCCAGGCTATTAAACTTTGTCCCAAGAAATTGTGATACAATGAAAAAAGTAACTGAAGATTTTCAACCCAATTTAGCTCCAGAATGAAAATTTTAGCAACAAGTTCTTACAGACTCTCGATCTAACTTTTGAAACTGTTTTACATATTATATAAAATGTTTTACTATAGTTTGGAACTTGAAGTTAATCCGCAAAAAGGATTAATTAGTGAGCTACTGTTCCGAGATTGCTGTGCAACGCGAATTTTAGTAGTATGGTTTTGAGGGGCTCGTCGATAAAGAATAACGGCCGCGCAGGTCGATAGTTGCTCTAGTGATTACTGAGACGTGGTTGCTCACAATGGGTCTTACAAGAAAAAGTTTCATTGCGTGATCAAATCAGGAATTAGGAGATCCGCAGAAGAACGAGAGTAACCGACATTGCCCGACGAATTGCAACACTAAAGTGGCAGTAGGCCGGGCTCATTGCCCTTAGGACCGATGCCCGATGGGGTCGACAGGTTCTCGAGTGGTGACCACGCAGCCGATGGATGCGGACAGCACGAGACCGGTCGTCGTAGAAAGCCCTAGGGGAGGCCTTTGTCCAGCAGTGTACCTCAATGAGCTGAAAAAGAAGAAGAAGACTTATTGTGGTAGTAACCAGAAGCCTATAACCGTACTTGCGTGACACTAACAGTAAAAATGACTTTTATATGGACAGTCGACAACATTTTCCGTATACGTTACATTACGTACGTTACGTTGTTGGGCTGTCAAATGTATCGAGCATTGAAAATGTGCAATGAATTAAAGTAAGTCCCGAAGTTAGTTTAAAAAAAAGCATTTAATCGAAAAACAGCAATCCTGAAAACAATACCAAGCTACCTATAAAACATCATGTATACATTTTCACCTCAAAAAGTTCTTCAGTACGTAAGACTTTTTATGTAAATAAGACGCGTTTGTGATATTATATGCAAAGATGGAATTTCAAGTAAGACTGATCGGGGCGGAAGTTCATATAAGGGATCCAATATAAAATATGACATTATTTAACCTTGAACCCAAAGTCGGGAAGGGCTGAATGTTTGGAATGCTTTATCAATATTTATGGAATTCGCTCTACTGTTTGTGAATTCACTTTTATAGGAAAAATATTATTACAAATGCACCTTATGTCAATGGCATAAGGTTACATATTGCGTGACATGTGTTACGTAACTTTTAAACCCATTATATCTTGAGACCCAGGCATTGTAGGAGTACGATCTATAAATGTACTTCTAGAGGCCTATGGTTCTCGAGTGGCGACCACGCACCGGAAGACGTAGCGTGGGTAGGCCCCCGACAAGGTGGACCGACGACCTGGTGAAGGTCGCGGGAAACCGCTGGATGCCGGAGGCGCAGGACCGGTCATCGTGGAGAACCTTGGGGGAGGCCTATGTCCAGCAATGGACGTCTTTCGGCTGACATGATGATGATGATGATGATGAGAGGCCTATGGTGACCTATCTAAGAGTATAAGTTTCATCGATGTGGACAAAGAAAGTTCGACTTCGAAATTACTAGAAACTCGTCTTCTGTAACTACCTACTGGAGCGTAAACAAGGGCGTTCTCGAAATTAAGCACTATTATTATTTCTTCTAGACAGATCTGGAATGTTCGATTAGCTGGCCTATATAAAGTAGCATGGCTCAGCGCGTCAGTCAGACTACATTTGACCATCGAACCGAAAGCAGCGCTAAGTATGAAGCAATAACCGAGAACATCTACAGCGACAACTGCAACGAGAACTTTGAGGACTTCTGTAGTATTGTTGTGTATGTGTATGACACGGACTTACGTTCTACTTATCATTGTCTACTATCGACTGTACCTTCGTTGCCAATAAACTTCGTATCCCTTACAAGGCATTACTTATATAAGGCATTTTAATACCCCTAGCCCGTAACAATATATCTGGCTTATTGAGAATGTTTAACGCATCGCACTGCATGGAGTTTAAAAACTACATACAAAGAATACGGCAGCTGTGGACCTCAATGGTTTTAGGTGTAATATGTGCCTTACAGTTACAGTAATTAGCCACCTTAGGTACCCATTCCAATATCTAAATCCACGTAAATATCAAAATGTGTAGCAGAATAGATTTATCAGCAGCCACTGATCAGTCAACGTACAAAAATTTGTTTTCATTCAATACCACTTTTGCCGTGGAAATTTATTTTCCGTCAATACCACTTTTGCTGTGGAAATTTATTTTCCGTCAATACCACTTTTGCTGTGGAAATTTGTTTTCAGTCAATACCACTTTTGCCGTGGAATGAGCAAGCGTAGTGATTACGTTCAATCCTTCTATGTATGTGAGGAGACCTGTGCCCAGCAGTGGGATGATAAAAAGGTTGATGAAATTAACTTAAATTTAAACAAAATCGATTAATTCAAAAAGTGTTATATGTCTAAAATTTATATAACGTACCAAATAAAGAGTATTCTATTTCATTCTATTCTCGGCCTTAACGACCGAGATGGATCGGAATATACTAAAATGTGATTAACCATTTACGAAGCCCCGAACGTATACCACACGGAGTTGCTGAAGACCCAACTTTTTCTAATTACTATACTCATTTGCGTTACAAAAAAAGTTCTGAAAATTGTACTGGCACATTTTTGTCGTAATGGAACGAATATCCTATTGTACCTAATTACCTTTTGTTTGAAAAAAAAAAAAACTAGTGCTTGGCCGCGATCCCGTATGATAGCCACTCGAGCGCCTGTGTAGCTACAGCTACAAGTAATCACACTGTTACAGATTTGGTTAAGCGGAGGCCCCGTCGTATGGCGAGTACCCCCCGTACTCCTCGTACCCGTACGTAGAGTCGTATGGTGGGCCTCCCATTATGGAATGGTGATGGCAGAATTATTTATAAATAAATGGTTTCTTTTCTTTTCTTTCTTGTATTTAATTCCCGCGCACACTCTTCAAAATGCAAAACTACATCGAAACACCAAGAGTCTGGCTACATTACGCTTGTGCTCCTGGCTTTGGATATCCAAAGCC
Organism: Sesamia nonagrioides; assembly: GCA_017933935.1. Lineage (NCBI taxonomy): Eukaryota > Metazoa > Arthropoda > Insecta > Lepidoptera > Noctuidae > Sesamia > Sesamia nonagrioides. The sequence goes on from JADWQK010001094.1 coordinate 52,206, forward strand.
TGGAGCTTAACCAAATCTGTAACGCTAATTGGCCTCTTCTCACGCATCTCCACCGAGTCTAAAGTTGCCAGGTGGCATTTTGCAACACCAACCACACGAACGGCCCTATTGATCTGTATTGGCGAGCTTTATTTTCTCTCTGCTACTATACAGAATGGTGCTGATAATACGACAATAAATGAAAATAAAGACAATGCTGATTCATAGGAATAATGATTACCCATCCAAGTTTTACTTAACCTGCATCGTAATTGCGTAACACACTATTACTATCAATTGAAATCATTTTGAAACCAATTGCTCCATCACTTAAGAAAATGTGTCTGCTCAACAAAGTAAATAACGCCATGAAAGTTGTTGAACTGTCAAAATGAAACCGATTCCTACTGATTGTGTGTTACGCAATTACCCTGCTGATTCATCGACCTGTGCGGATGTTATTAGATACGTAGGCACACGGGGTGTTGACGTTCTTATTGCCAAAAAAGAGCCCTGTATAAACTCAATAAACTTGACCGACTTCTAAATAACTGCATTCGATTCGTATTTAATCTTCGTAAGTACGATCATGTATCTTCTCACCGGCCCATCTTGAAATGGCAACCCATCAGGCAGCGCAGAGCTCTAAGAGCTTTGACGACCTTGTTTTCACTCCTACACAAACCCTGTTCTCCTTCTTATCTTACTTCTCAGTTCCAATGTTTATGCTCTGCGTATAATGGGAATCTTCGTTCTTCCAATAATTGTCTTCTACGATGTCCTTCACACCGCTCTGGTTTTCTTAAGTCTTCATTTCTTGTCCAGGCGGTTTTCCTTTGGAATGATCTTCCTCAGAATATCAGGACGTTGACCAGTCGGCAAGAAATTGGCAAATTCAGCCAACATATAATTTATTTTCTTTTCTCTATCTATATTTTTTTATCTCTCTCTACTGTTTATATTTTGTATGTACCTATGTCTTTATGTATTTATTAATATTATAATTTTGTTTCTTTTTTTGTGTTTCTCTTTCAACCTCTCTTTTATATCTTTGCACCTACCATGTTTGGTAGAAAATGCCTAAGGCATTAAGTCCGCCTTTGAACAATGTTTTTCTTTGTGCATAAAGTTTTAATAAATAAATAAATAAAGATCAAAGAAAGAAAAAACATACAAATATTCAGAACAGACTTAAAGACACACAATACATGTATCATAAACATACACCTATATATTTAAGCACCAAAATAAAAAAATAAATAAAAACAAAATGGAAAGTAAAAACCCTGATGAAAAAAATTGCAGCAAAGTGTGCCTCGCGGCTGCACCAGGAGTTCCGCAAAAACGCCAGACAACTAGTGCCTGACGCTCGTTTTCAAGTGAACTTGATAGAAGATGACGGAAGTAAATCAGTTTTACTCTACAACACAACGTACGTTTGCATTCTTAAATAAAAAATAAATACGTGTTAGGTTAGGTTAAAAAAAAGTATAACGAATATGTATACATAATTAGTGTGAGATTGTTTAATAATGCAAAAACTAATAAGAAATATACTAAGAAAAGAAATCGGGTGCTGAGAAATGGGATGTTTTATGTTTGAGATAGAATGTGTATTTAATTATATATTTGTTTAATTTTGTTATGTTAGTTACTTTATATAATATGTAAAGAAAACCCCGTCGGACCAATAAGGATAATAAAGGTTAGATAAACACATGACCAAGTAAAATATGAAATTTTACATAATAGTCATAGTAACAATACTAATGAATTTTGAAATAATCTTTTTTCCGCGAATTAATTCCAACTTCCTCAAAAACTGGTAATTTTTTATAAAGTAATAGCACCATTTTTGACGGTATTATTATGAGCGAATAGCGATGCGACCGCGTACCGCGTGCCCTTCACTTCGCCCACGCATGTATTGCCAACCGCACATGTATTAATTAAATTTTAAATTTAAATGTATAACTCCTTTTGCGAAATAATATTTATTTTTTAAGGGATTTTTTAAAATTTAGCCTGCTTTGTAGGCATTAGTAGAATCAGATGGCGATACCTAACAATACCATTACAGATCGGGCAGGGTTCTGTTTACATATTGTATACACAGTAGGTACTATATAACGGCATGTTTTTTTCAGGGATGAACAAAAAGCTATATCGCTGCGCGCTGGGGAGTTTGTTCCGCCATTTCTTCTTCCCAGGGACTAGGAAGTGAAGACGGGCGGGCGTTTTGGGGGACTGTCTAATGTAATATGGACGTTCAAAAAGTGCTGATTTTCAAGGTGATTTGAATAAATGATTTTTGGCTTGTTATTAACCAAAGAATTTACAAATTTTATGTTAAAACATAATTATCCTTTCAACATTTTTTTGACTAATTTCCTAGAAAATAAACGACTTGAGCAAATAAAAAAAAAACAGATTAGTTTTAGGAAGCTACCTGAAACAGAACTATAACATTAATATAGTTTATTTTACTTTGTTTTCTCTCAGAAAGGTATAGGTATGTAATTTGGTACAAAGATTAATAGAACTCGTTAGTCTAAGTTAATAATTTCAAAAAGGCTAGGTTAGGTTATATCTATGATATTTTTTTTTCTTTATTTATTTTTAGGGACTTTTATGCAATTATTGCACATGCCAGTTCCATCAGACCTTATAATTAATAATATTAGCAAAACACAACAATAAAAAACCTACTTTATACCGCAAAACGTAATAATACAAACTTAATTAACTTATAAGCAGCTCCAGAGGTTGGTGTCGACAATATATGATGGTACATACAAACATCGTTTACATTTAAATTTAGCTCTCTAACTAGATCCTCTCTGGCGGACTGAAATCTGACACACTCCGTCAGTAAATGTACGATATCTTCCAGAGTGCCACACACCTCACATATCTATGATGCACGAACCGATTATATCGAAACAGGTTTTTGATCTCAGTACTCCACACCCTTACAAAAAGAAACACATTTTTATTTTATCCTATTTAGACATGGACCACATTTGCAGAGTTTTGTTAATTCATAAGAATTGATTTAATCTATATTAATACATAAACCTGAAGAGTTTGTTTGTTTGTTTGAACACGCTTATCTCAGGTACTACTGATCCGATTTGAAAAATTATTTTTGTATTGGCTAGCTCATTAATCCAGAAAGGCTTCAGGCTATATAAAATCACGCTGCGACCAATAGGGGCAGAGCATATAAAAAGACATATCAAACCTACGCGTAGTTTAGAATATAGGAAGTATGAAAACTAATTTAAAAATAAAATATTTTAACCATTCTAGTTCAATAACTTCACCAAACTTTGCTGTATACGAACCAGTAAACTGATTGGGTTATCCCCACTATATGGTCTACCTACTCCCTCCTAATACATTCTACCGGGGGGCCTTATATTTTGTTCCGACACAAACAACTTATTTGGAACATGAATAACAAAGATATATTGTTTCATACTTAGCGACTGTTAATCTTTTTATCAGCTCATCGATGAAAGTGATGCCAAGTTTTTTTCTGGTTTTCTAGAGAAGAAACTTGGCTTTCATAGTTTTGTTAGTTTCTTATTTACTTTTTCGTAGCTTTATAATATTTTATAGTATAACAAGCGGCCGCTAGCGACTTCGTTCGCGTGGAGTTAGTTATGCTCCGCTCCTATTGATCGCAACATGATGTTATATAGCCTAAAGCTTTCCTGAATTAATGATCTATCTAACGCCAAAAGATTTTTTCTAGTCGTTCCTGAGATTAGCGCATTCAAACAAACGAACAAACTCCTTATCTCTATACAGTATGTTAACTAACAGAGGGCGTTCCCGTTAACCCGAAATAGTATAGCATACATACATGCTAAAAAAAATATTTCCATTCGAAAACAAAATGTTTTAAAATTTTTCCAATAAGAAAATATTCAATAAAAATTTTAAATTGACATGTAAAAGAAACACACTGTACACGCGAACATGAAAGACGGCAACGTCGCAATTTATTTATACATGACGACTACTATTTTGATTTAAAACAGGAGGTTTCAAATTTATTTCCAATTAGAATTTTTTTTTTATTCGGATTTTTTATGCTTATTTTTCTATGCTGATATTTTTATTTTAATCTATTAATGATATATATTAACGAGTTTAAGGGAACGCCCTCTGTTATTTAACATACTGTATATTAGTGTAGATCTATATCTATACTAATATATAGAGTTTTCTTTACGCAAAGAAAACCCTGTCTGATCCTTGAAGGTATTGTTAGGGAGGTATCGATAATGATTTTACTAATGCTTAAAAAACCGGGCCGAACTTTAGAAAAAAAATCCCCCTAATAAAGAAATATTATTTCGCAAAACGAGGTAATTTAATATATATGACACGAGGTGGTATCGCCATTCCCTCATAATAATACCGTCAAAAATAATGTTGTCACTTTTTTAAAAATTACCAAATTTTGAAAGTTTAATTCAAAATTCATTAGTATTTCTACTATAACGATTATTTAAAATTTCATATTTTATTTGGTCATGTGTTTACCTTACCTTTATTATGCTTATGGGTCGGACGGGGTTTTCTTTTCATATCTTTATATATATAATTCTGCTGTACGTGTGTATGTCATTGAACTGCTCCTAAACGGCTTGACCGATTTTAATGAATTTTTCTGTATGCGTTTGAGTGGCGACCTGGATGGTTTAGATTCACAAATCAGCCCGGCAGATGGCGCTGATCGCTTGAAGAAGCATGTGATCTCGGAAACGGCCCTAACGATTTCACTGAAATTTAATATGTGGGGGTTTTCGGGGACGAGAAATCGATCTAGCTTAGTCTTATGTCTGGGGAAGCGCATGTTTTCGAGTTTTCTCTTTCGCAATATTTCACGCATAATATGGGCGCTAATTTCGCGCGGCTTGACATAGCGGCTGTGGCGTAACCGATAGTGGTATGGTCTACTCGCGATGGCTGGTGTTCCTCGGTTCAAACCCGGGCAATCACAAGTTTTTTTTTTCGTTTTTAGACAAGTTTATAGTTTTTTTAAATTTTTGTAGTTACTTAAAAAGAAAATTGTACATAAGAACTAAAAGAGAAAAAAATAAATAGAAATAAATAAATATTTAAGATTTTTTATTTAACTTAAAGAGACTGAAACAAGAGCTCTAGGGGTAGAGAGAGGTATGATATATTTGTTACAAATGTAGATGACAATGCTTTCCATGGGTATATTCCTAAATCTGCTGTACGTGTGTACGTTACTGAATTCCTCCTAAAGGTCTGGTCCGATTTGAATGAAGTCTATGTATATAAATGAAAGTCGTGTTAGTTACTCTATTTATATGTAACTCAAGAACCGCTTAACCAGTATGGCTCAAAATTGTTAGGGAGGTAGATAAGAACTGGGAGAAGGACATATCACATAGGAAACTTTTTATCCCGTTCCGTCCTGTTCTGTCCCTTTGTTTGATTAAATCTTTAATTCTGCGAAACAGATTTTGATGAGGTTTATTTTAATAGATAGAGTAATTAAAAAGAAACGTATATTTGTGGAGAAACACTATCCCTCGCCCACATGTGGGAGTGACGAGAGGAGGCATAACTCCGTTGCCGCGAAAAATCGCAGTACAGCGGACAGAGCACCGGCGGGATCTCATGGCGACATGGAAAGTGTGATTGTCGCAATCCAGCACTGAGCACGCCACGGCGTCCTCACCTTCGGACTGACGTAGGTCCTCACCGGACGCGGCTGTTTCGGGAGGTTCCTGTTCCGTATAAGGCGGGAGTAAACGCCAGGGTGACCACTGTGTGCATCGCCCTGACGACACAGTGGAGCAAATGGTGGAGGTCTGCCTGGCTTGGGTAGAGCACAGCCGTGTCCTCGTGGCGGCGATCGGTGGCGATCTCTCGCGTCCGACCCTGGTCCGGGCCATAGTCCGGAGCAAGAGTGCATGGTAAGCTTTCACCACCTTCTGTAAAGCAGTGATGCTGGCAAAGGAGGAGGCGGAGCGCGTGAGAGAGCGGTAATCCTACTACCCTCACGCCTCAAATCGCCGCAGGAAGCGCCCTGTTCGGGAGGCAACATCGGACTCCCGACCACCGTAGGCGCGGGCTTGCGGGCGGCGAGCGACAGACAGCTAGCCTCCTGGTAAGAACCAGGCCCGGGTTGACGGCGCATTGTGTTTCACACGCGCCTCAAAGAGATATCAGCACACTTTGACGGGGTCCACGAGGACTGGTTCACAGGGTTGCGGGTTGGTTAAAAAAGAAACCATGGCACTGGGCGTTGCACAGGTAAGTGAAGGAACACGGGTGGGTTTTAGTCAATAAAAGTCTGACACGCCCTTCCGCTCCGCCCAGAGCGGGAGAGGTCATTTGATGATTTCCCATACAAAACAAAAAAAAAAAAAACAACTGAAGAAGAGCAAGAAATTGCACTTGAAGAGCGCAGCCTTAGTATGGCTCGACTTCGTGCTTCTCACTCACCAGAGCACAGGGAGGCAGCCCGTGAAACGGCTTGGTTGGCAATGCGAAATCGTCGAGCAAACCTCAGAGATCAAGCGCTAGATAATTTACGAAGCACAAGAAGAAATTCATCAAATACTGATTTGAATCTGGCAGCGTTTCACTACGCATATAATATAGCGCAATGGCGTTCGCATTGGGCCAATGAATGTTGTTTGCGAGTATTGTAGCACATTAAAGATTTCCGAAGAACCGCCAGGATTGTGCTCCCAAATAAAGAATCATTGAATAATAATATTTATTTATTTAAAATTATCCTAATTTAAAAAGTAGTCATGTGGTATTGCCTTTAAGGCGGAACGAAGTTCGCCGGGTCAGCTAGTTGTATATATAATCCATACTTCCATACTAATATTATAAATGCGAAAATAACTTTGTCTGTCTGTCTGTCTGTTACGCTTTCCCGCTTAAACCTCTCAACCGATTTTGATGAAATTTGGCACAGACAATCTTTAGACCCTGAGAAAAAACATAGGCTACCTTTTATCCCGGAACAAATTGATGTTCCCGAGGGAAATCTAAAAAGCGCGATATAACCGAACCCCAAGCGGGCGGAGCCGCGGGCGGAAAGCTAGTAATATTTATAAAGGAAGAAAAGCAATAATAAGTAAATAGGCACTGCATGGACACAACCATATAGCCAGGATAATTCATCTACAACTTACTCTTAAATACAATATTGTGGAATCGGAGCTCCCGTACTGGAGGTATATGCCCGACCTAGTTCTTGAAAATGACAAAATCACATTGTACTGGGACCGATCCATTGTCATTGACAGGACTATTGTTGCCAATAAGCCTGATATAATAATGATGGATCAATCAGAGCGGCGTGCAATGATTGTTAACATAACCATTCCAAATGGTTATGTTAACAACTTGCAGCTTTTTACCAATTTACATACAAAATTAATGAACTTCTCAAAAAACGATTTCTGTGTCATTTTGATTGAAGAGGAAGATTTTCAAAAATCCATGAACTATTTCAACTTAATTTTTGCGATAAGGTGTTCTTTACAAAACATTCAACATACTAATGTTATTATTTGTTTACCCACTTTTAAATTTTATACGTATTCTGTAATGTTTAATTCCCGTATTGAGATGTTTAGTAATCTACTTTATCTTGACATTCATACTTATAACTACGCTACGCTACTTGACTCTAATCTTGACTTATCTTATGATACTACTATGTTTTCAAAATATACTGGAAGACTTAATAATAATGGTATGAAAAATATAATGAATAATGTACTGATGCTAACTATGCTATGCCAGAAACAGTCTTGCATATACGCAGATTCAGATGTAAACGTTAATAACGATCCCTTAGTAAATACATACTCGAATTTTTTTCTCGTCTGATCATATCTGTATCATGCATCAGAACATTGCTGGTCTGTTGAATAAGTCAGATATTTTAACAGTTCATATTCAAGATCTATTATCTAAACAAAGAAATATTCATATCTTATGCATAACTGAACATTTCATAATCTCTGGAGATGAGAAACTGTTATTCATTCCAAATTATAAATTAGCAGCATGTTACTCTAGAAATAACATTAAACGCGGTGGAGCTTGTATATTGATAAAACAAGGGCTTGAATACAAGGAACTACCGGACATCATGAAGCATTCGGTAACAGGTGTAATTGAGTGTTGTGCTATAAAACTTGTTCAACAGGATATCATAGTTCTGTGTGTATATAGGCCTCCTATAATGTGTAACCTAGCCAAATTTTATGAAAAATTAGACAGTATGTTGAAAATTGAATGTACTAAAAATGGCTCTAAAATAATATTGTGTGGCGATTTGAACATAAATACAATGACAAGAAACAGATTTACATTGGATTTGGAATCCTTTCTTCTAAGCTTTAACCTCAAATTAGAAATAGATGTTCCTACCAGACTTGGCAGCAACACTTGTCTAGATAATTTTGCACACAATTTCAAACAGAAATGTATATGGGAGGTGATGGATTTGGCATTATCCGATCACACAGCGCAAATTCTAAATATCAAGGTAAATAAATCACGCCAGATAAAATCTTGGCGTAAAAGTATACGTGATATGTCAAGTGAAAATCTAATAAAATTTAAAAACCATTTGCTATCGCTAACTTTTTCAGAGGTTTATAGTAGCGACGATCCAAACTTAGCCTATGATGCGTTTTTGGATTTGTTTCTTTTAGTATACAACTTGTGCTTTCCCATAAAATACACAACTGTTAAATTCGGAAAGCCAATTAAATGGATATCGCGCGGTATTCGTTTGTGCAGTAAAAGACAACGCTATCTACTGTGGCAGCAACGATCAAAACCCACGGAGGAAAATAAACAAATGTTTCGTAATTATTCAAGAAAATTTAAAAAAATCGTAAAGTTAACTCAAAAAGTCCAAAATAACCATTTACTTCTAAACTCGAAAAATAAGTCAAAGACAGCCTGGCAGATAATAAATAACAATAATAATAATATCCATGAACCAATCTCTAAAATTAATAAAAATGGTGTCATAATAACCAAGCCTAAAGATATAGCTGAATCATTTAATGATTTTTTTGTTGATCAAGTCTCAGAACTACCAAAATCTACGACTCATCGCTTTAAGGGAATAAAGTTTAATCCAAATTCGATCTTCTTGTCGCCTGTTGTACAGCAAGACGTGTCAAGGGTAATACAATCGTTGAAAAATAAAAAAAGCTTTGGCTACGACGGCATTTCAACGAAAGTCATCAAATTCGTTTCTGATGTGATTTCTGGTCCTTTAAGTCACATTATAAATGCAAGCACAAGTTCCGGAATATTTCCTAACAGTCTCAAAACCGTGATTGTGAAACCTCTTCATAAAAAAAATAATAAAGAAAATATGTCAAATTACAGACCAATTGCTCTTATTCCCGTGTTTTCTAAAATAATAGAAAAAAAATATATGTGAATCTATTGATGGCTTCTTGACAAAATTTAATATACTTTGTGACGAGCTCTCGGGTTTCCGGAAAATAAAAAATATTAATATGGCTATATTCGATTTATTAAAACTTATAATGGGAAACGTAGATAATAAAACCCCAATTTGCGCCATTTTTACGGATATGTCAAAGGCCTTCGAATTTGTAGATCACAATATACTTATTAATAAACTGCACGCTTACGGGATTCGTGGAAATGCATTAAATTTAATAAAATCCTATCTCACTGATCGTATGCAATATACCGAAATTTCTAATGTCAATGTAAAAATTTGATTTATATGTAAATAACTTGAAATAAAGGAAAAGTAAGCAATACTAGAATGTTCTAGAAGCTTCGAGTCGCCATCTTTGGCCGGAGGCAAAGAGAGGCGACAAGAGGCGCTTCCGCTTGAACCGCCAATATTGTAGCGGGAGCGGTTGCAAAACGGTTCGCATTATACATATAGTGAGTTTTTACTTATATAAAAGTTCCTAGATATTAGAACTAGACTAACAAATGTATGGACGTCTGATGCAATAGTTACATAGTTTTTGGCACTAATGTTAGGTGTTTTATAGAAGAAATCTTGTGATCCTCATTGTAATAGTTCCCAACCTTAGTATTTTTTTTATGTGTACCTAATTATAAACAAGTCCTTGACTGCAATCCCGCCTGATGGTAAACAGTGATGCAATCGTTGATGGTAAATCGCGCTAGATTGTTAAGAGCCTATTCACTCAAAAAAACTGAGTGAATAGGAAGGAAGACGGCAGTGCATCGAGGTGATGCAATAATAAGCCCAACAATATGACCAACGATGCTGCGCCAGAGGGAGATTGATCTATTGAACCTCCACGACCAAACTCCCGACTAGTTCCGACACATCGACATTTGTCGCATCGTACGCGGCACACATCGCAACACAACTCCGTGACGACCTCCGTCGTGCAGCGGTCATCACGCTTGCCTGCGACGTGGAAGCCCCGGGTTCGATCCCCGGCCAGTTCATGATGGGAAACGATCTTTTCCTGATTGGCCTGGGTCTCGGATGTTTATCTATATATGTATCTATTATAAAATATAGTATCGTTGAGTTAGTATCCCATAACACAAGTCTCGAAGTTACTTTGGGGCTAGCTCAATCTGTGTGATTTGTCCGTATATATTTATTACTAGCTGACCCGGCGAGCTTTGTTTCGCCTTAAATATCACATAATAAAATTTTTTACTTTTTAAATTATGATAATCCATACTAATATTATAAATGCGAAAGTAACTCTGTCTGTCTGTCTGTCTGTTACGCTTTTCCGCTTAAGCCTCTCAACCGATTTTGATGAAATTTGGCACAGATAATCTTTAGAACCCGAGAAAGGACATAGGCTACCTTTAATTGGGATCATCGAGATCCTCGGAATGAGAACTTCCTCACCTTTGAATTTTTCGTTGAGTATTGTGGCGTAAATCAAATTGTTCATAAATTTACTTACCACCGTCTTCCGTTGCACAGTTATGGTTGGTTTAAGTTTCGAATCATGATTACTACGGAACCAATCTTTAGTCGTAAAGTGTGCGGTGGCAAGCCAGGTAGAATCCAAGGAGTTTAAAAATTCCATTGGATAGTTGGTGGCATCATCTTCATTAGTTACACAGTCAATAGATTTGAAAGAATGCAGTGTACCAATGCTTTCATTCAAAATTATGTAGTTTTAGTCATCTACATCTTTATTTTCCGCTGCCGATATTGCTCGCTTACTCAACCATTCATTATTTTTGAGGTTAGTAATGATGTTTGGGAATACTTTGTTGATGAGTTCGTCTTTCGATAAGACAAAGTTACAGAATTTCTGACGAAATGAAATTAGTCCGCTCGATTCGTCGACAGGTAATCGACCATTACTGATATTCTGCAATTTCTCAGAGAAATCTTCAGCAGATGTATCGTTCAGCAATGCAACTCTCATGTTTGTTGTCACCTGAAGTTTCTTAACATAGCGCCATAGATTCGATGATTTGAGGCAAGCGTTTATTGCGTTGGCAGCAGTCGATCTGGGAATTACTGGCAATGTTTGGGGGAAATCGCCAGACAGTAAAATCATTGCGCCTCCAAAACATCTCGAGTCATTACCTAGATCTTGCAAGGTTCGGTTAAATTCTTCCAATGCACGTTTATGCGCCATTTTGCATTCGTCCCAGATGGTGATCTTCGATTCGGATAAAACTGTGGCCACAGCAGAGCGCTTTGTAATGTGACATGTTTGTTCTTCAATAGATTGAAGATTTAACGGAAATTTTAATGCAGAATATGCAATGTGGCTGTTATTCCAGAAGAAGCAACTGCAACGGCAATGTTGGATCTTGCGTGAACAGTGGCTAAAACTACTGACATGAGGAATGTCAGTAGTTTTTGCCACTTCCACCAAACGCTAGTATGCAAGCAGTAATCATTACTGCAATCGTTTTGAAAGGCTGCCTGAATCAAATCAGTATTTGATGAATTTCTTTTTGTGTTTCGTAAATTATCTAGCTGTTAATCTCTGAGGTTTATTCGATTATTTCGCATTGTTAACCAAGCCGTTCACGGGCTGCTTCCCTTTTCTCTTGTGAGCCAGAAGCACGCAGTCGAGCCATACTAAGGCGGCGCTCTTCACATGCAATTTCTTGCTCTTCTTCAGTGCTAATCTAGTCAGGAGTGTTCTTCGGTATGACTGAGTAAGTTTCAGGTTCGTTTTTGTAGAAATATTGTTTTAAGATAATATACGGTTTTATTGTTCATTAATTATGCTTTGAATCGGACAAATGTGGCGTTATTTCTGTGTAGTCTATGAAAATGGTAAAAAAGCTGAACGCAAATATTGGGTTGTTATAATATTTTTTAATAGCATAACGTTATGCTATATTATATAAATCCGATCCGCGCACCTACACGTTGTATCCATGGACGTATTTAAATATTTTTGAGAGTTGGTAACACTGTAAGGTTGGCACCCGTCAAACATGTCAACCCATTAATTATTATTTTTATATTTTGAAATTTAAATACACGATTTTATGAGCAAAGTTGATATTATGTTGTCGATTCAAAAGTCTTGTTTTAATGCGTTCTTCAATTCGAGTGGAACTGAGAGTACAAATACTGTCAAATGTTTGACAGAAAGTAAGTGGTCAACTTTTATATGGGAAAATTGAATTGTCGTTTTACTCTATCTTACTCGCAATTTTTCCTTATTTGCTTACCGTGTATACCTACCCTGGACTACGACAAACATTTTAAAACCAAAATCAGCTCAATCGGCCCAGCCGTTCTCGAGTTTTAACCAGACTAACGAACAACTATTCATTTTTATTTATATAGATTTTATTTATTTTAACTGTTCAGACCCGACCTCCGTACGGAATTTAACTTTTTTGAGTAAATTAAGTTAACACAATTATTACTTTACAGGCACTTGGATTGGCACGTCGAATGTCATCCCACGGGAATGTTCAATAGAGATAAAAAAAAGTATTTTATCCGTTAATCCTGATTATAATTTGATTGTGTACCTAATTTCGTCCAAATCCGTTCAGCGGTGTGATTTAGAAGCAAACAAATCTAAACATACAAACTTTTACATGTTTAATATTAAAGTTGAACACAGTTTGCCCTGTTTACAACAGTGCTAAATGTTTTTTAGAAGCCCGTTTCCAAGTGTTTTACAAAATACACCAATTTATGTTCAGCGATTTTTTTTAGTTTAGGAATAAGCTAATGGTACTTATGTACATAATCAGTATAAAATGGTAGGAAAATTTTAGGTTTTCTCCTGGGACCCAGGCCTCCTCTCGTTGAAAGAGCCGTAATCTACCACGCAGGCCCAGTGCGAATTGGTAGATGTCATATTTCTTCAAAGTGAAGAAACATGACAAGTGGCATGATGTCTGGTGAAGCCGTACGGAGGACGGGTTTCAGCAGTCGTGTTGCGATGTGTGCCGGGTACGATGCGCCAAATGTTGTTGTGTCGGGAGTTTGGTCGTGGAGGGTCTCCAGATCAATCTCCCTCTGGCGCAGCATCGTTGGTCGTGTTGTTGGGTTTAACATTGCGTCACCTCGCTCAACTGCCGTCTTCCTTCCTATTCACTAAGATTTTTTAAGTGAATGGGGTAATAAACTAGCGCGCTTTACCATCAACGATTGCATCACTGCTTACCATCAGGCGGGATTGCAGTCAAGCGCTAGTTTATAATTATAAAAAAAAAGTTTTTGGTTCTAGGACATCTTTTTCTTCACTGTATTGAGAGGAGCGGTCATAAGCTGTCCCTGATAAGGTCTTAGCATTATGCTGAGCAATGGCCGTTTTGCGTGGATGTGACACATACTTTCCGCCAACTGTTATTTTTGTTTGTCTCTTTGTGATTACTTCTTCTGCCTCATGTTTATCGGAATAAACATATTTACTTTCTTTCATGTGGAAAAATAAGCTTAACTAAAATAAAATCTACCACAAAGTATCACAAGCTAAACTGTATAAAAGCACTTATCAATTCAATTGAATACCTAAACCTTTTGGCATAATACCAATTTGTTCTGGCTATTGTTAATAAAATCTGACTTTGACCGGATAATCACAAAGGCAAATTCTTTTGAATATAATCCTTCTTTAAAGCCTTGCAAAGTCAAAGGACTTAAGGCGAATAATAGAGGATTTTGGAGGCTATGACTGCTTATTCCTCTTAAAGAAGGATTTTTGTACAAAATCTCCGTGAATTTAAAAGCAACGGACCCATTGAATTAGTGTAATGTAGCTTTCTTTAACTTTCTTGTAATCTGATTTGTGAATTCACTGCCCGAATGGACTGAGTTATAGCACAGGCTGAAACCAAGTTAATCAAGTAATTGAGACTAAAGTTTTTTTTTAGGATGTGAAATCATATTAGTGCTTGGCCAGACTGCAAACGCGGGCGCGGGGTGGGCGCGGTGCGTCGTACTCAAACATATTAAACTTAATACAAGCGTCCATAGTGATCACGCGGGCGCGGCGAGAGGCGCAGGCGACTTAACGCAAGGAGCACGCGTGCAAATCAAACCATAGTTCTTTCATGAAAGTGTCCGCAGTGAGTGCGTGGGCGGCAAGCGAGAAACCGCGCGGTGAGCGGGGATCTCAAACCATTCCGTACTGACTGCGCGCGCCGACACCGCGTTTGCCTGCGGACAGACAAATCGCGTGCGTCACCGCTCCCGCGCCGCGCTCCGCACCGCGTTTTCAGTCTAGCCAAGCACTAAAACATATAACTTAAGGCGGTTCCAGAGGAAAAACACACCGCAGGCCGTTTTTATGTAGTTTTTCGGAGCTATCTACTCTTTATCCAAAAGAAATATCAACTTATTAAAAATACATAAATTTTCTCCATAATCTTGGCTCCAAAATTGTAGATTTTTTTTTTTACTAAGCATAATGTTTAAATAATTCCTTCACAACGAAACCTCTGACAAGAGAAATAATTATCTTAAACGTGCATCTCCTCGAAAAGTAAGCATTATTTAGATTGCGTTCTTACACTAATGGATAGGCAATTTCATGACGAACATTATTGTAGAAATATTTTTTTAAAACGATCAAAACAAAAATTTTATTCAACAATCTGAGCGTATTCCCCATCATTTCTCTTGCCCGAGCTATTGAGATTCAGTATGCCACAAGCTCTCGAAGGGGGAACCCGTGTCGTTCGTCATCGCGCGGTCCGCTAGCATAGCGGGCGGCGCGTGAGCGAGAAAGCATCTGCTTGCTCGCTCACGCACCGCATGTCGCATAGAGTATAATACTATCATAAAGTGTCTCTGTTATTGATGTTCATTTTGGTGTTCGTTTTTTTAACCGATTTCAAAAGGGAGGAGGTTATATGTTTTTTTTATGTTTGTTTGCGGATAACTTTACTATAATATAAATAATAGGGTATTTGACTAAAAAAAAACTAATTAGTCCGTCATTCAGATTATAGAAAAATATTGGATAGGTTTATTATATACGTTTTACATTTCGTATATTTTGTTATATCCAATCAATAAAAATTGACAAATACAATATGTAAAGAAAACCCTGTCCGATCCGTGAAGGTATTGTTAGGTATCGATAACTGATTCTACTAATGGGTACAAAGCCGGGCTAAACTTAAAAAAAAAATCCCCCTAAAAAAATAAATATTATTTCGCAAAAAGAGCTAACTTAATACATGTGCGGTAAGCAACCCAACCGCGGGGGGCGGGGGGCAGGGCACGCGGCACGTGGTCGCGTCGGGATCCGCTCGTAATAATACCGGTGTTGCCACTTTTTTAAAAATTACCAAATTTCGGGGAAATTTGAATTAATTCCCGGGAAAAAAGATAATTTAAAAATTCAATAGTATTGTTACTATGATCATTATGTAAAATTTTATATTATATTTGGTCAAGTGTTTACCTAACCTTTATTATCCTTATGGGTCGGACAGTGTTTTCTTTACATATTGTATAAAAGGCATCAAAGATCAGGAGTGATGGTTGGTAACGTCACTGGCCGCTAAAAAGTATAGCGTTCAGTGACGTCACACGAGTTTTCAAAGCACTGTGTCGACTTAATTTTTTGTTTAAATGAAAAAAGAAAAAAATATGTGTCTAGTATTTTTGGGTAGGCCCCCGACAAGGTGGACCGACGACCTGGTGAAGGGCGCGGGAAACCGCTGGATGCGGGAGGCGCAGGACCGGTCGTAGTGGAGAACCTTGAGGGAGGCCTATATCCAGCAGTGGACGTCTTTCGGCTGAATTGATGATGATGATGATGAGAAATCTGACGGACGGACTAATTAGGTTTTTTTAGTCAAATACCCTATTGCATAAGTTGATAAAAAATGCTATGCAATAGCTTTACCGCGGCAGTTCCCGAGTGCCACATGTTTTTTTTTTAATTAGAAAGATTATATCTTCAAGGTAGTCTCATGTTAAGGAAATTAGGGTCTGATGATGGAATACTAAGGAAACCTAGGAGAAATTTAAAAAATCATAGGGGCGCCTAGGGCATTTCTATGTTTTTTTCATTAAGTGTTTTAACGCACTACAATTTAGTAAAGTTCGGAGTTGATGATGGAGCCGGGAGACAGCCGAGGGATCTCCTTAACGATTCACATCAGCTGCCTCGTGTTTGTGCTTAATAAATTTATATTGATACGAACTTTACACCTAAATGAGTTGTGATTGTCATTAAAGCTCTGATGATGAAGACAAAGGCCAGTTAAGGGAACTCCTCAAAGGTTTACAATAGTTACCTTGTGTTTGGACTTAATTCATTTATATTGATGAAAACTTTACATCCATATAGGTTTAAATGAAGGTCTGCAATAGATCTGATGATGAAGACCATAGACAGTCGAGGGAATTCCTCAACAATTTACAACACTGTACTTTAACATAATACAAACACTACCTACTCGTCATGCTTATGCAAAAATCAATTAAAATCAAGAGACTGAATTTAAGTTGTGTTATTTCATTGCGTTATTTCTAGAAATGCTCATACTTTCATCATGGTCTTATAGGAATTAAAGCAAACGAAATACGTCGTTTGCTTGCAGGCCTTTTCCAAATATGCTGCCGTCAGCGTCCAGTCTGACCGGATATTGTATTAGTCAGATGTTTATTATTTTTCTGCAAAAGGAAGCTTTGTGTAAATAATATTATAGTATATGTATTTGTTTTTTTTATACGATAGTTTTATTTTTTACAATTTACGTATTTGTTTTATTAAACGAGAATAATAATATAATTTCAGTCTTGCCTGAACCCAAAAAAAAACATCAAATCTTTTTTTTATGTAGGTTTCCTGTCTGCAGAAATTTATTTGACCCTGATTACGTTTTCCCTTAAAATAATAAATAATGATAAATTAACCTTTATTATATTATTTTTCTATCCCTTTGACCATCTGACTTAGCTAACTTTCAATCTACAAAACTAACTTCCTACCCTGAAGTTACAGTCATAACATATTTAGTTGTAAAGGTCTAATCAATACAAATTAAGTAAGCCCAAGCACATGACAGTTGCTTCCGATGTGGATTCCCTTGATTATCTGTCATCTCCATCATCAGGTCAGGCCCAAATCTTAACGGTTTTATAGTATGATCCGATATAAATACTAGTATCAAGTTTTCACCCAAAGCGTGCCTACAATTTTCGATAATTGACCTAAATTTCTTAGAATTTCCATTATCGACACTGACGTGGTAACAATGAGATTACATAGGCAGCATACTCTTTCATATAAAAAAAGAATGGTCAAAATCGGTTCATTAACGATAAAGTTATCAGCGAGCACACATAAATCGAATTGAGAACCACACTTTTGGGAAGTCGGTTAAAAAATAAAATACGCAAATTTTTATTATGAGGTATCGTCAACATTTGTTTCAGTCCAAAAAGTATTTTTGGATATTCAAACCAAAAGTATTTGGGCGCACCAATAAACAAAAATAAAAGCGCCATGTCTGTTACTTCTGTGGTCTATGAATTTAACTTGTATTTGTAAGTACTTCGTCCGCCAGACGGCGCTAGTAATATTTTGCGAAGTATTGTAGAGGTGGGGCGCGGTGAAGAGGGACCAAATGCTCAAGGTCATTTGGTGAGGGTACGTCCTTAAGCGTTGTTGGGGGATTAAGGCAAAGCCCCCCAAAGCAATGAAAGCCTTGGGGGAGGCCTTTATCCAGCAGTGGACCTCGATAAGCTGAAGAAGAAGCGTTGTCCTTGTCATAGTCACACAATGGTCAATGTACAACGTAATTTTTTCTTTATACGAAAGCAAAATATAGTTAGTTCAGAATAAGCAACTGTATCGATTCCAATTACTTTTACACCATATTATACTTTTTCCCAAACACATTTAGAAATTGTTGCAGTCTGGTTACCGAGCGCACAACAAAGTTGACAGTAGGTCATAGTAACAGGCGCGTGAGGCAGGGCCCCTCTTCCCGCGCCGCTGCAGGCCCGGGCGGGCGAGCGGTACGTTGACCATATTTTTTTGGGGCAACCAGATAAGATAACAAGCTCATAACTTTGTGGTTTTCAGGATATCTTTTTATAGTTTTGTACATAGATTCTTTACTTAAAAACAAAATATAACGATATACAAAGGGGACAGAGGCTTCTCTCAATCTATGCAACACCGCCACAGCACTTTGATCGTGACAAAGCTATCAATCCCGCCTGATGGTAAGCAGTGATGCAATCGTTGATGGTAAAGCGCTTTAGTTTATTAAGCCTATTCACTTAAAAAACTTAGGAATAGGAAGGATGACGGCAGTTGAGCGAGGTGATGCAAGACCAACACGACCAAACGATGCTGCGCTAGAGGGAGATTGATCTGGAGACTCTCCACGACCAAACTCCCGACACAACAACATTTGGCGCATCGTACTCGCCACACATCGCAACACAAGTGCTCAGACCCGTCCTCCGTACGGCTTTACCAGACATCATGCTGGAACACGACGAATCGCTTGACGGCAAGAATTTGTCTGGTGGGTGGTAACTTCTGCCGGCAGCCGATGTTATGGCCTATCACCGAGAAAAGAGAGTTTGGAATAATCCCGCAAAATCCGACGTCACGAGTGAGGAAATCTCGTACATACAAGCGACGTTCAGCACATAGCTTTATTTGCGTCACAAAAACTGTTTACTTTCCGATATTACGCCACTAATATTTCCTTCACATAACGCGTATATATTTTCCCCACTAAAATTTTCACTTTGAGGATAACGTCAATGTTATATTTAGCCCTCAATATGGATTTTAGATTTTGAGAGCTGCGGTGGTCCAGTAGTATCATAAACATACATACATCATCATCATCATCAACCTTTTATCGTCCTACTGCTGGGCACAGGTCTCCTCTCATACAGAGAAGGATTGAGCATAGTCACCACGCTTGCTCAAGGCGGGTTGGCGGTTTCAGACTTAAAGTCCAGGTTTCCTTAAGATGTGTTCTTTCACCTTTTAATCAGTCATTGGACATACATTACATAATCAGCCTGTAATGTTCCCACTTGTGAGGCATAGGACTCCTCTCGGTGAGAGGCAGTGGGCCGTAAGCATTGCAACCAGTGTGGGTTGCTAGATGGCACTTGTGTTCGAAAGTCTCGGTGGTAGGCCATAACATAGGCTGCCGGTAGAAGTTACCACCTACCAGACAAAGTCTTGCCGCCAAGCGATTCGTCGTGTTCCGGCATGATGTCTGGTGAAGCCGTACGGAGGACGGGTCTGAGCAGTTGTGTTGCGATGTGTGGCGAGTATGATGCGTCTAATGTTGTTGTGTCGGGAGTTTGGTCGTGGAGGGTCTCCACATCAATCTCCCTCTGGCGCACCATCGTTGGTCGTGTTGTTGGGTTTAACATTGCACCACCTCGCTCAACTGCCGTCTTCCTTCCTATTCACTAAGATTTTTTAAGTGGATGTGCTTAATAAACTAGCGCGCTTTACCACCAACGATTGCATCACTGCTTACCATCAGGCAGGATTGCAGTCAAGTACTAGTTTATAACTACAAAAAAAAATCTTTGCCTCTAGGACATGCCAGTTCGCCATTCAAGACCCTTTCTGCCCCATCGGCCATCGGCTCTACGAGCTATGTGCCCCGCCCACTGCCACATCAGAGAGCTAATCCGCTGGGCTATGTCGGCGACTTTAGTTCTTCTACGGATCTCCTGATTCCTAATTCGATCAAACAGAGAAACACCTAGCATAGCCCTCTCCATAGCTCTCTGTGCGACCTTGAGCTTTCTTATGAGGCACAAGCGCAGCGTCGGACGCCCACCGACTAGGTGATCGGATGATTTGACCAACATCGCAGTAAAAGGCTGGATGCAGGCCGCGTCCAACCATTCTTTTTGGAAATCCTCGGGGGAGGCCTATGTCCAGCAGTGGACTTCATGTGGCTGAAATGATGATGATGACATGCCAGTTTCCTCACGATTTTTTCCTTCGCCGATACCACTAGAGAGCACTGGTGAACTAGAGTGCAGTGGTGGTCGAGGGTTATCAGCCGCGACTTAGAAGTTGTAGGTTTAAACTCTGTCAGGCGTTTTACTTTGTGCAAATTATTTCATCACCACTGCTCTCAAAACGGTGAAGGAAAACATCACGAGGAATAGTTTCCTCGTGATGTTTTCCTTCACCGTTTTGAGGACGTTTTGTTTTCGTTCAGTTTTGCCCCTGGGATAGTTCCTAGGGGCAAAACATCGAAGACATGTGACATCTACCAACCCGCACTGGGCCCGAGTAGTAGATTACGGTCCATTCCCTCCCACCAAGAGGAGGCTTGTGTCCGAGGACTGGGAACTACATAGAAAGATTATAAAATTATGTTTTGTTATGTATTTATTTTGAACCTGTTTTCCATATATCAAATACTAGCTGCGCCCTGCGGTTTCACCCGCGTAGGTTTGGATATGTTTTTTTTTTATATATTCTGCTCCTATTGGTCGGAGCGTGATCTTATATAGCCTAAAGCCTTCTTGAATTAATGGGCTATCCAACGCAAAAAGATTTTTTCTAATGGGACTAGCAGTTCCTGAGATTAGCGCGTTCAAACAAACAAACTCTTCAGCTTTATATATTGGTACTAGCGGTGGTACTAGTGATGTTATATAGCCTAAAACCTTCCTGGATTAACGGACTATCTAACGCAAAAAGAATTTTTCAAATCGGGCCAGTAGTTCCTGAGATTAGCGCGTTTAAACAAACTCTTCAGCTTTATAAATATTAGTATAGATGAACAATGACATAGATTTATGTCAAGTAGCGTAGTTAATACAATAGGGGTATTCAGTATGAGTCATGACCATTTTCCCATATTTATCTATGACTCAAATAATGAAGCTGTGCGGGTCATAATTATGTTAATCGATTAAAATCGTGACAATGGTTATCTTTATTTACTTGCGGTACAATTTATTACACGTTGTACTTAGTTATTAAGTTTTATTTTTAACTCTAACTATTGCAGCAGTGCAACACGAATAAATGTTGTCGTGGTTACCAGTACACAGTATAAATTATACAGAGGGTCAATTCAGAAATATTTTTGATGTTAAATATCACACTAAAAATAACGTTTGTAGGTATCGTACATTAAAACTCACACACACAAATAGCAAGATCCGGGACAATTACCCGTAGGCCATACAAAGTATTTGTTCCGTGTGGGAATCGAACCCACGACACGCAGCACAGCAGTTGATCAGTTAGCCACTGCGCCAACTGTGTCGTCCAAATCTATATATTGTTTTTTTTTCTCAGTAATTGCCAGCCCATAGAGTCATCATCATCATCATCATCATCATTTCAGCCGAAAGACGTCCACTTTTGGACATAGGCCTCCCCAAGGGATCTCCCCGACGACCGGTCCTGCGCCTTCCGCATCCAGCGGTTCCCATCCCATAGAGTATTACGTAATATTAACACAAAAAGTGACAGCTGTTCTTAATGTCCAACATTTTGACATTTCAACCACGTTCATTGCGTTATTTGCGTTGTAACGCAATTAAGCCATTAGAGCCTCTGGTTGGCCGCGAATTATTCGTAAGCGATACCGTGACCCCTGGCGCACAAGAAAGTGAAGGAACCTGGGTGGGTTTAGTCAGTAAAAGTCTGACACACGCTTCCGCTTCTCCCAGAGCGGGAGAGGTCATTTGATGACTCCCCATCCCCAATAAACATACAGCAGAGCCAGGATTTGTATCTGCACCCTAATTACGTAACAGACTATTGCTATAAAATTTAGTCATTGTGAAACCTATTGCTAATTCATTGCTTTGTATGTTCCGAAGATTTATCCACTCAACAACGTAAATATCGCAATGAATGTTGTTGAACTGTCAAAATGAAACCCATCGCTACTAATAATGTGTTTCGCAATTACCCTGCTGGTTGATAGCTATAGTCTCGCCCCCTATTACGTGGGCCTTTCATATATTTGGTTAAATGTGTACAGACGACAGTACATCAAGATAATACAATCTGTCAGATTTCTTTATTAAAGGAGATGTTTCAGAAATGGATGGAGCCTGGGCCAGTACATTGCACATTTATTGCTTGGTATAGTTACGCTATAGTTAACTGTTTTCAATGTTAAATTCCCATATTTTGGCTTAATTTTTATACAGATTCAATTTAACTCGGCCAAGGAGTGCAACACAACTACTAATAAATATGGTGGTCAGCAATAAGCGAAATAAGATGTTGACAGTGACATTTGATTGACGTGTCATGTATCTAAGGCTATCGTATCTATATTATCTACCATATGACTGCGAAAAAAACAAAACATGAATTCCGAACATACAGCCCATTAAATAAACACAATCAACTCAAATCAACCCTCGACACGAACATAACGGGAAAATAGAACTGTCAAAGTCGCCAATCAAACGTCATAACCAGTGTCATGGCTATCTTAATACAGGATCATCTCACTAAAAAACCGTTTCAAATAATTAATTATATATACTTGTATTTTTATTCAAATTAATGTAGTAGTATTTTTATGAAAATCTTTTATTTTTTTCCTATTAATCTATATAGCGTTCTTAGTGGTGGCCCACCCCCAAATGAAACATCTCCTTTTCAACTTTGTCTCTAAAGCATTAAGGCTAAAGTTTGATTGGGAATATTTGACAGTTTCATGTAGCTTGACCTGCTGTCGTCCGTACAATAGTTTTGTAAAAACCTTCGAGAATTATAGACGTGATTTCATGCTATGTTTGTTAGCAATGTATGTGTAGTAGATTATGGTTTCCGCTTCCGTACCCCTGGTATCACAAAGGCGACTAAAAAGTTATGTCAAGGTAAATAGCCACATTCTACTAGTTTAAACATACACTTACAAACTATCTAAAATACATTTTTGTTACGCGTTACTTTTATAGTAAGTTAGATAAAACATCGAGGGAAATACAAACTGTGGTCTGTTTTGACAGTATCTGGTATAAACAAAATATCATGTTCAGGAGAAATTCTTACGCATCACTCACTTAGGCGTTATTGTTTCGACTGCACGGTTAGCGAAGTGGTTAAGCTATTGAAAGCTGCGGTGCATATCGCGGATTCGATTCCCGCACGGTACACATATTTGAAAGATCTACAGGTACTTGTTCCGGGTCTGGCTGTCTGTGTATGTGAGTTTATATCTTTGTAAAAACACCCACGATACACGAGAAATTCCTAGTGTGGGGCAGCGTTAAAAAAAGAAAGTAAAAAATGTTCGCGTCTAGATACTGGCAGTGCTACTCCACCTAATTTACCTCATTGCGGAGCTTCAATGACGGAGGTTCGCATAAGGAACAAGGAGGTCCTGAGAGCACTGTGTCGTCTGGACGTGAATAAGGCTAGTGGTCCAAATGGTATACCAGCGATTGTTCTTAAGGCATGTGCGCCCGAGTTGTCTCCTGTATTGACGCGCCTGTATCGCCTCTCATTTGGGACTGGTATAGTGCCCAAGTCCTGGAAGCTTGCCAACGTGCAGCCCGTGCCCAAAAAGGGTAGTCGTGCCGATCCTACCAACTATCGGCCTATTTCGGTAACCTCCATACTCTGCAAGATTATGGAGCGTGTATTGAATTTGCGCCTCTTGGCTTACCTGGAAGGTAACGATCTCCTCAGTGACCGACAGTACGGTTTTCGGCGCAATCGGTCAACTGGGGACCTACTAGTGTATGCCACTCACTTGTGGGGCGAGGCCCTCGAGAAAAATGGGGAAGCGATTGCCGTCTCCCTTGATGTCTCGAAGGCCTTCGACCGGGTATGGCACGCTGGCCTTTTGAGTAAGCTTCCAGCGTACGGCGTTTCCGCTGGCCTGACTGGCTGGGTTAAAGACTTCCTGACTGAACGGTCCCTCCGAGTTGTTGTCGATGGATGCTCATCGGAGCTCAGGTCGACCAATGCCGGTGTTCCTCAGGGGTCTGTTCTCTCTGCGACTCTGTTCCTGCTGCATATTAACGATCTGCTGATGCCCGGTATCTATGGGTATGCAGATGACAGCACAGTTGTGGAGAGATATCTGCCGGAAGCTCGGGCTAGTAAGGAAGCAATCTGGTCCGAAAGAGAGGCTATGGTAGAGCGTACGAGTGCTGCACTACAGGCAGTCTCCGAATGGGGCAAAGCCAATCTTGTAGCATTCAATGCCGCCAAAACACAGGCGTGTCTTTTCACCGCCAAAAGGAGCCCGTTCACCTTGGCTCCTACTTTTCAGAATGTATCCTTGGAGTGCACCAACCGCCTTCAGCTTTTGGGAGTAGAGATTTCCTCGAACCTTAACTTTGGGCGGTTCATTGAATCCAAGGCCAGGGTGGCTGCTAGAAAACTTGGCGTTATCGCAAAGGTCCGGTACTTCACACCGGGGCAGCTTCTAATGTTGTACGAAGCACAGGTCCGCTCGTGTGTGGAGTACTGCAGCCACATTTGGGCTGGTGCTGCGAAATGTCACCTGGATACTTTGGATTCAGTGGAGAGGCGTGCGAAGAGGCTGATTGGCGACCTAGACTTAACTCGAAACGGTCTCCAAAGCCTGGAGCACAGGCGTAGAGTAGCCAGCCTTTCAGTCTTCTATAGGTTGCATTCTGGTGAGTGTGCAAGGGAATTGCATGACTTAATTCCCCCATCACCGTTCCACCATCGGACGACCCGTCGTACGGCGAGTTTCCACCCTTACGTTGTTGATACCACTGCGACCCGGACGAAGCGTTTCGCTTCCTCTTTTATACCGCGGGCATCGAGGGACTGGAACAATTTGCCAGCGACGGTGTTTCCGTCACATTACAATTTGAGTGTCTTCAAGGCTAGAGTGAATAGGCTCTTAATAAACTAGCGCGCTTTACCATCAATGATCGCATCACTGCTTACCATCAGGCGGGATTGCGGTCAAGCGCTTGTTTATAAATTATAAAAAAAAAATGTATTTAAAAATAAAATAAAAAATAAACATGACGTGTAAAAGTGATCAGTGATCCTACTTGCTTAATAAACGATTTCATTTCATTTCATTTATTATACAACGTGGCGCGATAATGGCGACATTAACTAAAAACACATATAATTTGTTACATTTTAGCGTCATGAAGAGATTTTATTTTCATAAAATGTTATTATTAACGAAGTTACTTAAATTTTTAGAAACTACCATTTAGAGCAACCTGTATTTAGAGAACTGTCGCGCAGCGGTCATTTGCCGAGGTCATGGATCATAGGTAACATTTCATCAATGAAATTAAAATGATTACATTCGTGCGGAAGAGAGATGCAAAATATTATCTTTGTCCGCGGCGCTCGCGCAAGCGACACGCGGCCCACCTCCCCTCGACCCGCGCCTCCGCAAATTATTAAATATTTATTTTTTGTTCCTTACTTCCTTAGTATGCTAGACGAACGCGTGTCCTATGCGTGTCCTTGACACGCATAATACCGGCTGTGCATAATTTCGTTAAATACAAGTTCTGTGAATGTTTTTGTGGAAAAGGCGCTTAGTCTATTGTTTTATTAATTATTTTTGTGTAATTAGAATAGTAATTAGATTATGGTACCGCGATAAAGACGCTTTGTTTTATTTTAGTTCGGTCGTTTTATTTCTCGTGTTACGAACGTTATTTGTGTTATCTTATTTATTAGTACTTCTGTAAACTTGTGTCTAGGATGGCGAGTACACATCCCAACTATACAGCAGCTGAATATGCGGACATGATTCTAATTTACGGAGAATGTCATCAAAATGCTGCCCTTGCAATAAGGACATATCGCGAGAGATATGGCAATTCCAGACAATGCCCTACTAATCCTCGCACTATTGTAGGGGCTCTTCAGCGCATCCGTGAAAACCGGCCAGTGGATCCTAGGTCTCAACGCCCTGATCGGCCGCCTACACGTCAAACCCCGATTCGACTAACTGAAAATGTGCTACAACATTTTGAAAACCAACCAAAAACTAGCCTTCGCCAGAGCGCTAGGCATTTTCAGGTTCATCACAGAACCATACACCGGGTTTTAAAGCGGGAAAAGTGGCACCCGTTTAAATTTCGAAAAGTGCATTCTCTATTATCGCGTGATAAATTAATTAGAGTGGAATATTGTCAGTGGTTACTGCGTAAAGTTGAAGAGGACAGTGACTTTCTTTCCCAAATTTGTTGGACTGACGAAAGCACGTTTACGAGAAACGGCATATGGAACCAGCACAATCTGCACTATTGGGCACCCAAAAGCCAAAACCCACGCGTTTGGCGGGAGACAGCCCATCAGTACAGATTTTCAGTAAATGTTTGGGCAGCTATTCACGGTGATAACATCATCGGACCCGTGTTCATTGATGGGACTTTAAACGGCGAAAGGTTTGTTAATTTATTAAATGATACGGTGTCAGAATACACCAACAACTTAAGCGTCCGTCAATACCAACGAATGTGGTATCAATTAGATGGCGCGCCAGCCCACTCCGTAACAGCAGCCAGGCAGTGGCTAAATAACACGTTTGGCGCCCAATGGATCGGCAGATTCGGACCTCGTAGGTGGCCAGCAAGATCGCCAGACCTCACGCCACTCGATTTTTTTTTTGTGGGGGTGCGTCAAAGACCATGTTTACGCGGAGAACGTGGATTCGGTCGAACAATTACGCCATCGAATAACAATCGCGTTTGAAAAAGTGAGGGAAATGGCTTTACACGATAATTTATTATCAAACTTGCGGGAAAACATGAAACGTCGTTTAGCTCTCTGTGTCCGCCAACAAGGTGAACTCATTGAACATAAGAAAATTTAAAATAAAAGCAGTGACTAGTGATGAACTGATGATAGTTACTTATAAGTAATAATAACAGTTAAGTGGGATGTGATTAGTGTTTGACTATAACTAGTTCCGCTGTAGGTACCATTAGAGCAAACAGCGCGCGCGCCGCCGGATTCATTGATAAAAGCCGACAAAGAATCTTATTACCGATTACGAATACGTAGGTACGGACGACAGCAGGTCAAGCCGCCCGAAACCGTCAGATATTATCAATCAACCTTGAGCCTTAATGCTTTAGTGATAAAGTTGAAAATCGGATAAAGACATCTGACTGATTGTAACCTTAGCTTGATGTGCTGTCGTCCGTACGATTTACGCTTGTGTGCTAGCTCGCTAACTAGGTCTGTACGCGAACCGACGCGTTCTAGCTCCGAGCACCTCCGAGGTAAGTAATTGCATGAATGAATTTTTGCAAGGGTGATCCCAGTTTTGGTTACTTTTATATTATTTATTTTGTTTGAAAAATTTTTTTTTTCTTTTTTCGAGTTATTTTAAAATATCAAATGTCATATGATTAATGGGCACTAGCACTACTCGTGTGTTAATTTAATGTCACCATTATGGCGCCACGCTGTATAACATTCTGAACATATTTAATCATCAACAAATAGTGTTTGAATGTCAATATTGAACATTATTAACCTCAACTCTAAGCATTAGCTTTAGATTTTAAATAATAATCAATGAAATCAATTAATTT
Source organism: Sesamia nonagrioides (assembly GCA_017933935.1). Classification (NCBI taxonomy): domain Eukaryota; kingdom Metazoa; phylum Arthropoda; class Insecta; order Lepidoptera; family Noctuidae; genus Sesamia; species Sesamia nonagrioides. The sequence goes on from JADWQK010001094.1 coordinate 80,215, forward strand.
GTATGTGTCAATTCCTCTTCATCTCAGTCTATAGAGGCCCACTGCTGGACAAACGCCTCCCCGAAGGCTTTCCACAATAAACGGTGTTGTGCTGCACGCATCGGATTCCCAAGTCATTGGTCCACCTTGTTGGAGGCCTCTCTACGCTGCGTCTTTCGGCACGTGGCCGCAACTCCATAACCTTATTGCCCCTTGTTAGGTACGTTTTCATTTTCAAGTCGTGGTGGCCTTGTGGTTAAAATACCAGCCTCTCAAGTATGAGTGCGCGGGTTCGATTCCAGGTTAGGCAAGTACCAATGTAACTTTTCTAAAGTTATATGTACTTTCTTAGTATATCTTGGACACCAATGACTGAAGGTGGAGGAAAACATCTTGAGGAAACCTGGACTTTAAGTCTGAAATCGCCAACCCGCATTGAGCAAGCGTGGTGATTACGCTCAATGCTTCTTTGTTTGTGAGGAGACCTGTGCCCAGCAGTGGGACGATAAAAAGGTTGATGATGAGGTACGTTTTCTGATACGTTTGTTTACATTTACAATTCCTTCTTTTGAAACAGTCTACAAAATATATCCTATCGAACGTATTGTTTTGCTAAACGAGACAATGAACGTTACCTACAATTGCCGCAAACAATTTGCATGTCAATCGGGCATTAGTAGACTATGTGGCTCAGCAGCGATAAGAAAAGATTGAAGGAGAAATAACTGGGGGGCAATCGCGCCAAAATAATTCAACTAAAACAGGATTGGATCGCAACCAAACCATAACTTGTGTTATGTTTCGTATCGCGCTAACTTTTTGACATATGGTTTAATCGCTGTCAAATGAAAAAGTTGCAACAAAGCTAACTTTTTCTGTGCCATTTATCAAACTTACGTCTAAACGATTAGATTTACTTATGATTTATTTAGTTTCTTTTTATTCTGGAATTCTTGTATATTAATGGTTTAATTCTCTGATTAGAAAGTCCAACCATAATCTAAAAATTACTTTAAGTAACATTTTTGTTAATAACGTCGATAAAACGAACGGATTATTATTAAGTGAGAAAATTCGGCATTTTCTTAAACTTTTTTTAAAATATAAATTATAAACTAGCGCTTGACCGCAATCCCGACTGTTGGTAAGCAGCGACGCAATTGTTGATGACAAAGTGCACTAGTTTATTAAGAGCCCACTCTAGTCTTGAAGACACTTCAAATATTGTAGTCCGACGGAAACACCGCCGCTAGCAAACTGTTCCAGTCCCTCGATGTACGCGGCACAAAGGAGGAAGTGAAACGCTTTTTACCCGACTACGGCAAAGCAAAAGGAGGGTTATGATTTTGACAGGCTATGTATGTATGTATGTATGTATGTATGTTCATCTGTTCCCTCGTAACTTCTAAACTACTTATCAGAATTCGACAAATGACATATCATTAGAAGCGTCTTAATTGTCCGCTGGTTATAGGCTATATGGGGTTTCACAGAATCTAATGTGGCGCCCTCTAGCGGACAAAACATACAGAGTAAAAAAATTAAGTTAAGTTTTTGATAGTTTGTTTACTTTTTTTTAAAAGTTTAAGTAACGTTTACGAAAAAGGGTAATATAACAGTCTGATCTCCATTTTAATCTGTCACAAAATCTGTAAGTTTTCTACATTTTTGACAAGATTTTGACAGTGATTGTAGCAAGTTTCTGAAAGTTTTTAATTACAGTTCCCTTAATTAAGTTCAAAAATTTCCGCAACTAACCTGTACCTGGCAAAACTCATAACGAGGTGCTCGTCACACAACATTTTAATACGCATTACACACTTTTTTGTACCTACTGTAAAGCTCATTATTACTATTTTTGCAACTTATTGTTACACTAGCGGCCGCCCGCGACTTCGTTCACGTGGAGTTAGTCATTCGAACATTTTATTTTAACCCCAAAAGAGTTGATCTCTATAGATACATTATTACACTTCAAGATCATAATATACAGCATAGATTTTAAATTTAAATTCTCTTACTTCAAAAACATAGGACTTTGATACAAACTTCCAAACCCCCCTTTAATTCCTTAAGGAATGATTTTCGAAAATATGTTTTACTAGCAGTCGCCCGCGACTTCGTTCGCGTGGAGTTAGTTATTTGAACATTTTATTTTAACCCCAAAATATAGGTACAGCATATGTTTTAAATTTTTGTTATGCTACGCTCCTATTTATCGCAACGTGATGTTATATAGCCTTAAGCCTTCCTGGATTAATGAGCTATCCAACGCAAAAAGAATTTTCCAAATCGGACCAGTATTCCTTGAGATTAGCGCGTTCAAACAAACTCTTCAGCTTTATATAATGGTATATAGATAACATCATAGGTATCTGAATTATCCACACGCCTGCCCTTTGCATTGGTTTAACTAAATTGTACCCACATTTATCCAATCACCCTAAATATGTAACACTCCATTACTTACTATCAATTTGAATCATTTTGAACCATATTCATCATGCATCATCATTTCGGCCGAAAGACGTCCACTGCTGGACATAGGCCTCTCCCAAGGTTCCTCACGATGATCGGTCCTGCGCCTCCAGCGGTTTCCCGCGACCTTCACCAGGTCGTCGGTCTACCTTGTCGGGGGCCTACCCATGCTACGTCTTCCGGTGCGTGGTCGGCACTCGAGAACCCGTCGGCCCCATCGGGTATCGGTCCTACGGGCAATGTGTCCAGCCCACTGCCACTTTAAGAGTTGCAATTCTTCGGGCTATGTCGGTTACTCTCTGTTTCTCGTTCTGAACCATATTACTATTCTATTACTCCATACGATCTAAACGCGCCTAAATGCGACAAAATGGAACGTAGCCAAAGAGAAGTGGACGCGCGGGCGCAGGGGGCTGGAGATCGTTTCCGGTCGCTTCCGCTACGCGTCGACTACAGCTCGCTGACGCCATATTGGGCACAATACTCGACGAGAACACCTCGTTAATGTCGCGACTGTGTTTGCGTATTTCATTTCATGAACGGACGCCGTCAGAGGGGACTGGTCATCTCTTAACTGCCACGGCGTATTTTAATTTCTGAATTGTTGTTCTTTTTTTGTGTGTTTTCCATAATGGACGCTCTTAGCGTACAACATATTTCTGCATCGTTCTCACACGGTTGATTTCAAAACGAATGATGTACCTAATCAAATATTTGTATCAATAGCTTGACAATTTAAAAGAGTGTCCATGGAGTTTCTTGCCCGTTCTTCTCAATAGGTACCTACTCTTTGGAATGGGCGACTAGCTTCACCTTACTGACTGACCGACCTTCTGACAATTCAAAAGTGCCCGTAACTGGTTTATTTGAAATAAATGCTTTGATTTGATACGTAAAGTGCCATATCAAACCAATACATATTTTTGCAATAGGTTGTCAGTCTATCATTTCGTGTCTTCGATATCTGACTTCAACACGATCAATAAAAGTGTTTGCTCAATAGCGTTAATAATGGCACGAAGTTTCAAATTCTAAAAATGCTGGCAGCCTTATTGCGTGACATACAAACAATAACGATCTTAATAATTTCAGATATTGCTTATCCCTTGCTTTATATGTTTGAAAATAGTAGTTTATGATACTGCTATATTATAATGAGGGGTATTAAGCACGAGTATGTGTTTAAAAAACGAGCGTAGCGAGTTTTTTTAATATTATCACACGAGTGTGTAATACCTAATTATGTACAGTTTCATACACTACTTTAACTAATCTCAGTGCGTCTAACGCCAACGCAACACAATTCCATTTATTCAGTTTCATAATTGTTAACACTTATGCACCCTGCATCACAGTGCTGCGCCAAAGCGCGCGCAGCCACAGATAAAAAATTAAATAGTACTGTCTACATTGATATAATATTAAACAGATATGATATTTTGTACGCTTCAAGTTCAATGCGCTAGTGACTTATCTACCTTAGTTTAATATTATATCAATGGCTGTCTATGGTTTGTACCGTAATGAAAAAATAGTTATTTGTTATACAAGAGTGCAAAGTTGATTTTTAACCGCGTGTTTAATTTTGATGACCGAGCAAGCGAAGGATTCTAAAATTGAATCACGAGCGCAGCGAGTGATTCAAAATTAGAATCCTGAGCGTTAGCGAGGAATCAAAAGGACACGAGGTGAAAAATCTTTGCACTCGAGTGCAACACGTAACTTTTCATTCCACCTCAGCGAGGAAATGACTAAATGCAATAAAAAAATGTTTACAATCACAAGATAGGTAGTCAAATATGAGCGTTAGAGATTTTTAATAAAAAATATTTATTTCAAAAATAAACGTCTGCTCAGCATGAGCTTTACAATTATATGATTAATATTGAACAAAATAAGAACACTTAAATGTAAGTTACACATGCTTATATACTAAATGAAGGTTTGCTTGTGTGTTTGCGACTCACAAAAGGAATCTGTTAGGCAATGCTTATTGTTTTGTTTGTCACTGATTTCATCAGAATGCTTGTGTGTTTGCGACTCACAAGAGGAATCTGTTAGGCAATGCTTATTGTTTTGTTTGTCACTGATTTCATCGGAATGAAACTTGAACTTAATGGCTACCCGGAGCAACTGGGTGGCATGTTATGATGTTGTGTCACTGTTACTATGCGAGGTAAGGGCTGGCTATGCATAACTCCTCCCTCCGTAAGTTCAAAATCATCATTCGAAGACAATTTATGAGGTTGATGATTTTGGCTGAATTTACATCTTAATACATGTCTATAACGATACATAGTTATTATTAACATAGTAAGTAGAATAACGTAAATTACAATAGTTCCTATACTAACACTATGCACGTTCACAAAATGGTTTTCACTGTTTATCACTTCACTGTTATCCTTTAGGGCATGTGATAGAAATTGTAGATTTTCTAAGTTGATTTCATCTAAGCTGATAGTCTTGCGGGATACGTCTTGTGGTGTCACGATGCTAGGTAGATGTATGGATGGTGAGCTGCGGAAGACAACTTCTCCTGTTTGAAGACGATGTTTTCTCAGCGTCGTTGTTCCAAATTTTACTTCACAGGCATTGTTCAGGGTTAGAATGTAGGTACCCATGATGTCGTGTTGGCTCATGTCGTTGCCACAGTATTCTGTTAAAAATGTAGGGAAACCTGCGAAAATTAGCCAAGAGTCTTGTTGTATGGATTTAATTTTAACAGTTGATGCATTAACTGTAAGAGGCAGGCATGATGTTATCTTCGTAGAGAAGGTCATCAGATCTACGATGCATTTTGTTTCTTCTTCAGGAGACACGATGTCGTCGTAACAAAGGAACTTTCCTTCGTCTATTTCTCTGCAAGGCTGAGAGAGTGATACTATTTTCGACCCTTTCGCAAGGATATGGGAATGTTTAGGAGTTATGAGGAATGATAATTCAAGGTGGGAGTTGTACATAGGAAAAGGGTGTAAGGTGTAGTAGTTATAGACATCTGCTTGGACTGTTGGTACGGACATAATAAAAGTTATTTGTTTGCCCTTTACATAAGCTTTTATATCAATACAATGTTCTATGTTAACTAAATTTCCGATGGTTACAGGGAATGCTAACTTATCTATTTTCTCAATGTCTATAAGAATGTTAAATAGTTCGGATGTATTCAGTATAGACTGATGTAATACATTCACTCTACTGAATGCTACTGCTGTCTCCACTTCATCTAAGCGGGTTAATAATATTTGAAAATTATGAATTAACATGTCATATGTATTTATAATCAGGTTTTTACTCCTTTGAAATTGGGTGTTATTTAAAATTTCTTCTATTTCCTTAATAGTTTTGTCTAGTATGATAAAGTTGTTTCTTGTTGAATTTGTAAAGTTATTAAATGTATCAATTATTTCGGAAATTAAAGTAATTTTGTTCATCGTTACATTTTGTTGTGATTGTAGACTGTTTATTAAGTTATCGTATCTAGTAGCATCATCGTTGTCTAAATTTCCAGTAATTGCTTTAATTATTGATCCAATTGGATTGATAAGTCCCCTTTTAATTCTTATGTTTGGAATTAACTGATAATATCGTTCTATAGTTATGTTCATTATATATTGGGTTTGCAATTCAGCATCAACAAGGCTACCGTCTAAAATGTATGTATCTAATTTATCCTTCATATAATTGGTTATATCGTAATACTTTCCTATATTGTAGTCTAAATTCTTATGAACTAAATTTAAATCTAATATCTTAATTATATTCCAGTTATAGAGGCTTAGCGAAGCTTGGCCTTCTTTAACAGGGAGTATTCCTGGATTATCTTCAATCCTTTGAAGCTGAAGGGCCAGGTTCAGGGTCGCTTGCATCACTATCACGAGGGCGAACCTGTGGAGGACGCTTTATGTCTTTAATTGGTATTTTCTTTATTTTGCGGGCTTTATTTGCTACTGTTACGGTATTTCTATTAACTTTATCTACTATTGTTGCCTTTTGGTATCTAGGCTTATCTTTACTACGTCTTGTATTAACTCCTTTCATGTAAATGTTGTCGCCTGTCTTGATGTCAAATTGTTTTTCTCCTCCGCGTTTCTCTATTATTTTTTCTTTAGATTGTAGCATTTTATTTGTTAAATAGTTATAGAGGTATTTGGTACGTTTAACGTGATCGGTTACTAATTGTTGCGTATAATTTTTATCAAAGTTTACTGCAAAAATGCTCGAAGCGTCAGTATGTCCAAAGACTACTTCAAATGGAGTTAAACCAGTAGTTGAATGGATGGATTGGTTATATGACATGACAACGTAAGTCATGACAGATGCGGCGTCGGTAATCTTTCTTTCATATTTTGCTAGTCTATAAATTTCTATGATAGTTGAATGGAATCTTTCGACAAGTCCCATAGAATTTGGATTATGTGGTGTACCTATGTGTAGATCTATTTTATAAAAGTTTAACATTTCTTTTAAGAGGTTATTATTAAATTCAGATCCAGGATCGGCACTGATCTTTTGAGGGACACCATAATTAGAAAAATATTTTAATAGTGCTCTAATAACTTCTGGTGTGGACCTGTTTGATATTTCAATCGCTTGTCCTAGTTTACTAAATGCGTCTATAATAGTAAGGAAATAGGTTCCTTCTATAGAAAATATATCCATAAAAATTTCTTGAAAAGGCTTATTTTGTGTTTGAGTTAATTGCAGTTCAGGTTTTAAAGGTTTTCTATCGTATTTCATTTGTTTGCACAGATCACAAGAGTTAATTATACTGGCTACGGTTTGTTCTAAGCTATTCCAATAATATGTTCTTTTTAAATGGGCTATGGTTTCTTTGATACCGCGATGACATGTTTTTCCGATATGATATTTCGTTACTATTTCTCGTTGTTCGTTTTCGTCTTCTACATAAATAACTCTTTCAGTGCACTCATAAATGCTTATTGCGTCTTTTTTAAAGAGATTTGTTATTATTTTTGAAAACTCTTGTCGATGGCGTCGGTCTTCAAAATAAATATAATATTTAATTTTCGGACGAATATATGTTTTTAAGAAATCCTTGATTAAATCCGGTTTGTCTATCGGTATGTGTACTTCAAATACTTTCTGTTTGTTTCTGGATAGATTTTTAACACTATACTCATTTTTATACCAAGTATATACTAGTATTTGATTCGGTTTCGTATCTATGGCTTCCTTTAATATCGGAATATCAGAGGAATCAGTGTTTTCTTCTGAATGAACTGTTGCTAAGGAAGGAGAGTCTGCTCTTTCCGAGGCTGTAACTGTTTCACTACCTATCGATGGAATCGAATAAGGTGATCTAGGTCTATCTTTAGAAACGCTGGATGAAATTGTAATATTATCACCTTCATCTGATGAGATGACAATGGTTTTTGAACTATCGGTATTGACTATCATTGATACATCATCTAGAGCATTGACTTTTATTCTGGATAGTGCATCTGCATTACCGTTTTGTTTACCGGGTTTGTACTTAATTTCGTAATCGAATTCAGAAAGTCTAAGTCTCCATCTATTGAGTCTACTTCCGGGCTCTTTTATAGAATTTAACCAAACTAATGGTCTATGATCACTTAAAATAGTAAATTTTTTACCATACAGGTAGGGTCTAAAATGTTTACATGCCCAAACAACTGCTAATAGTTCCTTTTCTATGGCACTATAGCGCGTTTCGGCATCGTTGAGAGTTCTACTCGCGAAAGCTATTGGTTTGTCACTGCCAACAGGACCTTGAGATAGGACCGCTCCTAGTGCAAAGTTAGATGCATCTGTTGTTAAGAGGAAAGGCTTGTCAAAGTCTGGAAATTGTAATAATGGTGCATTGGTTAATAACTCCTTGCACTTTTCGAATGCATTTATGTATTCCTTAGTTATTGTAACTTTATTTTTCTTTTTAAGGCAGTTAGTTAAGGGTTGTGTTATTTTAGAGAAGTCTTTAATGAATTTACGGTAGTATCCTACTAAACCTAGGAAACTTTTTATTTCCGTTGGTGTTCTAGGCAAAGGGAATTTTAGAACTGCTTCAATTTTGTCGTTATTTGGTTTAAGACCATCCTTTGTTATTGTATGTCCTAGATATAACACTTCCTTTTTTAGGAATTCGCATTTATCTAGAGTGGCTTTAAGATTTGTTTGTCTAAGTCTATCAAATATTTTCCTGAGCTTATCTATGTGTTCTTGAAGGCTGGTTGAATACACAATTATATCATCTAAATATACTAGACAATGTATGCCTTGTAGTCCGCGGAGCACATTGTCCATTGCACGTTGGAAAGTTGCTGGGGCTGTCTTTAAGCCAAAGGGCATTCGAGTAAACTCATAATGTCCTGATTGTGTTGTAAATGCAGTTTTAGGTTGATCATCCTTTTCGACCTCCAATTGATGATAACCGCTAGCTAGGTCTATTGTAGAAAAGTAAGAGGCTTTTCCTAACCTATCAAACAAATCTGTTATATTGGGTAATGGATATTTGTCGTCTATTGTTATTTCGTTGAGTCTCCTATAATCTATGACCATTCTAAATTTTTGTTCACCCGAGGAGTCCATTTTCTTAGGGACTAGATGAACCGGGGCACTCCAAGGTGAGTGTGATTCTGTTATGATATTATTTTTTAATAGTTTATCAACTTGTTTCTGTATTTCTTGGTTTTGGCTAATAGGGTGTCTATATGGGCGTATGTATATTGGATCTTCATTCTTAGTGCGGATTTTATGTTTGACCTGGTTTGTAAAAGATAGTGGTACTTGTTCGCAGTGGAAGATGTCCTTATATTCTGCACACAAGTTTGATATTAAAGATTTTTCTTCTATATTGAGGTGATCAAGCCGTAATTTACTTAAGTTTTCATTAAGTAATCTGTCAATATTTAAATTATTGTCTAATTTATTTACTATGCAACTATTTGGTAATTCTTGTTCTATATTAAATACAGTAAATGGCTTTTCAAATGTTATAGACATTTCAGTATCAGTGGTGTTCTGAATGACTGTTTGAGCTAAAGAGTCTACGCAGTTGACTAAGGCATCAGGCATGCGAACTCCTGGACAGAATTCGACGTGGTTTAAGATTGCAGTGCCATTGTCTAACATTGTTGGTACCTTTACGCGTGTTTCTGATCTAGGTGGTATTATTATCTGGTAAAATGGATTATATAAAATTGGGATGTCGGTAGTACTTGTCCTCAATACCTGATTCTTCATATCTATATTAGCTTCTAACTTTTTTAATAAGTCTGAGCCAATAAGACCGTTATATTGTTGATCTACTGTGTAAATATAGAACTTGTGATAGATATCTGCATTGAATGTATCTGTTAAAGGGATGTATGCAACTTCGCTATGCTTGCTACGTCCGTGAGTACTAATGACTTCGAATGGTTCTACATCTATATAGTACTTAAAGAATTGGTCGGCTAGTTCTTCGTTAATAAATGACCGTGAACTTCCTGTATCTATTAGAAAAATTGCATCTATCTCCGGTAAATAAATATGTGGTAGTCTAAGACCATTATAGTTTAATTGTATTATTTCGGCTGGTCCGTTACAGAGGCTTCTGTTGGAAAATTTTCATTTTCTGATTCGTTTTGTACGCAGTTTAGTTGGTTATTATCTTCCTCTGGGATTGCTACACACTGATTATCTTCGCAAGAACATAGTTGTTCATAATTAACGTCACAATTAATGGATTCATCCAACATATTATTTTGTACCGTTCTCATGGAAACGTCGGTGTTTTGTCTGGGTGGTTGGTTGTTTACACCAAAACGAAATTGTTGGTTTGGATTGGCTTTGAAAAAACCTGAATTTTTATAATTATTCATTGTCCGTGGAAGTTGTTGTGGTTGGTGAGGAATCTGGGATTTTTGATTCTGATTCTGTGTATGTGGTTTAGGTGCTTGCGGATGAATACCACATCTTTGATTACCATGATTATGGTTCGGGGTAAAGTTTGGTTTAAAAGGTTGTTGCGAATTATTGTTTGTTGGAATACCGAACTTATGTTGAATTGGTGCCGTAAAGTTGGGTCTAAGGTTGTTTAAACTGGGATTATTATTGTTAGAGTTTGTTTTATTTTTATTTCGGGAGTTATATCGGGTTTGGAAATTAACTTCCTCGATAACAACACTTAATGCGGATTCTAATGTATTACATTTATTTAATCTAACAAATTTTATCAAATCTTCCGGTAAGTTGTATAGAAAGACGTTGAGAGCTGTGTTATTATATATAATATATTTAGCTGCTTTTATACCTTCGTCAGTTAAAAGGTTTACTTTAGAAATTAGCGAGCTTCTTACGTTCTGTATACGGTGGCAAAAGTCTATATAAGATTCACCATGTTTAATTTTAAGGTTTTCTAATTCTATGCTTATACATGCTTCTGATCTAGGGTCACCAAAATGTTGAACAAAGAGTTCTTTTAGATCTTCCCAAGTGGTAATATTCTCGCGTTCACTTATTAAAACGGCGGCTCTTCCTACTAACCTACTTGTTATACAGTGAAATAAATAAGTTTGTTGAGCTGGATTGTTCTCCCCTCTGAAACTTCTAATAACATATTCACATTTAGAAATAAAAAGGTTTAATAACTTATCATCACCATCGAATCTGGGAATGATGCTTTGGATTTCCTTTGGGATAAGTTGAATATTCATTTTGTTAATATTTAAGGCAAACAATTAACGTATTTGGCGATTTTAGTCCAAATTACGCGACTTAATCTAAAAATGTAAAAATCACTAATGTTCGAGTAATTTTCACAAAGTAACAGATTGGCAATGTAAGTCCAATTTGTTATATTAAAACTAAATCTAGATTTGACAATTTTTGACCAAAAATAGATGAGTTACGTTATCGGCGATGTCTAGTCCAATAAATCGTAAGGAATATAGACAAGGGATGGGAGACAGTGCGAATAAGGGTCTACTCACAGTTTGCTCGATCCCATGCCGGTTCTTGTTCTGCTGCTGCTGCTGAGCTTGCGCCTTTTGACGAATTTATTTGTTAGGTTCTTTACAGACTAGAAGTCTATGCGACTAGGATGACGTTACGACCGATTTTTGTGTCTATTAACGATCACTTGTACGCGACTTGCTAATCCGACCCGGCTGCGCCAGTCAAATATGAGCGTTAGAGATTTTTAATAAAAAATATTTATTTCAAAAATAAACGTCTGCTCAGCATGAGCTTTACAATTATATGATTAATATTGAACAAAATAAGAACACTTAAATGTAAGTTACACATGCTTATATACTAAATGAAGGTTTGCTTGTGTGTTTGCGACTCACAAAAGGAATCTGTTAGGCAATGCTTATTGTTTTGTTTGTCACTGATTTCATCAGAATGCTTGTGTGTTTGCGACTCACAAGAGGAATCTGTTAGGCAATGCTTATTGTTTTGTTTGTCACTGATTTCATCGGAATGAAACTTGAACTTAATGGCTACCCGGAGCAACTGGGTGGCATGTTATGATGTTGTGTCACTGTTACTATGCGAGGTAAGGGCTGGCTATGCATAACTAGGTACACTTTTATTTCAGTTTAGGTATTAATTACTACATTATGACAGGTAAGTATTACAGAATAATCTTTAAATTATAATTAAATAATACTAAAGTATAATTAAGAAAATTTTAAAGTAACGTTGCAACAGTTATTTAAATTGAGTGTAATATTTTTGTTTGGTACTGTAATATTGGTGTTAGTCACTTGTGTACTGTTTTTCGGTAAACTGTCTGTCATACTTAATAGTTGTGCCGATTCATCGGATTCCCTTGGCGTGAATGTTGGAGAGAGAGGGAGATGGTTAGGTGTTTCATAACGGCTTATTTTTGATGTAGAAGGGCCAGTCCAAGTTTCCGATTGAGGCTCTTTCAGTGTAATGGCTCCTACGATGCCTTCACATATTTTAGACTTATTTTGGATTGAATCCTCTATGTATCCCTCTACAACTGCATTGGTCTTCCAGCCTCCGTGGCGCTTAAGGGACAGGAGATCAACTCCGGAATCAGCCAAAAGTGTGGCTGAAGTTCGTCGGAAACAATGACCCGTGTACAACAGGGGTTCTGGAAGTTCAAGAAATGTTGCTATTTCTCGTGGGATACTGCCAATTTTATTAGTACCCATAGGCTGTCTAACACACTTTCCATTGCGATACTGTAGAAAAAAACGATTGATTGGAGTGTTAGGCGGCCGTAAGGCTTGATATTTCTCAACAATCGTTACGTATTCCTTGCGAATGACAAAGTTGCGGTCTCTTTTTGTCTTTGTATTAGGTAAATTAATTAATAGTAAGTCATCTGAATGTTTCTCAATGTTTTTGACATTAAGTTGTGTTAATTCATTAGTTCGACATGCTCCGTTTATTCCAATAATAAGAACAACCTGCAATGTAAAGAGTATTGTAGTAGATAAATGAATAAAATTTATATGAACGCATAATTATGCCTATCAACATTTACTAAGTATACTATTTAATTGAGATTAATATATGTACTTAAGTAGATACTGAATGTGCAACTGACTTACTTTTGCCGCCAAATATACGGAATCGGGTGCTTCGTTAAGAAACTTTTCAATATCAGATACTGTGAAAACCTTCGATTTTTTTGGATGATGACCAGATGAGGCTCTTTTTAAAAATGCTACTAATTTAGGATAGGTATCAATATGTATGTCTTTTTCCATCTTTATTGTTGCTTTTAGCATCGAATACGTACTCCATAGAGTGCTTGCTTTCTTGTCTCGGATAATTCTATAAAATATGCCAGCAAAACGTTTTCTGAGAAAGTTTTGGCTCCTTTTGCTAGTCACCACGTGTTGAACATATCGTACTGTTTTAAATACTTCTCGCGTGATTGTTGAGGTAGAAAGCTCATTTGCGCATTAATAACAGTTTCAGTCAATTCTGTTGGCGTCAAACAAACTTCCTCGTCGCTAGAATCACTCATTTTAGTTTTTCACTTGTTTTCAAGTTTCTTTTTTTTAATATAAGGTTTAACAATGACGTGAAAAAATGCCGCGTAAAGAACCACGTACAAAGAAAATTGAAAAAAGAACACCAAGAAGGTTCCGAGTCTGAGATTTTAACAAATTAAAAAAAAGTTGTATGATATATTCGGCACCATAGAGGTAACAGTAAATAGGTTTAATGTTTTTTTTTAACTTACAATCTTAGTGCACACGATATTCTAAATTCAATTTACTTTATACTCTAGAGAATAAAAACGGCTTTTCCAGTCAGATATTGAAGATTAAAAATACTCTTTCCGAGATGGTGGGATGAAAAAAATATTATAACATTATTTTGTTAGAGAAATAATGTTATAATTTAATTTTTTAATTTCCTTTCGATATACTATTGGTAAAGTACGTCAATATAAACTCCTTTTTGGTTTTATATTTTTTTTTGAGATGAGAGTAGATAAATGTATTTGCTCTACAACGTAAATAAAGTAATAAATCTTTTTGAACTGTCGAAATGAATCCCATTGCTACTGATAGTGTGTTACGGAATTATCCTGCAGTTGTGTGGAATTTTCGTATAGGGCAGGCCATCTATTAGGCATCTATTATTAGGAAACTATTGCCATCTATTAGGCACAAAGCCTTCGGCTACTACGAAGAAATCCGGATTTATAAAACCCAGCATTTTCCTTAGAATGTAGTGTAATTTTTTGAATACAGAGATAATTAATTACAGTTCTCATTACTCCTAGTGTTAGTTGGAGTCATACTGTCAATTAAATAGAAGATGGAATCAAGATTCGATTCCTCGTGTTTCGGCATGATGTCTGGTGAAGCCGTACGGAGGACGGGTCTGAGCAGTTGTGTTGCGATGTGTGCCGGGTACGATGCACCAAATGTTGTTGTGTCGGGAGTTTGGTCGTGGAGAGTCTCCAGATCAATCTCCCTCTGGCGCAACATCGTTGGTCGTGTTGGTCTTGGGTTTAACATTGCATCACCTGGCTCAACTGCCGTCATCCTTCCTATTCCTAAGTTGTTTAAGTGAATGGGCTTAATAAACTAGTGTGCTTTACCATCAACGATTGCGTCACTGCTTACCATCAGGCGGGATTGCAGTTAAGCACTAGTTTATAATTATTAAAAAAAAAAGATCTGCTGTAGTATAAGTTTCAGTAATTATGTGAAAATTAAGAAAGAAAGAAAAAATATTTATTGTGACTCGTACTTACAAGAAAAAATTAAAACTAAACTAAGTATACACAATTAAGTATACATACATAAAAAATCAGAAAGTCTCACAAGTTATACATACATAAAAATCTGAAAGTTCCTTATGAGGCTAAAACGCTCCTATCTCAGCATAATACTTCGACATTTAACAGTAAATTTGACAGCTTCCGTGGCGTAGCGGTAGCGAACGCGGTCGTTGCGCAAGGAGGCGCGGGTTCAATCCCCGCAAAGTGCAAATATTTGTATGCATGAATATGAATATTTGCACTGGTCTGTTCGTGCTTCGGAAAGCACGTTAAGCCGTTGGTCCCGGTTGCCATACAAACATCTAGTGGCAGTAGTTACGCGTTGTTGGAGCCCTCAAAAAGTCTAACAATTGGTTTAACGGCAATACTTAGATATCGCCTTCGGGTTGTGAAGGTCAGACGGCAGTCGCTTCACGGAAAATATCGAAGTTAACCAAAATCAACAGTTAGACTAGTAAAGCGGACCCTAGAATCCAAAGCTGGAAAGCTACAGATGCGACTGGGATTAACGCTGAGATGATAATGATGATGATTTAAAAGTAAATGTCGCCGCGCTGACATTCTGATAGGGTCTGGGTACGATGTCACGGGCTATCAGAGTAACATAACATACATAAATGTTTCATTCATTTAACAAGTAACAGTAAGTCATTCACTCTTTTTAAAGTATTTTGAATATTTTATTATTATGTACTAGCGGCCGCCAGCGACTTCGTTCGCGTTGAATTAGTCATGCTCAGCTCCTATTGGCAATATGTACGGCTGCGTTAGCTCCCGTTTTCGCAACATTTTTTGTTACTGCTCTGCTCCTATTGGTCATAGCGGGATGTTTTATAGCCTAAAGCCTTCCTGAATTAATAGGCTATCCAACGCAAAAAGATATTTTCAAATCGGACCCGTAGTTCCTGAGATTAGCGCGCACAAACAAACAAACAGACTCTTCAGCTTTATATATTAGTATAGATTTATTTAAGTATACTTATATAATTATTTTTGGTTTATATGTTTAGGTATATTTCATATTATTGCCTTAATAGTTATCATATTCATATTTTATTTCCTCCTTGTTCTTACACACTATTGTCTACATTTCTGTTTTACTTCTCCTTTCGCTGGTCTGCTGGAAGAAATTCATTAAGAAATAAGCAGCACCTTTGTACTCATATCTTAATTTTGTCGTATCTTTATGTATTTTATTGTGTGTACATAAATAATAAAATAAGTAAAAAATAAAATAAAATTACCATAATCAACTTTAATAAGCATTCATATTAAAAATAATATAGGCAGGAACTAGAGATTGAACATTTTTTAACAAAGAACTTTTAGTCTGTTAGTTAACGCGAAAGTGAGTTTGATTATTAACATTTCGCGCTAAAAGGCTGAACGGATTAGGCTGAAATGTGGCAAGCAGATATACCAGGTTCTGGGTAAAGACCTAGGCTACATTTTCATGGTAAATCGTAGATAAAGTCTCGGGCATCAACTAGTAGTTATTTGGAGAAATATTTCAATTTCCCTTCTGTCCACCATTTACTTATATGGCCGCAGCTCTTCAAATTTCATTTCGACTTCAAATGAAGACGTGACCTGACTCTTAAAGCACATGCCGCGTTAAATTAAAAAAGAAGAATAAGCTAATCCCTTTTCATATCACAAATATTTAATAAAACTGAAATTTTATTTTTCTTAACATAACGAATTAGGTCAATATTGCCGCCGTATTTTGTTTTTCTTTTTTTTTTCATATTTTCGTTTTTAAATTTTGAAAATAGAATTAAAGAGGATTCGACCTGTGTATTATAAACTTTTTAAAGAAATCAGTAAGATTTTAACCATAAATTCTAAAATAATTTATGTAAGGCTAAGAATTATGTCAATGTATCATGTATTTTTTTTAAATAATAATTATAAACTAGCGCTTGACTGCAATCCCGCCTGATGGTAAGCAGTAATGCAATCATTGATGGTAAAGCGCGCTAGTTTATTAAGCCCATTCACTTAAAAAAACCTTAGTGAATAGGAAGGAACACGGCAGTTGAGCGAGGTGGTGCAATGTTAGACCCAATAACACGACCAACGATGCTGGGCCAGAGGGAGATTGATGTGGAGACCCTCCACGACCAAACTCCCGGCACAACAACATTTGAAGCATCGTACCCGGCGCACATCGCAACACAACTGCTCAGACCCGTCCTCCGTACGGCTTCACCAGACATCATGCCGGAACACGACGAATCGCTTGGCGGCAAGACTTAGTCTGGTCAACCATATTCCTATCTCCGTAATCTGTAATTATTCCGCAAAAACAAATGAAGATATAAATTAAAATGAAAAACATTTATTCAAAATACAATTAGGGAAGCAAGTGTGAGGAATTAATGCGTATGCCGTTTTTGCCCGACTTTCAATCTTAGCTAAGTTATGCGGGACCATGCAGCATCATATTTAAGCAAATGACGGATGGCATTCAGCTGTAATAGCCAGTAACAAATATAAAGAAAAAAGGTCGGGACAACTTTTTTTTCAAATGAGTTTGTGTTCGTGTGTGTTTGTTATAGACACTTAATGAAACTATCTGACAGTTAGGTGTGAAATTAACTTTATTGCGAATAAGGTTGCTGCTGCGTTGTTACAATTATTGTAAGTGGTGTTATTCACAATGATCTTCATAACGTTTACAAAACTACTTCCAGTGGAATTCCATAAATGTCTACCAACAACGCCTTCTTGTCTATGTTATTCGAGCTCCAAAGGTGGTCTAGAAAGCAGGTGAAACTGGGACATAGTATTACATGAGGTGTGTATGACTTTTCTGATTTCAGTACTTTTGTTTTGTGATATATGTTAGACTGTTCATTATATTTTAATTTATGATACACATTAATTTAAAAAATATTTATGATCTCTCACAGATGGGTTACATAAAAAATATACATAGGCACGAATGCTTGTTTTTGTATAAATACTAATAATGAAGGGTTTCATATTATATTTTGAGAGTAACATTATTATTTTTAAATGAAGCTCTTTTATTAATTCATATTTACTCTTTCGTGGGTTACAACAACATCAAAATTAAGATTATATGTAGGTACGCGGGTTCGCCGCATGTCTTTCATTTATCTTTGCATGAATGTTTAATAACATGAACAATGTACATACATAATTATTTCTATACTAATATTATTAATATACTATAATGTTACAGAACTGAAGAGTTTGTGATCAAGACGAAACCATAGTATTAACGTAAAAAGTTCAAAAGTTTTAGATCAAGTTCGATAGATGGCGTTGCCGTCGAGTTACATCTCGCTATGGTTTTGTTACCACAACTTAGTTATGGTCTCTTAATTTTATTTAAATAGATCAGAGTCACAGTTGTGGTTTGATTTCAACCCGATTAGTGTTCACACAAGTGAGTTCTAAGTGTCCCGACACATCTTCGGAACATACCGCACCGAAAGTTCGGTTAAATACGCTCGCAGTGTATTTCAAATTACGCCGCGTTCGGCGTAGGGCCTAACCTTCCTTCGGGCGGTTTTTTCAGTTAAAACGCATTTAATGTATTTTGCATAGGAAGCGACACATCACGCGATGCGTTGCGCGACTGAAAGTTCGGCGGGCGTAGCTGAACGTTCGGCGTGTTTTGCATCGCGCGCGTGGCGGTAGCGAAGAGCGGCAACATCTTCTAAGCCCTCTATAATAGCTAATATTCTAATTAAATCCATTTTTCTGGGCAATTCAGGTACGTCACAAAAAATGCTCAACATAAAGTGTCGACACAGACAGACTGACGAAGACGCCACGTAACTCTCCGTTGCGTAGCGCGCTGAACAAGACGCCGCGTTTTGACCGTTTGGTTTGTCATGACAACTGAATATTGCGACTGACACTTCAGCCGCTGAGCTTTCGGCGCCGTTCCTTCCGCAGATGTGGCGCCGCCCTTACCATTTACTACTCGGTAGTAAACAGTTTATTTAAAGACGCTATTATCAAGAAATACTTGTTGGAATTGAAAAATTATTTCTGTGTTGGACAGTCCATTAACGAGGAACTGCTGATTACATCACACTGCGACTAATAAATAGGAGCTAAGAATCAGTTGAAAATGTGGGAAAAACGGGGAAAATTATTCATCTTTGAGAACTTCTGTTGAGTGCGCTACGAAAACGGTTCCAGTTACCTAAAATGTATGTAATCAAATTTCTTAATCGCGATCATAATGACAGAAATTGACGCGAACGAAGTCGCGAGCAACATCAACCTTAACTGATTTTATCAACCACTCCTTATTAAATTTATAAATATAAAAGTGAGTCTGTTTGTTTCTTTCACATAAACGACTAAACTACTGAACGGATTTGGATAACATTTTGGCACACAGATGGTTTATAACCAGTAAAATAGAACTTTAAACTTTTTATATTGATGTTCCCATTGGGTCGAAACTTACGCGGATGAAACCGCGTGGGTAGTGGTGAATAATTATCATCATCATCATCATTTCAGCCGAAAGACGTCCACTGCTGGACATAGGCCTCCCCCAAGGTTCTCCACGACGACCGGTCCTGCGCCTCCCGCATCCAGCGGTTGCCCGCGACCTTCACCAGGTCGTCGGTCCACCTTGTCGGGGGCCTACCCACGCTACGTCTTCCGGTGCGTGGTCGCCACTCGAGAAACCGTCGGCCCCATCGGGCATCGGTCCTACGGGCAATGTGTCCAGCCCACTGCCACTTTAGTGTTGCAATTATTCGGGCTATGTCGGTTACTTTCGTTCTTCTGCGGATCTTCTCATTCCTGATTCGATCGCGCAGTGAAACCCCAAGCATAGCCCTCTCCATTGCCCTTTGCGTGACTTTGAGCCTTCTTATAAGGCCCATTGTTAGCGACCACGTCTCAATTCCATAAGTCATCACTGGCAACACACACTGGTCGAAGACTTTTGTCTTGAGACACTGCGGTATTTCGGACGAGAAGATTTTACGTAGCTTCCCGAAAGCAGCCCAGCCAAATTGGATTCGACGATTGTCCTCTTTCTCGAAGTTGGACCTTCCTAACTGGATAGTTTGTCCCAGGTCCAAGTAACTGTAAACAACCTCGAGAACAGAGTCTCCAATCTTTATAGGAGTCGATACAACATGGGCATTAGACATGACTTTCGTCTTGTCCATGTTCATTTTAAGACCGACTCGCTCGGAGGCTCTACTGAGGTCTTCGAGCATTGCACTCAGGTCCTGCGCGGTCTCAGTCATGACTACGATATCATCAGCAAACCGAAGGTGTGTCATGTACTCGCCATTGATGTTGATGCCCAGTCCTTTCCTGTCCAGAACCTTGAAGACATCCTCCAATGCAGCGGTGAACAGTTTCGGGGAGACAACATCTCCCTGTCTGACACCACGCTGCAGAGGTGTTGGTTTCGACGTCTGGTCCTGTATTCGGACTGACATGATATCGTTTTCGTACAAACCCTTCAGTGCTTCAATATACCGATAGTCTACTTGGCACCGCTGGAGAGACTGCAGTACAGCCCAGGTCTCGATCGAATCAAAGGGCTTTTCGTAGTCCACAAACGCCAAGCAAAGGGGTAGGTTATACACCTCGGTCTTCTGTATAACCTGCCGCAGCGTATGTATGTGGTCTGCTGTACTGAAGCCTTTTCGGAAACCGGCTTGTTCGGGAGGCTGGAAGTCGTCAAACCTGCAGGCGAGACGATTCGTGAGGGCTCTCGAAAACAACTTATAGACATGACTCAGAAGTGAGATGGGTCTGTAGTTTTTCAAAAGGGTGTTGTCACCCTTTTTGAAAAAAATTACCACCACACTTCTGTTCCATGCCTGTGGCGTTTTCCCCTCAACTATGACGGAATTAAACAACTTCTGAAGGGCCCTAAGGATCGGTTCACCACCCGCCTTCAGTAGCTCAGCCGTTATTCCGTCATCGCCCGGCGCCTTGTTGTTCTTAAGCTGTTTAATAGCCAATCGAATCTCCTGCAGGCTGACGTCCGGGATATTTTCGGTGTAATGTCGGGTTAATCTTGCTCTAGGATCTTCACCAAGATTTAATGCCGTTTTGTCGTCGAAGTGTAGAACTGTCCATAGAAATCCTCGACTTCCCTCAAAAGCTCGGGCCCGGACGTTATGATCTTGCTGTCGTCAGTCTTCAGCTTGCTTAGCCGGCTATGCCCAATAGTCAGATCCCTAGCGAAAACTTTAGAGCCTCTGTTTCGCTTTATAGCCTCCGTTATAGGTACGCTCGGTATTATACCGACGTAGGTCGCGCTTCAGAGACTTTGAGATCTGCTTATTGAGCTGCCGGTATCTGCAAGCATCACTTGACGAACGCAAAACCATCTCACGTCTATCCTCCATGAGCTCAAGAGTATAGTCCGAGAGTTTTTTAGTTCTATTTGTACGGCGGGGCTAAAGTACCTAGTCCCGACCGTACGGACCGCTTCTACAAACCCGTCATTGTATTCGTCCACGTCGCCACTTAGGCATTCGAAGCGATTTTGGAGCTCGAGCTGGAAACCTTCGGAGTTAATATTTTTTTTTTTTTATTAGTTATAAACTAGTGCTTGACTGCAATCCCGCCTGATGGTAAGCAGTGATGCAATCGTTGATGGTAAAACGCACTAGCTTATTAAGGCTATTCACTAAAAAAAGCTGAGTGAATAGGAAGGAAGACGGCAGTTGAGCGAGGTGATGCAATGTTTAACCCAACAACACGATCAACGATGCTGCGCCAGAGGATGATCTGGAGATCCTCCACGACCAAACTCCCGACACAACAACATTAGGCACATCGTACCCGGTACACATCGCAACACAACTGCTCAGACCCAATGATTATGTATGATTTTTATTTTATTTCTAGTAGGTAGGTAACTCGCCTTGCCGTAGCAGTGGACCTTTATAGGCTCAAGAAAAAGGTAACTCCAAAGCCTTACTGCCCCATTGTGTATCGATTCTACGAGCAATATACTCCTCCCACTGCCACTTAATTGGCGACTCGAAGAACTATTCTGCGGATCTAGTCGATCGGATGGCCTGGTGAAGGTTATGGGAAGCCGATGGATGCGGTCAGCACAAGACCGGTCATTGTGGTAGGTCTTTTTACAGCAATGGGCCGCTATAGATTGAAGAAGATGAAGAAGGCAGGTCATACAACACGTCAAGATCATCTACCCAGCCTTTTGTCACCTACATATGTGAGAGTCAGTTTCCAGTCTCATCATCATCAGCATCATCATTTCAGCCTAAAGACATCCACTACTGGACGTAGGCCGCCCCCAAGGATCTCCACGACGACCGGTCCTGCGCCTCTCGCATACAGCTATTTGCCGCGACCTTTACCAGGTCGTCGGTCCACCTTGTCGGGGGCCTACCCACGCTTAAAGTCTAATCGAATGTAATTGAATACCAGTTGTTTTTTTATAAAGCGACTGATTTCCCAAACTCACTCGCTCGGTAATATTTTTTTTTTTTTATAATTATAAACTAGCGCTTGACTGCAATCCCGCCTGATGGTAAGCAGTAATGCAATCGATGATGGTAAAACGCGCTAGTTTATTAAGCCCATTCACTTAAAAATCTTAGTGAATAGGAAGGAAGACGGCAATTGGGCGAGATTGATGTGGAGACCCTCCACGACCAAACTCCCGACACAACAACATTTGACGCATCGTACTCGGCACACATCGCAACACAACTGCTCAGACCCGTCCTCCGTACGACTTCACCAGACATCATGCCGGAACTCTACGAATCGCTTGGCGGCAAGACTTTGTCTGGTGGGTGGTAACTTCTGCCGGCAACCGACGTTATGGTTAGCTGGTGTTGTTTGAGCCTTAGTTAAAACTTTCGGATTTCCGACGAGCGGCGGCGTGAGACGCGTCTCACCTCTAGCAATGAAAATTAAAAGAGAAACAAATTGTATTTGCTGCATTCCCGTCTCGTTACTAGTTGATTCTTTACCATTTCGCGCTCAAACGCGGCCGGACGATTGTCGAGCGTTATATTTTTTATAAATACGTAAATACACCTCCGTTATAACTCCGCAAAAAAAAACTGTGCGGTGTCGGAGTCGGAAGCAAAGATACGATTTCTTGCGGAACTTTCGGAGTAACGGAAGTTTCTTTCATGCTATACAACCGATCATCAAAATAAAACCGTGGTTCTTCAGTCACAAAAAAGTATCCAAAACCATCATTTCCATTCTGTGTAGAATCCGCCTAGGTTTTTGTTACACTCCCGTTTTTTTATACAACATCCATGTCCGTGACTCCTCCCTCTGTGAATGTGGGTTGGAGGAGGACCCTGGATCACATATTTGTCGAATGTATAAAAAACATCCCACCTCTAGATTTATATAGAAGTCTCCCCAAATGAGATAAGATCCTAATTCCAATTAACTTCCCATTCCTTCTAAAATACCCCTCTCCAGAATTACTTGTGGCACTGATGATATTTATCCGCCACAATAATATAAAATTATAATTTGCTACCTCGAATATTTTACGTTTGGATATAATATAATGTATGTGTATTTGCTGTTCTAACAATTGTAATGTGATATGTATTTTTATCTTTTTGTTTGTTTCATTTCTCCAATTACCTCATAAGATCTAAAAAAGTCCAATGGAGCATGGTATTTTTTGTTTTTATTATTATTATTGACTAGCTTTCCGCCCGCGGCTTCGCCCGCGTGTAGTTCGGTTATATCGCGCTTTTTAGATTTCCCTCGGGAATATCAATTTTTTTCCGGGATAAAAGGTAGCCTATGTTCTTTCTCAGGGTCTAAAGATTGTCTGTGCCAAATTTCATCAAAATCGGTTGAGAGGTTTAGGCGGGAAAGCGTAACAGACAGACAGACAGACAGAGTTACTTTCGCATTTATAATATTAGTATGGATTAGGTGCAGGGTGCACCTAATCCTCTTCTCCAATCCACTTTTGACAGAATAGTCGAAATCGGCTACAATTGAGGAGTTTTTACGGGAATGCTAAGGTGTTTCAGTTTCATTGGACTTTTAAAATTATTTATAGTAACGTTTACTAATTAAAAGCGCGTGAGTTATGTAGTAAAAAGTGCATTCCGTAAATAATTTATAAAGAACATTGAAATATCGCAGCATAGTAGCCACATCATGACTTTGCCTCAAACCTCCCTCATAGACGGTTCACGCGGCCGTCTTTTTCAACTGTCATTAGCGATATCCGCCATTATTGTGAAACAAAATATTCTAAGAATTTCTATAATTCCTTACACGTGTTATTGGCAACATTATGGTATCTATTCCATAGAGGCCATTGATCAAGAGTTGAGGTTGAATCTCACCTTGAAGAAAGAAGAAGAAGGCTTCACTTGCCATAAATAAAAATAGAATAGAATAGAGGTCGGCCATTGAAATTGATTATTCGATTAGAGATCTTAGATTTAGGCAAAAGGGCAGCCAAGCTTAATTGAAATTGGGCAATCCGCATCAGCAGCATACATATGTATATCGCTGGGCCAAATTCTCCACACGATGGGTGCCTGAGAAAGAATGGCGCCACCAAGGCTAGCCGAGGACAAGGCCCTTGTACCGGCAGGATTGAATCCAGATGGATGTAGAAAGCGATGCCTGAAACAATTTGGCGAAAATGTTTGCGCAGCGGTGGGACAGTAAAGGCTTAATAAAAAAGTAATCGAATTTTAATTGTGGTAAAATTATTTCTTGGTGCACTCTCACATAACTTTGTTACTGGGATCTCTCGCCTCGAAGCGCATACATTACTAACTGGGAGAAAGTAGGAATGAGAGAACAGGAACATTATCGTCTTGACATATTAATGTAATATATGACTTTTTATGTCTGTTCATTTGTTAGGAAGTATTTTACTCCCTAACTGATGAACAGACATAGCTCACACAGCACACCAACGGTATCTCAAAAACATACTGTTGTGGTTGCTCGAAGGGTTTAGTTCGGGTTTGGATCAGGTTGCAACAGCTGAGGTCAACCCACCTTAGCGGAGCGTTGACCATATTTTTGTTGGGACAACCAAGTAAGATAACAAGCTCATATCTTTGTGGTTTTCATGATATCTTTTTGAAATTTTGTACATAGATTCTTTACTTAAAAATACTGGACACGTGTTTTGCATAAACCAAAAAAAAATGTTGTATACCTGTAGGTAGTCTATTTCATTTTGTAAATACCCCACATGCAAAGAATTATAAAAAAAAAATATAAGGTGTTCTATATTTGTAACCATAATTCTATGCTAAAGAGGGCTCTTTAGAATGTGAATTTAATTAAAACAAACCCAATATAATACGTTAGAGGACGACCAACATCTTTTTTAATAAAGCTTTTCAAGGGCCTGTATTTTTGGCATAAGAATAGCGACAGCTTCTAAATTAGAATCTTTGAAATTCTTCAGTTTGTGAAGTTGAGAGCGTTATTTTTCACACTGACGTACAGTGTGAAAAATAATGAAAGTTCACACTGACGTACGCATTTCTACTTAGAGGCCGTTCTGATTCGGGTGACGTCTTTACGTCGGCGCCGGCTGTCGCTGAAAACCTAAGGTGGGCTCTGTTTTTGCATTGAGTTGCAGCATAATGCTGAGCGACAGCCGTTTTGCGTGGATATGATGCATGTTTCCCTCAACTATTACAGAGGGCTGGGCTATTTTTTGGCCAAAAAATCAGCATCGCCATACAACGTGGCAATGCTGCCAGCCTTTTGGGCACGTTTCCTGTTGACAGCGATGCGGATGAATTTTTTGATGCCCTCTAGTTTCACCAATTCCTCTTTTATATACTTGTACATAATTTCTTTTTTTTTTAACGTTTTAAATTATGTAAATATTAGCCATTTAATTAATGAAATTGATATAAATAAATACTCCACTATTACATATTTTTGTGTTTTTGTAAACTGTTGCGTCATGTTTAGGTACTACAAATAAACATTTTTCTTTCTTTCTTTCTTTCTTTCTTTCTTCTCAATGTTAATGTAATCAATGTTACAATGGCCCCGATTCCCTTATTCACAAACTAAATTAAATTTATGTTCAGTGCATCTTTTTCTTTATATTTGATTAAGAAAAGAACAGAAGATAAAATTTTAGTTTCGACCTGTCAGATTAGTCCGCTTCTGACGTAAATTGACGTATTTTTGGTCGCCATGTTTATTATCTATGTCGTTTAAAACGTCTAAACTGTTTATGGAGTATCTTAATTTGACAGGATTAAACTAAAGTAGTAAAATGTTATCTTCTTTCCTTTTATTAAAGGAAGAAAGAAAAATAATGTACTTAAAATTAGTTTAGTTTGTGAACAAGAGAATCGGCGCCATTGAAAACTTTTTTAGTAATAATGTATTTGTTTTTTTTTAGTAATAATGTAAGTATTTGTTTGTTTTTTAGTAATAATGTATTTGTTTTTTTTTTAGTAATAATGTATTTGTTTTTTTTTAGTAATAATGTAAGTATTTGTTTTTCTTTTAGTAATAATGTAAGTATTTGTTTTTTTTTTAGTAATAATGTAAGTATTTTTTTTTTTTTTTTTTAGTAATAACGTATTTGTTTTTTTTAGTAATAATGTAAGTATTTGTTTTTTTTTAGTAATAATGTAAGGATTTGTTTTTTTTAGTAATAATGTATTTGTTTTTTTTTTCGGGACTAGTGGGTGGCCGCAAAAGAACCAAAGTCACCGACATTGCCCTTCGAGTCGCTAAAATTAAGTGGCAGTGGGCGGGGTACATTGCTCGTAGAACCGATGGCCGATAGGGCAGTAAGGTTCTGGAGTGGCGGTCACATACCGGAAGACGCAGCGTAGGGAGGCCCCCAACAAGGTCGACCGATGACCTGGTGAAGGTCACGGGAAGCCGATGGATGCGGGCAGCGCAAGACCGTCATAATAGAAAGCCTTGGGGGAGGCCTTTGTCCAACAGTGGACCTCTATAGGGTGAAGAACAAGAAGAAGAAGTAGAAGTGGTTGGCCCAGTCTTGTACATCCGAGGTTCGTATCCCGAAAGGCGCATTGTCGTATGGACAGGTACATCGAGGGTCTGGAGCATTTAGCTTGTGGCAGTCTTCCCGTCTAATTACAATTGAATTGTCTTCAAGGCAATAGGCTTAATAAACTAGGGTACTTTACCATCAACGATTCCATCACTGCTTACCATCAGGCGGGATTGCGGTCAAGCACTACTTTCTATTATTAAAAAAATACAATATGCCCCCACTACAGATTTATGCTAAGCTACTTATGCTAATCATTTTTCTAATACTGTCTTACGCGCGTACCTATAATGACGTAAATACTCAAATTGCAATGTCATAGTTATAATTATTATTCGCAATGCATCCAAAACAATACTATGAGTTTAATGCAATTGTAAATCAAAGTGATTCAGTGCTGTTTACTGATAAAAGGGGATTTACCTTTTTCATTTTAACTCAAAAAATATACACTAACGGAAAATTGGCAGGAAATATGAACAACGTGACCGACCTTGGCACGATTACAACCAGGAAAAGGAATCATCCTGTTATTCTTCGAATTGACATAATTAAACTGCAGGGTAATTGAATAACAGACTATAAGTAGCAATGGGTTTCATTTTTACAGTTTTTAGCGAAGACCGGCAACCGACGGCACCAACCGGCACTATAAAAGGCGCTGCCTACCCGCTCGTGTCTCTATTCCCGACTAAGACCTCTGAGTTTGTTTCGGCCGTTTCTTCTCAGAGCTAGTACTAGGAAACGCCGCGGTCATCAAACCGAAATAAAACTAAGAATTCTATCCAGCCGTCCCTTGCTGTTCTTCTAGCGACACCCTAAGCCGAGGTTCGTACCCCACAGGGGGTGCCCTTAGCGTGTAGTCGCTTAGCTCTTAGTAGCCCTGGCTGGAGGCTTTAAATTCACTTAAGGCAGCCACAGGATAGTCTGGTTAAGTAGTACAGACCTCTCAAGGTCAACTACGAGAAGCCATATTAAAAAAAAAAAAGCTCGTGTCTCTCTTTTGACAACGGACACTCGGACTGGTAACTTCGTGCAAACTCTGTAAGACCTATATTCTCTATATTAATTAAGAGCTGCTGGCTATTGTTTGACATATTGTTGTGTGCTCAGTGATTATTATTGTGTTCCTATCTTAATTAATAAGTTCTGGTTGTAATTGTAATTCATAATTATGGATAATACACGAACATTGCAACGTCCTGATTTGTTTCTTTAATAAATACCATTTCAGATCGCTAACACAGTTCATCAACATCATTGATAAAATATTAAACAAATACGATATATTCTAACAAACTGACCAAAAAAAATGTGCCGAACACAGCAGCAGCACACATGCATATTTTTATTCGGCATACATTGGTACAGTGTGAGTGAGATGGGGCGCAATCTAAAGCATAGAGAAGAAAAAGATGGCTAGTGTTTGTCGTTTGCGCTGTTAGTGTTTGTCGTTTGTTTTTACGAGTGTATCGAGAGTGACTAAAGCGAGATACAGGACTTACCTCCTTTTGTACGCTTCATTTTTAGTGCGCTAGTGACATATCTACCTTAGTTTAATATTTTATCAATGATCAACATTCATTGCGTTAATATTTACGTAGATAAGCTGACAGATTTTCGATCACATGGAGCAATGGATCAGCAATATGCTTCTAAATGATTCCAACTGACAATAATAGTGTGTTACGTAATGAGGAGCAAGTCTCTGAGGCATTTGAAAATTTCTTTTCGGATATTCCTGTTTCAACTACTAAATCCCTAAACTCATCACCTTCTGTTGCCGAGTCTTTGCTTAAAGAAAATGTTAATGTTTGTGATTCGGAGTTTCATTTTGAATATGTTATCAGTAGAGATATAATTAAAATCTTTCACACTCTAAATGTAAAAAAGACTGCTGACCTATGGGGTCATTCGGTGGAAGTTGCTAAGTCTATTATTGATATTGTGGCACCCACTCTAGCTGATATCTTTAATGCTTGTATTGACTGTGGAGAGTTTCCTGATCTCATGAAAAATAGTAAAATAATACCTTTGTTTAAATCAGGTAGTACATCAGACCCCACAAATTATAGACCTATTTCTGTACTACCTACCTTTAGTAAAATTTTTGAGAAATTAATTTTAAACCAAATGCAATTTTTTTTTAATAAACATAAATTATTACATAGCAAACAGTTCGGTTTTACAAGGGGTCGTTCAACTACTGATGCCGGTGTTGAACTTCTAGGACATATTTATAATGCATGGGAGGATAAATGCGATGCCTTGGGCATCTTTTGTGATTTGTCTAAGGCATTCGATTGCGTTCTTCACGATACGTTAATCAGGAAACTCCGCCACTACGGGATCCGGAATTCTGCACTGGATCTTATTACATCTTACTTGAGTGGTAGGATTCAAAGCGTTGACGTTAATGGAACAAGATCTTCCGGGTCTTTGGTAACAATGGGAGTCCCACAGGGGTCAATTCTTGGTCCTTTTTTGTTTCTTATTTACATCAATGACCTGCCGTACCTAATAAAGGATAACCACGATATAGTGTTGTTTGCAGATGACACTTCACTTTTATTTAAACTGAAACGTCAGCAGCAGGTTACTGATGATGTAAATAGCGCGATCTCCAAAGTAGTCCATTGGTTTAATGTTAATAATTTACTCTTAAACGAGAAAAAACCAAATGCATTAAGTTTACTCTACCTCACGTTAGGCAGGTGGAAACTAAAGTGTTGATAAAGGGCGAAGAATTGAAATCTGAAGACAGCACAGTATTCTTGGGTATAACTCTGGATGCTGAGCTTCAATGGGGTCCACATATAGAAAAATTGTCAAAAAAACTAAGTTCTGCTGCATACGCAGTTAGAACAATTCGTAATTTGACTGATGTTGAGACGGCCCGTTTAGTGTACTTTGGCTATTTCCATAGCGTAATGTCGTACGGCATTCTGTTGTGGGGAAATGCCGCCGATATTCAAACAATATTTGTTTTGCAGAAACGAGCTGTTCGTGCAATTTATAAATTAAGTCCGAGACACTCTCTCAGAGAAAAATTTAAAGAGATTAATGTACTGACCGTGCCGTCTCAATATATTTATGAAAATCTTTTGTATGCTCATAAAAATATAAAATTGTTTAAAAAATACAGTGATGTCCATAATATAAATACTAGGAACAGGCACAAATTTATTGTACCTACAACAAGGCTCAAGAAAATAGGTGGCTCCTTCAGATGCCAATGTATACATTTTTACAATGGACTTCCAGAGGTGGTTCAAGATCTGAGCCTGAATAAATTCAAATCCTTCATTAAACGTAAGTTGTGTCAGAAAGCATTTTATAGTGTGAAGGATTATATTGAGGACAAAAAGGCTTGGGCTTGAGCTGCGTCCGATTTCTATACACTGATTGTTCTCTGATTTTTCCTCTTGTAGTTTTAATATGTAACTGTTAATGTTACTAATTCAAAGCCTGTATTACACACTATGTAGCCAAGCATATTGTACGTTACGGAATTGTATCGCTGACAGAGGTGTTCGGCACTTGTACAGCTACACAGGAGCTAAACTTTCCACAGATTCGGGAACACTGTTGGAGCTGCTGAACCTTGGACAAAACTATCTTAGCATTGTGTAGATTCAATTTCTTAGTATTGTATAATTGCATGGCAAACGTGTGAGCACAATGTACGAATGTGCTGTAAGGCATTTTTTTGTTGGGTTAGTCTTTTTTATTGACTTGATAGTGCTCTGGCTGTTGAGAGTATGTCATGCTCACTCAAATGTCTCGCTGATGGTGGCGTGTGTGTTGGGTCATTGGGTTCCCTTGAATATGGTTGAGCTGAATGATGCTGATCCATTCGTCATGTTCGTGAACGGACGCCGTCGGAGGGGACTGGTCATCTCTTAGCTGCCACGGCGTATTTTAATTTCTGAATTGATTTTTGTGTGTTTTCATAATGGACGCTCTCGGCGTACAATTTATTTCTGCATCGTTCTCACACGGTTGATTTCAACATGAATGATGTAATCAAATATTTGTAACAATAGCTTGAAACTTTAAAAGAGTGTCCATGGAGTTTCTTGCCCGTTCTTCTCCACAGGTACCTACTCTTTGGAATGGGCGACTAGCTTCATCTTATTGACTGACCGACCTTCTGACAATTCAAAAGTGCCTGTAACTGGTTTATTTGAAATAAATGCTTTGATTTTGATTTTGATTTTGAGGCTACTGCTTTATTCATCATCATCACAGCGTTAATCCCAGTCGCATCCGAAGCCTTTTTCAGCTTTGGAGTCTGGGGTCCGCTTTTACCAGTCCAACTGCTGATATGGCAAAACTTCGACATTTTCCGTGAAACGACTGCCGTCTGACCTCCACAACCCGAAGGCGACATCGAAGCATTGCAGTTAGACCAATTGTTGGACTTTTTAAGGGCTCCAACAACCCGTAACGACTGCCTCTAGATGTTCGTATGGCAACCGGGACCAACGGCTTAACGTGCTTTCCGAGGCACGACCAGACCAGTGCAAATATTCATATTCATGCATACAAATACTTGCACTGTGCGGGGATCGAACCCGCGCCACCTTGCGCAGCGGCCGCGTCTGCTACCGCTACGCCACGGAGGCTGTCAAGGCTACTGCTTTATTACTCCACTAGAATTCTAGAAGCTTATAGAGTCTTAGATACATGGCTAGCCTAATGTCAGTGGATTTTTTTTTTCTAAAATCCATACTAATATTATAAATGCGAAAGTAACTCTGTGTGTCTGTCTTTCTGTCTGTCTATCTGTCTGTCTGTTACGCTTTCCCGTTTAAACCTCTCAACCGATTTTGATGAAATTTGGCACAGACAATCTTTAGATCCTGAGAAAGAAGATAGGCTACCTTTTATCCCGGAAAAATTGATGTTCCCGAGAGAAATCTAAAAAGGGCGATATAACCGAACTCCACGCGGGCGAAGCCGCGGGCGGAAAGCTAGTATAATTTTAAACCAGTGCTTGACCGCAATAGCGCCTGATGGTAAGCAGTGAGCAATCGTTGGTGCAAGCGCGTTAGTTTATTGAGAGCCTATTCACTCTAGCCTTGAAGACACTTAAATAGTAATCAGACGGAAAGATCGCCGCAGACAAATTGTTACAGTCCCTCGATGTACGCAGTAAAAAAGACGAGGCAAAACGCTTCGTCCAAATTGTCGTGGTGTAAACAACGTAAGGGTGGATATTCGGCGTACGACGTGTCGTCCGATGATGGAACAGAGAAGGGGCAATTAAGTCAAATTTCGTCCGTGTTTTGTCCTGAAGGTCAATTCCAGCTGTCAAAAACGTTCAACATCTAGTCGCAATCTCATCTCAGCGACTATGACTAATGTCAATAATGTTGTTTTATTGATATTACAGGTATTTTTTGACAGTGTGGCTGTACCACCACGAACCTCAACCTACTTCTGCGCAGGCGCAATGCGCACCCGCAGCACGCGCCCGTAGCCGATCGTCCCGCGATCGCTCGGTCGACAGCGGCAGTGTACTTTGTGGCGGCAGTGCCAATCCTATATCCACGGCGAATGCACGCTCCGATTTCTCCCGTTCTAAATCGCTTATACTTACGCAAATCATAATTTTCCTAGTTAATCTTAGTTTCGGTTTCTTTCTTGTGTTTATATTTCAATGCTACATCTTATCTTCTATCTATCTCTGTCAACTAGAACTGTACACCTATCCTCTGTGATCTGTATTAAACATCTCAAAATTCTATCTACTGTGTCGTGATTTATAACTCAAGCCTTACACACCAACATACCTACAAGTGGTGACCCCGACAAAGAAAATTCGAGTCGATAACAAGATGGAGACTACTTTAGCAGCAAGAACAAAAAGTGCTGATGGAAATAGCAGCGATGTTTGGCGTGTTGGTGTGCGAGTACCGCCGTTTTATCCTGATGATCCAGAATTTTTGTTTCCGCAGCTGGAAGCCCAATTTACGTTGTCAAACATCACCAGTGACTCAACAAAATTTTATTACGCCGTGACTCAGCTAGAACATACGTATGTTTCTCAAGTTAAGGATATTTTATGCAACCCGCCAGTGACCGGTAAATTCGAAATACTAAAAAACGAGTTGATCAAGCGTCTCAGTGCATCAAAAGAGAAGAAACTGAAGCAGCTGTTCCTTCACGAGGATATGGGAGACCGTAAGCCCTCACAATTTTTAAGATACCTTAGGAACCTTGCTGGTCCAACCGTATCAGATGACGTGTTATCTACTTTATGGACTGGTCGCTTACCTCATAGCTTACAAACCGTAATAGCATCGCAGCCTAAACTGCCATTGGATGATCTCGCCGAGTTGGCCGACCGTGTTCACGAGATAGCACCATCGACACCTCACCACCATGTGGCCGCAACCTCAGCAGAGGCACAGCCAGCTTCATCCTCACGCATGGATGAGCTGGGTCAGGAGATTTGTGCTTTAACAAAACAAGTAGCTAAACTTACCTCTTATGTACACAGGCAGTCACGCGCACGTTCCCGATCCAGGTCACGGGGCCCTCGTGGCCAGTCGCGCCAACGGCAACCACCACCAGATCACCCCACTGCTGGTACCATTACAATTTTGGAGCGAGAGCCAGGAAGTGCAACGAGCCATGTAAGTTTAAAGCGGGAAACGATGCGGGCAGCCGGAAATAGCGGCCAACGACTGCCCAGTCCAGTCAGGCCGTTTATTTGTATCAGACCGGACCACCAAGATGCAATTCCTCATAGATACCGGCTCGGATTTATGCGTCTACCCACGTTCGGCGATTAAAGTACCGTGCTTTAAAAGCAAATATGATCTCTCTGCAGCAAATGGTACAACTATATATACTTACGGCCCTATATTACTGCACTTAGACCTGGGACTGAGGCGTGATTTTACGTGGCAATTCATCATAGCTGATGTATCTAAACCAATAATAGGTGTGGACTTTCTTAGCTACTACAATATTCTTGTGGATTGTAAGAACCAACGTCTCATAGATGGTAAGACGTCACTATCAGTACCTGTACCGAAGCAAAACATCCCTGAAAACATCGTTTCCATCAAGACAGTTACGGGTGAGTCGGACTACCACAATATACTACGGGAATTTCCTGAGGTCACGCGGCCTACCGGAGTGGTACGTATAGTCAAGCATAATACCGTCCACCATATTAACACCACTCCAGGTCCTCCTGTAGCCTTCAAACCACGACGTCTAGATCCAGCTAGATTAAAAGCGGCTAACAAGGAGTTTGATGAAATGCTAGCGAACGGAACAGCTAAGCGTTCTGAGAGCTGTTGGTCTTCACCTTTGCACATGGTCAAGAAGAAGGATGACGGCTGGAGGCCTTGTGGAGATTACAGAGCACTCAACGCAAGAACCATTCCAGACAGGTATCCAGTACGTCACATTCAGAATTTTTCACACCAGCTTTCAGGTTGCACAATCTTCTCCTCGATCGATTTAGTGAAAACGTACAACCAGATTCCAGTCAATCCAGAAGATGTCAAGAAGACTGCCATAACGACCCCCTTCGGCCTGTTTGAATTTGACTTCATGACTGTCTAGGCTTAGACGGTTGGTGTGTTAGGTCTGTGTTGATAGGAGCTGAAATGGATACTCGGAGACTGATTAAGTCTTTTATTGTACTTATGTACTTTTACAATTTTGATTTAAATATACGAGGCGACTATACAATGCAAATGATGGTAGACGTAGACGCCGTTTTACCGCGGTACACGCACTTTTATAGACATCATGTTGGGAGTAGGGAGATGGCGGCGGTGCGTCCCGCACCCCGCACTCCTGCGCGTTAACATACTCCCCCCGTTGAAGGTCGCCCTTCAACTGTTCATCTTCAGGCTCGAACAAAGGGCACAGGCTATTGATAGCTCGCCGCACCGTGCCACTAGCCGTCCTTACATCAGCTACTCTGGATACACCATCGTTACCCATGTGTAAGTCTAGGATACGTCCGATTTTCCATTTTAAGGGCTGCAGGTTCCTTTCCTTGATTATGACCATATCTCCAATACGTAATGTAACATCAGGGGTGCGCCATTTGGTACGGTGCTGCAGCTCACTTATGTACTCGTGTTGCCATCTCACCCAGAAATGCTGTCTCATCTGTTCCAATAGCTGATATCTGTGGAGTCGATTACAGTTAATGCCTGTCAACACTGGCGAGGGAAGAGCTATCAGTGGTTTGCCGACGAGAAAGTGCCCGGGAGTCAGGGGATGGAAATCGTTGGGTTCAGAGGACATAGGATATAAAAGCCGGGAATTTAATATAGCTTCTACTTGGCAAAATAAAGTTGAAAGTTCCTCATACGTTAAGTGCCTGTTCCCTAAAATTCTTTTTAAATGAAACTTGGCGGATTTTACCCCGGCCTCCCATAATCCTCCAAAGTTTGGGGCATAAGGGGGAATAAATGCAAACCTTATGCCTTCACTACCACAAAATTCATTTAATTTATCCTGATTAACTAATAAAAATTTATGAAGTTCATTACTAGCACCTAAAAAATTGGTCGCATTATCACAACATATTAATGAAGGTTTAGAGCGCCGAGAAATAAATCTCCTGAGAGACAATAGAAATGCTTCAGTACTTAGATCGCTCACGACTTCTAAGTGCAGTGCCTTAGTAGTAAAACAAACGAATAAACTTAAATAACATTTAGTTATTTTACAACCGCGACCTTTCCTATCGGTTATGAAATAGGGACCCGCTAAATCAACTCCGGTAGTTTCGAAAGGCGTCCCTGGATTCAATCGCTGTTTGGGTAAGTTGCCCATCATTGGGACTATAGACTTAAATTTAAATCGCTTACATACTATACAATTCTTAACTACACTCCTAGCCACCTTTCTTGCATTCACAACCCAATAATTTTCCCTTACGGCTGATAATAATAACTGAGGACCCGCATGAAACAACTTGTTATGATCATTTTCAAAGATAAGCCTCGTTAATCTATGTTTATAATCTAAAACTAAAGGATGTTTTCTTTCATACAAGAGAGTCGAGTTACTGAGGCGACCTCCTACACGTATCACATTAAATTGCGAATCCAAAAAGGGGCTAAGTGATAAAATTCTACTCTTATTATGTAACGGCTTACTATTCAATAACCTATTATATTCATCACTAAATGAATCTAATTGCGCAAACTTAACCAACAACATTAAGCTGTCACTCAATTCATCAGCAGTTAAATAACTACAGGTAAGTCTATTTTGCATTACCTTATTTCTACAATTCTTAACAAATCTAAGTACGTAGGCCATTGTACGTAGTACCTTGTTAAGTTTGGAATAACGTTCAAATTCAATTAACATGTTTCCGTTCACGCATTTTACTAATGAGCCTACATGCCTTATTTCTGGTAACGTGGTATTGTCTAGCTTGTGATTACCCACATTGGGCCAATGAGATTCAGATAAGGATAAAAATTGAGGACCATTCCACCAAAAAGTTTGTACTTTATTATTCATCTGATCTACTCCGCGAGAAACATAATCAGCAGGATTGTGTTCGGTTGGCACGTATCGCCATTCACAGTTTTTGGTTAAACAATTAATTTTGTTTACTCGATTTGCAACAAATACCTTTAATTGCTTTGGAGTAACACGCGATGTACACAACCAACCAAGCACTATCATCGAGTCTGTCCAGTAAACAATTCGAGAAATAGTACATCGTAAGGAGTGAGTCACCTTATTCCCTAACTCGGCGGACAATAGCGCGCCGCATAACTCGAGCTTAGGAATTGTTAATCTTTTTAATGGGGCGATCCTTGATTTAGAACAAAGTAATTGTACATAAACTTCTCCATTCTGATTAATCGAACGCACATAAACACATGACCCATATGCACAGGCTGACGCATCAGAAAAAATATGAATTTCAATATTCAATACATTTTTACACAACACATATCTAGGTACTTCTATACAACTAAGGGAATTAATATTTTTTATGAGAGTATACCACATTGTTTTTATTTCTTCGTCTACGGGATCATCCCATTCTGATTTGCATAACCATAGTTTCTGTAAGATTAATTTAGCCTTAACAATAAATATACTTAAAAGACCTAATGGGTCAAAAATTTTTGCAATTGACGATAATATATTACGTTTTGTGATTTGTTCCTTGGTATCTAGTTGTACTGAAAATTTAAACAAATCAGATTGAGGTGACCACGTTAACCCTAAAGTACTGGTAACTGTTTTAAATTCGGTAAGTTCTTGTACTTCATTTAATTTATTTTCTACAAACAATTGATTTGCATTAGATCGGAATTTTCGCAAATTAAAACCGGCTGAAATTAACGATTTAGTAATTAATCTACATATATTATTCAACCCTTCCTCCGTCTGATGACCCGTTAACAAATCGTCCATGAAAAAGTCGTGCCCAATTATCTCCTTCACCTCTGGATTCTCACTCTCATTTGCTAGTTGCAACAGACAACGAGTACTTAAATACGGCGCCGAAGCGGTCCCGTAGGTTATAGTGTTTAATTTGAAGTGTTTTAATGGTTCATGCTCATTCTCCCTCCATAATATCATTTGTAAATGTCTTTGACTCTCAGAAATTAATATTTGTCTATACATTTTTTCAATGTCTGCGGTCAAAACATAATTATGTTGTCTAAATCTGAGCAATATACTAAATAAGTCATCCTGAATCACAGGCCCCACCACTTGTATATCATTCAACGAATACCCGGTACTGGTTTTCTCGGAAGCATTAAATACAACCCGAAGTTTTGTTGTGGTACTTTTTTCCCTAATAACCGGGTGATGCGGTAAATAACAAGCAAACTGGGGTCTGCTACTCTCAGATAAGTGATTCAATTGTTCATATTCATTTATAAAATCTACATAACTACCCTTTACGTTAGGTTGCTTTTTAAATCTTTTCTCCAAACTTATCAAACGAGATTTGGCCTTTACACAGGAGTCTCCCAATACAGACGGAGATGTATGGAAAGGCATTTTTACACAAAATCTACCATTTTCGGTTCTATACATATTCTTTACAAAGTGTTTTTCACAAAATTCTTCTTCAGTACTAATTGGTAATTGATCTATACATATAACTTCTTCAACCTTCCAAAACTTCTCTAACTGCTCACTAATATTTCTAGCTAAATTACATTTAGCTTCATATTTAGGTATACAATGTATATTCACGGGACCGGTAACAAGCCAACCTAACTTAGACCTCTGCAGTGTGGGAAGACCTTTCCCTAATTTTACTTGTTGGCCGGTTACAAGTTCCCAAAACAAATCGGCTCCTATCAATATATCTACCTCAGAGGGCTCACAAAATCTGCTATCTGCTAAATTCACTAATATGTCACCCGGAATATTCAATTTATTTGCATTTACCTTTACACTTGGTAACATATTAGTGATTCTTGGTAAAATCATACAATTAACTTCTACTGAAAAATCATTATACAATGAGTTCATTACAAAATTACTACTTTCTACTAATTGTAATTTACTATTTCCTATACCATTAATATTAAAGTTATGATCTATCCGTTTACAAAGTAATCCCAATTTCTTACAAAAACTTTCCGTTACTAATGATAATTGACTACCCGAATCTAACAATACGCGTGCTACATAATGCTTATTTTTGCTTTCGCTAAAAACTTTAACAAGCGCGGTCGACAAAAGAACGTATTGAGTAGCAACTGATGATAAGGAAACCGGTTCCGCGCCGAGCGGCCCATACGGCGTTGGTACAGTGCAGCTCGCGGCGGCCGGCCGCCGAGTAGTTGGCAGTTCGCATCCAGCCACAACTCCGACTGCCGACGCCGAGTGTGACGTAACCGTAGTGATGTCTTGGTTCGAACTAACCTTTTTACTAGTGTCTTCGGATTGAGGTCCATTTCTATGTAATAATACGTTATGTTTATATTTACAAATTTTACAACCGAATGATTTGCAGTTATATGCTCGGTGACCCGGTTTAAAACAGTTAATGCATAATTTATTCTTAGAAACAACACCGTTTCTTTCTTCCAAACTCATAGAAATAAACCTCGAACATTCAAATAGGCGATGATCTTGATTACAAATGACACAATTATTATTAAAATTACGGTTACTTCTAGTATTTGCTTGCGAAGATGCGACAAAACTAGCTGCCTTCTCACTTTTGGTATTAGATTTACTTGGCCTCGTCGCTTCCAATACATCCGCTCGATCGCGTAAAAACTTAAAAAACTCATCGAGGGTAGGAACTTCTCCTAATAAACCTTTATGTTCCTCCCACCTTCTACTGGTTACATTATCCAGTTTATTTACGGTTAAATGGATAATTATGGTATCCCAATGATCTACAGGTTGGTCTAACGTCTTTAAACCTCTTAAGTTCCTAGTTACATTATCAATCATAAGACGCAGTGACTTATCAGACTCCTTATTTATACTTTCCATATTAAATAATGACTTCATGTGATTGCTTATAAGAAGGCGTTTATTGTTATACCTTTCACATAATAAGTCCCACGCTACACGATAGTTATCAGAACTAAAAGTTAAGGATTTAATTATTAAAGCGGAGCTACCCTCTAATGACGATCGCAAGTAATGGAACTTATTTATTGTTTCAATACAATCATTTTTATGAATTAATGCCTCAAATGTGTCTCTGTATTCTAACCATTGACTATAATTACCATCGAATGTTGGTAATTTAATTGTAGGTAATTTTATTGAACCTGAAAACGAATCCGCACTTTCGAAACTACCGCTCTGCTTTATAATTGTATGGGCCAGACTTTTCCTTCTAATGTTATATTTTTCTAATTTATCTAAAATACACTGACCTTGAGAAATCAATAAATAAAATTGACCTTCAATCTCGGAACGAATCTTCATTTGCTCCTCTGGATTTTCCGATTCTATTTCAATTTCAGATTGTAAGTCATCGAAAGTGGCGAAACATACTTCTAGTTTAGATAATCTTAACCTTAACTCGGATATTTGCTGATCTGTTAAGTTCTCTAAATTCGTAATATCCTCTATGTAACCTTTAAAAATTGTTAATCTACCCTTTATATAACTTCTCTTTTTTATTGGGTCTGCAAGTTTCCTGGACC
The DNA here is from genome assembly GCA_017933935.1 of Sesamia nonagrioides. Classification (NCBI taxonomy): domain Eukaryota; kingdom Metazoa; phylum Arthropoda; class Insecta; order Lepidoptera; family Noctuidae; genus Sesamia; species Sesamia nonagrioides. Next base: position 120,083 of record JADWQK010001094.1, read on the forward strand.
CCTGAGACATCATTTATAATACGATCAATCCTACGTTGTGTTAATTAAATTGATTGCAATTGAGTATTAGGAACTTTACTAATACTTTGAAAAATAAAATTTCTACTGCACACAATTGAAATAAGGAGGTAGGTAGGAAGGAAAAAATGGAACGGGCTCACCTCGCTTTATGGCGTTTGGTAATTCCTTGATATACTCTCTCTTCCCTTTATCCTTAGATTCCTTTTGTTTGTCCTTCAATTATGGCCTTTTTATTCCTCAAAATCCTGGTCACGGCACCAAAAAATGTCTAGGCTTAGACGGTTGGTGTGTTAGGTCTGTGTTGATAGGAGCTGAAATGGATACTCGGGGACTGATTAAGTTTTTTATTGTACTTATGTACTTTTACAATTTTGATTTAAATATACGAGGCGACTATACAATGCAAATGATGGTAGACGTAGACGCCGTTTTACCGCGGTACACGCACTTTTATAGACATCATGTTGGGAGTAGGGAGATGGCGGCGGTGCGTCCCGCACCCCGCACTCCTGCGCGTTAACAATGACCTTTGATTTACGGAACGCTGCACAAACCTTCCAACGTTTTATAGACGAAGTGCGGCAAGGCCTAGAAAACTTTACTTACGGATACTGCGACGACATCTTAATCTTCTCGTCTTCAGAAGAAGAGCATAAAAACCACCTTCGGAAAGTTCTCGAACGTCTTGCAAAATATGGAGTTCTCATAAACACGTCCAAATGTGTTCTGGGAAAGCCTGAGCTGAGCTTCCTTGGCTACAAAATCTCCGCAGCAGGTACTCGACCTTTGGAACACAAGGTACAAGCAATCTTGAACTACCCTCTACCAAAAACAGTAAAGCAGTTGCGGAGGTTTCTAGGAATGATGAACTTCTACCGCCGATTTATACCAGAAGCAGCAAAATGTCAAGCACCACTGAATTCACTCTTAGAAGGCCCAAATGTCAAAGGTTCACATCCAATCCAGGTAACTCAAGAATTTTTACAGGCGTTTGAAGAAAGCAAAAAGTCTCTGTCAAACTACACATTACTAGCTCATCCTGATCCAAATGCTGAATTAAGTATTGCTACGGATGCTTCAGATGTGGCAATTGGTGCAGTTCTACAGCAAAAGAAAAATAGCAATTGGGAACCTTTAGCGTTCTTCTCTAAGAAGCTCTCACCACCACAGAAAAAGTACAGCCCATTTGATAAGGAACTACTAGCGATGTACGAAGTAATCAAATATTTTCGCCATATGGTCGAGGCACGTGACTTCTCTGTCATAACCGACCATAAGCCACTCACGCACGCGTTCAGAACAGCCAGTGAGAAACACTCGCCCAGGCAATTTAGGCACTTGGAGTTTGTTGGTCAATTCAAAACTGACATACGATACATTCCTGGGTAGCAAAACGTAGTAGCGGATGCCTTATCAAGAATAGAAGAAGTCACTCAAGGCATAGATTTTCAGGACCTAGCACAATCTCAAGAGACTGACTCAAAGTTACAAGGTCTACTGAAAAACGGATCTTCACTCAAGCTGCAAAAGGTGAACATACCAGGAACATCAGTTGAAGTTTATTGTGACGTAGCAACTCAGCTACCTCGTCCGTACGTTACACCAGGTTTTCGACGGCAAGTTTTCAACTCTCTTCACAGCTTGAGTCATCCAGGGAGAACTACTACAGTGCGACTGGTCACGCAGAGGTACGTGTGGCCAGGGATTCGAAAAAACTGTAGAGAGTGGTCTCGTGAATGCCTAAAATGCCAAGGCAGCAAGATAACTCGTCATACCACTTCCCCAATTTCCCCATTTCCAACTCCTTCATCCAGGTTCACCCACATCTACCTGGACATCATAGGTCCGTTACCAATTTCTTCTGATTACAGGTACTGTCTCACAGTCATCGACAGATTCACACGATGGCCTGAGGCGTACCCCATCAAAGATATAACAGCAGATACATGTGCAGCTACGCTGGTGGCTGGCTGGATCGCCAGGTTCGGCTGCCCATTGAAGATAACAACCGACCGTGGACGACAATTCGAATCTCACCTCTTCCGAGCCATCACGTCCATGGTTGGTGCATATCACTTCCGCACGACCGCCTACCATCCAGCTGCAAATGGTATGATTGAGCGACTTCACAGACAATTGAAGGGAGCCATCATGTGCCACTCGATGACACACTGGACAGAGGTACTGCCATTGGTACTTCTAGGAATCAGAAGTGCTTGGAAGGCAGACATCCAGGCGTCGCCGTCCGAACTGGTCTACGGTGAGCCGCTACGTTTACCAGGTCAGTTCATAGCGCCTACTGATGACCACAATACAGCCGACCTCACGGATCTGGCAACACGACTGCGAAGATACATGAGCATGAAGACTCCAAAACCCGCGTCATGGCATCGAAAAGGTACTTTCTTCATACCTCGCGAACTTGACAGCTCGTCCCATGTGTTCCTGCGGCAGGATCATGTCCGAAGACCGCTGGAGCCGCCATATGCTGGACCATACAGAGTGTTGGAACGTCATCCCAAGTACTACAAACTCGACGTGCGGGGGAAACCCATGACAGTTACTGTGGACCGGCTAAAACCTGCATTTCTCGCACGAGATGACGACACCTCTCTAACAGCAACTGAATGGTCTCCAGAAGTCGAGTCTAAAGAGGAAAAAGGCGCATATGAGAAAAGGACGCAAAGTGGAAGACGCGTACGGTTTCCAGACTTCTACCGCCCGCAGTAGTGGTCTCAGCGGGGGAGTACTGTGGCTGTACCACCACGAACCTCAACCTACTTCTGCGCAGGCGCAATGCGCACCCGACGCACGCGCCCGTAGCCGATCGCCCCGCGATCGCTCGGTCGACAGCGGCAGTGCCAATCCTATCTCCACGGCGAAAGCACGCTCCGATCTCGCCCGTTCTAAATCGCTTATACTTACGCAAATCATAATTTTCCTAGTTAATCTTAGTTTCGGTTTCTTTCTTGTGTTTATATTTCAATTCTACATCTTATCTTCTATCTATCTCTGTCAACTAGAACTGTACATCTATCCTCTGTGATCTGTATTAAACATCTCAAAATTCTATCTACTGTGTCGTGATTTATAACTCAAGCCTTACACACCAACATACCTACAACAGTTTGAGACAGAGAATCAGAACATGAAAGTTCCTAAAATTATGAGAAAAGCCTCCCAATTTTTGTGAAAGTGCATGGAGGTATATGTATTTACTGCTTAAGTAAAACCAATCATACACTGAAACTAGTTTATTTTTACTCTACCATAATACAAGATTATCAGAAGGATTACAAGTGTGCGACCATACTGCAATGGGTCTGCGAAACCGACTAGCATGTCTCACCGCTGTTCGGGAAACCCGTCGGACGATTTGCCTGTGTAGGCATTCCGCACGTCCCTACACTCATCCCCATTCTTTTTTTTTTTTTTCAAAAAAAGAAAAGAACCAAAATAAGTATGCTAAGCTACTTATGCTAATCATTTTCCTGAGACTACGCGCGTTTAATGGTGTAAATACTCAAATTGCAATGTCGACAGCTTCCGTGGCGTAGCGGTAGCGGACGCGGCCGCTGCGCAAGGTGGCGCGGGTTCGATCCCCGCACAGTGCAAATATTTGTATGCATGAATATGAATATTTGCAGTGGTCTGGTCGTGCCTCGGAAAGCACGTTAAGCCGTTGGTCAAAAGTCTAACAATTGGTCTAACTGCAATGCTTCGATGTCGCCTTCGGATTGTGGAGGTCAGACGGCAGTCGCTTCACGGAAAATGTCGAAGTTTAGCCATATCAGCAGTTTGACTGGTAAAGTGGACACCAGACTCCAAAGCTGAAAAGGCTTCGGATGCGACTGGGATTAACGCTGGGATGATGATGATGACTCAAATTGCAATGTCATAGTTGTAATTATTATTCGAAATGCATCCAAAACAATGCTATGAATTTAATGCAATTGTAAATCAAAGTGATCGAGTGCTGTTTACTGATGAAAGGGGATGAACCTAAAGCGCACCACACAGCAAAGCCGAGCCCGGACGCTCAACCCGCCGACACAACCTTATGTTGAAAAAAGCATGTCGGCAACCTCTGCCCGCGCGTGTTGCCCGCCGACACGTCGGCGTACGCAAGCGCTCAGTTGCCGGGGGACATTTCAGCTTTAGTGGCGTGCTAGTATTTTAACTACCAAATAAGTTTCTCATGTCAAGCCGCCGACATGCCACCGGCAAAGTTTTATGACTCGCAATGACTGAAGCCGCCAACCTAGCCCGCTGGCAAAATGTTACCGACATATGCCGCCGGGCTTTGGTGTGTAGAGCTTTAGCTTATGGAGAATATAAGAAAGGTCGAACGTCACTAATGACATCGAACATCATGCGATCAACATATCTAAACCGCGTTCAAAAGATGTCAGTGCAATCATATTTGTGAAATATTAACGCAGTCAGCTTTTCAACGGAGAGTAGCGGTGGCCTAGTCGTATTGGCTACGACTTACAAGTTGTAGGTCGAAGATTCGAACCTCATCAAGCAAACTACTTTGTATAATTTATTCCATCAGCACTGCTCTCAAAACGGTGAAGGAAAACATCATGAGTAAAATCAAAAACTTCCAAGACATGTGTGTACCAACCCGCACTGGGCCCGCGCGGTATATTACGGCCCACTCCCTCTCATCGAGAGGAGACCTGTGTCTTACGAATGGGAAAATTATAGGCTGATTATGTATTTGTATCAGTGTTTGAACACATTACGGCTACTTGTACTTTCCTTTATAGCTTTTGACCGAGCTTAGTTCTTTTGATAAAATTCACCGTTAATGATTAGCCCTTCAAAGAAATCAAACAACGATACGATTAGTTTGGCTTTACATAGTCCCAACTAAAGTACCACTGTCTTTACTAAACAAAAAGCTAATAAAATATTTTTGATCGCGTTCTAAACTTGTTTGAATGTACGAATGGAACCCACAATAAATTAAAGCAAGCTTGCACTACATAAGGTTAACTTTCGTGGACAGGTTTTAAAGCACCCTTATCACGTAACATGCTTTCAACAACAAATCTGAAGGTTTTGAAAGATATTCTTAGTCCCTTACTTGATAGCTTTAGAAAATTCGTGTACTCAACAATGGAAATAACGTAATGAATGTGGCTGCGAAAAAGAGTTGTAAGTTTGTGTCTAGACTGTGACTTCAGAAGGTCAATGGTCACACAAAAAGAAGTTTTTTTTGCAACCGGTGAGAGTTTCGACAAGTGGCTCCTTTATTTAATTTATTGCCCTCATATGGCATACCATACCTATTGATACTTTTTGACACTCTTTAATAATGTGACAAAAATAAAAACACTTAAACGCCTTAATTGTAAAAAAAATGATTGTTTACAATTAAGGCGTTTAAGTGTTTTCGATAAGAAATTTGTTTATGCAGTCCATGATGACCTTAGTTCATTTTGTTCGTATTGTTGTTCGGAGAATTAACATTGTATCGCATAGAAAATGAGTGATTTAACCGTAACCGAAGTTGCCAGAACTGGGACCATACTGTTATATATTTTTTTTTTAATTCTGTAGAAAATTTTAAGTGTCTCATTATTTTATATATATTTTTAAATAACCCTTTGTTTGGTTGTGTCATACTCATATAGAGTAAATAAACTCAAATTAAGCTAAACACATGTATTACAAGCTATATAAAGAAATAATCTGCCTTTTTAACCGACTTCAAAAAGGAGGAGGTTACTCAATTCGACCGTATAATTATATGCTTTTTTTATGTTTGTTCGCGCATAACTTCGTCGTTTATGAACCGATTTTGATAATTCTTTTTCTGTTGGAAAGAAGACGTTCCCAAGGTGGTCCCATGATAAGGATATCAGGGTTTTGATTGTGGAAGACTAGAGAAAACAAGGGGAACTTTCAAAAATTGCAGGGCGACATTTAAAGGGGCGTAATTTAAATCACTACAATTTAATAAAGGTCTGGAGTAGATCTGATGATGGAGCCGGGAGACAGTCGAAGGAACTCCTCAACAATTTATAGCAGCTACCTTGTGTCTGTGCTTGAATAATTTGTATTGACAAGAACCTTACACCTAGATGGGCGGTGACTGTCATTAGGGAGCTGATGATGATGACAAAGGTTTAGTTAAGGGAACTCCTAAACGATTTACAGTAGCTAACTTGTATTTGGACTCAATTCATTTATATTCATGAGACCTTTGCACCCATTGGGTTAAAATAATGGTCTGCAGTATATTTGATGATAAATACCATAGGCAGTTGAGTGAATAATTACGGATAAAAATTAAAGTAAACAAAATTACGTCGTTTCCCAACTATATTTGCGTCAGCTTCCAGTCTGACCGGATGCAACTGAATACATAGTACTTTTAACAACTAAAAAGTGTAAAATAAAAACTTTTTTACAAAAAAACAACCGACTTGCAAAAACCACTACAAAGTGAAAAATATCTAAGTAATTTCGGAAGTCGGTGTCAAAAATGAATATACAAAACCAAAGACACCGACTTCCGAAATTAGTTATTTTTCACGGAAGTCGGTTGTTTTTTTGTAAAAAAAGTTTTTATTATGTGTTCCCCTAACTGTGCTGTTGTGAAAAAAATAATTGTATCATGAAAAAAATAATTATATCATAAAAAGGCAAGGCAGGCCTTTTTAATCTACTCATCCTTTTCCCAACTATGTTATAATCGGCTTCAATTTGAACAGCTTAACACCAATATTCTACATAGAGTGACTAGCTATCAGTCTTCCCCAGCTCTTCTTCTTCTTCTTCTTCCTCAGCCTATAGATGTCCACTGCTGGACAAAGGCCTCCCCCAAGGCTTTCCACGATGACCGGTCTTGTGCTGCCCGCATCCATCGGCTTCCCGCGACCTTCACCAGGTCATCGGTCCACCTTGTTGGGGGTCTCCCTACGCTGCGTCTTCCAGTACGTGGCCGCCACTCCAGAACCTTGCTGCCCCATCGGCCATCGGTTCTACGAGCAATGTGCCCTGCCCACTGCCACTTGAGTTTAGCGACTCGCAGAGCTATGTCGGTGACTTTGGTTCTTCTGCGGATCTCCTCATTTCTGATTCGATCACGCAGAGAAACTCCTAGCATAGCTCTTTCCATTGCCCTTTGTGTGACTCTGAGCCTTCGTATGAGGCCCATTGTGAGCGACCACGTTTCAGTTCCGTAAGTCATCACTGGCAACACACACTGGTCAAAGACTTTCGTCTTGAGACACTGTGGTATCTTGGACGACGAGAAGATGTAGCGTAGCTTCCCGAACGCTGCCCAACCGAGCTGGATTCGCCGAGACACCTCTTTCTCGAAGTTGGACCTACCTAGTTGGACTTTCTGTCCCAGGTATATATACTCGTCAACAACTTCGAGTGCAGAGCAACCAACTACAATTGGAGTGGGTGCGACATGAGAGTTCGACATGATCTTCGTCTTATCCATGTTCATTTTTAGACCCACTTGTTGGGAAGCTCTGCTGAGGTCATTGAGCATTTTGCCCAAGTCTTCCAGGGTCTCAGCCATGACCACGATATCATCTGCGAAACGGAGATTAGTGATGTACTCGCCGTTGATGTTGATGCCAAGTCCTTTCCAGTCCAGGAGCTTGAAGACATCTTCCAACGCAGCAGTGAACAATTTAGGAGATATGACATCTCCTTGTCTCACTCCACGCTGCAGTTGGATCGGTTTCGAGTCCTGATCCTGGAGACGGACTGACATGGTGGCGTTTTTGTACAAACACTTTATCACCTCAATGTATCGATGGTCAATTTGGCACCGCTGGAGAGACTGTAGCACCGCCCAAGTCTCAATCGAATCGAAGGCCTTCTCATAGTCCACAAACGCCAAGCATAGTGGTTTGTTATACTCCTCGGACTTCTGTATAACTTGCCGCAGCGTATGAATGTGGTCTATGGTGCTAAAGCCTTTTCGGAAGCCTGCTTGTTCGGGAGGCTGGAAGTCGTCAAACCTGCGAGCGAGACGATTCGTGATGACCCTAGAAAACAGCTTGTAGACATGGCTCAGGAGGGATATCGGTCTGTAGTTTTCAGGAGGGTATTGTCACCTTTTTTGAAAAACAAAACCACCACGCTCCTGTGCCACGCCTTAGGCGTTTCGCCTTTAAGAATGACGGAATTAAATAGCTTCTGAAGCGCTTTAAGAACCGGTTTGCCACCCGCTTTCAGAAGCTCAGCCGTAATTCCATCATCTCCAGCCGCCTTATCGTTCTTGAGCTGTTTCAGGGCCATACCAATCTCGTACAGGCTGACGTCCGGGATATCGTCGGTGTAGTGTCGGGTTAGTCTGGCTCTAGGATCATTAGCCAGGCTTACAACAGGTGCGTGTGTTGATGTGTATAACTCTCCGTAGAATTTCTCGATCTCACCCAAAAGCTCGGGCTTGGAAGTGACGATCCTACCATCCCCAGTCTTCAGCTTCGCAAGTAGACTCTGTCCAACAGACAATTCTCGTGCGAACACTTTGGAGCCTTTGTTCCGCTCGATAGCCTCTTTAATACAATTTGTATTAAATTGGCGTATATCGCGAGTCAGAGACTTTGAGATCTGTCTGTTAAGGCATCTGATGCGCGAAGCGTCATCAGGGGATTTTAAGATCACCTCCCGTCTTTCTTCCATTAGCCGGCGGGTGGGACCGGAGATCTTCTTCTGTCTTTTTGAACGGAGGGTTTTGTAGAACTTAGACCCTTCCGTTTGGAGAGTTTCCACAAACCTGTTGTTGTAGTCGTCCACATCTACGCATTCACCGAGGCATTCGAAGCGGTTTTGTAGTTCGATCTGAAAGCTCTCGGGGTTTTGGAGTTGTGTTGACGCTGGACGGAGCGTAGACTTCATAAGTCGAGAGCGTTCGAGCCTAATGTTGAGGTTCAAGATGCCTCTAACAATACGGTGATCACTCCCGGTTTTTACCGCATGGATCACGGAGACATCGTTGAACACTTGCCTTCTCGTTGACATTATGAAGTCTATCTCGTTTTTGGTCTGACCATCGGGGCTGAGCCAGGTCCACTTGCGGTGCAATGGTTTCCTGAAAAAAGAATTCATCGCAAAGAGTCCTTCCCTTTCCATGAAATCCATTAGCATCTGACCTCTGGGATTCCGATTTCCAACTCCAAATTGCCCCACTTTCGTCTCGTCCGCCTCTCGTATGCCCAGTTTTGCGTTAAAGTCCCCCATGACAACGGTGTAGTGGGTTTTGGAGGAATGTATGGCTCTACTGACGTCCTCATACATGGCCTCCACCTCATCGTCAGAGTGTTTAGACGTCGGGGCGTAGACCTGTATAACCTTTAACGAATATCGTTTTGTTATTTTCAGTACAAGGTACGCCACCCGAGTCGAAAGGCTCCCGACTTTAACCACGTTGTTCACGAGGGACTTGTGGACAATAAACCCGACACCACCCTGGGACAGCTGGTCGCCTTCCCGGAAATAGAGCAGGTTGCCAGACTTCAGGATTATCGAGTCCTCTCCCTCTCTTCGGACTTCAGATAACCCCACAATGTCCCAGCGCAACCGGCTCAGTTCTTCCTCCAGTTCGACAATCTTCTCATCGGTCCGTAGTGTGCGCGTGTTAAATGTTGCCAGGGCCAAAGGTCGTCGTTTGTGATGGTAGCCGGACCTCTGCCGGAGATTCTTAGCACCCCTTGCTCCGCCGTAACCGAGTCCGCTACCGTAGACTGGAATAGCGGAGCTGCCGGGGACTAGGGGCCTGGGCTGTATCGTGTGCATCATTGGGGGGGTTTGCCATAATCCCCACGCTTGGCAGGCGGGTTGGGGATCGCAGTGATTTGATATTACACAGGAGAAGCGCTGCTGCCCGCTTCCCTGGTGATTTCCCTTAGTCGCCTCTTACGACACCCACGGGAGGATATGGGTTGGTACAATTCTAGGCCCGGTACCACACGGGGTACACGGGCCCCAGCTCAATCACTGATAATAGGATAGCCTTTGGTAATACTTCCCGGTTTCTACGCCTACGGTACCCGGAAATCGCAATCTTCAAACTCCGACGTCCAGAGTGTACTACATTGCTGAAGGACATTATATTATAAGTCTTCTATGCACACGCACTACGTTCAATTGCATAGAACAGAGCCGGATGCGAAAGCTTGCCTCCCCCGTTCGATACAACGAATACGGCGGTGCTCCTCCAAATCCGGGTCTCTATATTTTGCTCAATTACTTCCTCAGAGCGATCTACACAGTGGTCACATCCTGACGTTTCCTCCTGTCTTATCCAAAACAAGAGCCTTCTGAAGCAGCTGTGTCTGGTAAGGAACTACGCAGTACGTACTACGTATACTATGCCGTGGCGACCCTCTAGCCCAAGGCTGCTCAACCTTTTGAAGAGTCGGGCCAAAAAGTAGATTTAGTCGTTAACGACGGGCCACTTACATTTCCGATTTCAGTTACTCTTTAAAACTCAATTACTATGAATATAAAATTCAATTATTGTTTATTAGGAACAAAGAGTATCTTATTCTATTATTAAAATTTCTATTAATTAATAATTTCTATTAATTAATTTTATTTTATTTTATTTTTTTTTTTATATTATGGAAATTCTTCTTAAGGTACCAATTTCCAGAAATCTGCAAAATCTTTTGAAGAATTTTGTGTTTTCAAAGACAATTTGTTCGCAAAACGATTTTTTGGCATAATATTAAGATTTTGCAGTTCCGTGAGTTATATTAGTATTACTCCCGCGCTGCGCGATGCGAACTGGCAACTAACTTTAGAGACTGAATACAGTCCGATTCAAACATAAAAATAAATAAATAAAAAAACAAGAATCCCGATTTCTGAATTTGGTGCGTATTTTCAAAGCATACATACTAAACTCGCGCGGGCCACTCATGATTCTTTCGCGAGCCATAAAGTGGCCCGCGGGCCTGAGCTTCAGCAGCCTTGCTCTAGCCATTCCTCAAAGAGAGAACTTATCACCGTGGTTGTAGCATGTGGTCGATGGATGATCCCGCACCGGAGCTGTAGAAGCGCTTTCATTCATCTCTAAGAAACCTCATTTCTTTTGAAATTTTCCAGGAAGTACATACAACAGGAGAATAAAAACACTTAAGGTAAAAGCTTTATCCCTATAACTCCTCTTTGTGTTTCTATAGAATGAGGAAGTTATTACATAGTTAATATTCCTACTTACCTATTCTTTTGACGAGATATTAAAACATTCTTTCATAAAACAGCTACTGAATAAGATTCTTTCTGTGTTTGTCTTTGATTGTAAAGAACTCTGTTTGAAAAAGTTTATTTTGAACAGCATCTGGAAAAAGATATATACAAGTTTTAAAATAAAGGGTATATGTATTTATACGTATACAATATGTAAAGAAAACCCTGTCCGATCCGTGAAGGTATTGTTTAACTTTAAAAAAAAATCCCCTATAAAAATAATTATTATTTCGCAAAAAGAGGTGCGGTAAGCAACCCTTCCACGGGCGGCGGGGGGCAGGGCACATGGCACGTGGTCGCATCGCTATTCGCTCATAATAATACCGGTGTTGTCACTTTTTTTTAAATTACCAAATTTCGGGGAAGTTGGAATTAATTCGCGGGAAAAAATGATTATTTCAAAATTCATTAGTATTGTTAATATGATGATTACTTAAAATTTTATGTGATATTTGGTCAAGTGTTTACCTAACCTTTAATATCCTTATGGGTCGGACAGGGTTTTCTTTACATATTGTATATAAAGGGTATATATACGTACAGACGACAGCACATCAAGCTACTACAATCCGTCAGATTTCTTTTTTCGATTTTTAGCTCTATCACTTAAACATTAAGCCTCAAGGTTGATTGGGATACTTTACAGTTTCCGGTAGCTTGACCTCCTGTCGTCGTACATACCATGGACTCGGCTTCCTTGAAAGATGTGAAAATAAAATGGAAGGAACCCAACTTAAAATATTTTAAGAATTTGTTTTATTTATGTTTGTTTTAATTAACGTTTGTTATAATTACTTAAATTCAAATTATAACAAATGTATCACCGCATTGCGTATGTCATTAACTTACCAATATGTTGCATGACATGCGTGCCAACAAGCTCTTACCACAGGATGCTAAAGATCGTGCGAAATGGAGGAGAATGTGCAGGAAAAGCGGACCCCGGGCTCCAACGTGACAGCCGGGGATGCAGCCGGGATAAATGCTGAGATGATGATGTTACATGACAATGGCCCCGATTCCCATCTTTTTCTTCCTATTTCATTAAAAGAAGGACAGAAGATAAAATGGTACTTTAGACCTGTTAAATTACTCCGCTCTTGACGATAACTGACGTATTTATGGTCGCCATCTTTATAATCGCGTCTAAAGTGTCTATGGAGTGTATTAATTTGACAGGATTAAACTAGAATTTTATCTTCTATCCCTTTCTTTATGAAATAGAAACAAAAAGATATACTTAACTTAAAATTAGTTAAGTTGGTGAACAAGAGAATCGGTGCCAATATCACGATAAACTTAGCTTTTTTTTTTTAAATAAAATGTTGCCGAACACTAGGAATTTCTCCTGTATCGTGGGTGCTTGTAAACACAAGCATATAAACTCACATACACAAACATCCAGACCCGGAACAACTAATTGTAGGCCATACAAATATTTTTTACACTGATTCCTTACTCTTATTAGTTGTAATACGACAGTAAATGAAAACCCGGGTAATGCTGGTTCATAGGAATAATCCCAAACTATAGAAAAAATACCTAGCATCAAAAATAAAAAAAATTAAAATTTCAAACGAACTAAATCGAATAAAATTGTAAATGGAATAGAACATCCTTTAAAATATTGGATTGACTTACTTTTTTGGCGCGGCAGTCATCAACCTGTAGGTATAACCCGCGCAGATAAAGAAAGGATCTGTAAATGGCGTCCGCTCGCATGCGTTCTCACTCACTTTATATCGCTGTCTATACTCACACAGTGAAGTAAGCGCTGCAAAAAAAAATAAACGATCAGGAATTCAGGATTCGCTTTCCAAGCTACTTTGATGCACTCCGAGTTAAGGCGGCTCCAGAGGAAAAACACACCGCAGGCCGTTTTTATGTAGTTTTTCGGAGCTATCTATTCTTTATCCAAAAAAAATATCAACTTATTAAAAATACATAAATTTTCTCCATAATCTTGGCTCCAAAATTGTAGTTTTTTTTTTTTTTTTTTACTAAGCATAATGTTTAAATAATTCCTTCACAACGAAACCTCTGACAGAAATAATTATCAAAAACGTGCATCTCCTCGAAAAGTAAGCATTATTTAGATTGCATTCTTACACTAATGGGTAGGCAATTTCATGACGAACATTATTGTAGAAATATTTTTTTAAAACGACCAAAACAAAAATTTTATTCAACAATCTGAGCGTATTCCCCATCATTTCTCTTGCCCGAGCTATTGAGATTCAGTATGCCACAAGCTCTCGAAGGGGGAACCCGTGTCGTTCATCATCGCGCGGTCCGCTAGCATAGCGGTCGGCGCGTGAGCGAGAAAGCATCTGCTTGCTCGCTCACGCACCGCATGTCGCATAGAGTTACTATCATAAAGTGTCTCTGTTATTGATGTTCATTTTGGTGTTCGTTTTTTTAACTGATTTCAAAAGGGAGGAGGTTATATGTTTTTAACCGACTTCAAAAAGGAGGAGGTTACTCAATTCGACCGTATATATGCTTTTTTTTATGTTTGTTCGCGCATTACTTCCTCGTTTATGAACCGATTTTGATAATTCTTTTTCTGTTGGAAATAAGACGTTCCCAAGGTGGTCCCATGATAAGGATATCAGGGTTTGATGGTGGAAGACCAGAGAAAACAAGGGGAACTTTCAAAAATTGCAGGGGGGACTAGTGCATTTCTTAGAATTTTCATTAAGTATTTTAAAGCACTACAATTTAATAAAGGTCTGGTGTAGATCTGATGATGGAGCCGGGAGACAGTCGAAGGAACTCCTCAACAATTCACAGCAGCTACCTTGTGTTTTGGCTCTATTACTTTGTATTGATAAGAACTTTGTGCGAACGTTGTGGCTTCCAGTCTGACCGGACGCAACTGAATACATAGTACTTTTAACAACTAAAAAGTGTAAAATAAAAACTTTTTTACAAAAAAACAACCGACTTCCAAAAACCACTACAAAGTGAAAAATAACTAATTTCGGAAGTCGGTGTCTTTGGTTTTGAATATTAGTTTTTTGACACCGACTTCCGAAATTAGTTATTTTTCACTTTGTAGTGGTTTTTGGAACTCGGTTGTTTTTTTGTAAAAAGTTTTTTTTTATGTTTGTTTGCGGATAACTTTACTACAATATAAATAATAGGGTATTTGACTAAAAAAAATATTTAGTCCAGATTATAGAAAAATATTGGATAGGTTTATTATATACGTTTTACATTTCGTATATTTTGTTTTATCAAATCAATAAAAATTGACAAATATAATAGGCATCAAAGATCAGGAGTGATGACTGGTGACGTCACTGGCCGCTAAAAAGTGTAGCGTGCAGTGACGTCACACGAGTTTTCAAAGCACTGTGTCGTATTCATTTTTTGTTTATATGAAAAAAGAAAAAAATATGTGTCTAGTATTTTATGGGTAGGCCCCCGACAAGGTGGCCCGACGACCTGGTGAAGGTCGCGGGAAACCGCTGGATGCGGGAAGCGCAGGACCGGTCGTCGTGGAGAACCTTGGGTAGTCCAGCAGTGGACGTCTTTCGGCTGAAATGATGATGATGAGTATTTTTTGGAAATCTGACTGACGGACTAATTAGGTTTTTTTTAGTCAAATACCCTATTGCATAGGTTGATAAAAAATGCTATGCAATAGCTTTACCGCGGCAGTTCCCGAGTGCCACATATTTTTTTTTTAATTAGAAAGATTATATCTTCAAGGTAGTCTCATGTTAAGGAAATTAGGGTCTGATGATGGAAGACTAAGGAAACCTAGGAGAAATTTAAAAAATCATAGGGGCGCCTAGGGCATTTCTATGTTTTTTCATTAAGTGTTTTAACGCACTACAATTTAGTAAAGTTTGGACTTGATGATGGAGCCGGGAGACAGCCGAGAGATCTCCTTAACGATTCACATCAGCTGCCTCGTGTTTGTGCTTAATAAATTTATATTGATAAGAACTTTACACCTAAATGAGTTGTGATTGTCATTAAAGCTCTGATGATGAAGACAAAGGCCAGTTAAGGGAACTCCTCAAAGGTTTACAATAGTTACCTTGTGTTTGGACTTAATTCATTTATATTGATGAAAACTTTACACACATATAGGTTTAAATGAAGGTCTGCAATAGATCTGATGATGAAGCCCATAGCCGGTGGAAGGAATTCCTCAACAATTTACAACACTGTACTTTAACATAGTACAAACACTACCTACTCGTCATGCTTATGCAAAAATCAATTAAAATCAAGAGACTGAATTTAATTTGTGTTGTTTCATTGCGTTATTTCTAGAAATGCTCATACTTTCATTGTGGTCTTATAGGAATTAAAGCAAACGAAATACGTCGTTTGCTTGCACGCCTTTTCCAAATATGCTGCCGTCAGCGTCCAGTCTGACCGGATATTGTATTAGTCAGATGTTTATTATTTTTCTGCAAAAGGAAGCTTTGTGTACGTAATATTATAGTATATGTATTTTTTTTTTATACGATAGTTTTGTTTTTTACAATTTACGTATTTGTTTTATTAAACGAGAATAATAATATAATTTCAGTCTTGCCTAAGCCCAAAAAAAAACATCAAATCTTTTTTTTTATGTAGGTTTCCTGTCTGCAGAAATTTATTTGACCCTGATTACGTTATCCCTTAAAATAATAAATAATGACAAATTATTACCTATATTATTTTTCTATCCCTTTGACCATCTGACTTAGCTAACTTTCAATCTACAAAACTAACTTCCAACCCTGAAGTTACAGTCATAACATATTTAGTTGTAAAGCTCTAATCAATACAAATTAAGTAAGCCCAAACACATTACAGTTGCTTCCGATGTGGATTCCCTTGATTCTCTGTCATCTCCATCATCAGGTCAGGCCCAAATCTTCACGGTTTTATAGTATCATCAATCAATGCACTTAAAATGTTCTTACTCAGTAGTCTGTAAGACCTGATATTATTGATATAGCTTTTTTTTTATGTTATGTAATATTGTTGCATTTTTAATTATTGCTGATTAAATATTGATACTTACACTGTTTGTTCCGTTCCCGCAGACAAACCGTGAAAACGGTTTTGCGGGGCATAGCATTTATCCTATTGTACAAGTGGACATTAAGAAAATAAATAAATAATAATAATACATAGTATAAAACAAAGTCGCTTTCGCTGTATGTCCGTATGTATGCTTAGATCTTTAAAACTACGCAACGGATTTTGACGCGGTTTTTTTTAATAGATAGAGTGATTCTTAAGGAAGGTTTGTATGTATAATAAATGCATAATATAGTTAATCAATAATAATATAGTAGTTTATTAGTTAATTTATTGTTTATTACATTATTAATTTATTTGACATTGAATTTAATTTTATTTGACATTTTCTACCATGGATTTATTTATTTTTATGATTTATGTATTTGATGCGATGTCAACTATATCTTATTGTACCTATATGTAGAATGTTTAATGAAAGTTTTTACTGTATTTCTTTTTTTTTAATTCTTTTTTCTTAATGTGTATTTTTTTGCTTGTGTAAAGTTATGGGCTTTGCCTGAAATAAATTATTATTATTATTATTATTATTATTATTATTATTCCGTTTATTTTTTACATATACATATTAGTTTACATTTTTAAATATTTATAAAAAACATAAAAACATTTAAAAATATAAAAAATAGTGTTCCACCGATGGCGGGAGCAGGGTCCAAGCTACCGGTGGTTAGGGCTCCAGAGACAGGAACCTCCTCACGATGCGGGCCGTATCGAGGAGTACTGCCTTTTGAATCAGGCCTTTGATCCAACTGCCTAACGAGAGCCTCAATAGATGTTGGTCGAGGCTCTTGGCTATCAAACCATTGGCCGATACGACAATCGGTACAATGACAGCCGAGTTCACATTCCACATGTCAACAACCTCGTGCGCCAAGTCGAGATATTTCATTTGTTTCTCTTTCTCAGCTTTCACGAGATTCCCGTCATGTGGAATGGTAACATCGACAATCATTGCGAGGCGCGCTAATCGATCTATCACTACTATATCAGGCTTATTTGCAACAATAGTCCTGTCAGTAATGATAGACCGATCCCAGTATAACGTGACATGGTCATTTTCAAGAACTGGGTCGGGCACATACTTATAATACGGTACCTCAGAATCCACAAGTTTATATTTCAAAGCAAGTTGCTGGTGGATAATCCTAGCTACTTGGTTGTGCCTGTGCAAATACTCGCTGTTAGCCAGACGAGAGCAACCAGAGATAATATGTCTGATGGACTCACCCGGATGGTGACATGCCCGACACACGTCAATCGTCCCGTCCTTCATAATATATCTCCGGTAGTTATTCGTCAAGATAACTTCGTCCATAATTGCACAGACGAAACCTTCAGTTTCCACGAAAAGGTCACCGAATCGTAGCCAGGATACGGAAGCTAAAAAGTCAACATCTGGCCCATGAAGAGCCCGATAAAATCGCCCGTGAAGTTCCTTGCTTTGCCATATCATCTTGCGGTCATCAGTGGTTAGTATTATAGGCTTGTGCCAGTTCTCTTTCGCCATGGATAGCGGGGTAAGCCCCTTGTCTACTGTGACAACATCATGATGCATACCCACTACGGTTTTTAAAAAATGTTCTCTGAGACTGCATACCTCTCGGTTGTGGAGGGTCTTCGCATTTAAAAAGCCTCGACCCCCGCACTTCCGCGGAATATACAGTCTCATCACCGATGATCGTGGGTGATGCATCCTGTTTGCTGTCAGCAGTGTACGGACCCTTCTATCCAGGGCGTCTTATTATTATTATTATTATTGTAGAGGTGGGGCGCGGTGAAGAGGGAGCAAATGCTCGAGGTCATTTGGTGAGGGTACGACCTTAATTTCGTTCCGCTAAAGTCTCTGTTATTTTGTTGTTTTTGTTGATATTGTTGTTTTTGTTGAATTTGAACAACCAAACTCAACAAAAACAACAATAAAAATAAACACAACAACAAACAAGTAAAATGTCAAATTTACGATATAAATAACAATATTTACAACGTAAATTTGACATTTTACTATCTTAGTATTTGGTTTGTGATTGAACAATGGCATGTTTTGTCAACCGGACCATAAGTATCCGCCGCCATTTTCAGATCTTTTCTTTATCTGCGCGAGTTATAAGCGCTTCCTTATCAACATTTACATCATGTAGAAAATGTGAAAAATGAAAAATAATATCCTGTGACTAAACTAATGGATATATTTATACGATTTTTTATGGGTAGACTAAAAATGTGTTGAGGTACACGATGTTTAATTCATTGTCATATTGTCAGCACGACTCTGCACTTACGGGCGACGATCCCTAACGGCCGTCAAAGAACCACGAATAACAGCCGAAACCAACAGCTTAGTGTGCTTTCCGAAGTAGGTACGGACGTCTCAAATATAAATCACTCATCCAAAGAGCAACCTTGGCACGCGTAGCTTAACCTGCTCGATCGCCCCTATGACCGTTATTACTAAATTAAAGACAGAAAATCTATAATATTTTGTTACTTTAGTCTGTGAAATGTTTGCCCTTTATAACAAGATGACTTACGCCATCTATTAGATTGTATGCACAACACTATGCCAACTGAGTAAATCACAACACAAACAATCGATAACAGCAACAGTTTCAGCAGACTACTAGCGACACCTATCATTCAATGTGTGAAGATGACACTCATAATCACATACAAGCATTAGATGATCAAGACACATAGGGGGAAGTGGGACACCTTGATACGATTTTTACTTAGACCCAATAAAAGACGATCTAATGATAGTTACATCCAATTTAGTAACCATAATATATTCAATATATATTCAGTTAACTTGTTACATACAAATTAACCGATAGATTTAATCACAAAACGTATTAGAGCCTATTTACTAAAAAATGAAATTTGTATCAATGTACCCCACATGTGGGGTACATTGGTACATACACTGGCACTATGGTTCATAGAAATATTCCTATGAATTAAAGAAGTTTTATTGATTTTTCTGACCTTTATTTATTGATTTTTTTCAATTATATTTATTCGCTGCTTTTGTTATTGATAATTTTTCTTCCAACACATCAGATATCGCAGAAGCCACGGAAATTTCATTGGTGGAACTTCTATTCATCTTGCGTTTAAATGTTCAAATCATTTTTCTATGAAGAAAACAAAATATATTGCCTAAGTCTCACATACATGTATATTTAACAAAATATCGGGGTATCAACGTGCCCCAAGACCACTTGTATCTATGTGCCACTGCCTACTACAGTCGAAATCAACATTTTATAAAAAATATTAATTTTATAAAAAGCAATAAATAAATAAAAAAATTAAGTCTATTTAATGTGATGACAGATATGTACTTAGCAAATGTCTTAATATAACACAGGTAACACTCAATAAATTAGATGAATCACATCCGAAAGAAAAGTACGAAAATTTTGTTGCGAACATCAGAAACAGTTTTTTCACGTGCCAGTCGCTAGTCGTCGAGTGAACGTTGCTCAGCGCTAGTGTGCGTGTAGGCTTTACTATATACCTCCTTATCGGTGGCGGATGGCTCTTCTAACGCGTTTTGTTTTCGACGAATATTGACTGTATCTATGTGCCCCTTGTATCAATGTACCCCGTCTCCCCCTACTACTGTCCGTCAAACCAAATATACAACATTATCTTTTGTTTATGCGAAACCCGAAACACGTGTCCAGTATTTTAAATAAAGAATCTATGAACAAAATTTCAAAAAGATAGAATGAAAAACCACAAAGTTATGATCTTGCTATTCTACTTTGTTGTCCCAACAAAAATATGGTCAAAGGTTCGCTCGTGCGGGCGAGCGCGGGTCATTGATCTCTGGCATCAGCTGTGCGTGCGGCGCAAGTACTATGATCTATCGTAACCGCTCGGTAACCACTCTGCTACAATTTCTTAATGTATTTGGTAAGCAATATAACATGGTGTAAAAATGATTGGAATGGATTCAGTTGCTTATTCTGAACAAACTACATATATTCAGGTTCGCATAAACAAAAAATAACGTTGTGTAATTGGTCACTCACGGAGGACCGATCGTATTTGCTACTTAGAAGGCACAGTGGACGATAGTCCTACAGTGATCACTGATGAACTGAGCGGGGGACCCTCAGGAATTTCCTAGGTAGGAGGTACAGGGGTAGGAAAGCCCCGCAGTCCATCCCTAGAACCATAAATAGGTTTCGCCTGGTTTGCTAAAATCTGTCGAGTGTTTGAAGTAAATTGAATAAACCCTTATCCCTTATTCGTTGTTTTATTCCACCGTCAACATTATTCATTTTATTAAATAAATTAAAAACTTAGACTTATATCATTTAAAATGGTTCTAAAACAATTTAAACTGTACTCTTATTTCATATAATATTGAAATAACATTACACAAAGGAATGACAGAGGTTACCCTGAACGGTTGGCCGGTTACATGTGACCCTAGAGACCTCCAATTATTGAACGTAATCCGCCCACCCTATTGGCATTGACTGGGCACAAATCCAGGCTCCGTATTCATTATGTTAATCAAAAAATTTATCTGGAGAAATAGAATTTTCAATTTAAATCTGTAGCTACTATAATATTATAAAGTTGAAGAGTTTGTTTGTTTGAACGTATTAATCTGAGGAACTGTGAGTTCGAATTGAAAGATCTTTTTATGTTGGTTAAGCCATTTATCGAAGAAGGGTTTCGGCTATACAAAGTGGTGATGACAATATATTAAACATCATGTACCTCAACCCATTCTCAGTCTACCCATAAAAAATCATTTAAATATGTGCATTAGTTTAGTCACATGAAATTATTTTTCATTTTTCACATTTTCTACATGATGTACATGTTGATAAGGAAGCGCTTACCTACAGATTGATGACTGCCGCGTCAAAAAAGCAACTCGAACCAATATTTTAAATTTAAACGATGTTCTATTCCGTTTAAAATTTTATTCGATTTAGTTTGAAATTTTATTTTTTTATTTTTGATGCTAGGTTTTTTTCTATGGTTTAGGATTATTCCTATGAACCAGACATTGTCCGTGTTTTCATTTACTGTCGTATTATCATCACTATCTGTATAAAACCACGCTGTAACTAATAAAAGTAAAGAATCAGTGTAAAATCTGAAACAAAATGGGTGCAATTATTCATTTTTTAGGGCTTCCGTTGCGTGAATAAAAGGTTCAAATTAGGCAAAAAATATGACATAAAACTCCTTAAACATGATTATAATAACAGAAATTTACGCAAACGAAGACACTTTGGACAATAATGTAAGATAAATCTTTATTTGCCTTAAACATAGTACAATGGTGTTACAGTCTTATTTAAATACAATATTTCCATAAATGTTCAGCTATAGAAAATATGTGTCAATTACATTCAAAAATAATTATGGTATCAAAACCAATCAAAACAACAGTAATTAAATAATTCAAATTGATAGATATTATAAATGTATGCCAAATAAAAATCCTTAATGTTATTTAAGTCATGTTCATTCAACCATTTATACAGCGTGTTTTTAAATGAATTAGCAGTATTTATACGTTTTAGTTCATTAGGGAGTTTTTCGTAAATGCGTACATCACAAGGCAGCTTTTAGCATACTTGGCTGATTTCGGATTATCCTTTGTTAAGCCTGTCTTTGTCCCTAGTGGACGAGTGATTATTTCAAAATAATAGGCTTTTTTGAACAATCCCTCATTACCGTATTTTTTAAGTTTAGATAAATACCTACCTATAATTTTCGTTTAGGTATCTATATGTATATCTTATTCTTAAATTATTAGAATAGAATTGAATACTCTTTAATAAGTACACCATATAGATTACAGAACATAAATAAAAAGAGTTTACAATGGGCGGTCTTATCGCTAAGAGCGATCTTTTACAGACAATCCTTGGATGGAATACCAAGGGGAAGGGGAGAGAAATAATATAGGTAGTCTACAGTGTACTATTTACATAGATTATACAATAAACATATACGTTATTATACTAGTTTAAATAAAAGTATACATCTAATTAATAAATATCATACAAGAGCAAATAAAATATAATAATATGTTTAAATAGAGAGAAAGTGCTTCTTTATCATATTTTTAAAAGTAGACAGTGTTTGAGCATGCCTTACGGACACGGGCAAGTCATTCTATAGCCGAACTGCTTGTCCAGTAAAAGATTTATCATAGAAACTAGTGGCATTCCACTAGTTTCTATGATAAATCTTTTACTGTACAAGCAGTTCGGCATGGGCATCTCTAATATCAGGTTTTCCGATGACCTCAGATATCTATCATGTGTGAATTTCCTAAATTATTCCTAATTTTAGTTTTAATTTTGTGATCCAATGTTGGTGTTCATAAATACAAGAAGAATAGTAAGTAGAGGCATTAAAAACATCTTGCATTTGGCATTGCTATACTCACACTCAGTGCGCTTCGTGTACACTGCATAAAGTTAGCCCACAGGTTCCACCGTGAGGAAACCGACATATCCTAAAACTAAAAAATCGAAGACATGTGACATCTACCTACTCACACTCAGCCCGCGTGGTGGATTACAAAACCCCCTCTCTCTCAACGAATGGAGGAGTAGTTATATCCTAACATTGGGAACATGCTGATTATGTAAAGTCATGTTTAAGTATTTAGCACATAGAGCTATCCGCGAGCTAACATTGTTACACCAGACAGAAGCATAGGGCTTCTGTCTGGTGTCCGGGTGGTGGCTCCTTCTAAATATCATCATCGTCATCATCCAACCTTTTAATCGTCCCTCTGCTGGACACAGGTCTCCTCTCATACAGAGAAGGATTGAGCGTAATCAATATCAATATCCTTCTCAATATCCTGATCAGTAATACATATGTAGGTACTATGACTGATCGTTGGAGACCCAGTAGAAGTATTCCAAATTCACTCTCTATGTTTGTTTTTACACGCATGACGACAGTGAAGATTTGTTTATATTACGGTTTTTTGGCAAATTAAAGAGCAAACATGGAATAGTACTTTTTGTACTGAAACTACGTTTCCTATCCGATCGATGTTGTTTATTTATTTAAAATTATTTAATTTACTTTTGACATCATTTATCTATACTCTATATTATAGTAATATATAAAGCTGAAGAGTTTGTTTGTTTGTTTGTATGTTTGAACGCGCAAATCTCAGGAACTACTGGTCCAATTTGAAAAATTCTTTTTGCGTTGGATAGCCCATTAATCCAGGAAGGCTTACGGCTATATAACATCACGCTGCGACCAATAGGAGCGGAGCATAACTAACTCCACGCGAACGAAATCGCTGGCGGCCGCTAGTAATTAATAATGCTCGTTTACCTTTAGCATGATTGACTAAGATTCTTTTTGTTTTGCACGCAAGTATATATATTTGTACGCTTCTTGGCAAAACATAGCGATCTATAAACGTGAGTTTAAGAATTGTTTTTACTACATATGTTGCACATCATCATCATCATCAACCTTTTTATCATCCCACTGCTGGGCACAGGTCTCCTCATACAGAGAAGGATTGAGGGTAATCACCACGCTTGCTCAATGCGGGTTGGCGATTTCAAACTTAATGTCCAGGTTTCCTCAAGATTTTTTCCTTCACCTTCAGTCATTGGTGTGCAAGATATACTTAGAAAGTACATATAACTTTAGAAAAGTTAGATTGGTACTTGCCTGACGTGGAATCGACCCCGCGCACTCATACTTGAGGGGCTTGTGTTTTAAACACTAGGCCACCACGACATTACACAAATAAAATTTATTTTGATTTTGATGGGTACTTAATTACTGACATCCACGTGGACCATGTGCAAAAACTAGTAAACTATAAAACTTCTTGTTCATGGAACTTTCTAACATAGTATTCACAGGAATCACATTTTCACTAGAGTTGCCACTAATATTCGGCTACTATTCGGTATTCGGCCTATTCGGCCACTTTTTTGGAATTCGGTATTCGGCCGAATAGTACTTATTATTCGCCCGAATACCGAATGTTAATTATGGACAAAAAGACACATCATATTACTCTAGATTTGTATTTATTACCAAATAACAATTTTTTTAACTCAGAAACAATTGTAAAATAACTAACAAATGAACTTTTCTACAAAGTCGTAGGTAATGTTTTATTTTCATAATGATCTGACAAAGCGTCCCGTGACGTGTCTACTCGCAATAGAAACAAACGACGAAATGGCCGCACGCCCGCCCGCGCACGTGTGAGAAAGGGCGCGACACTATTTTTGTCGTGGTATTATTTTTTTACGCGTTCGACACGCATGTACTTAGTGCCGAATATTCGGCGCTTCGGCCGACAGCGTTGCAGAATATTCGGTATTCGGCCAATTTCACCTTAATTTTGTAGGAATTTTCGACTAAGCTAGAGTCAAAATAAAAAGGAATTTATTCAAATTAGATTGAGAAGCAGCACTTTTTGAACGCCAAACAGCTATTTCCTTTGATAACAACATCTACGAAGTCTTAAAACAAGCTGTTAATGTTCAAGGCGTGTTGTCTTTAAAATGGCACGTTCGATAATAAAGTTTTATTTTTTTCCTGGCTTCAGATTTTTTTAACGGATGTCGAAAGAAGGAAAGTAGAATTGATTTTACTGTAAATTTGTAGTTACTGACATTCCTTTGAAAAGGTTTAGATTAGATGAAACAGACGCCAGCTATTGAAGCTATCCGAAGCTCAAATTTTCTCGGAAAAATTATAAAACATTTAATAAAGTTGAAAATTTATAAAACCAATATTAGTAGTTACTAGAACACTAGCTGCGCCCCGTGGTTTCATCCGCGTAGATTTTGATAGGTTTTTGTTTATACTCCGCTCCTATTGGTAGCAGCGTGATGTTAAGCCTAAAACCTTCCTGGTTTAATGGACTATCACAAATGAAGAGGTTGGACTTACAGGGGGCTTCGGGCGGTGTACTCCTGGTGTGCTGGAGTGGATGGAGGCCTCCAGCAGATGTTCACTTAGCTGGGAATGTGCTGGGAATGAGCTATGCAGTTCCTAAGATTAGCGCGTTCAAACAAGCAAAGTCTCCAGGTTCATATATTAGTATAGATTAACTATATGTTAATGCACATGACAATCAAGACATCAATAAGCAAGCATATTCAAACATTCCCCCATTTTTTCCCTTCAACTTCATTGCCTGGTGGAGCATCCAATCAGCATTAAGGAATGGAGAACGAACAAAATTCAAGAAATTTTTGCATTCACCCCTCAGTATACTTTTGCTTTTTACATGCTTTTTATTAGCTTCACTTGTATGTTTGCTGGTTTGTTTTCTTGCTTGCTTGTTTGTATGTTTGTCCGTCTCTAACTCTTTGGAATACGAATGAGCGGCTCATTACTGTAAAATGTCTCACCGTTTTCAATACGTCCGTTCGTTCTTTTTTTTTTTTTAAAAAAAAGAATATCGAACTAAAAAGTTAAAACTAATTTTTAACTTTTTAGTTTGATATTTTTTTAAAGCATGTTTTTTTTAGTTTTTTAAACTATATTTATTTCTCCGTAACCCTAGTTTGTGAACAACATCAAGTAACCGAAATTCAAACCGCCACCGGCCGGTGAGCTTATCGGCAAGTCTATAGCGCTAACTGAACATCTGCTGAAGCACTCCAGCACACCAGGAGTGCATCGCCTGAAGCCACCTGTAAGTCCAACCTCTTCATTTTTGATAGTCCATTAAACCAGGAAGGTTTTAGGCTTAACATCACGCTGCTACCAATACGAGCGGAGTTTAAACAAAAACCTATCAAAATCTACGCGGATGAAACCACGGGGCGCAGCTAGTGTTCTACTAACTACTAATATTTGTCAAATTTGTTTTATAAATTTTCAACTTTATTAAATGTTTTATAATTTTTCCGAGACAATTTGAGCTTTGGATAGCTTCACTAGTCTCCCTCTAAGTCCAACCTCCTCATTATTTGGCTGTGCTTGCTCGCGGTTTCTCTCCACATTTCAATTTCAATAGCTATACCTAATTTTACAGAAAATGAAACCAAAACAGTTAATGTTACGTTTGTTGGCTTCATAAATAGCTATTCATGTCTAATATAACACTGAAAAGTGAATTCTGTATAACTCTTAAGAAATACATTCATTGAGAGCAAAAGTGTATACACTCAGCTTTATTCAAAAGAGATTGGCTCGTTTACTTTTGAACAATTTTTTATATTGTTACAAAAAATAAAAATACAAAAAAGTCGTTGTTAAAAACATCAGCCTCTCTCTCAAGTGTGAGGGTTCGATTCCAGGTCAGGCAAGTAGCAAAGTAACTTTTCTAAGTTATATATACTTTCCAAGTATATCTTGGACACCAATGACTGATTATAAGGTGAAGGAAAACATCTTGAGGAAACCTGGACTTAAGTCTGCAATCGCCAACCCGCATTGAACAAGACTTACGATTACGCTCAATCCTTCTCTGTATGAAAGGAGACCTGTGCTCAGTAGTGGGAAGATAAAAAGTTGATGATGATTATGAAAATACACAAATATTTATTTCATCTTTATAAACATTGTGTCATACATAAATTGAGGCAGCTCCAGTAAGTTACAATAGTACCTGTGTCGGAGCTATCTTGCTCTTCCCTTAGGTGCTACCTTAACTATGGGAGTGATGAAAGTAATAATTACAGAAAATAAAATTAAAAAACTCAAACTCATTTATTGCGATAATGGGTAATTGATATAATTCACATCGATAGGTAAAATAGTTTGGCATCTCCATAATCCGCCTGAAGGCATGCAATTTTACTTGGCGTTTGTCTCTACTTACAATTGAATATACACAACTAATAATCACATAAGTATAAATTCATTCAAAACAAAATAAAAAAGATATAAAAAGGTCATAAAATTAATAAATGTCAAAAATTTATTATGGACAGGTCAATTATGAATTTATAAAAATGTCAGATAATAATTAATAATTGATACAAGTCAAGTCAATAAGTAAGTACCAAATACAGTAATGTCATCTCTCATCATTAGATTGCATGTCGTTTATAAATTCATTTACACTGTAATAGGCTTTTTCTACGAGATTTTTTTTTACTTTGTGTTTAAATATATTACAGCTTAGGCTTTCTAATAATGGTTTTGGTAGGTGATTATAAACACGTGGCGCCATACACAGTACACTGTTATTCATCAAAGCACTTTTGTGTTGAGGACAGTTAACTTTTAAATTGTGACGTTTACTTTTATAATTTTCGTACATCGCTAAATTACATCTGACAAACATCGCCAACTCATACATGTACAGACACGGTACTGTTAATACATTTAGTTTTTTGAAGAATGGCCTACAACTATCCATTTGATCGAGCTTGCACATTGCCCTTATGCACTTTATTTGCTCTTTTTCGGTACAGTTTCCCCAAAATATGATTCCGTATCTTAAAATACTCTCAACGTTCCCATAATATGCTGTCAGAACTGCGACCTCGCTAAGTTTTTTTGTGAGCATATACAATCCATACGATTGAGTACTCAATTTTGTACAGAGGATCTCTGCGTGCACTTTCCAATTTAAGCTACCATCTAAATTAAGTCCTAAAAAGATAATGAAATAATTCGGCAGCGGTAGATGAGTGAAGAATGCAATCGAGCTTTGTACAAGTATAATGTAGGGTGTGTGTGGCGTGTGTATGTGTCACCACACATACACCACCACACCACTGCACTCACCAGTGTGTGTGTGCCTGTCTGTTACAAACATAGCATTTCCGAACCAATAGGTTTATGTAACGTCACTGTTTGGGCCCATTGAATTACTCTCTCACTGATTGTAATGTTGGCTGCATTTGCCTGTGTTCCGGTTTATTGGTAAATCCGAATGCACCCGGACGTGGGCACCACTCACTCCAAAGCTCTCAAAATAACAGTCTACTACTAGCTCTTTGCGCCGAGCCCCAAAAAGGCCTTCTCTAGAACTTACACTAAACTTCCTCAAGACGTCAGGAGAGACTCCCGAACCTAATCGTTGGTGCATCCTAGGACTGCTGAGACGCCCGGGACACAGGTGAGTTGCACTGGCATACTTTTGGTGGAAGATAATTTTATTTTAACTGAATTATTTTAACTGCCAAATAAGTCTTTCATGTCGAGCCGCCGACATGCCACCGGCAAAGTTTACGACTCGCAATGATTGAAGCCGCCAACCTAGCCCGCCGGCAAAATGTTGCTGACATATGGCTTTGGTGTGTAGAGCTTTAGCTTATGGAGAATATAAGAAAGGTCGAACGTCACTAATGACATCGAACATCATGCGATCAACATATCTAAACCGCGTTCAAAAGATGTCAGTGCAATCATATTTGCGAAATATCGACGCAGTCAGCTTTTCAACGGAGAGTAGCGGTGGCCTAGTCGTATATTGGCTAGTTGTAAGTCGTAGATTCGAACCTCATCAAGCAAACTACTTTGTGTAATTTATTTCATCACCACTGCTCTCAAAACGGTGAAGGAAAACATCATGAGTAAAATCAAAAACTTCCAAGACATGTGTGTACCAACCCGCACTGGGCCCGCGCGGTAGATTACGGCCCACTCCCTCTCATCGAGAGGAGACCTGTGTCTTACGAATGGGAAAATTATAGGCTGATTATGTATTTGTATCAGTGTTTGAACACATTACGGCTACTTGTACTTTCCTTTATAGCTTTTGACCGAGCTTAGTTCTTTTGATAAAATTCACCGTTAATGATTAGCCCTTCAAAGAATCAAACAACGATACGATTAGTTTGGCTTTACATAGTCCCAACTAAAGTACCACTGTCTTTTCTAAACAAAAAGCTAATAAAATATTTTTGATCGCGTTATATACTTGTTTGAATGTACGAATGGAACCCACAATAAATTAAAGCAAGCTTGTACTACATAAGGTTAACTTTCGTGGACAGGTTTTAAAGTACCCTTATCACGTAACATGCTTTCAACAACAAATCTGAAGGTTCTGAGAGATATTCTTAGTCCCTTACTTGATAGCTTTAGAAAATTCGTGTACTCAACAATGGAAATAACGTAATGAATGTGGCTGCGAAAAAGAGTTGTAAGTTTGTGTCTAGACTGTGACTTCAGAAGGTCAATGGTCACACAAAAAGAAGTTTTTTTTGCAACCGGTGAGAGTTTCGACAAGTGGCTCCTTTATTTAATTTATTGCCCTCATATGGCATACCATACCTATTGATACTTTTTGACACTCTTTAATAATGTGACAAAAATAAAAACACTTAAACGCCTTAATTGTAAAAAAAATGATTGTTTACAATTAAGGCGTTTAAGTGTTTTCGATAAGAAATTTGTTTATGCAGTCCATGATGACCTTAGTTCATTTTGTTCGTATTGTTGTTCGGAGAATTAACATTGTATCGCATAGAAAATGAGTGATTTAACCGTAACCGAAGTTGCCAGAGCTGGGACCATACTGTTATATTTTTTTTTTAATTCTGTAGAAAATTTGAGGCATTCCACGAAGCACAGCCAAACGAAGCGCAGCTAGAGGAAGCGCATCTAACGTATTCCACTAAGCACACCCGTAGCTGGGCTTCAAATAATAATATTAAAATTATTAATTTTCTATTCCACGAAGCGCACCTATGAAATATCACTCGCATAGTGCGGGGACAATGAAATAAAATATCGATAGAAGAAAATATTTATTATTTAAAAGACGAACTTAAATTTCTAACATCATTCAGTTTCGTTATAATAATGTGTGGTGTATGTGTGTGTGTGTGTGTGTGTGTGTGTTATTTGTGTGTGTGTGTGTGTGTGTGTGTGTGTGTGTGTGTGTGTGTGGTCATATTGACATTCTTACTATTTAAAATCACAGATTGTTTCACCATTCTCTATCTATAATAAATAATCATTATTTCAAAAAAAAAAATTTTTTTTATTGTTTGTCAATTACTGTCCTCTTTTGGGCTCTGAATAAAATCGCAGATTTTTTCATAATTATGCAGTAAAAACTTGGTCAATCTTCATTGTTTTAAACTTTATTGCACAATGCCGTCCTCTCGGATTCACCCATAATATTACATTTTTCTCGGACTAGTTCCATGACTTGATTAATATTCAAGCTTATATTTTTCTTCGATAAATAACATTTCACAGCTGCCCATGCTATTTCTATTGGATTCAAGTCTGGGTGATAGGGTGGAAGCCGTAATACCGTATGTCCACTCTCTCTTAAAATCCTGTTAATATGTATTCCCGTTGGACATGTTTATAATGTTGTAATTAAAGGAACAGCAAAAACCAGTAACTGAATAACTAAAAAAAAATTACAACAAACGAAATTAAAAGTAACAACAACAAAATCAAAAAAGAACTGAGCGTGACTGTATTTCGCTACGAAAAACGAGCGCGTGTGCTATTTGGAAGAACATTGAACGCACACTAACGCGCACCGGCGCACGCACAGGTGCGGGTGCGGGGGCGGTGAAGTGGGGCGAGCCCTGCCGCCGCCGCCACCTGCCGCTCCCCGCTCATACCTGCTTTTAGCTACTGCGACGCGGTTCGCGCAGTGTTAAGAGCGGACTAGATGTTTGGCGCGATCTGTAGGACAGTATTGCGACGTCACGTGTATGCAATTGTGCGCCGGTTTTGTTAATCTTGTTATTGTTATTTTTTCTGGTTTTCGTGCTTTCTTTTGTGTTCAAATAAAAGATGGAGCCGATGGCAGGTCCAAGTAGTAGGCATTTTAAGCCATCTATTAATTACATACTTGGCCGGAAGGGGACACAAGTGTTAGTGTATAATAACAAACAATATAGTAAACAAAAGATTTATAAAAACGGCAATGCCTTGTGGCGGTGTATTAAAAAAGAGTGTAATGGCTTACTTACATTAAGTAGCACGGAAGACATTGTTAAAACAAAGGAACATAAATGTACTTCAAACGATATGGAGACCCAAATTAAAGAAGCAATGCATGAAATCGAGCAGAAAGTGGTTTCCACCATGGAGCCCATTCCTTCAATATACAAGCAAGTACTTAATAATACATTGGATCGAGGATGGAATTTAGTCCGTGGTATGCCATAATTTGTAAATGTTAAGTCCTGCCTCTACAATAAGAGAAACAAATCTCTCGGTGTAAACAGATTGTTTGCGAAGTCACCTATAGATGTGCAAGTAAGTAGAGTTAATATTTAATTATATAAATTGGAATCTATGTATTTTTTTGAAATTGAACGTTTTTGTAATGAAACAGAACTCATGTAAAAGTTTTATAATACATAATATCTTAGCAAATACATTCTTGCATGTCATTTTCAATTCTACTTTAATGGGATAAGGTTGATAATAATATTTGATTTCACTTTAAAGAGACTTTAGCTTTGTTAATGTCGTGACCAGTTTTTTAGTCCCAGATATTGGCCGCGATTCCCTTGTTCACAAACTAAATTATATTTAAGTTCAGTATATCTTTTTTTTCTATTTCATTAAGAAAAGGACAGAAGATAAAATATCAGCTTAGTTAGACCTGTCACATAAGTGTGCTCCTGACGTAAACTGGCGTATTTTTAGTCACCATGTTTATAATCGCGTCTAAACTGTCTAGTATCTCAATTTGACAGGATTAAACTGAAATGTTATCTTCTATCCTTTTTTTAACGAAATGGAAAGAAAAAGATGCACTTAAATTAAAATTAGTTTAATTTGTGCACTACAGAATCGGCGCCATTGAACAATTTATGGAGTAACTATCTAACATGGCTGCTTTTATTTTGTGAACGAAAGTCACGGGTGTTTCATAAAAAGTAATTTGTTTCACCTTACTTAATATATTGTAACAATAAACAATTATTATTATTATTTATTTTAAAGCAAATTATTTTAAAGAAGTATTTATTTGACATCCAGGTACCTCAACCGTTTCATGATTTTGTACTTGCTGACTATAACGACGGGAAAACGAGGATACTTTTATTTGCTACACAGAAGAGTAGACAGCAACTTGAAAGTTGCGGCCATATATACTGCGATGGAACTTTTAAATGCGCGCCGAAACCATTTCTCCAAATTTACAGCATCCATGGTGAGGTTGAAAATGTCGTTAAACCTTTAGCCTATGCTTTATTACCAAACAAAAAAAAAAACGACATATAAAATATTATTTAAACTATTAAAGACAACAATACCCAAAATGCAAGTCAATATTTTCACAAGTGATTTTGAGGAAGCTGCCGTCAGGAGCTTTATAGCAGTGTTTCCTAACGCACAAATAAAGGGATGCTATTTTCATTTTAAAAAAGCAATTAAAAAAAAATCTAGAGACTTGGGTTTAGATAAGAATAGCATACTTAGAAAACATGTTGCCTTATGTACAGTTTTGCCACATTTACCGCCGGAAGACTTGGATGAGGCCTGGCTCTACATCATGAGCGAATGTCCTCAAGGAGAAAGTATATCTAGATTTAACGATTACATCGTAACTCAGTGGCTCGAACATAAGTTATAGCACGACAAATGGTCGTGTTATAACGTAACACATAAAACGAATAATTATACAGAGTCTCATTACTCTGAAATAAATAAAATGTTCAATAAAAACAGAGCTGTAAATCTAGCAAAACATTTAGATTGCTTCAAAAAAAATTGCAATAATTATTCTGAAATTAGAGTAAAAATGCCTAATTCAAAGCATCAAAAACACGCTGAAATCAAAAATAAAATAATCGAAAACACAGTGAACGATTATAAAAATGGCTCAATTTCAGTTGGACATTGTCTAGAGAAATTAAGATTCTGATTAATAATAATTTATTTAATTAATAAGTATAGATACTAAATTGTCCATTTCTTCAAGATTATTTAAGAATCGAAGAAAATATTGTGATTTGTGATTTAACAATCTGTGATTCTACATTTTATTTTTATTTATTTTATTTTATTAGGTTCACCAACAATTGATTACACAATAACAATCAAATAATACATTCCCAAAGGTAAAATAACGGTGCATCAATTACTTATAGGTAAACACAACATGCGTACAAAAAATGAATTATGGAGATAAGCTAACTTACTTAACAATAAGCGCTAATATTGATAAATTTATAACATTGGTATGAAATTCCTTATAAACAAATAAAAAGCAAAAGATTGAGGTTTTTTAAATTATAACATTACTAGAATTGAGTGAATAAGTACCTAACATTAAGTAAATTCAATTTTTTTTTTTTCTTTTTTTTTTTTACAATTATATGAGTAAATATTTAAATAGAACTAAAATTAACAACAATAAATTGATTTCAAGAAATTGATAACATTAATACATTTAAATAAAATGTAAAATTTACAAAATAATAGAGTAACAGTGGTAAACTTGATACACCCATAATTAAATCAAAATCAACTAGAATTAGGGGTTGCTCGGTAAACGATACAGAGTGGCTTTCTGTTTAGCAAGAGAGTCAAAGTGGAGATCTATATAATCACTGTAGCCATTCACTGCCTTACACATTCTTGCGAGGGGTGAATTGGCTCCCAAAACTGTTCTTCTAAAAGGTGGACAAAGGGGCGTGATGGCACTGCGCGGGATTCTAGAGGGTGCACGAAAACTGATGAGAGCAAGCAAGCTGGGACTATCTATTTTATTTTTAATGATTTTATAGGCAAATATTGCATCAATTAAGTGTCTACGTTTTTCTAGGGAAATCATGTTAAAATACTTAAGCCTTTTATTGTAAGACCGTATTTTTTTGGCGACACCATTGGAGAATGCGAGGTGCCATACGAAGCGCTTCCGGACACGCTCAAGTCGCAATGAATGTGTTGCGTAATGAGGGCGCCAGACCACACTATACACACAATATACATATACATAAAACTATGATATTTTTATTATTATTTAAAAGCTAAGGAAATCAACATAGATCTCATCTCTATAGGAAACTATATTTACAATGTTTATAGGTATTTGTCAGTTTTTATTGTAATTATGAAACAATCTGTGATTTTTTATGTTAAGTTGTAATGTTATAAGAAAACTTCAACATTAATCTCTATGTAAAAGAATATTTACAATGTTTTTTTTTTATATTTCTCCAAGTTGATATTGTAATTATAAAACAAACTGTGATTTTTAATGTTAAAGTAGAGTATTTTTATTATTGATTAATAGTTAGTTCTAAGAAATTTTCAACATAGATCTCTATGTAAAACAATATTTAAAATGTTTTTTATATTTTTCCAAGTTTTTATTGAAATTAGTAAACAATCTGTGATTTTTTTATGTTAGAGTATTTTTATTATTCATTAATAGGTAGTTTTAAGAAATTTTCAACATAGATCTCTATGTAAAACAATATTTAAAATGTTTTTGATATTTTTCCAAGTTTTTATTGAAATTAGTAAACAATCTGTGATTTTTTTATGTTAAAGTAGAGTATTTTTATTATTCATTAATAGGTAGTTTTAAGAAATTTTCAACATAGATCTCTATGTAAAACAATATTTAAAATGTTTTTGATATTTTTCCAACTTTTTATTGAAATTAGGAAACAATCTGTGATTTTAAATAGTAAGAATGTCAATATGACCACACACACACACACACACACACACACACACACACACACACACATATAACACACACACACACATACACCACACATTATTATAACGAAACTGAATGATGTTAGAAATTTAAGTTCGTCTTTTAAATAATAAATATTTTCTTCTATCGATATTTTATTTCATTGTCCCCGCACTATGCGAGTGATATTTCATAGGTGCGCTTCGTGGAATAGAAAATTAATAATTTTAATATTATTATTTGAAGCCCAGCTACGGGTGTGCTTAGTGGAATACGTTAGATGCGCTTCCTCTAGCTGCGCTTCGTTTGGCTGTGTTTCGTGGAATGCCTCGAAAATTTTAAGTGTCTCATTATTTTATATGTATTTTTAAATAACCCTTTGTTTGGTTGTGTCATACTCATATAGAGTAAATAAACTCAAATTAAGCTAAACACATGTATTACAAGCTATTTAAAGAAATAATCTGCCTTTTTAACCGACTTCAAAAAGGAGGAGGTTACTCAATTAGACCGTATATATGCTTTTTTTATATTTGTTCGCGCATAACTTCGTCGTTTATGAACCGATTTTGATAATTCTTTTTCTGTTGGAAAGAAGACGTTCCCAAGGTGGTCTCATGATAAGGATATCAGGGTTTGATGGTGGAAGACTAGAGAAAACAATGGGAACTTTCAAAAATTGCAGGGGCGACATTTAAATGGCGACATTTATAGGGGCGTAATTTAAAGCAAAAGGGAAGGGGCGTATTTTAATAAAGGTCTGGAGTAGATCTGATGATGGAGCCGGGAGACAGTCGAAAGAACTCCTCAACAATTTGTAGCAGCTACCTTGTGTTTGTGCTTGAATAATTTGTATTGACAGGAACCTTACACCTAGATGGGTGGTGACTGTCATTAGGGAGCTGATGATGATAACAAAGGTTAGTTAAGGGAACTCCTAAATGATTTACAGTAGCTAACTTGTATTTGGACTCAATTCATTTATATTCATGAGACCTTTGCACCCATTGGGTTAAAACAATGGTCTGCAGTATATTTGATGATGAATACCATAGGCAGTTGAGGGAATAATTACGGATAAAAATTAAAGTAAACAAAATTACGTCGTTTCCCAACTATATTTGCGTCAGCTTCCAGTCTGACCGGATGCAACTGAATACATAGTACTTTTAACAACTAAAAAGTGTAAAATAAAAACTTTTTTTACAAAAAAACAACCGACTTCCAAAAACCACTACAAAGTGAAAAATATCTAATTTCGGAAGTCGGTGTCAAAAATGAATATACAAAACCAAAGACACCGACTTCCGAAATTAGTTATTTTTCACGGAAGTCGGTTGTTTTTTTGTAAAAAAGTTTTTATTATGTGTTCCCCTAACTGTGCTGTTGTGGAAAAAATAATTGTATCATGAAAAAAATAATTTTATCATAAAAAGGCAAGACAGGCCTTTTTAATCTACTCATCCTTTTCCCAACTATGTTATAATCGGCTTCAAGTTGAACCGGATGCAGCTTAACACCAATATTCTACATAGAGTGACTAGCTATCAGTCTTCCCCAGCTCAATCACTGATAATAGGATAGCCTTTGGTAATACTTCCCGGTTTCTACGCCTACGGTACCCGGAAATCGCAATCTTCAAACTCCGATGTCCAGAGTGTACTACATTGCTGAAGGACATTATATTATAAGTCTTCTATGCACACGCACTACGTTCAATTGCATAGAACAGGGCCGGATGCGCAAGCTTGCCGCCCCCGTTCGATACAACTAATACGGCGGTGCTCCTCCAAATCCGGGTCTCTATATTTTGCTCAATTACTTCCTCAGAGCGATCTACACAGTGGTCACATCCTGACGTTTCCTCCTGTCTTATCCAAAACAAGAGCCTTCTGAAGCAGCTGGTAAGGAACTGCGCAGTACGTACTACGTATACTATGCCGTGGCGACCCTCTAGCCCAAGGCTGCTCAACCTTTTGAAGAGTCGGGCCAAAAAGTAGATTTAGTCGTTAACGACGGGCCACTTACATTTCCGATTTCAGTTACTCTTTAAAACTCAATTACTATGAATATAAAATTCAATTATTGTTTATTAGGAACAAAGAGTATCTTATTCTATTATTAAAATTTCTATTAATTAATAATTTCTATTAATTAATTTTATTTTATTTTTATTTTTTTTATTATTTTTATATTATGGAAATTCTTCTTAAGGTACCAATTTCCAGAAATCTGCAAAATCTTTTGAAGAATTTTGTGTTTTCAAAGACAATTTGTTCGCAAAAAGATTTTTTGGCATAATATCAAGATTTTGCAGTTCCGTGAGTTATATTAGTATTAACTGGCAACTAACTTTAGAGACTGAATACAGTCCGATTCAAACTTAAAAATAAATAAAAAACAAACAAGAATCCCGATTTCTGAACTTGGTGCGTATTTTCAAAGCATACATACTAAACTCGCGCGGGCCACTCATGATTCTTTCGGGGGCCATAATGTGGCCTGCGGGCCTGAGGTTCAGCAGCCTTGCTCTAGCCAGTCCTCAAAGAGAGAACTTATCACCGTGGTTGTAGCATGTGGTCGATGGATGATCCCGCACCGGAGCTGTAGAAGCGCTTTCATTCATCTCTAAGAAACCTCATTTCTTTTGAAATTTTCCAGGAAGTACATAGAACAGGAGAATAAAAACACTTAAGGTAAAAGCTCTATCCCTATAACTCCTCTTTGTGTTTCTACAGAATGAGGAAGTTATTACATAGTTAATATTCCTACTTACTTATTCTTTTGGCGAGATATTAAAACATTCTTTCATAAAGCAGCTACTGAACATGATTCTTTCTGTGTTTGTCTTTGATTGTAAAGAACTCTGTTTGAAAAAGTTTATTTTGAACAGCATCTGGAAAAAGATATAAACAAGTTTTAAAATAAAGGGTATATGTATTTATACGTATACAATATGTAAAGAAAACCCTGTCCGATTCGTGAAGGTATTGTTTAACTTAAAAAAAATCCCCCTATAAAAATAATTATTATTTCGCAAAAAGAGGTGCGGTAAGCAACCCTTCCACGGGCGGCGGGGGGCAGGGCACATGGCATGTGGTCGCATCGCTATTCGCTCATAATAATACCGGTGTTGTCACTTTTTTAAAATTACCAAATTTCGGGGAAGTTGGAATTAATTCGCAGGAAAAAATGATTATTTCAAAATTCATTAGTATTGTTAATATTATGATGATTACCTAAAATTTTATATGATATTTGGTCAAGTGTTTACCTAACCTTTATTATCCTTATGGGTCGGACAGGGTTTTCTTTACATATTGTATATAAAGGGTATATATACGTAGGTACAGTCGACAGCACATCAAGCTACTACAATCCGTCAGATTTCATTTTTCGATTTTCAGCTCTATCACTAAAACATTAAGCCTCAAGGTTGATTGGAATACTTTACAGTTTCCGGTAGCTTGACCTGCTGTCGTTGTACATACCAAGGGCTCGGCTTCCCTGAATAATGTAAAATAAAATGGAAGGAACCCAACTTAAAATACTTTAAGAATTTGTTTAATTTCTGTTTGTTTTAATTAACGTTTGTTATAATTACTTAAATTCAAATTATAACAAACGTATCACCGCATTGCGTATGTCATTAACTTAACAATATGTTGCATGACATGCGTGCCAACAAGCTCTTACCACAGGATGCTAAAGATCGTGCGAAATGGAGGAGAATGTGCAGGAAAAGCGGCCCCGGGCTCCAACGCGAAAGCCGCGGATGCAACCGGGATAAACGCTGAGATGATGATGTTACATGACAATGGCCCCGATTCCCATCTTTCTCTTTCATTAAGAGAAGGACAGAAGATAAAATGGTAGTTACATCATCATCATCATCAACCTTTTATCGTCCCACTGCTGGGCACAGGTCTCCTCTCATACAGAGAAGGATTGAGCGTAATCACCACGCTTGCTCAATGCGGGTTGACGATTTCAGACCTTAAAGTCCAGGTTTCCTCAAGATGTTTTCCTTCACCTTCAGTCATTGGTGTCCAAGATATACTAAGAAAGTACAAATAACTTTAGAAAAGTTACATTGGTACTTGCCTAACCTGGAATCGAACCCGCACACTCATACTTGAGAGGCTGGTGTTTTAGCCACTAGACCACCACGACTTGAAAATGAAAACGTACCTAACAAGGGGCAATAAGGTTATGGAGTGGCGGCCACGTGCCGAAAGACGCAGCGTAGAGAGGCCTCCAACAAGGTGAACCAATGACTTGGGAATCCGATGCGTGCAGCACAACACCGTTTATTGGGGAAAGCCTTCGTAAATGGTAATCGTAAATGGTAGTTTAGACCTGTTAAATTACTCCGCTCTTGACGATAACTGACGTATTTATGGTCGCCATCTTTATAATCGCGTCTAAAGTGTCTATGGAGTATATTAATGTGACAGGATTAAACTAGAATTTTATCTTCTATCCCTTTCTTTATGAAATAGAAACAAAAAGATATACTTAACTTAAAATTAGTTAAGTTGGTGAACAAGAGAATCGGCGCCAATATCACGATAAACTTAACTTTTTTTTTATGTAAAATGTTGCCAAACGCTAGGAATTTCTCCTGTATCGTGGGTGAGTTTTCAAGCATATAAACTCACACACAAACATCCAGACCCGGAATAACTAATTGTAGGCCATACAAATATTTTTTACACTGATTCCTTACTCTTATTAGTTGTAATACGACAGTAAATGAAAACCCGGGTAATGCTGGTTCATAGGAATAATCCCAAACTATAGAAAAAATACCTAGCATCAAAAATAAAAAAAAATAAAATTTCAAACGAACTAAATCGAATAAAATTGTAAACGGAATAGAACATCCTTTAAAATATTGGATCAACCTGTAGGTAAGCGCTTCCTTATCAACATGTACATCATGTAGAAAATGTGAAACCGAAAAATAATTTCCTGTGACTAAACTAATGCATATATTTATATGATTTTCTATGGATACACTGAGAATGTGTTGAGGTACACGATGTTTAATTTATTGTTGTATTGTCAGCACTACTCTGCACTTACGGGCGACGATCCGTAACGGTTGTCAAAGAACCACGAATAACAGCCGAAACCAACAGTTTAGTGTAAAAGTGGTTTAATGAAATATCTGAAGAAAAGGGCATTTGGTATAAAGTGATACAAAATGGACCCCCTCGCGAACCCTGGTTTGACGATAAATGTTTAAGTAGGAATTATATTAAGTTACTGTTAAGGCTTCGTTCTGGCCACTATCCATCAGCAAAATTTGCTTTACTAATGAAAAAGGCATTGTCCCCTAATTGTGAGACATGTAATAAGGTTGAAGATGTGCAACATTTGCTGATGGATTGTGTTAAGAACAAAGACGAGAGGGAATCATTGGCTAGGGAGTTTGATTTGAACATGTGGGATGTTGGACTTATCCTAAATATTTTGGCTCACCCAAAATCAGAAAGGACTAAACGCATAGTTTCTGTCTTAATTCAGAACTCTAGGCAGTGATTACATCTCCTATTATGTTATATTGTGTTATTGTGTTGTTGTTTACTTTTATTTTTAATTGGTTGTAAACTTAGTATAAGGTACAATGGGGTTGACGTATCCGTGTGGATAAAAACCCCTTATAAATAAAGAGAATAAAAAAAAAAAAAACAGTTTAGTGTGCTTTCCGAAGTACGGAGAGGTCGCAAATATAGATCACTCATCCAAAGAGCAACCTTGGCACGCGTAGCTTAACCTGCTCGATCGCCCCTATGACCGTTATTACTAAATTAAAGACAGAAAATCTATAATATTTTCTTACTTTAGTCTGTGAAATGTTTGCCCTTTATAACAAGATGATTTACGCCATCTATTAGATTGTGTGCACAACACTATGCCAACAGTAAATCACAACACAAACAATCGTTAACAGCAACAGTTTCAGCAGACTACTAGCGACACCTATCATTCATCGTGTGAAGATGATGCTCACAATCACATACGAGCATTAGATGATCAAGACACATACTACTGTCCGTCAAACCAAATATAGGTACAACATTTGTTTTTGTTTATGCGAAACCCGAAACACGTGTCCAGTATTTTAAACTAGCTTTTCGCCCGTGGCTTCGCCCGCGTGGACTTCGGTTATATCGCGCTTTTTAGATTTCCCTCGGGAACATCAATTTTTTCCGGGATAAAAGTTAGCCTATGTTCTTTCTCAGGGCCTAAAGATTGTCTGTGCTAAATTTCATCAACATCGGATGAGAGGTTTAAGCGGGAAAGCGTAACAGACAGACAGACAGACAGAACACAGACAGACACACAGAGTTACTTTCGCATTTATAATATTAGTATGTATAAAGAATCTATGAACAAAATTTCAAAAAGATAGAATAAAAAACCACAAAGTTATGAGCTTGCCATTCTACTTGGTTGTCCCAACAAAAATATGGACAAAGGTCCGCTCGTGCGGGCGAGCGCGGGTCATTGATCTCTGGCATCAGCTGTGCGTGCGGCGCAAGTACCGCGTAAGTATCTATCGTAACCGCTCGGTAACCACTCTGCTACAATTTCTTAATGTATTTGGTAAACAATATAATATGGTCTAAAAATGATTGGAATCGATTCAGTTGCTTATTCTGAACAAAATACATATATTCAGGTTCGCATAAACATAAAATAGCGTTGTATACTCGGTCACTCACGCAGGACCGATCGTATTTGCTACTTAGAAGGCACAGTGGACGATAGTCCTACAGTGATCACTGATGAACTGAGTGGAGGCCCCCTTAGGAATTTCCTAGGTAGGAGGTACAGGGGTAGAATAGCCCCGCAGTCCATCCCTAGAACCACAAATAGGTTTCGCCTGGTTTGCTAAAATCTGTCGAGTGTTTGAAGTAAATTGAATAAACCCTTATCTGTCATTCGTTGTTTTATTCCACCGTCAACATTATTCATTTTATTCAATAAATTAAAAACTTAGGCTTTTATCATTTAAAATGGTTCTAAAACAATTTAAACTGTACTCTCATTGCATTTATTATTGAAATAACATTACACAAAGGAATGACAGAGGTTACCCTGAACGGTTGGCCAGTTACATGTGACCCTTGAGACCTCCAATCGGACGTAATCCGCCCACCCTATTGGCATTGACTGGGAACAAATCCAGGCTCCGTATTCATTATGTTAATCAAAAAATTTCTCTGGAGAAATAGAATTTTCAATTTAAGTCTGTAGCTACTATAATATTATAAAGTTGAAGAGTTTGTTTGTTTGAACGTATTAATCTGAGGAACTGTGAGTTTGAATTGAAAGATCTTTTTATGTTGGATAAGCCATTTATCGAAGAAGGGTTTCGGCTATACAAAGTGGTGATGAACAGAGTGGTATTAAACATCATGTACCTCAACCCATTCTCAGTGTACCCATAAAAAATCATAAAATATGTGCATTAGTTTAGTCACAGGAAATTATTTTTCACATTTTCTACATGATGTACAATATGTACATTTTTTTTATTTTTTTTATTTATAAACCAGCGCTTGACCGCAATCCCGCCTGATGGTAAACAGCGATCCGATCGTTGATGGTAAAGCGTGCTAGTTTATTAAGAGCCTATTCACTCTAGCCTTGAAGACACTCAAATTATAGTCCGACGGAAACACCGCCGCCGGTAAGTTGTTCCAGTCCCTTGATGTACGCGGTATAAAGGAGGAGGCGAAACGCTTCGTCCGGATCGTAGTAGTGTTAACAACGTAAGGGTGGAAACTACCCGTACGACGGGTTGTCCGATGGTGGAACGGAGATGGGGGAATTAAATCATGCAATTCCCTTGCACACTCCCCAAAATGCATCCTATAGAACACCGAAAGGCTGGCTACTCTACGCCTGTGCTCTAGGCTTTGGAGACCGTCTCGAGTTAAATCAGGGTCACCAATTAGCCTCTTCGCACGCCTCTCCACTGAATCCAAAGTAGCCAGGTGACATTTCGCAGCACCAGCCCAAATGTGGCTGCAGTACTCCACACACGAACGGACCTGTGCTTTGTACAACATTAGAAGCTGCCCCGGTGTGAAGTACCGCCGGACCTTCGCTATGACACCAAGTTTTCTGGCCGCCACTTTGGCCTTGGACTCAATGAACCGCCCAAAGTTTAGGTTCGAGGAAATCTCAACTCCCAAAAGCTGAAGGCGGTCGGTGCACTCCAAGGACACATTCTGAAAAGTAGGAGCCAAGGTGAATGGGCTCCTTTTGGCGGTGAATAGACACGCCTGTGTTTTGGCGGAATTGAATGCTACAAGATTGGCTTTGCCCCATTCGGAGAATGCCTGTAGTGCAGCACTCGTACGCTCTACCATAGCCTCTCTTTCGGACCGGATTGATTCCTTACTAGCCCGAGCTTCCGGCAGGTATCTCTCCACAACTGTGCTGTCATCTGCATACCCATAGATGCCGGGCATCAGCAGATCGTTAATATGCAGCCGGAACAGAGTTGCAGAGAGAACAGATCCCTGAGGAACACCGGCATTGGTCGACATGTTGATAAGGAAGCGCTTACCTACAGGTTTTTTTTTTT
Organism: Sesamia nonagrioides; assembly: GCA_017933935.1. Classification (NCBI taxonomy): domain Eukaryota; kingdom Metazoa; phylum Arthropoda; class Insecta; order Lepidoptera; family Noctuidae; genus Sesamia; species Sesamia nonagrioides. The sequence goes on from JADWQK010001094.1 coordinate 163,591, forward strand.
TTAATCTTTATTTTAAGAGCTTTGTCACACAGTGACGATGTCGCTCTGTAATACAGCTACATGCTAAGTACAAATTACAAAAAACATCAAAAACACTTTCGTCACCGAGCCTCCGCCCGACGGCGCAAGCCAACCTCAACTATTTTGTAAAGCATCCTTGCTTTATCAGATAAAGGAAATGCTAAAAAACTGTTGCAAGCTCCAACCTCATTAGACCTTAATCCGGTTAATACAAATCTGATGTCCGCGTTCCGGTCACATACCATCATAATATGAAAGGCGTCTTCCACTATCCCACACTTCGCGCAAAGTGGGGATGGGTCCTTTTTCATTAAAAAAGCGAATTTATTAAGTGAAATATGACCAGATCGAAGTCTAAACGCAGTGATTAACATATTTCTGTTTACTGTTAATTGCTCATACCACGGCACTTTCCAAGGTTCGGTTTGTAGTGTTTTATACCAGATTCCCTTCGTCACAGATCTTTCATCAAAATGAGTATTCCACATTTCATAACAAAATTCCTTAACAAGAGGAATATAGTCAATAAAGTACGGATAAATGTCAATAGCTACGCCATCACAAGAAGCCTCTTTTGCTAATTTATCCACTCTTTCGTTTCCTGTTAACCCAATATGTGAAGGAATCCATTGAAGAATAACTTCTTTTGAATTTTCCTTCAGCTCAAATATTGCCTTAATAATACTGTAAGCTATCGGGGTGCCTCTTAAACAAGATGTGTAGCGAGCCACATGTAGTAAAGAACTTTTCGAGTCAGTCAAAATAACAAATTTGTCAGAATCAACTGATTTTATGTAGGATAAGGCTTCCAAAATAGCAATTAATTCTAGATACATGATGGACACCCTGAAGGAAATTTTGAATTTTATAGATGAATTTATTTGTGGATCAAAAAATGCAGCTCCCATTGACCTATGATTGATATTGCCTGATGTATCCATAGAGCCGTCGGTAAAAATTTTATAATAGGCTGAATAATGTTCTAAATATAGTGAACATATGTTTTTAAGATGCGTTATATCATAGTATCGTTTAGCCTGTTTTATACTTATAATTTGGTGATTAGTTGTATTCGTCAAGTTGTACCAATTCATCCAATAGTCCAAAGTGAACATATCCAGTTGTTCCACAGAGTGAACGTCACTATCTTTAAATTTTCAATATATTTGAATCATTACCGGCAGCTGTTTACGTCTCCAATATCTACGAGAGGTGAGCAAACTTAATTCTTTAATCATTTTAATTGTACCGTGGTTAGCTGTAGATATGGATCTAAACCAAAATTTGCCGGCGAGAAATATTCGACGAATTCGTAAAGGCTGTAAACAAAGTTCACTCTCCATGGTGTGAATGGGAGTACTTTTAACAAAACCACCTATAATACGCATTGCTTGGTTTTGCAGCTTGTCCAATTTGTGTAAGTTTGAATGAGAGCTATTACCATATACAAAACAACCAAAATCCAATCGACTTCTGATAATCGATATATACAGTTTCCTTAAATGTTTAGGATGTACACCCCAGCCAGAGCCTGCTAAAACTTTAAAAACATTTAAGAATTTATTTGTTTTTTCATACAACTCATTAATGTGTTTATTCCATCTCAGCGAACGATCGAACCACATACCTAAATACTTGACATTTGCTACTTCTTGTAATTGCGCATTATTTATAGAAATGCAAATACTATTTCTCTTATTACCCTTTTGAAATATAAATATTTTACTTTTTGTAGGTGACACACTTAAGCTTAGATTTTCTAATATCTTTACTAAAATTTCTAATGAAGTTTGGAGAGAGCTACGGGCATTTTCTAAGTTTTTATCTGAAGTATACAGGACAAAATCGTCTGCATATTGAGAAATAAATACATTTTGTATGAGCTTACAAATTGAATGTGTTGCGACATTAAATAATAGGGGTGATAGAGGGTCACCTTGTGCTAGACCTTGGCCAGTATGACGTTTGATAAAACTATGCTCTTGTCTAATTTTTAAGTTTCTAAAAGTTAGAAAATTCCACAAATAATTGCATATCCTAAAGCCAACGCCAGCTTCATCCAAAATTTCAAGTAATGAACAAATATTAATATTGTTGTACGCGTTATCTATGTCCAGAAAGCACGCTACAGTAGTCAAATCTTGAGAGAAACCTGATTGTATCCTTGTGACCAGCTTAACCAAACTATCTAAACACGATTTCGATTTTCTGAAACCTACCATGTCGGCCGAAAAAAACTATTATTTTCAAACTACCACTCCAATCTTCTTTTAATAATTGAATGGAACACTTTAGAAACGCAGGACATCAAGCTAATAAGACGCAGAGATGACATTAGCGTGGGGTCTCGGCCTGGTTTAGGGATTAGTACTACGCAGATATCTCGCCATTGAGTAGGAATAAAACCAGTATTTAGAAATTTGTTATAAAGATCGACTAAAATGCTTTTTCCGTTTATAGGTAAATGTTTTATCATAGAAAATGATATGTTATCACACCCTGGCGCAGTATCACTGTTTTTAATACATGTCTCTAATTCATGTAACTTTATGAGGACTTCCAACTTTGTATTTTTGGAACTGAAGATTGGTTTACAAGGACTGACATAGGCAGGGCACATATTATTCAAAAGCATTTCACATTTAGTTTTATCAAAAAATATATTATTATTTGCACTATTTCCTTTTAACCATTTCATCTTCCTCCACATTTCTCTAGTATTTGAAACCTCATCCAAAGAATCACAGAATTTGTGCCAGTTATCTGATGATGCCTTACGTATATGCTTTTGGGATTCACTAATACATCCTCTGAGTATTGTCAGATTTGAAGGAGAAGGATTTTTCGGAAGTTTGACAGGGCTAATCTCCTTTTTGCGACTAAGTGTGATAGATTGGGAGTCCAATAGGGTTTTGGAACGAATCTGCTAGCTGGGTTTAGATTATTTTTAATAAAAGATACGTGCGCGTCAGCAGCTTCATTGACATGATTAACAAAACTGTCGTAGGTCAGTTGTAAGTCTTCAGTTAAATTGAAGTTAGAAAATTTTCCTTCTAGTTTTGTTTTAAAGGCGCTCCAGTCGGCGTTCTAAAAGTTACGTTTTTTTAAATAATTAGGATCACATGACTACTACTACTTAGTACTACTAATTACTACTTAGTAATTAAGATATCTTCACAGATAGTGATCACTTGATCACTTCCCAAAGATTCACTTGTCACCTGCCAATTCAAAAAACATGCTATATCGGAAGTGGAGAATGAAATATCGGGGGAACTTTGTTGCACATTGCCCGCTACTAATTTAACTCGAGTGAAGGTGCCATCATTAAGGGATACAACGTTGCTATTGTTGGGTTATGATGGAAAAAAGTAATTACCCAGGAGATGTTTTAATGAATTTATTTATTAGACGACACCATCGTTCACCTGACAACGAGAAGTCAGTGACACCAACAGACAATATAGAGAATTATAAAAATATCTAATTACAATCCTCTTTGGTTTGATATTGGCGAAGTTTACATCTCCAACACTAGGCCTTAAACTAAGACAATATCAGTTACCTAACCTTCTAAGTTCTAGGCCTTAATCCAAAGAACACACTATATTGAAAATTAAACAATCATGAAACCTAAGTTACATGTAGGCTCCACTTCCACAAGTCTAATTAAAACAACTCTGTTATACATAGTGCCTCTGACATAAATATTATATAAACAGTACAATAAAAATAGTTTACAGCAGATAAATAAAACACGTAACAAAGAACCTATACTGTTATGTACACATAATCAAAGCGCAACCTATATCCTAGCTTATGTTTAGCATCTTGGATATACACTTCATATGTTTATCTTTACATAACGACTTCGTTAGTACATCTGCCACCATTTCTTCAGGACTTACATAACTAACACTTACAACATTTTTGTTAATTAAATCTTTGACAAAATGATGTCTTATATCTATATGTTTTGTTCTAGAATGGGATAGAGTGTTACAACTTAAATTCAAGCTGTTTCTTAAAAATGTCTCGTTTTCGAGAATTCTTAATCGAGAACAACAATATGTCATCTACATATAAAGCAATGAAAACTATTTCTCCATCTTGATTATAGACATAAACACATTGTTCAGAAGACAACCTTCGAAAACCTAATTTATTGACTAAAACATTGTTTATCTTTTCATACCAAGCTTTTGCTGCCTGTTTTAGACCATAAATTGCTTTATGTAACAAATAAACTTTTTCCCTGTTTTTCCTATCAATAAAGCCTTCAGGTTGCTCCATATAAACAATTTCTGTTAAGTCACCGTTTAAAAATGCCGTTTTGACATCAAGATGTTCTATCACCATATCATACTGAGCAGCTAAGGCCAATAAAATCCTAATAGTTGAGTATCTAACAACCGGTGAAAATGTCTCATAGTAGTCTACCCCATACCTTTGCGTATGCCCTTTAGGAAGATCTACTAATGACCAACACTTATTTTGTATAAACGAATCATACTCATCTATCATTGCCTTACGCCAGTGTGCAGCTTCACCACTACTCAATGCCTGCTCTGCCATGACTGGAAAGTCATCGTCCCCCGTAGTCCCCACGAGCCCCGCAAACTCGACGGATTGATCAGCATCTTCAAATGTCATTGCTGACTCATCAGAATCAATGCTGGAGGAACATGGAATATATGTAGGATCGGATGAGTGGTCTGTGACCTGAAAATCATCGGTTTCATTCAGACTAAATACAGTTTGCCTGCGAAGATTTCTGTCACCCGACATTTCATCACTCAACGGGACAGATGTGTCCAGCGACTGCTCTCCTGACTCACCAGGAGTCACTGAAGTATTCAACGGTATAGTACTATTTTCCATTGGTATTATACCAATACTGTCAGATACCACTTTATCACCATTTGACACATTTTTGTTTATGAAACTATTCTCGAGAAATACGACGTGCCTAGCCTTTATGCAAGTCTTAGGACAAGAAGGATCTACTAATCTGTAGCCCTTACTAGTATCACAGTATCCTACAAATACATACTTCTTACTTCTCGGATCTAGTTTCCTACACTTATCAGACACAGCGTATGCCAGACAACCAAAGACACGTAAGTGTGCTACGTTTGTCTTCTTTGAAGTCCACGCTTCCTCCAGAGGAAGCGTGGACTTCCGTCATGGGACTAACTCCAGGAGTTAGTCCCATGACGGCTTTGGTGGGTGAGCGATTCTTGAGGTACACGGCTGTGTTTGCCGCCTCAGCCCAAACATGTTTTTCAAGCCCTGAGTCCTGCAGCATGCACCTAACCTTATCCATGATACATCTGTGGCCTCGCTCAGCAACTCCGTTCTGTGAACTGCATTTGGGTATTGTAGTTTCATGTTTTACCCCACAGTTTTCTAGATACTCTTGAAAAACATGATTGACATATTCACCCCCATTGTCACTCCTAAGGACCTTTAGTTTCTTTCCCGTCTGATTCTCGGCTAAAGCCTTAAATAATTTAAATTTTTCAAAAACCTGAACTTTCCTTTTTAGAAAATAAATAAATGTTTTTCTAGAAAAATCATCTATAAAAGTTACAAAATAACGCATCCCACCTAGCGATGGTACCTGCATAGGTCCACATACATCCGTATGTACAAGCCCTAATAGCTCCTTTGACCTACTATAACTTTTCTTAGAGAACGGCAGCTTAGGTTGTTTGCCCTCAATACATGGAACACAAGGATTAAAAGTAGAAACATCATAATCCATACCTGTGACTAATCCATTCTTCATTAGGTTCATACTTCTGGAGTTGAGATGTGCCAGTCTCCGATGCCAAATCTCCTGACTTACTTTATGTCCGATGCCCCATGCCGCCTCAAGACCACCTTGTAAGCCAGCATCCGGTTCCCCATCCACACAGAAAGAAGTCATGGCCCTCTCTGACTGTCGCTTGCCTGCTTTGTAACAATCCAATTCGTATAGGCCGTTGTTACATGTAGCAGTAGCTACAACCCTACCTCCATCCAAAATCCTACATTCTGTAGAAGTAAATATTACCCTATATCCCTTTCTAGACAATTCACTTACAGATAGCAAATTGGTAGATAATGCAGGAACATAATACACATTACTTATTGTTTTGTAACCTAATTTCTTTAAATTTACACAAACTCTGCCTTTTCCTTCCATAAATATGCTCTCTCCGTTAGCCACATTCACCTCTGTAGACCTGGATCGCTCAAAGTCCATCATCTGATCCTTGCTGTTACACATATGGTTTGTACAACCGGAATCAACATACCAAATTTGACGTTTTGGATACACTGACAATGCTGTCAAAAGAGTACTGCTATCCTTCTTCGGCTTATCTTTTCCAACAGAATATGAACCCTTCATGGGACAATCCTTTTTCATATGGCCTGCCTTCTTGCATCTGAAGCACTTGTATACTTTCTTTGTAGCCAATGCGCTCACATATGGTACCTCTTTGTCATCCCTACGCAACTGTTCCAGCATCAGTTTAGACTTCACGACTTCACTGGTCAACTTACTGTCAGAATTTTCTAGAGCCATTATTAGTGGGTCAAAATCGCTTGTTAGCCCACTTAATAAAATGACAGCAACAAACTCATCATCTAAAGGTGAACCAATATCAGCCAATTGTTGTGCTAACTCTGTGACTCTCGTTATGTACGCCTGCATGCCTTCCATCTCCTTCAATTTCACCCCAAAAAGCGATCTCAGCAACCCTAGTCTTCTGCATAGGCCCCTATCTTCATAAGCTTTTTGCAAACATGTCCAAGCTTCATAAGCAGTTTTAGCGTTGCGCACATGCTGCAAAGCAGACGGTCCAACAGACAGACAAATTTTCGCGAGTGCCTTTTGTTTCTTACGTTCATCTTTGCAATCTTCCGATTCAATGGTTTCGTACAGGTCTTCGTGTATTAGGATCATCTTCATAATAAATTTCCGATTATTATAATCCTCCATCCCTTTTAATTTGTCTATTGGAATGCCCACTGAAGATCCTGAAACCCCTGAAGCCATTTTGTTGAAAAACGTAACTGACGTGAAATTTTGAAATAATACTTATTTCCACCAAAACACGCGAAAATAATAATTTCGACGCGAGACTAACGTCCTGGGCCCATAACCTGTTGGGTTATGATGGAAAATAGTAATTACCCAGGAGATGTTTTAATGAATTTATTTATTAGACGACACCATCGTTCACCTGACAACGAGAAGTCAGTGACACCAACAGACAATATAGAGAATTATAAAAATATCTAATTACAATCCTCTTTGGTTTGATATTGGCGAAGTTTACATCTCCAACAGCTATCCGATATGGAATCGTATATTTGAGAGCCTTTAGCGTCCGTTTTATATGACCATGTATGATGATGCGCATTGAAATCGCCTAATATTAAGGTTTTGCAGCTAAATCTACAAAATAAACTATCCCAATCAGTTCTGTTTGTGTGTACCCACTGAGGACAGTAAACAGCAATTACATTGTCAATATGACTGCAGTTAAAAACCTTAACGTGTAATATCTGAATATCCTCATTAGGATGCACCAAACGACATACTTGAACTTTAATAGATTTATGTGTAAAAATGCAAATTCCACCATAATTATCCTCTCGGTCATTCCTAAATATATTGAAGTTGTTTACTACCAGTCGGTTTTTAGGACACAACCAGGTTTCACTCACTGCAGCTATATGAATTTTATTTTGAATTATTAGTTGCTCAAATAATAAACGTTTTGTTGACACACTTTGCGCATTCCACTGCAATACATTAATCATGACAGTCCTAGTACTATTGATACTATTAGCCATATTTTGAACTAAAAACTGATTCTAATATCTTTTTAAATATAGACAGGTCAGTGAAGTTTTCTACATATTCCATAATAGCAGTAATACAGCTTTCTACAGTTATTCTGACAATATTTTTAAGTTTTTGGGTAGTTGTAAATCTGATTAAAAAATATAATCAATTTGATTTTGTTAATTAACGTTTCCGATGAATTACTACTAGAACATGACTCTGTATTTGGTTGATTAGTGCACTCATCTATATCTAAGTTATTGTTGACAGTGAAACCGTTAGGTACTATTATTTATTATGCTCCCAACTCCATTGCGCCGAGTATCGTCAGTAGACGCGCGCATCTCAGCAACCTTATACGACTCCGCTGTTTGACCCTCCAACAAAAACGACTCCTCTTTAATAGATTGTTTCGATGGACTCCGATGTTTACGTTTAGGAGCTTTATTTTTATATTCATTTGTTTTATCTTGACTGTTATCGGTTTGCATAGGCATATTAGCTACTGCGGCTGAGTATGACATGGGAAATTGTGATTTATTTTGTTCAACTCTTTGCTGGTTTGTGCTAGTTTTTGCAACAGGATATTGATCAACAGGTCGTGGTGAAAAAGGCGGAACATACATGGTCAATGCACTGCGGTATGTGCAGTTAAATTCGGCCATCAGATCTCTGATTTTCTTTTCCTTCAAGTACACTGGACACGTTTTCACTAAAGACATATGATTGCCCCCGCAATTTACACACTTAAAAATGGTGGACTCACAATTATCGTGATGTTTGCCGCATTTAGGGCAAATAACTTTGAGTGATGGGCATATTTTCATCCCGTGTCCAAAGCGCCAGCATCGGGAACATTGCGTTACCGGAAAAACATATGGTTCCACGGCAACTCTTAAATTAAAAATCTTAATATATTGAGGGAGGGAGCCGCCTTCAAAGCATATCCGAACACTTTCGCTTGGTACCTACCCTGACTCAGTATTTCGGCGATTTAGCCTTTTCGCGGACAGAATGTTAGCTTCATTGTAGGTCACCTACAGGTTGATGACTGCCGCGTCAAAAAAGCAAGTCGAACCAATATTTTAAATTTAAACGATGTTCTATTCCGTTTACAATTTTATTCGATTTAGTTTGAAATTTTATTTTTTTTATTTTTGATGCTAGGTTTTTTCTATGGTTTAGGAGTATTCCTATGAACCAGAATTGACCGTGTTTTCATTTACTGTCGTATTATCATCACCATCTGTATAACACCACGCTGTAATTAATAAAATAAAGAATCAGTGTAAAATCTGAAACAAAATGGGTGCAATTATTCATTTTTGAGGGCTTCCGTTGCGTGAATAAAAGGTTCAAATTAGGAAAAAAATATGACATAAAACTCCTTAAACATGATTATAATAACAAAAATTAACGCAAACGAAGTCTTGGACAATAATGTAAGATAAATCTTTGCCTTAAACATAGTACAATGGTGTTACAGTCTTATTTAAATACAATATTTCCATAAATGTTCAGCTATAGAAAATATGTGTCAATTGCATTCAAAAATAATGATGGTATCAAAACAACAGTAATTAAATAATTCAAATTGATAGATATTATAAATGTATGTCAAATCAAAATCCTTAATGTTATTTAAGTCATGTTCATTCAGCCATTTATACAGCGTGTTTTTAAATGAATTAGCAGTATTTATACGTTTTAGTTCATTAGGGAGTTTTTCGTAAATGCGTACATCACAAGGCAGCTTTTAGCATACTTGGCTGATTTCGGATTATCCTTTGTTAAGCCTGTCTTTGTCCCTAGTGGACGAGTGATTATTTCAAAATAATAGGCTTTTTTGAACAATCCCTCATTACCGTATTTTTTAAGTTTAGATAAATACCTACCTATAATTTTCGTTTAGGTATCTATATGTATATCTTATTCTTAAATTATTAGAATAGAATTGAATACTCTTTAATAAGTACACCATAAAGATTACAGAACATAAATAAAAAGAGTTTACAATGGGCGGTCTTATCGCTAAGAGCGATCTTTTACAGACAATCCTTGGATGGAATACCAAGGGGAAGGGGAGAGAAATAATATAGGTAGTCTACAGTGTACTATTTACATAGATTATACAATAAACATATACGTTATCATACTAGTTTAAATAAAAGTATACATCTAATTAATAAATATCATACAAGAGCAAATAAAATATAATAATATGTTTAAATAGAGAGAAAGTGCTTCTTTATCATATTTTTAAAAGTAGACAGTGTTTGAGCATGCCTTACGGACACGGGCAAGTCATTCTATAGCCGAACTGCTTGTCCAGTAAAAGATTTATCATAGAAACTAGTGGCATTCCACTAGTTTCTATGATAAATCTTTTACTGTACAAGCAGTTCGGCATGGGCATCTCTAATATCAGGTTTTCCGATGACCTCAGATATCTATCATGTGTGAATTTCCTAAATTATTCCTAATTTTAGTTTTAATTTTGTGATCCAATGTTGGTGTTCATAAATACAAGAAGAATAGTAAGTAGAGGCATTAAAAACATCTTGCATTTGGCATTGCTATACTCACACTCAGTGCGCTTCGTGTATACTGCCTAAAGTTAGTCCACAGGTTCCACCGTGAGGAAACCGACATATCCTTAAACTAAAAAATCGAAGACATGTGACATCTACCTACTCACACTCAGCCCGCGTGGAGGATTACAAAACCCCCTCTCTCTCAACGAATGGAGGAGTAGTTATATCCTAACATTGGGAACATGCTGATTATGTAAAGTCACGTTTAAGTATTTAGCACATAGAGCTATCCGCGAGCTAACATTGTTACACCAGACAGAAGCATAGGGCTTCTGTCTGGTGTCCCGGTGGTGGCCCCTTCTCAATATCATCATCGTCATCATCCAACCTTTTAATCGTCCCACTGCTGAACACAGGTCTCCTCTCATACAGAGAAGGATTCAGCGTAATCAATATCCTTCTCAATATCCTGATCAGTAATACATATGTAGGTACTATGACTGATCGTTGGAGACCCAGTAGAAGTATTCCAAATTCACTCTCTATGTTTGTTTTTACACGCATGACGACAGTGAAGATTTGTTTATATTACGGTTTTTTGGCAAATTAAAGAGCAAACATGGAATAGTACTTTTTGTACGGAAACTACGTTTCCGATCCGATCGATGTTGTTTATTTATTTATAATTATTTAATTTAATTTTGACATCATTTATCTATACTCTATACTATACTAATATATAAAGCTGAAGAGTTTGTTTGTTTGTTTGTATGTTTGAACGCGCAAATCTCAGGAACTACTGGTCCGATTTGAAAAATTCTTTTTGCGTTGGATAGCCCATTAATCCAGGAAGGCTTACGGCTATATAACATCACGCTGCGACCAATAGGAGCGGAGCATAACTAACTCCACGCGAACGAAATCGCTGGCGGCCGCTAGTAATTAATAATGCTCGTTTACCTTTAGCATGATTGACTAAGATTCTTTTTGTTTTGCACGCAAGTATATATATTTGTACGCTTCTTGGCAAAACATAGCGATCTATAAACGTGAGTTTAAGAATTGTATTTACTACATATGTTGCACATCATCATCATCATCAACCTTTTTATCATCCCACTGCTGGGCACAGGTCTCCTCATACAGAGAAGGATTGAGCGTAATCACCACGCTTGCTCAATGCGGGTTGGCGATTTCAAACTTAATGTCCAGGTTTCCTCAAGATGTTTTCCTTCACCTTCAGTCATTGGTGTGCAAGATATACTTAGAAAGTACATATAACTTTAGAAAAGTTAGATTGGTACTTGCCTGACCTGGAATCGACCCCGCCCACTCATACTTGAGGGACTGGTGTTTTAACCACTAGGCCACCACGACATTACACAAATAAAATTTATTTTGATTTTGATGGGTAGTTAATTACTGACATCCACGTGGACCATGTGCAAAAACTAGTAAACTATAAAGCTTCTTGTTCATGGAACTTTCTAACATAGTATTCACAGGAATCACATTTTCACTAGAGTTGCCACTAATATTCGGCTACTATTCGGTATTCGGCCTATTCGGCCACTTTTTTGGAATTCGGTATTCGGCCGAATAGTACTTATTATTCACCCGAATACCGAATGTTAATTATGGACAAAAAGACACATCATATTACTCTAGATTTGTATTTATTACCAAATAACAATTTTTTTAACTCAGAAACAATTGTAAAATAACTAACAAATGAACTTTTCTACAAAGTCGTAGGTAATGTTTTATTTTCATAATGATCAGACAAATCGTCCCGTGACGTGTCTACTCGCAATAGAAACAAACGACGAAATGGCCGCACGCCCGCCCGCGCACGTGTGAGAAAGGGCGCGACACTATTTGTCGTGGTATTATTTTTTTACGCGTTCGACAAGCATGTACTTAGTGCCGAATATTCGGCGCTTCGGCCGACAGCGTTGCAGAATATTCGGTATTCGGCCAATTTCACCTTAATTTTGTAGGAATTTTCGACTAAGCTAGAGTCAAAATAAAAAGGAATTTATTCAAATTAGATGGAGAAGCAGCACTTTTTGAACGCCAAACAGCTATTTCCTTTGATAACAACATCTACGAAGTCTTAAAACAAGCTGTTAATGTTCAAGGCGTGTTGTCTTTAAAATGGCACGTTCGATAAATAATAAAGTTTTATTTTTTTCCTGGCTTCAGATTTTTTTAACGGATGTCGAAAGAAGGAAACTAGAATTGATTTTACTGTAAATTTGTAGTTACTGACATTCCTTTGAAAAGGTTTAGATTAGATGAAACAGAAGCCAGCTAGTGAAGCTATCCGAAGCTCAAATTGTCTCGGAAAAATTATAAAACATTTAATAAAGTTGAAAATATGTATATAAAACAAATTTGACAAATATTAATAGTTAGTAGAACACTAGCTGCGCCCCGTGGTTTCATCCGCGTGGATTTTGATAGGTTTTTGTTTATACTCCGCTCCTATTGGTAGCAGCGTGATGTTAAGCCTAAAACCTTCCTGGTTTAATGGACTATCAAAAATGAAGAGGTTGGACTTACAGGGGGCTTCAGGCGATGTACTCCTGGTGTGCTGGAGTGGATGGAGGCCTCCAGCAGATGTTTACTTAGCTGGGAATGTGCTTATTTATTTTTATGATTTATGTATTTGATGCGATGTCAACTATAACTTATTGTGTAGAATAATTTAATGAAAGTTTTTACTGTATTCTTTATTCTTTTTTCTTAGTTTGTATTTGTATAATTTTGCTTGTGTAAAGTTATGGGTCTTGCCTGAAATAAATTATTATTATTATTATTTATTATTATTATATATTAGTATAGATTAACTATATGTTAATGCACATGACAATCAAGACATCAATAAGCAAGCATATTCAAACATTCCTACATTTTTTCCCTTCAACTTCATTGCCTGGTGGAGCATCCAATCAGCATTAAGGAATGGAGAACGAACAAAACTCAAGAAGTTTTTGCATTCACCCCTGAGTATACTTTTGCTTTTTACATGCTTTTTATTAGCTTCACTTGTATGTTTGCTTGTTTGTTTGTTTGTCCGTCTCTAACTCTTTGGACTACGAATGAGCGGCTCGTTACTGTAAAATGTCTCACCGTTTTCAATACGTTCGTTCGTTCGTTTTTTTTTTTTTTTAAAGAATATCGAACTAGAAAGTTAAAAATTATTTTTAACTTTTTAGTTTGATATTTTTTAAAAGCATGTTTTTTTAGTTTTTTTAACTATATTTATTTCTCCGTAACCCTGGTTTGTGAACAACATCAAGTAACCGAAATTCAAACCGCCACCGGCCGGTGAGCTTATCGGCAAGTCTATAGCGCTAAGTGAACATCTGGTGGAGGCCTCCATCCACTCCAGCACACCAGGAGTACTTCGCCTGAAGCCCTCTTAAGTCCAACCTCTTCATTATTTGGCTGTGCTTGCTCGCGGTTTCTCTCTACATTTCAATTTCAATATACTTAGTTTTACAGTCCATATATCGAGAGAAAATGAAACCAAAACAGTTAATGTTACGTTTGTTGGCTTCATAAATAGCTTTTCATGTCTAATATAACACTGAAAAGTGAATTCTGTATAACTCTTAAGAAATACATTCATTGAGAGCAAAATTAAGTATACATACTTAATTTACATTAAACACTCAGTTTTATTCAAAAGAGATTGGCTCGTTTACTTTTGAACAATTTTTTATATTGTTACAAAAAATAAAAATACAAAAAAGTCATTGTGAAAAACATCAGCCTCTCTCTCAAGTGTGAGGGTTCGATTTCAGGTCAGGCAAGTACCAAAGTAACTTTTCTAAGTTATACAATATGTAAAGAAAACCCTGTCCAATCCATGAAGGTGTTGTTAGGTATCGATAACTGATTCTAATAATGCCCACAAAGACAGGTAAAACTAAAAAAAAAATCCCCCTAAAAAATAAATATTATTTCGCAAAAAGAGGTAACTTAACACTTGTGCGGTAAGCAACCCCATTCCACGGGCGGCGGGGGGCAGGGCACGCGGCACCTGTGACGTGGTCCCGTCGCTTTTCGCTTATAATAATACCGGTGTTGTCACTTTTTTAAAAATTACCAAAGTTCGGGGAAATTGGATTGAATTCCCCGAAAAAAAAGATTATTTCAAAATTCATTAGTATTGTTACTATGATGATTATGTAAAATTTTATATTATATTTGGTCAAGTGTTTACCTAACCTTTATTATCCTTATGGGTCGGGCAGGGTTTTCTTTACATATTGTACCTATATACTTTCTAAGTATATCTTGGACACCAATGGCTGATTATAAGGTGAAGGAAAACATCTTGAGAAAACCTGGACTTAAGTCTGCAATCGCCAACCCGCATTGAGCAAGACTTATGATTACGCTCATTCCTTCTCTGTATGAAAGGAGACCTGTGCCCAGTAGTGGGACGATAAAAATTTGATGATGATTATGAAAATATACAAATATTTATTTCATCTTTATAAACATTGTGTCACACATAAATTGAGGCAGCTCCAGTAAGTTACAATAGTACTTGTGTAGGAGCTGTCTCGCTCTACCCTTATGTGCTATCTTAACTATGGGAGTGATGAAGCTAATAATTACAGAAAAGAAAATTAAAAAAGGGAGAATTAAAAATGATAATAAAATATTTCGGCAGCTCTAGATGAGTGAAGAATGCATTCGAGCGGAGTACAAGTATAATGTAGTGTGTGTGTGTGTGGCGTGTATATGTGTCACCACACATACACCACCATACCACCGCACTCACCAGTGTGTGTGTGCGTGTCTGGTACAAACATAGCATTTCCAAACCAATAGGCTTATGTAGCGTCACTGTTTGGGCCCATTGAATTGCTCTCTCACTAATTGTAATGTTGGCTGCACTTGCCTGTGTTCCGGTTTATTGGTAAATCCGAACCCGGACGTGGGTACCACATACTTCAAAGCTGTCAAAATGACAGTCTACTATTAGGTCTTCGCGCCGAGCCCCGAAAAGGCCACACCCCACACGTCCGCGCTCGCGAACTCCTTCCTCAAGACGTCAGGAGAGACTCCCGAAACTAATTGTTGGTGCATCCTAGAACTGCTGAGACGCCCGGGACACAGGTGAGTTGCACTGGCATACTTTTGGTGGCAGATAATTTTGTGGGCACCCGCTGTCAGTCTTAAACCTTCGAAATATATTTTGAACCTAAAATCTTAAAACAGTCCACTTCTACCACCAAGGATTCGTTCTGATCATTCTAATGCCATCAGTCACAGATTACAGAATACTACGCTAACGTATATTAAGTATATATATTGATTTTGATCGCAATTACTGTTAGTTGCCAAGTGTGATAGAAGTTGAGATTTTATTGCTCGTGACTGTTCTTATAAAAAAGTTGATTAATTGTAAAAATCACGTTAAAATTTTTATAGTTCTTATCTTATATATAAAATTCTCGTATCACAGTTTTCGTTCCCATACTCCTCCGAAACGGCTTGACCGATTTCATGAAATTTTGTGAGCGTATTGAGTAGGTCTAAGAATCGGTCAACATCCATTTTTTATATTTCTACTACTTAGGCGTTTGAAACTGCGGGTCGCAGCTAGTTTTAATATATGAAAGAATAACTATTTCGCAGATCACACAAAGTTGTTTTTCATTCGCCTTTTCTATCCCCCTCATCCTTAACAATAAGGCCGCCCATAAAATGGTTCTTTGTTAAATTTCTATATCGGAGTCGGTAATTCATAAGCTGTACATAATAAAGAGTATTTTATTCTATTAACAAGAATGTTTGAAATTGGTATTCACTACAACAGTTTGGCATATTATGCTAACATCATAGACCACACAGATTACCACGATATGAAGCGATGATATGAATAGTAGCCGGCAGAATATGGAGCAGAATTGGCAGAGATAAAACAGCCGGGTAGTTGGCAGGGATAAAACAGCGGGGTAATTGGCAGAGATAAAACAGCAGGGTAATTGCGTAACACATTATCAGTAGCTATTTGTTTCATTTTGACAGTTCAACAACATTCATTACAGTATTTACATTGTTGAGCAGACAAATTTACGAACATATAAAACAGTGGCTTGGAAATATTTTTCTCGGTGGTAGGCCATAACATCGGCTGCCGGCAGAAGTTACCACCCACCAGACAAAGTCTTGCTGCCAATCGACTCGTCGTGTTCCGGCATGATGTCTGGTGGCCGTACGGAGGACGGTTCTGAGCAGTTGTGTTGCGATGTGTGGCGGGTACGATGTGCCAAATGTTGTTGTGTCAGGAGTTTGGTCGTGGAGAGTCTCCAGATCAATCTCCCTCTAGCGCAGCATCATTTGGTCGTGTTGGTCTTGGGTTTAACATTGCATCACCTCGCTCAACTGCCGTCATCCTTCCTATTCCTAAGTTTTTTTAGGTGAATAGGCTTAATAAACTAGTGCGCTTTACCATCAACGATTGCATCACTGCTTACCATCAGGCGAGATTGCAGTCAAGCACTAGTTTATAATTATTTATTTAAAATATTTTTCATGGATTAGCAATATTTTTCAGAATAATTAAGATGTATATTGAGAGTGTGTTAAAACTTGAAAACGGCTGGAGAAGGCTTTTACGATAGTGGTCCTTATCCTTAATATAAAAGCTATTTTATTTTAATAACCAGCGGCCCGCCCCAGCTTTGCACAGTTGCAATGCTGATACTACTTAAGTACATTACAGAAAAACTGTAAACGTTGTAAGTATATAAAACATAGCGGTCCACCGCTCCCGCCACCCCGGTCTGTTGGTACCACTACAAACGCTACGTTCCGCAATTATTAAAGCTGTAATATCTTCGAAAATATTAATTTAAATCATATGCCGTAAAGGGCCATATACAACATTATTTTTGAAACCCGAAACACGTGTCCAGTATTTTTAAGTAAGGAATCTATGCACAAAATTTAAAAAAGATATAATGAAAAACCACAAATTTATGAGCTTGTTATCCTACTTGGCTGTCCCAACAAAAATATGGTCCACGCTCCGCTCAGGCGGGTGAGCGGGGCTTTGACCTCTGGCGTCAGCCGTTGTGCGGGCGATGATCGACCCAAGCTGCGTACCGCGCTTGGTATCCATATTGCAATAGATTCTAAATGTATTCGTGAAAAGATATAACATGGTGTAACAATGATTGGAATCGATTTAGTTGCTTATTCTAAACAAACAATATTCAGGTTTCACAAAACAAAAAATAACGTTGAAGATATTTTTTTTTTTATTTGTTATAAACTAGTGCTTGACTGCAATCCCGCCTGATGGTAAGTAGTGATGTAATCGTTGATGGTAAAGCGCACTAGTTTATTAAACCTATTCACTTAAGAAACTTAGGAATAGGAAGGTTGACGGCAGTTGAGCGAGGTGATGCAATGTTATACCCAAGACCAACACGACCAAACGATGCTGCGCTAGAGGGAGATTGATCTGGAGACTCTCCACGACCAAACTCCCGACATAACAACATTAGGCACATCGTACCCGGCACACATCGCAACACAACTGCTCAAACCCGTCCTCCGTACGGCTTCACCAGACATCATGCCGGAACACGACGAATCGCTTGGCGGCAAGATTTTGTCTGGTGGGTGGTAACTTATGCCGGCGGCTGATGTTGTTGAAAAATGTACTTAAGGTATTTATTTGGATATACCTACTACTCTTAGTCCATAACCATCAAATTGACACAAAACCGAATTGAATTACCTATTACTAAAAAAGCTTTAATTCTAAATACTACAAAGTTTCTAATAAACAGTATGAAAATAAAGAAAATAAATTATCACAATATCATGATTCTAGTCGGATTTACTTAAGTGAGCAACTGTTATCTTCAAGTAATCTGTATTATTCATAAGGACCGAAACGCTTAATTTCCTCGTCTGACAAAGAAAAGGTTTACCGAACAAATATTGCTACTCTCGGTGCAAAGTTTCCTCTTTCTCTCGTTATTATTCTACTCTCGATACTGAACAAATCGATTCTCTGAAGATGGCTAGGGGAGATGAAAATTGTGGTGAGTATTAAATGAATTTAATGTATGTGTATAGGGCTCGACGATTCTTGCTAATATTCATCAATCTTTACTGGGGGGTAATCGCGCTAAATAAAATAGTAGAAGTTCAACTCTTGTTCGTATCTAATCCAGTTACAAGTTATGGTTTAGTTCGATCACATTTCGTATCGCGCTAAAGTTTTAACTTCGATTGAAGTAAAATCAATGTATGAGTGATATATTTCGTCAGATATAATAATTAAAACTAAATAAATTTTATGTAAATCTAATCGTTTAGACGTCAATTTGACATATGGCACAGAAAAAGTTCTTTCTTTTTCATTCTTTTCTTTAGAGTGAATACTACTTCAACTCTTAAATGGCCTCTGTGGTTATATACCACAATTTTGCCAATAACACGTGTAACATATTATAGAAATTCTTTAATAAAATTATTTCACAATAATGGCGAATATCGCCAATGACCAAGAAAAAAAAAAGTTAGCTTTGTTTAAAATTTTACATTTGACAGCGGTTACGTTCCAATTGCGATCCAGTTATAGTTTAACCATCTGTCAAAAGGTTAGCGCGATACAAAACATAACAAAAGTTATGGTTTGGTTGCGATCTAATTCTGTTTTGGTTGAATTATTTTGGCGCTATTTAAGAAGTTTTTCAGTGTCAGTACCTATGTATATTTGTGTTCTTTTTTTTTTGTTAACGTTCTTAGGTTGACAAATTTAAAATGAAGACTGTGGTGGTGAAGTTGTGAACCACAAACCTTATTAGCTATTCACAATCTACACAATATCAAAGGGCCAATTCTCGTATCTAAATAATGTACAGCATCATCATCTTAGCGTAAAATCCCGGTTGCACCCACGGCTCTCGCGTTGGAGCCCGGGGTCCGCTTTCCTACATATACGCCTTCATTTCGCACGATCTGTGGCATCCCGTGGTGTGAGATTGTTGCCACGCATGTCATCTCGTACGAAGTCAAGCCGTCAACCTCGCTTGTTCCGGCCCGACGGAGGCGCCATAGTAAGACATTTGCTACCCACGTAACATGCCGGTTTTCGTAAGACGTAACCGTATCAGCGTAGGCAACCCTCTTGCAGTTTGTCTGCGATGTCACGGACACGAAGAGTGACATCTAAATAATGGAGGCCATGGACACTAACTTTGTTACACAACGCGACCTCAATAGAATTTCTAGATTATTTAAACCTCAGACTGACGTCTGGGAGGACCTCTTATCCGAATGGCAAAGTAGGTGGGATAATTCCATCAAGGGCCGGCACCTCCATCTGTTCTTTCCATCCGTTGACGATCGGCTGGCTAAGACATGGCTGGAGGTTGACCACTGCGTTGCCCAATTTCTCACAGGTCATGGCAACTTTAAAAGTAAACTGTATTCTTTTAAACTTGTTCCTTCGCCTTTGTGTCAGTGTTCTACATCGAACTGTGAATTTGAACAGTCCGCACATCACATCTTGTGGGAGTGTATTCTTTGGCAGAATGAACGCAATATTATGTTGGATAGTGTACAAGTTACATCCGGAGTTGTTTATTATACGGACCTTGTTGAAACTAGAACTAATTTCCGTGCGTTCAGGCGCTTTTGCCATACCTATTATTGGAATCAATTGTAACAGCAAATACCTACTTAGGACCCATTAGCTTGATCAAATGTTATTCCGTGGTGCTTGGCAATCTGGGCTTCTCCCAGTTGCAATAATGTCCCTTTGTGCCGATTGGCCTAGTTCTGTTCTGTCTCCTGCTTATTATGGAGGGAAGTGGAAAAAATATCTTTTTCTTACTCCTCCGCTATTCTTTTCTGATTAATTTCGTTGCGGGACCCAAGACAGTTGAAACGTTTCTCCGGGACTCGTCGGGCTTCATTGCTCGGCGTTTTTCTGGCGGTCTCCACTGTTGATTCTGGCTTTCAGGAGTTGCAGTGGGTTGGGAACAGTGTGGCGGGTTTTGTCCCATAATAAAAAAAAAAAAATGTAGGTACAGCGGTAATTAATATTAGAAATATTTTTGGCAGATTTAGGCCGAAATTATGTATATTGTGTACGTTCTTCTAAAATCAGGAAAATTACCCCTCAGTACCCCCACCATGAGTTGTTATCGATGACTTACTCGCTAGAGTTAAATTCGATATAATGAGGATTTCTAGGTGGGTCGAATAGATTTCGATATAATGCTTGCACCATAAGTATTAAGGAGGCTAACGCAGGCGCTAAAAAAGTGTGTGTGTCAGGTCCGACGCACGACTGGAGTTTACTTCTTACGTACGAGAAAAAAAAAATAAAAAAAAAAATAAAAAAAAATATTATTATTATTTTAAAAGTTATTTATAAAATAAATCATAAATAATTAAAAAAATTATAAATGCATATTTATAAAAAATTTAACCAATTTTAAGAAAGTTGATAATAAAAAAATATATATAAACATTTTTTTTTTAATTATTATAATTATTTTTTTTTTAAATATAACATTATCTTAATAACTAACAAAATATAGTTGTAAAAAGATAATTATGCCACTTTTTTAGATTAGAAAGTTAGTACGCACTAAAATAGTAACGCTTAAAATTCGTTACTCGTTAGTAGGTTTTACCCCTCGGATTTTTCTCATACAGGGCGCCTTATATATGAAAATCGATTCTTAAGGAGTAAACTCCAAAAAACTCGATAGACCGTGTCGTCTTAAATTTTGTTTCTCTCTTTCTCGGCAATAAAAAGAAAGGACGAGATAATTATATACTCAAAATGTATCACTTATGCTAAAAATGCTATGACAGTCAATAATTCGACTTAATAGAATGGTCGGCGGTAAGTGAACGCGGCAGTGGCCTAATTTATCTGTGTATACTGTTTACGGATACGCTAACAAGTTTTGGATGTGTAAACTCATAGATAAACTCAGAGTAACTGATCCTACCCAAAACTCGGTAGTTAGGTGAAACTCTAACATATGAAATCAATTTATAAAACAAAGACTGTTCTCTAAACTTAGTCTAAAAGTAATTGATAAGAATCCGTAGCTAGTTCCACAGAATAGTTACTGACTACAGAAGACTTCGTGTATCGAACGAAAATGCACATAGCCATACTTCACGTACACGTACGCACACGTGAAGCATGTCTATACAGAGTGGTGCTGACAATACGACAATAAATTAAACATCGTGTACCTGAACACATTCTCAGTGTACCCATAAAAATCATATAAATATATCCATTAGTTTAGTCACAGGAAATTATTTTTCATTTTTCACATTTTCTACATGATGTACATATTGATAAGGAAGCGCTTAGAGGTTGATGACCGCCGCATCCAGCGGTACTAAACTTTAATAATAATGGCGCGAAAAAACAAGTCGATACAGGAACGCACTGTCGCCCGCTGATCGAAGGTCATTGAACCAATATTTTAAAGCATGTTCTATTCCGTTGGCTATTTTATGCGATTTAGTTTGTCTGACATTTTCATTTTTTTATTTTTGGTGCTAGGTTTTTTTCTATGGTTCAGGATTATTCCTATGAACCAGCATCGTCTGTGTTTTCATTTATTGTCGTATTGTCAGCACCACTCTGTATCTAATGTATGATTGCAAGCGTACTTCTAGCCAGCTGGCCTATTCACTCACTTCTCGTTTTCACTGTGATATTTTACAGATAAAATTGGCTGCATTTAAATAATATTATCCCCACGGGTTGAAACACATCAGTATAATCCACGCTTGACGATGACGGTTAGTTGATAAGTGGGCATTCTTTTTCATAAATACTGAAACTCCTCCGTCCCCTGTGATGCACGTTAAACTTTGGTCCTGGCTGTTATTTGTAGATATTTGATGGTTGTTACAGAACTCTAAAATTAGTCCAGTAAATGGTTTGTGGACGTCACAATTTTTAGAATTACCCAAATATACAAATTGAATATGAGAATCTGTGATCTTCTAACAATCTTCTCTTACTCTGTCCTTCACATACTTTGTTCACTCTTCATTTCATATTCAATCTATTCTTCTGTGGAATGCTCTCTTCCTCTAGATATCAGGATGGCCGCCAGTCGGTTTGCATTTAAGCGGAAATTGCAGAGTTATTTTCGAAAAAGTTAGGGTAGAGTCATTTCAACACCTCTCTCCCAAATTTTTAGTTTTGTATATACCTACATATATATTATAATTATATATTTTGGTAATAGTATGTATATGTATATGGCTTATTTAAGTATTTATTTAAATAGTGTTAAGAGAGAGAGTTTTCATTACAATGTTTTCAATAAAAGCACCTGCTACTAATCTCTTCACCACCTGTGGTTGACTGGTAGAGAATGCCTAAGGCATTAAGTCCGCCTCTGTACATTTTTTTTGTGCAAAAGAATAAATAAATAAATATACATAGTTGGGAAAAGACTAGGCAAAATACCGTACGCCTCATGTACGTCACGTCTATGTGTGCGTGTGCCCTTTTTCACTTGTTGTAGGTATAACTATCCATTTGTAATATTCTGTGCTAATGCGATAGAGATCTTAATTAATGTCATCTAGTTTCGGCCACAGCGAGAGAATCTAAATGGTCCGTAATTGGGTCGGGTCTTAGATTTCCTCTCTCTCAAAGATGCAAAACGTATCCTATTATTGACGTTAGTGCCTGGACGTGAACGAAAATGCTTTAAGACTCATTCATTGAACATGGATTGATTTCTCCAAGATAATAATACCATAAGTGTCCCAATGCGTTGTCAAATTTCGTTGTGTACTAATGCAAGATATAGACCACTTCTCACCACCATCATCATCATTTCAGTCGAAAGACGTCCACTGCTGGACATAGGCTTCCCCCAAGGATCTCCACGACGACAGGTCCTGCGCCTCCCGCATCCAGCGGTTTCCCGGAACCTTCACTAGGTCTTCACTAGGCTTCATCTTGTCGGGGAGGTCCCCGACAAGATGAAGCCTAGTGGTCGCTACTCGAGAACCCGTCGGCCCCATCGGGCATCGGTCCTACGGGCAATCTGCCCGGCCCACTACCACTTCAGTGTTGCAATTCTACGGGCTATGTCGGTTACTCTCGTTCTTCTACGGATCTTCTCATTCCTGATTCGATCACGCAGTGAAACCACAAGCATAGTCCTCGACAATTGCCCTTTGAGTGACCTTCTTATAAGGCCCAATGTAGCGACCACGTCTCAATTCCATAAGTCTTCACTGGCAACACATCATCTCTCATCATCATTCATCATCACTTCTCTTAAAGAGAAGGTATTAACATTGATCACCACTGCTTCTCAGGACGAGTTGGGGATTTTAGACGTAAAGGTAGTTCAAGCAGACTCTTTAATTAATTTGCCCATTACAGATAAGGTTATCCCAAAATTACCTCCAAAATTCACTCTCCATGTTTATTTACGCATGACGACAGTGAACATTTGTTTATATTACGGTTTTTTGGCGAAATAAAAAGCAAACATGGAATCCTCGTAATGAATATGCAACATCACGCGTTTGTCTGTACAAGGTCGTGTGGCATTTTAATGTTTGTAGATACGGACAGCAGCACATCTACGGCTACTACAAATGATCAAATTTCTTTATTAGATTTTCTACTTTATTTCTAAAGCGTTAAGGCCCAAGGTTGATTGGGAATTATTGACAGCTTGAAGATAGCTTAACCTACTACCGTCCGTACATTTTTATTAGTAGACTTATAAGGGTGGCGGCATAAGAATAGTCAAGCCATGCCAAGCCATTGTTTCGTGAGTGTCGAAAAGTTGCTCGTGACCTCGAGATATTGATTGACCACCAGGATGGTATTCGCGTAATTCTACAGCTTATTTAACGGTATTAGATCTGTATAGATTTTTTGCTTTTCCCTTCATATGGCAGAATCAGAACCTGAATCATATTGATAATCCACTGATTCATATGTTGAAAATGTGTCTTCTCCACAACATATATAACGCAAGGAATGTTGTCGAACTGTCTAAATGCTATTGCTACTAATTGTGTGTAAAGCTCATACTCTGCTTTTAGTGATTGTAAACAATTTTATGAATGATTGCAATGAATTTTTTGCCAGGCGAACATTTAAATGTATCAAGTTATGTATAATCTTATATATACTGACGCAAAATTTATGCGTAGGTGTATATAATTTTAGTCAAACAGTTGTATCTACTGGTTGATATGTTGCTTGTTGACCTAACTGATCATCTAGTAAAATAGTAGGTATTGGTAGATTAAAACGGTTAACCTTTTTTTTTTTTTTTTTTCGGGGTTGAAATCCTCATAGGATGTCCGCCGCCCTAGGGTGGGCGACGGGGTCTGTCAGACTTTACTGACTAAAACCACCCCGGTGTCTCTTCGGACCAAAACCAGAAGTGGGAACATGTGCGGCGGCCACCACTCCAGGTGGCTGACGTGACCCGAACTCCGGGTCACCGTCGGGCAACCCGGTCTCCTCATTGAGAGGAGCTGGGGGCCCCGTTTGCCTCCGGGCAAACGAGTGGGGCTAAGAGGAAGGACACCTCGCTAAAAAACCCTTGGCTGCTGCGTCTTCTCGCACTAGAAGACGTACCCAGTCCGGCCCCTCCTTATGGGGGGACCATTGTGGGCCCGCCTTTTGGCGGGAATCGCCGGCGGGGGATTGGTAGACAGGCTCTGCCATTTCCCATGACCCCACCACTCAGGCGATGTGGTTGTGCCGCTGTGGGTTTAGTGGGTATTCCCAGTTTCGGCTGGGCGAGTCCCACACACGCCCTTCGGGGTACGGTACGTAAAAGCATTACCACAGCGTCAAAAAAAAAAAGTGTAAAGAGTATCATTGAACAATTCTAAAATGAAAAAACAACGAATACAATTATCTCTGTATAAAACATCTCAAAACGTGATCGGTTCAATTCATTCAATGTTCATTATTATATTATGCGATTGACACGCGGTTTCAGCTGCTTAAGTCTCTATCCCGTAAGAATATAGCGGAATAAAATGGAATATGTATGTGTTATTCTAGATCGCAGTGTCTCAAGACAAAAGTTTTCGACCAGTGTGTGTTGCCTGTGATGACATATTGAATTGATACGTGGTCACTAACAATGGGCCTTATAAAAAAGCTGAAAGTCACTCAAAGGGCAGTGGAGAAGGCTATGCTTGGGGTTTCACTACGTGATCAAATCAGGAATAAGGAGATCCACAGAAGAACGAAAGTAACCGACATAGCCCGAAGAATTGCAACACTTAATTGGCAGTGAACCGGGCACATTGTCCGTAGGACCGATGCCGGCTGGATGCGGGAGGCGCTGAACCGGTCGTCGTGGAGATCCTTGGCCCAGTAGTGGACGTATTTCGGCTGAAATGATGATGATGATTATGATGCGTTGTTATTATAATGTTACCGTACTGCGTGCTTTGTTACCGTAAATATTCCTAACAATCTGTTCGGTAGTTTTGGCATGAAAGAGTCACAAACATCCAGACAAAGATATAAGTTAATAATATTTTTAGAGTTTACCTTATATTATAGTAAATAAATCTAATTGTTTTCTTAAGTAGTATAAGTAGGTATCAAGGACTAGGCATAAGTATTTTTCGATGACCGATCCCATTTTTGCAACCGAGGGTTCATAAACATAATAAAATGAGGACAGCAACCTCCGTATTAGACCTATGCGTAGTCAGATGGTGCCCGATTTGTACATAAATTGTATGGGTTTTATTGTAGGTAGGTAATGGTTATTGCCTCGCTTACGGTAGGTATTCGTGGTTAATGCTTATGCGAATCTCGCACCGCCTACCATCTTCTTATTCTTTTTCTTCTTCAGCCTAAAGAGGTTCTCTGGTGAACAAAGGCCTTCCCCAAGGCTTTCCACAATGACTGGTAGTGTACTTCCCGCATCCATCGGCTTCCCGCGACCTTCACCAGGTAATCAGTCCACCTTGTAGGTATTCGTCGTTAATGCTTATGGGAATCTCGCACCGCCTACTATCTTCTTATTCTTCTTCTTCTTCAGCCTATAGAGGTCCACTGCTGAACAAAGGCCTCCCCCAAGGCTTTCCACAATGACTGGTCGTGTGCTGCCCGCATCCATCGGCTTCCCGCGACCTTCACCAGGTTATCAGTCCACCGTGTTGGGTGCCTCCTATGCTGAGTCTTTCGGTACTTGACCGCCACTCCAGAACCTTACTGCCCCATCAGCCATCAGTTCTATGAGCAATGTGTCCCGCCCACTGCCTCTTAATTTTAGCGACTCGGAGAGCTATGTTGGTAACTTTGGTTCTTCTGCGGATCTCCTCATTTCTGATTCAATTGCGCAGAGAAACTACGAGCATAGCTCTTTCCATCGCCGTTTGTGTGACTTTTAGCCTTTGTATGAGGCCCATTAAGAGCGACCATGTTTCAGTTCCGTATGTTATCACTGGTTCCTCCTTGCTTGGCTCTTCTGCGGATGTCCTCACTTCTTATTCGATCGCGCCCCCGACCGCAGGTAGAGGTAAAACACCGTGGTGGTTTTAGCTGGTAAAAGTCCTCTATATCACCCACAAGGATTTCCAAGGTACAGTTGACACAGTGGTTAAGCGATTGACGATTGAGGTTATTGCTGCACGGAACGAATATCTATTTGTATGGCCTACAACTCCTATAAGTAGTTCTTCCGGGTCTGGTTGTTTGTGTTTGTAAACGCACCTTCGATTTTTTTTTTAATTTACTAGACATCAACAAACACGACGAATCACTTGGCGGCAAGACTTGGTCTTGGGTGATAACTTCTGCCGTAATTTGTGATGGAAAAAGGTAATCTGTAGCCAAAGAAAATCGGATGAAAATATAAATAAATGGATCAGAGAACGTACCTATAGATGCCACTTCGGAGTACATACCACTAACAAATTGAGTGCTTTCTTTTGATTATTGAATCAGTTAAGTGATGACTCAGTGGAACGGCCGCTATTTCATTGCGTATGTTCGAAATCAGACGACACTTTACTGTGTTTGAATTTTTCATCAGTACTGGTCTCAAAACGGTAAAGCACGTCTGTAACCCCCAATAAGATAAGCAGTGGTATACAAAAACAAAGAAAGAATGTACATTTTGTTGTGTTACATATAAAAAAAAGTTGCGTCAAATTCACGCAAACTGCAACCTAACTGCAAAACACGCAACCTACATTTCGCAAGTTACATTGAAAACCGATGTATACTTCCATGGCGCAGCGGTCAACACGCCTGCCTGCGACGTGGAGGCCCCGGGTTCGATCCCCGGCCAGGTCACGATGGAAAACGATCTTTTCCTGATTGGCCTGGGTCTTGGTTGTTTATCTATATATGTATCTATTATAAATATAGTATCGTTGAGTTAGTATCCCATAACACAAGTCTCGAACATACTTTGGGGCTAGCTCAATCTGTGTGATTTGTCCGTATATATTTATTTTATTATTTTATTCTACGGCAAGCTTATTATCTAAACCAAGCATAAAACCAGACTCGTTACCATAATCCAAGGGTTTTTTTGAAGGAAGTTCCCAATCCATTAGATAATTTTATAAAAAAAAATATTTTCTGTAAAGGGTAATTTCCGGAAAGAATAGTTACCTGAGTCAACTCTAAAAAAATGCAGTTAGAGACATTTACAATTTCAGTGGTCGAAAACTACATAATTCCCGAATCATATCCTTGCTAATATTATAAATAGGAAAGTGAGACCTCTACAACGATTTGGTTGTAGAGGTCAGATAGTCAGTCGCTTCATGTAGGTAAAACACCGGTATTTTGTTACATTGGGTTAGACTGGAAACTGACCACGACATATTTGAGAGAAGGCTAGGCAGATGATAATGGTGGAGGCAGAAGCCAACCCATTAGCATTCGTCTGCTCAACAACGTAAATAACGCAATGAACGTGACTGAATTTTCAAAGTGAAATACATTGTGATAAATGGTCACGTCATGTGTATTACGCAATTACATTATGGGCTTTTACTGAGTTTTATTACAAACAAAATACTTAAACGAAAAATTGTTATCTAACAATATGTGCCTGCAGTAAGTGTGTTGAGATCACAAGACTTACGTTACTCAATTACAGATATACAAGTAGATTTATAGAGTCAGTCGATTTATAACCTCTGTACAGATTGTATATGTCTCTAATATAAATAATTATGCGTTTACGGAATTTCATTGAAGCGTCCATGGTACACAACTTCAACTAATATAAGAGGACACAACAAATATATTTAGACATTCACGTGATTCTGTCATGGTGCGCCAGAGCCTCGTTCCTTGGTCAACAGGGTGCACCACGGGGTAGGCTTGAGTATTTTATAAAATGTTAATAAGACCCCTCACAGCCACATGCGCAGGAGTATCATTAGACCTGTCCTTCTTTATGGCAGTGAGGCGTGGCCTGTGCTTGAGCGACACAAGCAGGAGCTGCGTGTCACGAAGATGAATATGCTGCGGTGGAAGTGTGGAGTTACGCGGAAAGACCGCATCATGAACTCCCGCATCCGTGGCGGTCTTCGTGTCCGTGACATTGCAGACAAACTGCAGAAGGGTCGCCTACGCTGGTAGGCAAACCGGCATGTTACGTGGGTAACAAATGTCTTGCCATGGCGCCTCCGCTGGGCCGGAACAGGCGGGGTAGACCCAAGAAGTGCTGGCTTGACGTTGTAAGAGATGCGTGCCAACAAGCTCCTACCACAGGAGGTTAAAGATCGTGCGAAATGGAGGAGAATGTGCAGAAAAGCGGACCCCAGGCTCCAACGCGAAAGCCGCGGATGCAACCGGGATAAACGCTGAGATGATGATGACACCCACATGCACAAGAGAGGGGGGAACGAAAATAGGGAGCCCTTTGCCCAGTAGTGGGACACCAAAAAGGCTACAAACAATCATATCACTAAGATTAACGTCGAAATCAGATTTTGAATATTTGTGAATTCCTGACTTGGTCCTCTAGTTAAATTATACTGCGTAGGTACCGGTAGCTACGATCATATTTTAATTCTATTCTCATGGTATTCACGTAGGGTTAAAACTAAAACTTAATAACAAAGTCGTGAAATAGCACTTGTACCGCTATTAAATACACAAGAGATAAATATAGTCAGAATTTTAATCGATTTACATGATCATGACCCGCATTGTGTGACTATTGGATCATACATGTAACAATATGGAAAAATTATCGTGATTAATGCTATGTATACCACCTACAGGATGCCATCATACATTTAACGTGATTTTTACTTTAATACGAAACCTGAATATTGTTTTCAGTATAATCAACAGAATCAATTCCAATCATTTTTACACCATGTTATATTTCTTCCCAAATACATTTTTACACCATGTTATATTTCTTCCCAAATACATTTTTACACCATGTTATATTTCTTCCCAAATACATTTTTACACCATGTTATATTTCTTCCCAAATACATTTTTTTTAGAAATCGTTGCAGTGTGGTTACCGACCGCACACGGCTTACGGCCACCCGCGCCGTGTGCGTTGACCATATTTATGTTGGGATAAACTAGTAAGATAACAAGCTCATAACTTTGTGGTTTTTACCCGACTACGGCAAAGCAAAAGGAGGGTTATGATTTTGACAGGCTATGTATGTATGTATGTATGTATGTTCATCTGTTCCCTCGTAACTTCTAAACTACTTATCAGAATTCGACAAATGACATAAATCATTAGAAGCATCTTAATTGTCCGCTGGTTATAGGCTATATGGGGTTTCACAAAATCTAATGTGGCGCCCTCTAGCGGACAAAACATACAGAGTAAAAAAATAAAATTAAGATAAATATGGCGTGTTTGGTATCATTTGAAAGCTCTAACTTGTACATTTTGAATATATATATTGCTATATATATATATATATTGTTAGCATTTGCTCGTGACTTTACCTGTATTCATGGGCTGGTTGCATATAATTCACATCTTTTCGTTCATAGCTTTTTTTATTCCTTATCAGAATAAGATCACTGAAGTACCATTAGAAAGACCTTGATATTCTGTTAGTTATGAGCTATAAAGCTTGTCACCAAAGGACATTGCTAAAATTCCATACATTGAATGCCCCAGAATTGACAGCAATAAGAAAATGCTAGTTGTGTTTGGAATGATTCATGTAATCATATCAGATATTTGTTGATACACGGACAAGCTTAGGAACCGAGTATCAAACTAAAATGTGTTTGATTTTGAGGTTATATATTGTAAAGAAAACTGAATAGATTTATTATTTCTTTTACGTTTAGTAAGAAAATGAATGTAATCATCAAATGTGTAAATAATACAAGTAATTTATAGTCTAGCCTTTTACCAATTATTTTGGGGTCAGCGTCCAGTCTAACCGGACGCCGCTGAATATCAGTGTTTTACATGGAGCGACTGCCATCTGACCTTCACAACTGTTACTCGTGTAATCCAGTAACAAAAGTGAACACTCACTACTCTGCACAAAGGCAAGGAAGCGAGTAACAATTTTTTTTTTTTAATTCTTTCCGTTCTTCTGAACGGAAAAGGCAAAGGCATAGTACGCCATACAGCCTAGTCTTTAGTAATTTTTTTCTTGAGTAAGTTTCTATCCTAACTTATCCTAGCTTAACTTAACTAATCTATCTCCTTTCTTTTCCTGCGGGAGGCCGACAAGAAAGAATTTGGAGTAAGGACATGATGTGGCCACTGTGCTACATTATTTCACTGTTCTTTATAAATTATTCACTGAATGCACTTTTACTACATAAATCACGCGATTTTATTTAGTAAACAACACTATAAATAATTTTAAAAGTCCAATGAAAAATGAGCGTGACACTCATCCCGCCAAAAAAAAAAATCGCGAGTAACAAACATAACAAAACAATTGGAGATGTCACTCATTTCCGCATCTGTAGAATCGATACCGCTATTTGAACTAACGATTTGAGAATCGATTTTGTTTAATATCGATAAAAACACTATTATTACGCTATTTTACAGATTGCGTTTAATGTATTTTGATAACAAATGTTTTATCGACAGCTGTATATACATTAAATAAAACTTCATGTTTTTTAATTCATAAATACAATTATTAAACTATCGATTTCGTAAAAACAAGAAGCAACATCTCTAAAGCTCTTGACATAGCGGCAATTTATATGACAGACAAATTGTTTAGTAGTTACAAGGCTTTTAATTATTCGTTTTAAACCCACGCTTGTCCGTTAACTATGGATATTTGCATATAATATAAAAAAATGAAAGAAAAATTATAATGCAGGACATTTATTTGTCCATGCTGGGTCGAATTTCGGCGATCTCCTTTAGTATTGCGCCCTCTAGCGGACAAAAAGTTCTATGTGAATATAAAATTAAAATAAATACGAGTATACCTACCGTGTTTAGACGTGAAAGAGCTTCACGAGTACTTTATGCTTGTACATAATTACAAGAATGCTTTAATAATGTTAAATATGAGCGATAAGAGTAAAGCCCGGATCACGGGAACTGTGAATCGCTATAAGCAATGTAGAGCAGTGTGAACATTAATAGAATATGTAATGCACTAATGAAAACGACATAAGCTGGGAGTAACTCCACGCGGTGAAGGCGGAAACAGTTTGATAACTGGCTAAAACTCCCACAAAAATGTCCTCTGCACTATATGCCTTCGGGCTTATGTTGTTATATGTGCGTGTAGATGTAATATGTCAAGTACCTAGTTTTTAGTTCATCAATTTAACTTTTGGTAATATTATGCGCCACAAATACACTTTAACACCAAAATAGTACAAATAATAAAAAGTAAAAACTAAAACCCAACTACGACAAAAAACGACGCTGAAAAAGTATAAAACAAGATTTTCAGAATACTGAACCTAACAAAGTTGCTAATGTAGTTGCAAGTAAATGGACACAGTAGACTCTACCAAGATGCCTTCGTTGTAAATTGACAATAATGTCATATATTACTATTCTGAAGTATGTAATATTCACTATGTAGAGATAAATTTTCATGTTTGGAAAGGCGTAGTCACACGTCGTCAAGGTGCTACGATATGTAACGTGTGACTACGCCTTTCCAAACATGAAAATTTCACTACATTAGCAACTTTGTTAGGTTCAGTATTCTGAAAATCTTGTTTTATACTTTTTCAGCGTTGTTTTTTGTCGTAGTTGGGTTTTAGTTTTTACTTTTTATTTAAATTATCTGGTTATGAGAACTCATCCCACGCTCGCTTCACCTAAATTTGTACAAATAAACAAAATTGATGTGTCTGTTTGAAATATCCAGATCAGAGCATTTTACTAAATACGTATCAAATAATATACGGTATGTATAACTAAAATATTGTTTTTAATTTGTATCTGTCTTCTCTTTGTTCAGAAAAATCTCCGAAACGGCTGAACCAATTTTGACACGACTGTTACTAGCACATATGTATGTAGCTGATTTTACTAAGAGTAAATGAATAACTTTACTTCTTATACTTATTAGAAAAAAATAACTAATTTTATTTATTTCTAAAATAAAAGTAGCCTTAAGGTTCCGTGAAACACTAAGGTATGGGTTGGGCAAAAAACCCCATGAAATCCACTTTGTGTTACAGCTAGTACATATTATAAAACCAAGTCACTTTTTGTGTTTTACTTTGATATTTGAGACTATACAATGGAACTTGATGCGGTTTTTGCCGTCGTTTATAGTATGGAAAAATAGTAATGCTCTATGCTACAAACTCCTATAAAAGGATGTAGGAGAATTGGAAAAAAAAATGAAAGTATCGTATGAAGGATATACCCATCCTTGAAAGAATTCCGTCATTATTTCTGTGTCATATGGAAAACTAGTTGAAAGTCTACATTGAGGGCTAAAGATAGCTTTAGCAATATCCTTTAGTTGGGAAACTACGCAATTTGTGAAGGAAATATCAGTCTCGTGATATCGTGACGAAGTAAATGAGTTTTTGATACGTAAAGCTAGATGCTGAACGTCGCTTATATAAGGTATTTTTTTGTTTATGCGAAACCTGAATATAGTTTATTCAGAATAAGCAACTAAATCGATTCCATTTTACATCGTGTTATATTTTTTTCCCAAATCTACCTAAAATAGATTCCAGTTTGGTTACCAAGCAGACGCACACCACAATTCACAGCAGATCATAGCGGTCACTAGCGCGTGCGCACAGCGGGATGGCCCTCGCCCCGTTGTACGGGGGGTCAACAGCCCCTTTAGTCGACCGGAAGCAACAGATTAATTCATACTCATTGATTCATACTATATACATTTTATTACGTAAGGCGAACCCGCGTAGTGCCCCTATATAATTGTTTTATTGTATTCAAACAAACATTATTGGGTAACGTGTAACAATGTCATTTTCATACACAAACGTCCAATACACATAAATGGTACGTACTTTAGCGATTTGTGGTGATAACGTATCATGGTAGTGCAACGGTATAAGGAGCAGTTCGGCATCAGGCCCAATTTCAACACAAATGCGAGAATACCTAACTAAACCAAGGATAAGATGAACAATGGATCACTCACGGCGAACCAGTGCAGTAGCCACCAAAGTCACCACATGTGACTCCCTTTTGTACCAAATGGAGCTTTAGAAAAAATAGAATTAAAAAAATTAAAAGTGAATTTGACACAGTTAAAAACAATAATTAAGTATATTTTAAGCGAGAATTGCAACACTAAAGTGGCAGTGGGCTGGACTGGACACATTGCCCGTAGGACCGATGCCCGATGGGGCCGACGGGTTCTCGAGTGGCGACCACGCACCGGAAGACGTAGCGTGGGTAGGCCCCCGACAAGGTGGACTGACGACCTGGTGAAGGTCGCGGGAAACCGCTGGATGCGGGAGGCGCAGGACCGGTCGTCGTGGAGAACCTGGGGGGAGGCCTATGTCCAGCAGTCGACGTCTTTCGGCCGAAATGATGATGATGATGATGATGGTTTTAAGCGAGCGGTTGCGCCGCGCGATGACCATGCATTTATAGGGACA
Organism: Sesamia nonagrioides; assembly: GCA_017933935.1. Lineage (NCBI taxonomy): Eukaryota > Metazoa > Arthropoda > Insecta > Lepidoptera > Noctuidae > Sesamia > Sesamia nonagrioides. Next base: position 198,092 of record JADWQK010001094.1, read on the forward strand.
ACCAGCTTATAACATTGCGATTTTTCATGATCCCTTTTTGTTTTTCTTTTTTTTTTTACATAATAAATTCTATACATAAAAACACTGGACAAATAACGACGTATTATACGAGTTTTAAACTTTTTAAGCTAGTGCTTAACCGGGACCCCGCCTGATGGTAAGCAGTAATGCAATCGTTGATGGTAAGGCGCACTAGTTTATTAAGAGCCCATTCACTTTAGCCTTGAAGACACTTAAATCGTAATTAGAGGGGAAGACCGTCGAAAATTGTCCCAGTCCCTCGATACGCGGTAAAAAATACGAGGCGAAGCGCTTCGTCCGAATCGTAGCAACGTATGTTTAGGGTGGATATTCGCCGTACGACGGGTCGTTCGATGATGGAACGGGAAATACATTCACATAATTCAGACACCAGTCTGAATTATGTGATGTATTTCCCGCGCACACGCTCTAATATGCATTCTATAGAATACCAAAAGGCTGCCCTACGCCTGTGTTTCATTCGAAATTCCAGTCCTATTTGAACCTAGCTTATGTCACATTGCAATATTGTTGACATATGCATGATCCAACGGCGCTATTGCGTGGTTCTATCATGCATCGGAGGCATGTGTTCAATAGTAGACTGATTGATTAAACCACTATCTGTTCTGTGGATTAAATTTACCCTGAGATCATAGTCATGTCAATGCATTGAGCTTGGCCAATGTTAGACTATCGTTGGTTTATTGCATTGTTGTTTATACGATCACTCAAATTCCTTGTTTAGCTTTAACTACCTAATCATTTAGACCGAAATTTATAATTGTTATTAGCTGATGCTACGATTTAATTTCTAATAGGATTTCATTTGACAGAAATTTAGACAAATATATGACGGCGCATGACTTGTGAATATTGTGATCTGTTTTATCGTATCAGTATCAATTAACCGTAAATTACTCTACTATTTTTTGAAGTCGATATTCGGATTAATTATGGTTTTTATTAAGAGCGGTTAACACCATGGAGCGAATGATAACATCGACTGGAGTTGCGTTTGACGTAGCGATCGACCGTTGGCGGCGAGCATTCTTTGCTCAAGCTTCGATCGAGCGGGTTGGTCATACTCAAACCTAGTGGCTCATCTGTTTTAATCTGAGATTATCATTGTAATCCCTTAATATTAAAGTGATCTAACTGTCTGTACAGTTAAAATAATAAGAATCGAACATCACACTATAGTTATTTAGTTATTTTTCAACGTTTTATCGAAATACCGCCCACGATGGACGACAATCATGGGATGAGAAGACACTTCAATTATCCGGAACTTCGGCATCGCCTTCCAGACGGTGTTTCCCCTACATATATGTTTATGGAAAAATAAAATGATCTCCTACATAATAAAGCTATTGAGCTTTATTAGAAGTCGTAGCGTAAATTGTTACGCTACGACCTCTAACATTTTTATAACTTACTAGCTTTCCGCCCGAGGCTTTGCCCGCGTGGAGTTCGGTTATATCGCGCTGTTTAGATTTCCCTCGGGAACATCAAATTATTTCGGGATTAAGGGTAGCCTATGTTCATTCTCAGGGTCTAAAGATTGTGTGTGCCAAATTTCATCAAAATCGGTTGAGAGATTTAAGCGGGAAAGCGTAACAGACAGACAGACAGACAGACGATCCGGACGAAGCGTTTCGCCTCCTCCTTTATACCGCGTACATCGAGGGACTGGAACAATTTGCCAGCGGCGGTGTTTCCGTCGGACTACAATTTGAGTGTCTTCAAGGCTAGAGTGAATAGGCTCTTAATAAACTAGTGCGCTTTACCATCAACGATTGCGTCACTGCTTACCATCAGGCAGGATAGCGGTCAAGCGCTAGTTTATAAAAAAAAAAAAGACAGACAGACACGAGTTACTTTCGCATTTATAATATTAGTATGGATAACATGCCACCATTAATAGTTTCCTGAGCGAGTTCTCAGACCAGTGGGATGCCACTCTGCTGCGCTATTGGATAAGAAACAATAGCAGGGCCTTTTTTTTTGTTTGGGATAGGAAATCATCAAATGACCTCTTTCCCTCTGGACGGAGCAGAAGGGTGTATCGGACTTTTACTGACTAAAACCCACCCGTCAGTAAAAGTCTGACACGCCATATACGAGGGCCTTAGTCTGTTATATAAATTTGTTTATATAAAGAAGTAATAGTTCGAACAGTCGTTTCGTAATAGAAGAATGGTTAGTAGAAATAATTTTCTAAAAATTACTACTGAATTCGAACATTTATATTAATAAATGTTCGAATTCAGTATGCGAAATGTCAGTGATTGACCACTGGAAAGTCATAATGACGCCAGTTTGTTAGTAGATTACGAAACTTGTTAAAACTGATCATATTGATATCACGGACCCCAGCTGATATTTTTGTATTTATGCCTTAGGTATTCTCTACCAGTCAACTACGGGTGGTAAAAAGACTAGATGGCAGGTGTTTTAGTTGAAAAAATTATAAGGAAAAAACTCTTAACGCTTTTTAAATAAATACTTAAGTAAGCTAACATACTATACTATTACATACATAATACATACATACTATTACCATCATATACTTATAATATATACAAAACTTGGAACTTGGGAGAGAGGTGTTAGGAGGGCCGAGGAATTTGGAAAATCGGTATTTGAAGAAACTATTGCTGTCGCGCTGCTTTCAGCCTCACCCGGTAAAGTATGAAAAGAACAGGTGCATCTCAGGCTGGATTTTACCTACAAAAACGTGGACCAAAAGACGTTTCGTATTCCGCTGTTTTCTTTTTCAAAACACGACAAATCTCAATTATTTTAAACTACTTTCAATTTCGAATCGACAATAGATTCCACGATAAAACTGTACAAAACTATAGAAAATCATAGCTTATTTCATAATGATTTCAGTGATATACGGTGTGTCAAGCTGCGCTCTTTAATTTCAGAGCTATCGTAGTTTTAGTGAACGCGATTTCGGAAATGCGCACTCTGACAGATATCCGCGGAGTTGCGCAATAGAGGTGTAACATTACAGAGGTTAATTAAGTTTCGTAAAAAGATCAAATGAATGGAGGCACGTATAATCACGGTATAAAATTGTAGAAAAAAATTGCGCTCAAAGCATTATCAACGAAGAAAACAGCGGAATACGTTTGTATAGGGAAAGCGCCACTAGAGTTCCCTCTTAAGATGACGCTACCCTAATTATTTTATGTGTCCCTTTTTGTGTGTCCCACAAACACTACTTATTATTTTGTTGATACACTAAAGATTCAGATCTGAGACTTTGAATTTGATAAATATAAAGGCCCACTTTCATCTCCTGAACATCAGAAAAATCTTGGCAGTACACCTTTTTCAATGAACCGATAAAAAAGATTAATAGTCGGTAAGTATGAAACGATAAATCCTTGTTAGTCATGTTCTAAGTAACTTATTTGTGTCGAAATACAATTTATGAGCTTACAGTAGAATGTATTAAGAGGGGAGGGGGGGGGGCGGAGGGACCAGCGACCTAATTGTGTAGAACGCTATTATTCACAATTTGAATCATATTGCACATCCATTGCTCTATAAGTTTGAAAAATGTATCTGTTCGGCGACGTAAATAGCATAATGAATGTTGTTGAACTGTCGAAATGAAACCCATTGCTACTGATAGCCTATCATCATCTCAGCGTTAATCCCAGTCGCATCCGAAGTTTTCAGCTTTGGAGTCTAGGGTCCGCTTTACCAGCCTAACTGCTGATTTTGGCTAAGATTCGATATTTTCCATGAAGCGACTGCCGTTTGACTTCCACAACCCGAAGGTGATATCGAAGCATTGCAATCAAACCAATTTTTGGACCTTTGTGGGCTCCAACAACCGGTAACGACTGCCACTAGATGTTCGTATGGCAACCGGGACCAACGGCTTAACGTGCTTTCCGAGGCACGACCAGACCAGTGAAAATATTCATATTCATGCATACAAAATAAGTTTCATGAACGTCGCCGGCCGGCGGACCCCACCTTTATCTAAATCCACCATTAACCCTTGAATCCGACAACAAAAGTGAAGAGTGTTTATCGTAGAGGCCTCCACACATCACGCGGAGTGCATCGCTGGATATTGCCGTAAGTCCCTGCTCCCTTCCTACCCATACATTTCGTACTTCTCAGAACGTGTTTGTGTAAATTTCCCAGAAATTTGCGCCTCGGGACGCAGTTCAATTGTCGAAGGAAATAATCAACAACAATATCAAACACATGCATTTATAGGGACAACCAGCTTATAACATTGTGATTTTTCATGATCCCTTTTTTTTACGTAATACATTCTATACATAAAAACACTGGACAAATAACGTGTGTTAGTGTGCTAGTGCTTAACCGGGACCCCGCCTGATGGTAAGCAGTAATGCAATCGTTGATGGTAAGGCGCACTAGTTTATTAAGAGCCCATTCACTCTAGCCTTGAAGACACTTAAATCGTAATTAGAGGGGAAGACCGTCGAAAATTGTCCCAGTCCCTCGATACGCGGTACAAAATACGAGGCGAAGCGCTTCGTCCGGATCGTAGCAACGTATGTTTAGGGTGGATATTCGCCGTACGACGGGTCGTCCGATGATGGAACGGGAAATACATCACATAATTCAGACACCAGTCTGAATTATGTGATGTATTTTCCGCGCACACGCTCTAATATGCATTCTATAGAATACCAAAAGGCTGCCCTACGCCTGTGTTTCATTCGAAATTCCAGTCCTATTTGAACCTAGCTTATGTCACATTGCAATATTGTTGACAGATGCATGATCTAACTGCGCTATTGCGTGGTTCTATCATGCATCGGAGGCATGTGTTCAATAGTAGACTGATTGATTAAACCACTATCTGTTCTGTGGAATAAATTTACCCTGAGATCATAGTCATGTCAATGCATTGAGCTTGGCCAGTGTTAGACTATCGTTGGTTTATTGCATTGTTGTTTATACGATCACTCAAATTCCTTGTTTAGCTTTAACTACCTAATCATTTAGACCGAGATTTATAATTTTATTGTTAGTAGCTGATGCTACGACTTAATTTATAATAATAATAATTTCAGAGCGGCGTCCAATGATTGTTGACATAACCATCCCGCATGATGAGAACCTCGTGAAAACCGAGAAAGATAAACAAATCAAGTATCTTGACTTGGCTCACGAGGTTGTCGACATGTGGGAAGTGGATTCAGCAATTATTGTATCAATAGTCGTGACAGCCAATGGCTTAATAGCCAAGAGCCTCGACCAACACCTCAGGAGGCTCTCGTTAGGCAGCTGGATCAAGGGCTTGATTCAGAAAGCGGTACTGCTGGACACGGCTCGCATCGTCAGGAAGTTCCTCTCTCTGGAGCCCTGACCGCCGGTAGCTTGGACCCTGTTCCCAATATCGGTGGGCTACTATTTTTTATATTTTTAAATGTTTTTGTTTTTACCCGACTGCCAGGAGGGTTATGTTTTTAGCTCCTATCTTGTATGTTCTTTATTTATACAAATATTTAAAAATGTAAATTATATGTAAGTAAAATAAATAAACGAAATATTTTTTTTTTTTATTCAAAGACAACAATGGTCCAATGGTTAGTAACTTATCTACAAAGGGTTAGTAACACTTAAAAACTAATCATGCCTGCCGCACAAGCAATGCTAACCAGCGCCTAAGCACCGGCGCATTGTACTTGTCGGCCATGGCCTGTAGGATTCTGTTAGCGCTGGTCCTAGTTCTACTTAGCAACGAGGCCGCTTTTTTCCTCATGATGGCATGAAATCATCCACCCACGCTAAAGCGAACATGCCGGACGCACTGCAGTACCTAGGTAACCCTAACAGCACCCTAAAACCATTATTATATTGCACATGCAGGGCGTCTAGAGCCTTCCGCGTACAGTTAACCCACAGACCACCCGTGTAGAATGATTGACAAAAAGCTTTGAACAAAGTGATATAATAGTGTTATAATAGCATTTCATTTGGCAAAAATTTTAACAAATATATGTTTATGGTAAAATAAAATGAGCTCCTATATAATAAAGCTCAATTTGCGCTACGACTTCTAACATTTTTACAACTTACTAGCTTTCCGCCCGCGGCTTTGCGCGCGTGAGGTTTGGTTATATCGCGATTTTTAGATTTCCCTCGGGAACATCAGATTTTTCCGGGACAAAAGGTAGCCCATTCCTTTCTCAGGGTCAAAGATTGTTTGTGCCAAAATTATAATCAAAATCGGTTGAGAGGTTTAAGCGGGAAAGCGTAACAGACAGACAGACAGAGTTACTATCGCATTTATAATATTAGTATGGATAACACGCCACCATTAAGGCGATTAGTAACGACGATGACCTTGCGCATCTGGGCGGGGCTAGGCAGAAACCCCCGCGCATCCCGCATCATATTTACGTGTACGTTCCCTACTCGCTTGCTTCGAGCGCGGACGTCTCGCAACAAACGTAGAATGCCATACCATGTCTATAAAGTATACTATTCTGTCTAAAAAGTACCTAATATAGAAAGAATTACGTGGAATCAAAACTCATGCCCTAAAGTGAAACATATTAGGTAATTACTTTTATTATGTTGTTTTCGATACTGCGTTGCAGGGATTTTTTTATTTAAAAAAGGGAAAACAAATATTAATTTATAAAAATGATTAATGCAAAATGGGAACCGGTTTATTCTTTTTTATTTATAGTTATTATTTAGCATTTAGCGTTTTTGGTATAATTCCCATTGATACTTACCAGGACTTAAAAAAAATCCCGGAAACTCCATCATCTAAATAAAACTCACAGGTCAGACTAAAATAGGTGCATATTATTTAGAATACATATTGTTTAAAAATTTTGTTGACCAAATTTTAGGTAATGAACACCTGAGACTAATGAACTTAAAGAATGAAAAAAAGAAATTGTTTTAATTTACCTACTAGAAAAAAAAATTGGGGAAATTTAATCAAGTTTCATATGGATTAAATTACAAGTATCAATTATATATTTTTTTAGGGAAGGAAAATATTATTGTTTTCTTAATTTTTATTGGAGGAATGAACAGGGTATGGCCTTAGAAATAGGGCATGCAATTAGCGTAATTTTTGTTTTACCGGTAAAAAAACGGTAATTGAAATATTTTTACCGGTAAACCGGTAAAAACGGTAAATTTATATTTTTTTTTCCAAAATATTAATTATTTGATTGGGTAGTCTTAAAGCAGAAAATAAATAAGTACACAAGGTACAATGGTAGTGAACATGTTACATATTGCTTAAAATGAGCATATAAACACAATTTTTAAAACCATGACCTTTTCTTTGGCGCAGTCAAGCGTAAATGTAGCACCTTTAGATTAATTTAGACAATTTTCATTTTCAAAACGCAGCCAGCCAACGAATGCTGGTAAATCTACATCAAGCCCGTGGAGAACCCGGAAATAACCTCAATATAGCTTGCTAAACCTCCATGCGATCTTCAGTGTCAAGTAGGTATACTGGCTTGCACCAGTTCTTTTTAGCCAAGGCAAGGAGAGCGGAGTGATTCCCTTGTCAACCGCGACCACATCTCGATGCATTCCCACGTCGGTTTTTAGGAAATATTCCCTGAGACTGCATATCTCGCGATTGTGGAGGGTCTTACCATTTAAAAAGCTTCAACTTTCTCTTTTTCGCGGGGTATACACTAATACAGCCTCATAACCGATGTCAGTGGGTGATGCAATTGAATTGTAGTCAGCACCGTACGGACCCTCCTATCCAGGGTGTCGACTTCGGTCCGAGTCCATTTTAGTATGCTGAAAGAGTACATAAAATCGGGATGATCCAACCGTTGAAGGCTCGTACCTTATTTCCGCTTAATAGAAGACTATTTATTACTTTTTTCAGCGACGCGAAGATGAATATGAGATGCAAAACGTTTCTTCAGCGATTGCTTCATACCAGTAACATTGATACGTTGGGTATCAATGTTACTGGTATAAAGCATTCGACATACCCAATATTTATAGGTTTCAGATGCAGAGAGCGCTCTAAGGTTTACGGAACGTGAGTTGGGTTCCCATGGATGCCGCAATCTCTCCTCGCTTTACATGCATGACCACACATTTATCCACACAAAATTCCATCCTGATAACGCTACTGAAAGTTTCAGTAATTTTCATTAGCTCCTTCAGTTGAAATTTGTGGGGAGCAATGAATTTTAAGTCACTCATGTAAAGGAAGTGCGATATAACCTGACCACCTCTCCTCAGCCGATAGTCTAGACGTGTATTCTCCAGCAGTGTACTTAGAGGATTCAAGGCTAAGCAAAATCAAAGTTGGCTCAAAGTATCGCCCTGGAATAGACCTGGCTCGGATCGCTATTCCTATGAATATCTCGATATCCAGGATAGCGAAGGACCGTCCTCCATTAGCCATACACGTCATCAAGATGGTGTGCAGAGTTGCATCAACTTTATAGAACTCCATCACCCGCATGAGCCTTGTATGTGGCACCAAGTCATAATAGGCCTTATTATATAATAATAATTATTATTATTCATTTATTTCTCCTCACAATGTTTTGTTTATAGCTAAAACCGTACAATTACTCAGTCTAGTATTTGTTACATATGTGAGGAGCTGAAGTCCGTGAAAGGCAATATCAAAAAAAAAACTATTCAACATGTCGATAGATCCTTTTGGGAACGACGAACTTGTCGGGTAATGGCCATGTTATTAAGGAGTAGCTCCTTAGTACCGCGGGAGCCGCTCCTACATCCATTTTGAGAGGCAGACATGATGAGTTGCTATCAATATGTTTGTTAATTTTAACTTTAAAATTGGATGTAAGAACTTTAAAGATGGTCGGTAAACAAGTGACCGGCCAATAATTTTTGGGTTCCGCAGTGCTACCTGATTTACGGAGCAGGTGGGTTACTCTAGTTGTTAGGAACTGAGGTAGCGAACCAGACTCAAGCGAGCGTGCAACATTGAAAACCATTTGATCCAAAAAAGCGACAGGCACCAAACAGATACTGCGCCAGAATGAACACATGGCATCGTCATCCAGTAGGTAAGTGTCAGCCACCTTGGTCTGGTCGATAAACCCACCATTCATTGTTTTAGAAAGTGCGATTCTGGGTGTACCGTACATTTTCTGCTTCAGGATGTCGATGTGCTCCCTGACAGGTTAGGTTGGTTAGGTAGGTTGGTATTTGTACCTGAAAATACCCGCCTTACAAACCGTATCACTCTAGGACGAGTATCACATTCCCTGAAGCAGATTAGTTTACCGATAAGTGTTCTGGCCCCACCAATACGGTATTCAATCCTGCACTGCCAAGCTAGTAAGACTGGTTACGTTCGTCTAGCTCTGGAGTCATTGGAAAATTTGACATGAGTTCGATAGTCGTTGTACAGTACAGTTATACAAACTAATGAATGACACGAATCGTCACAAACGCTTACGTCAAAGCTACTTTTAAGTGTCAAACATTACATATAATGGAAAGTTTGACGTATGCGTGAATAAATGAACAACTTTGCCCAAAACATAAAACCGGTAAATTACCGGTTTTATATTTTTTTACCGGTAATTTTATAGTTACGAAAAAAGACGAAAGGAGAAAAGGCGGTAAAAATGAAAACCGGTAAACCGGTATTGCATGCCCTACTTAGAAATAACTTTAACCCGAAGGAATCTAGAAGCGCGATATAACCGAATCATACTAATATTATAAATGGGAAATTGTCATACTAATATTATAAATGGGAAAGTGAGTTTGTTTGTTCTGCTTTCACACTGTAACTACTGAACCGATTGCTTTGAAATTTTGTAGACGTAAAGTTAGAAATCCGGATTAAATGATAGGGTACTTCTTATCCCGGAAAAATTTGGTGTTCCCGAAGGAAATCTGAAAAGCACGATATAATCGAACACCACGCGGGCGAAGCCGCGGGCGGAAAGCTAGTATCAAAATAAAGCATCATATAAAATCACGTAAAGCGTCCCAGCGCGGCAATAAATGCAAACATTCAATAATTATACACAAAATCACTAAAAATACTTCGTTGCACTCGAAGTACTTAGTGTTACAGCTTGCGCTTCCCGCCCATCTATGAAGCTATACTTAGTTTCATAATTATTTTATATTGATCGTAGTTGCGTAATTATTTATGTTAATTTAAATTTATTATGATTACTTTAAATTACTTGGGAGGATTTTAAAACCTTAGTTTATTCTAAAATCACACTTGGAAGTACACTTCCGGTCTTTCGGCCATTATTTTATTAATTTTAGAATTATTGATGCAACTTCCGATTACCGCCAACTTTTATTATAAATTCCTCTCGAACATTAGTCTTCCCGCCCATCGGATATTTATTTATTGAATCAAGCATTGTTCAAATAAATAAATATAAACAACTTTCGATATTTTAGGTTAATCCAAATATCTGTACACAATTATTGACAATTACTAGCGTTACTATTAACTTTTTCTTAATTTTATTCAATACCTGATAATTTCCGTTTCCGTTGTCTATTAGTTTTGTGACTATTCGTTAGTGTTTTGACTCAATGGTGTATAAAAGCTACTGATGTCTGTACTGTTGATCATTAATTAAACAGACTTGTACTGGATCATACTACGTCGTTATTATTTTCCACGCTTCTGAAGCATGTCTTTACATTAGTATCCAAGGGTGCGCGGAGCAAAAAGTGACACAGCCTCCTCTCACGAGCGCTGGCGCGAGACTGCCGGCCGACCCGCGCCCGCGTCCCGCATAGAGCCCCTCTGAACCTCGCAAGGCGGAAACTCGTACGGACACTCATTTTTATTACTTTTCTTATTAAATATTTCATCAATTTTAAAATAGAACTATGATTCTATAGCTCTTACAGATACACGTTACTGCGAGTAAGAATATTTAAAAAAGTCTAAGCGCTTTAAGAGAAATATCGATTTAAAAGTTAAAAAACGCCGTGTAGAAATATTTTTCTTTTGACGTAAATATAGGCCGTATAGAAAATAATAAACACTAAATATGTTGTGCTTGAATCTATGATTATAATATATTTTTTTCAAAATTTTTGATCAAGCCATTCTGGAGGAATAAACTTTGAAAGATGAGCGTTTTTGGCCGCTCGAGGGTATCTATCCCCTTAATAGTTTCATGAGCGAGTTCTCAGACCGGTGGGATGCCCCTCTGCTGCGCTATTGGTTATGAAACAATACCAGGGCCTTTTTTTGTTTGGGATGGGAAATCGTCAAATGACCTTTCTCGCTCTGGACGGAGCAGAAGGGTTTATCAGACTTAATGACTAAAACCCACTCGTCAGTAAAAGTCTGACACGCCACATACAAGGGCCTTAGTCTGTTATATAAATTTGTTTATATAAAGTTGTAATAGTTCGAACAGTCGTTTCGTAATAGAAAAATGGTTAGTAGAAATAATTTTCTAAAAATAACAACTCAATTCGAACATTTATGAATATGGAGCGGAGTGTTAGTGATTGACCACTGGAAAGTCATAATGACGTCATTTTGTTAGTAGATTACGAAACTTGTTAAAATTTATCATAATAATATCACTGATCGACCATTCTAACACTATTGTAATAGCAGACTAGAACCCCAGCTGATATTTTTGTATTTATGCCAGCCATGTTCTCTACCAGTCAACCACGGGTGGTGAAAAGACTAGATGGCAGGTGTTTTAGTTGAAAAAATCCTAAGGAAAAAAAACTCTTAACACTATTTAAACAAATACTTATAAAGGTAAGCTATATACCTACACATACATACTATTACCATAATATATATGACGGGGTAATAACCGTCAGGAAGGCGTGGCCAAAGGTTCCGGATAATTGAGTCGTCTTCTCATTCGCATGAGCATCCATCGTGGGCAGTATTCCGAGAAAACGTTGAACAATAACTATAGTGTGATGTTCGATTCTTATTATTTTAACTGTACAGACACTTAGATCGCTTTAATATTAAGGGATTACAATGATAATCTCAGATTAAAACAAGAGCCAATAGGTTAGAGCGCGTGCTTTTCCGTCGGCAGCTGTCAATGGTATGACAGTCGCCAGCCCTTCAAATCACGCACACTACCCTATTCGGTGTTACTCGCTCATATTTTAAATTTACTTGAATCGAGTCGACTAAAACAATATTGATTAAATCGAGTTATGATCTTTCTTATTAGTCTTAATAATCAGCGCGCCGTCATATAGATATACTTATTATATACAAAACTAAAACTTGGGAGAAAGGTGTTAAGAGGGGACTCTAGTGCCGAGGAATTTGGAAAGTCGGTATTTGAAGAAACTATTGCCGTCGCGCTGCTTCCAACCTCTCCCGGTAAAGTGTGAAAAGGATAGTTGCAGCTCAGGCTGATTTTACCTACACAAACGTTGACCAAAAGACGTTTGGTATTCCACTGTTTTCTTTTTCAAAACACGACAAAACTCAATTTGGAGCAATCTCTATATATCAAAAATTAGAGGAAAAGTATACTTATGCTTCTATTATTTTCTTTTTTGTCAAAAACTTATCATGTTTGTCTAATAGTCATCTGAATATTACTGTAAAAATGGGCTATTTTTCGCGATTTTGCAGTATCGTATTTCTTTTATTAGTTAATTTTCGTAAAAACTCAAATGATAGAGGCACGTATAATCACGGTATAAAATTGTAGACAAAAAATTGCTCTAAAAGCATTATCCAAACAGCAGAATACGTTTGTATAGAGAAAGCACCACTAGAGTTTCCTCTTAAGATGACTCTACCCTAATTATTTTATGTGTCCCACAAACACTTCTTATTATTTTGTTGATACTAACATTAAGGATTCAGATCTGAGACTTTGAATTTGATAAATATAAACGCCCACTTTCATCTCCTGAGCATCAGAAAAATCTTGGCAAACCTTTTTCAATGAACCGATAAAAAAGATTAATAGTCGGTAAGTATGAAACGATAAATCCTTGTTAGTCATGTTCTAAGTAACTTATTTGTGTCGTAATACAATTTATGAGCTTACAGTAGAATGTATTAAGAGGGGAGGGAGGGGGGGAGCGGAGGGACCAGCGACCTAATTGTGTAGAACGCTATTATTCACAATTTGAATCATATTGCACATCCATTTCTCTATAAGTTAGAAAAATGTATCTGTTCGGCGACGTAAATAGCATAATGAATGTTGTTGAACTGTCGAAATGAAACCCATTCCTACTGATAGCTCATCATCATCTCAGCGTTAATCCCAGTCGCATCCGATTCTTTTTCAGTTTTGGAGTCTAGGGTCCGCTTTACCAGTCTAACTGCTAATTTTGGCTAAGATTCGATATTTTCCATGAAGCGACTGCCGTCTGACATCCACAACCCGAAGGCGATATCGAAGCATTGCAGTTAGAGCAATTGTAGAACTTTTGTGGGCTCCAACAACCGGTAACAACTGCCACTAGATGTTCGTATAGAAACCGGGGTGCTGGCACGACCAGACCAGTGAAAATATTCATATTCATGCATACAAATATTTGCGCTGCGCGGGGATCGAACCCGCGCCTTTTTGCGCAGCGGCCGCTTTCGCTACCACTACGCCACAGAGGATTCCGCCATTGCTACTGTTAGTATGTTACGCAATCATTCGACTGGACAGTCTAGTTTTCTACAACGATCAGTTTATAAGTTTACGAATACTGCAAAGTTTGGTAAAATTATTGAAATACACACATCAAAAGTGTCTAGGGATCAAGCATTTTTATGCGGATTTCTTGAGATTGAGATGTGGCTTTGTAATAAATTTATGATTTTATAAATTTATATGGATCCTTTTTGGTGCATTTCATAATTTGAATCAGGAAATGTGAATCAAATTCGAGTAAAAGATGAAAATCAGCTGTCAATATTTTCCCTATAAAAACATACAACGCATTGAAGACATTATTAGTGCTACTGTTTCCCTACTACTGATTAAAACCAACGTTATTATGGAGCGGCGACGTCATTTAAGCAGGGAAGAAATGCTCAGAGCCGTGGGAATGATAGAAGCTGGTTCCCGGCAACGTACTGTGGCTTTAGCTCTGAATACAAGTCAGAGTGTTATCAGTCGACTTTGGACACGTTACCGAAGCACTGGTACCGTGGCTGAGCGCCATGGAGGACGGTATCGCTGCACCACACGGAGACAAGACCGATACATTCAAATCTTAACTCGAAGAGCTCCAACAATAACCGCCATGATGTTAGCCGTGAGGCTTCATCACTCTTCAGGGAACTTAATTAGCGACCAAACAGTCAGAAACCGCTTGCATGAAGTGAACCTTCATTCCCGAAGACCGCTACGGGTACCACCTATAGCAATGCACAATCGTAGGATTCGATATCAATGGGCTCTTGAACACAGAAATTGGGCAGAAGAACAATGGCGTTTCGTGTGCTTTTCTGATGAGTCTCGTTTTGGTATGAGACCGGATACAAGACGTATACGACACTGGAGAACCCCTGGACGCCAACAGCGATTAAAATCCTGCCAGGAAGTCCATCCTCATAGTGGTGGAACCATCATGGTATGGGCGGGTATTTGGATCGGCGGAAGAACTGAGTTGATTTGGATCAGAGGCAACCTCAACGCTCAAATTTATGCTGAAACGATTGTATCAGACGTCATCGTTCCTCTACAAGTGCAAATCGGTCCCTTATTTCAGTTAATGCATGATAATGCACGACCGCACACCGCAAGAGTTGTAAGACAGACTCTCGCCGCAGCTAACATCAATGTCCTGCCCTGGCCTGCTCAGTCGCCAGACTTGAACCCGATTGAGCATGCATGGGATATGCTACAGAGAAGAGCTCTGCCGAATATGGAGGGTATCCAGTCGCAAGAAGACCTTTTTTTGTTGTTGCAACGAACATGGGCGGCCATTCCACAGCGTGATTTGGATGAACTCATTTTGAGTATGCCAAACCGATGTTCTTGTGTTGTTAGTGTTCGCGGTAGAAACACGGATTATTAATTGTTTAAGTTACCCAATAAAATTTTAGAGAAAACTGTTATTTCAGTCTTTTTTTCGAACTTTTGTGTTAATGGTTCAAATGTCAAATATCCCTTTATTAGGAAAATGGCAAATTTCTTTATTAATGCAAAGGTGACTTGGTTTATCGTTACTGTGACAAACGAAAACACTTTATTTGATGAATCCTTAAAGAAAATTTTAATTAATATCAATCAGGAGAAAAGTTATTGCAAAAATATATGTTGATCCCTAGACACTTTTGATGTGTGTAGATTAGTTAAATTGATGTTTTATTTGTTAGGTTCCTAACATCAGCTCGGCACACGTGATGGATATCGATATCTGAAATATACAACGTTATTTTTTCTTTATCATGCGAAACCTGAGTACCCTATAGTTTGTTCAGAATAAGCAACTGAGTCGATTCCAATCACTTTTACACCATGTTATATTTTTTCCCAAATACATTGTGTCCAAGCTGAACAGCGTAAGCACACGGCATTTCTCGCCTGGGTTGACGCTCGTGACCGCGGAGCTCCGGATCTAAGCTCAAAGAAGAGAGCCTTTAACCGTGCTGCCAAGTCCTACAAGAAGGCGCTCAAGAAGGCTCGCTTCGACCGCATCACCCATATTGGCAACAAGTTATCTGCGCAGCCATCCGGTGGCAGATCTTTTTGGTCCCTTGCCAAATCGGTTGAGGCGAACTTCTGTCGGCCCTCACTGCCTCCGCTGGTTAGGCCTGATGGAACACTGGCTCATACGGCGAGAGAGAAAGCAGGTCTCTTTGCTTCTCTCTTTGCCCATAATTCGCGTCTTGATACTGGCAGTGCTACTCCACCTAATTTACCTCATTGCGGAGCCTCAATGCCTGAGGTTCGCATTAGGAACAAGGAGGTTCTGAGAGTACTGTGTCGTCTGGACGTGAATAAGGCTAGTGGTCCGGATGGTATACTAGCGATTGTTCTTAAAGCTTGTGCGCCCGAGTTGTCTCCTGTATTGACGCGCTTGTATCGCCTCTCATTTAGGACTGGTATTGTGCCCCAAGTCCTGGAAGCTTGCTAACGTACAGCCCATGTCCAAGAAGGGTAGTCGTGCCGATCCTGCCAACTATCGGCCGATTTCGATCACCTCCATACTTTGCAAAATTATGGAGCGCGTATTGAACTCGCGCCTCTTGGCATACCTGGAAGGTAACGATCTCCTCAGTGACCGACAGTACGGGTTTCGCCGCAATCGGTCAACTGGGGACCTACTAGTGTATGCCACTCACTTGTGGGGCGAGGCCCTCGAGAAGAATGGGGAAGCGATTGCTGTCTCCCTTGATGTCTCGAAGGCCTTCGACCGGGTATGGCACGCTGGCCTTTTGAGTAAGCTTCCAGCGTACGGCATTTCCCCTAGCCTGACTGGCTGGGTAAAAGACTTCATGACTGAACGGTCCCTCCGAGTTGTTGTCGATGGATGCTCTTCTGAGCCCATGTCAACTAATGCTGGTGTTCCTCAGGGGTCTGTTCTCTCTGCAACTCTGTTCCTGCTGCATATTAACGATCTGCTGATGCCTGGTATCTATGGGTATGCAGATGACAGCACAGTTGTAGAGAGATACCTGCCGGGTGCTCGGGCTAGTAGGGAATCAATCCGGTCCGAAAGAGAGGCCATGGTTGAGCGAACGAGTGTCCAAATGGAACTCCGAATGGGGCAATGACAATCTTGTAGCATTCAATGCCGCCAAAACACAAGCGTGTCTTTTCACCGCCAAAAGGAGCCCGTTCACCTTGGCTCCTACTTTTCGGAATGTGTCCTTGGAGTGTTCCGACCGCCTTCAGCTTTTGGGAGTTGAGATTTCCTCGAACCTTAACTTTGGGCGGTTCATTGAGTCCAAGGCTAAGGTGGCTGCCAGGAAACTTGGCGTTATCGCAAAGGTCCGGCAGTACTTCACACCTGGGCAGCTTCTAATGTTATACAAAGCACAGGTCCGTTCGTGTGTGGAGTACTGCAGCCACATTTGGGCTGGTGCTGCCAAGTGTCACCTGGCCACTTTGGATTCAGTGGAGAGACGTGCAAAGAGGCTGATTGGTGACCCTGATCTAACTCGAGTTGGTCTCCAAAGCCTAGAGCACAGGCGTAGAGTAGCCAGCCTTTCGGTGTTCTATAGGATGCATTTCGGGGAGTGTGCGAGGGAATTGCATGATTTAATTCCCCCATCTCCGTTCCACCAGCGGACGACCCGTCGTACGGCTGGTTTCCACCCTTACGTTGTTAACACCACTACGATCCGGACGAAGCGTTTCGCCTCCTCCTTTATACCGCGTACATCGAGGGACTGGAATAATTTGTCAGCGGCGGTGTTTCCATCGGACTACAATTTGAGTGTCTTCAAGGCTAGAGTGAATAGGCTCTTAATAAACTAGTGCGCTTTACCATCTACGATTGCCATTAGGCAGGATTGCGGTCAAGCGCTAGTTTATAATATATATAAAAAAAAAAACATTTAGAAATTGTTGCAGTATGGTCACTGTGGTTACGCAGCTTACTGTAGATGCATGTCCACGCATCAGCTGACGCCAGAGGTTAACGCACCGCTCGCTCGCCCAAGCGGAGCGTTGACCATATCTTTGTTGGGACACCCAATTAGGCTAGCTCATAACTTTATGGTTTTTCTTGATATATTTAAATTTTGTACATAGATTCTTTACTTAAAAATACTGGACACATATTTCAGGTTTCTCATAAACAAAAAATAATTTTGTATCTGATGTTCTTTTTTGGAGAGTCAATAATTGTTGAGAGTGTTGTTACTTGAAGCACAGAGTAAATAGAATAGGAATCCTAATGTACGTGTTGAGAAAATTAGTTTTCTTTTTATACATTGTTTAGGTAATCATACTATTGTGAAGTTTACATAGAAAAACAGGGTTTTAAACTGATGTTTCTTTTTTATTTTATCATTTTTGAAAATAGATAATATTATGTATTTTTGTTTTTTGCTTTATGATACAGTTTTCCTCGGGAATACGATTTTTGTGCATCAAAAAATAACTAGGTATATATATCTATATAAATCAGTACACATGTAATGCCAATTTTAGCTTGATAATATAGAGCAACACTGCTTTAAGGTCTATTCAACTTTGTTTTGTCAATTGATGTTAAATAAATTTCAACTTTATTCCATTGGAAATAAATGTTATTCCGAGTATTCTGCGAGTCGCTAAACTTAAGTGGCAGTGGGCAGGGCACATTGCTCGTAGAACCGATGGCCGATGGGGCAGCAAGGTTCTGGAGTGGCGGCCACGTACTGGAAGACGCAGCGTAGGGAGACCCCCAACAAGGTGGACCGATGACCTGGTGAAGGTCGCGGGAAGCCGATGGATGCGGGCAGCACAAGACCGGTCATCGTGGAAAGCCTTGGGGGAGGCCTTTGTCCAGCAGTGGACATCTATAGGTTGAGGAAGAAGGAAGAAATATTATTCCATACTGACTATTTTATAGGTTATATATTTTTTAGGCCGTTGTGTGAACTTAACTTTTTCTTTCATTAATTCATACTTGTTTACATCCTCGGCAATTATTTTTGCGAACGCAGAGTAGGTAGGGTAGAATATTCATCTCAACGAGAAAAACAGAAATGTGAAAGAACAATCTATATTACTTACTATAACAATATTTTGTTACAGAATAAGTTCTTAGCTAATTAGAAAAGTTAGATTTGCGGCAACTCCATGTGGTATCGTTCGGGACTTCGAAAGCGTTCGATCAAAGTTCGGGCACTTCCAATCTATTGTTAGTGTCTCTCTTAGACCGAGATCTATAGACACTATTTTCGCCATCAGCTGAGACATGTTCTCGTCCCTTTCTTGCTCTTACAGTTTAGAAGCTGTGCGACAGTGACAATAGCAACACTTACCCCAAGTTCATGCTAATGTACGTAACTTCACCGCCGTAGAACTTAATGGAAATCAATGTCCAACAAAGATGAAACATCTCGAAGAAAAAGTGGCGTTGAGAAAAATTGCTATCAGAAAAATGCTGCCTCTTTTTCGTCAGAAATCAAATTTGACATGACTTTGGTTTAGGCGTGGGAAGTGGGTGACTTCCAATTTATTGTTAGTATCACACAAAGGCATTATTAATAAAATTAATAATAATTTACACGCGTTCGTTGAGCGACGGTCTTCGCAGAATGGCTGTTAATAGCTGAATGAGAGTTGCCAAAAATCGAGTTCAAGGGCGTGCAATGGAAGAGGCCCATGTCCAGCAGTGGACTATAGGCTAATAATGATGATGATAATGAAGCGTTATTACATAGACAAGTTTCCATTTCTTTCTTGTACGTGTAGTTTGATGGCTGTACGAGAGTTATAGGAGTAACACTTTGAAAAAGTACGCGTATGCAACGTTTTATAAAAACGAGCGTAAGAACCTAATAGTAAATTGATTGGTACTTATCTAGTTTCGTCTTCTTGACAACAATTTTCTGTAGTAGTGAACCAAGTAAGTTTTTACAAACAAATGTAAAAACTACAATAAAAAGTGGTGTTGACGTAGAACTACTTATTATATACGCTCTCGGAAAAATGGTGTGGCCGGAAAGACATAATGTAGACTTAAACGTGAGAAATAGGTATTAAGGCTGACTAGTAGATGCGGCTTTTAAAGAAAATAAAGAAAATACTTACATTACTGTATTTTCTACTAGCTTTCCGCCCGAATGGAGTTCAATTATATCGCACTTAAGTTACCCTCGGGAATATCATTTTTCCAGGACAAAAAGTACTCTATTATTTTATCCGGACTTCTAACTTGACGTCTGCAAAATTTCAAAGCAATTGCTTCAGTAGTTACGGCGTGAAAGCGGAACAAACAAACAAAGAAACAAACTCACTTTCCGATTTATAATATTAATAAGGATGTATTTGTTCTTATGTTTGCCGCATGTTATCTATACTTCTATACTAATATATGTATAAAGCTGAAGAGTTTGTTTGTTTGTTTGTTTGAACGCGCTAATCTCAGGAACTACTGGTCCAATTTGAAAAAATCCTTTTGCGTTGGATAGCCCATTAATCAAGGAAGGTTCTAGCCTATATAACATCACACTGCGACCAATAAGAGCAGGACATATTTTAAAAAAAACGCGCGTGAAACCGCGTGGCGCAGCTAGTTATTATTAAGCGGCAAACATGACGACTAAAATGAAAATAATAAAAAACCGGCGATGTGCGAGTTGAGCTTGCGCACGAAGGATTCGTACCATCTATACACAAAAAAAAAAAACAGTTTTTAGTATTTGTCATTAAATAGACAACAGAAATATATCTTCTGAAATTTCAACTATTTATTTATCACAGTTCATAACATGAGACAGCTTTGTGAGAGACAGACAGGCAGTAGAATCTCAGTAAAAGGGGTCTGTTTCTAGGACCACATTCACGCAAAAGGACCTACCATTGAAATACCTGTTTTGCTAAAACGATAGATCTATCCATTCTATCATAATCATCAACCTTTTTTTATCGTCCCACTGCTAGGCATAGGCCTCCTCTCAGACAGAGAACCATTCAGTGTAATCGCCTGCTTGCTCAATGCGAGTTGGCGATTTAAGACTTAAAGTCCCTGGTTTCCTCAAGATGTTTTCCTTCGCCTTTTAACCCATTTGGCGCCGCTGTACCTTACAGCACTAAAACTGAAGGTAGCTCTTAATTTTTTATAACAAACATAAATATTAGACTGTTGTTGGTAAGAAGACAGACAAAGCTAACAATCAATTACTAATATTGGAGGGTAGATACATTAAAACTGTCAGATCGAGGATTGTATACTTGGAGTTTTGCGGCGATAACGAGTAAGTAGTGATCCAATTTATATTTCTATTGTTTTATATAAAATATTTGTACTTAAATGTATGTTTTTTGGAAGAATTTATACCTGCCTATAAAATAAATATTGGATACGAGGTCTCAAACTTGTTTTGAAAAAAATATATGCTCTGATATACTACTGTACCTGATTGTGTACAACGGCGGAATCCATACCCAGAAACTATTTTGTTTTCTAGATTTCACTACAACGAGATCTAAGAAATTCAATGTGTCTACAGATTACAATAGGTTAGAAGAAGCTGTAAATGCAATTTTGTGTGATAGTGACAGTGAGGACGAATACGATTTTGCAGTTATACCACCGGAACCTAGCGTTTTGACGGATGAAGAAGAAGGTTCCGACGAGGATATGCTATTTGTATCCTTACCCAAAGATGTACCAGGTAACATAGAGGTATTTAGCTGTAATTCAGACGATTATGATAGCAGTGATGATGAACCTGTAGCTGAAAAAGCTAAACGAATGCCTCGTCAACAACCAAATCAGCCAATTTGGCGATAATGTGCACCTGTTTACTCTTTTACTATGCAGGAAACATCTGATATGGAAAACACAGTGCGACACGAAAGAAAATCTAGTAAATTTTACACCTGTACATATATTTGAGAAAATATTTGATGAGTAGCTTGATAATTACAAATACTGTTATACGCCACGCAAAATAACAGACACTCATTCCAACTCGACTCGAACGACTTGAAAAACTTTATAGGCATTATGGTCTTGTCTGGATATCATAAATTACCACGAGAAGATTTACTGGTCCTTAGACGAACATGTGGGTGTAGAAATCGTATCTAGAGCTACGTTAGGACAAAGAAATCTCCATTTCGTGAGTAACGACGAAGCTACCAGTACCAGCGACACGAAATGTTCAAAGTGCGGCCATTAGGAGATATTCTCATGAAAAAGAACATGCAGTTGGGTGTGATGCAGGAACACATTTCAACAGACGAATCGATGGTAAAATCCCTCGGTCATCAACCTGCGAAACAATTCATCCGAGGAAAACCTGTGCGATTCGGCTACAAAAACTGGGTAGCAGCGAGTTCTTCGGGATACTGCTATGTGTTTGATTTTTACTGTGGAAAATCCACCAATGCTTCTTCAAATCCCCTAGGTTCAAGAACAGTCAAGATACTACTGATGAAATTGGGGACGATTTCATCAAACTACCAAGTTTTTTTACATAACTTTCACGCCCTTCTTCCTCGTCAGTACCAAGTTTACCTACAGATGGAGTAGGTAATTTCCCTCAAAAGTTAGAAAAGCCACTCAGATGCGTTTTATGTCATGCACGAGTTCGTTAGCAACGCAAAAAGAGTTAAAAAACATTATGTGTTGAAAGACAATGTTTCGAAAAATATCATACGTAATACGCCGCTGTACCCATTTGTGTACACCCCCCTCAATGGAAGCCTTATCATTTTTTAATTTTTTTTTTGTACTTTTTTGTCCTTTTGGTTTGTAAACAATATAAAAATAAACATTTCTTTAATATATTATGGCTAATTTCAATTTGGCGGTTAATGGGTTATGAGTCATTGGTGTCCAAGATATAGGTACTTAGAAAGTGCATGTAACTAAGAAAAGTTACATTGGTACTTGCCTGACCTGGAACCCGCACTCATATTTGAGAGGCTGCTGTTTTAACCACTCTAGACAAAAGTTCTTAAGAAAGTACTTTGCGTCAAAAATATCAGTGGATCAAAGAATGTTATCATGTAAAATTTACTCAGTGGAAGGTAACCCAAAAAATTTGATGGAACATTCAGCCCTTCTAGGCTAAAATGTCGTATTTTAAGTATATTGGATCCCTTTATATTTGAACTTTCAGCCCGGTCAGTCTTCCTTGAAATTCCATTTTTGCGGATAATATCATAAGCGTGTCTTATAGACAGATTTTCTTATTGAGAAACTTATTGAGGTGAAATGTGTGAAAATTCATTGTGATTTAGTGGTAGTTTTATTGTTGTCAAGATTGCCTGTTTTCGACAGATAGGTACAGGTCGAAAGAAACCCCAGTCTAGGCGCTAAATACATTGGAATTCAACACATCGAATGTGAATGGATTTGGGGCAGATCCTCGCGGAGTACTACTTTACTGCGTAAAAACGAACATATCAAACACATTGACACATGACAGCCTCCGTGGCGTAGCGGTAGCATACGCGGCCGCTGCGCAAGGTGGCGCGGGTTCGATCCCCGCAGATAATGATATTATATTTGTATGCATGAATATGAATATTTGCACTGGTCTGGTCGTGCCTCGGAAAGCACGTTAAGCCGTTGGTCCCGGTTGCCAGTCAGCCCGGTGGCAGTCGTTACGGGTTGTTGGAGCCCTCAAAAGTCCAACAATTGGTCTAACTGCAATGCTTCGATGTCGCCTTCGGGTTGTGGAGGTCAGACGGCAGTCGCTTCACGGAAAATGTCGAAGTATAGCCATATCAGCAGTTGGACTGGTAAAAGCGGACCCCAGACTCCAAAGCTGAAAAAGGCTGCGGATGCGACTGGGATTAACGCTGGGATGATGATGATGATGAGATATCAAACACATTGATTGGGGATGTATTTCTAATATGTTACACAACTGCCCTGCAGGTATTGGTATCTGGTTTCTGTCACTACAAGTTCCGTATAAATAGCAAAAAGTGAATCAAAGGGGCCAAGGCAAAGGCCATATTCCTGTTTATAAGGCTTCGAGACACTTTAAATTAACTCAGCAGTAATTACTATAATTAGCTTAATAAGTTGCTAGTGTTAAGACACAGGAGTCTCTTGATTTGGAGTGGCCCTAATTGGTTTATTAACCAACGGTTTATGTCACTTTTTGGAATTACCGGTGTAGCAATGGTCGCAGTCGCTACAATACAACAATAACACAAAGGATTGCCCAACTATTGACGTCCCAACGATTGATGACCTTCCGCGAAGCTTTGTCTTACAAGATCCTTGTTTGACACTGGTATGATTTATGTGCACCCTTTCGCGGAAGGTCGTCAATCGTTGGGACGTCAATAGTTGGGCAATCTTTTGTGTTATTGTTGTATTGTAGCGACTGCGACCATTGCTACAATACTCTACTGCGAGCATTGCTACACCGGTTTTAGGATATGCTTCGTTTCGGTTCGTCATGATAATTTATTTTCATTGTTTTGAGAACAGTTCTCAAAACAATGAAAATAAATGACATGTGATGAGTCACAGTGATGAAATAAATAACACAACATGAAGCACCTGCTTGGGTTATGTAATAAGAAATATTGTGTTAAGATAGGATGAATGAACTCTAAAAACATGTCTCAGCTCCATTCCGCATGCCAGTTTCAAACTGTGTCATGCTTCATAATAATGCATGATTTTTTAATTATACAAAAGTAGTGCTTGACTGCAATCCCGTTTGCTGGTAAGCAGTGATGCAATTGTTGATGGTAAAGCGCGCTAATACATTAAGCCTATTCACTTAAAAAACTTAGTAAATAGGAAAGAAGACGGCAGTTGAGCGAAGTGATGCAATGTTAAACCTAACAACACGACCAACGATGCTGCGTCAGAGGGAGATTGGTCTGGAAACCCTCCACGACCAAAGTCATCGCAACACAACTGCTCAGACCCATCCTCCGTACGGCTTCACCAGACATCATGCCGGAACACAACGAATCGCTTGGCGGCAAGACTTTGTCTTGTGGGTGGTCATTTCTCCCGGCAGCCGATATTATGGCCTACCACCGAGAATGAGAATTACTGAATGGATTATTATTATTAATAAATGAGAATTATTAATGTTTTTACTAATGTTTAGTAGTCATTGGATATGCGAAGTGGGCTGTCTTTGACCTACACAAAATCACTGTCAAACAAAACACATACTAAACAGACACTAGCGAAAAAAGGATAGAAGATAACATTTTAATTTAATCCTGTCAAATTAAGATATTCCATAGACATTTTAGACGCGATTATAAACATGGCGACTAAAAATACGCCAGTTTACGTCAGGAGCGCATTAATTTGACAGGTCATAACTGATATTTTATCTTCTGTCCTTTTCTTAACAAAATGGAAAGAAATAGACGCACATAACTTAAAATTCGTTTAGTTTGTGAACAACAGAATCGGCGCCACTATGCCACTAAAATTTGTGTCGTCCAGTCTCAGAACACTAGCTCACTAATTAAATCTTTTTGCAGGCAAAGTTCAAGTTCCAAACTACACTGAAACAATCTAGGCATGCAAAACAGTTCCATAAGTTAGATTTAAAGTTGGCAAGAACTTGTTCTTAAAATTTTCATTCTCAAGCTAAATTGTGATGAAAATCTTCAATTGCTTTTTCATTGTATCATAATTATAGAGACAAAGTTTAATAGCCTGGTTAAAGTGAAGGAAATTAGCCTTTTTTGGTGGGATGGGATATCATCAAATGACTTCTCCCGCTCTAGGCGGAGCGGAAGGGCGTGTCAAACTTTTACTGACTAAAACCCACCCGTGTTTCTTCACTTGCCTGTGGGACGGCCAGCGCCAAGGTTTCTTGTTTAACCAACCCGCAACCCTGACCCAGGAGGCATCGGTCTTCGTGGACCCCGTCACGATGTGCTGACATCTCTTTGAGGCGCGCTTGAAACACGACGCGCCGTCGACTCGGGGTGGTCTTTACCGGGCGGCGAGCTGCCCACTGCTCACCGCCAGAACGCCCGGGCCTATGGTGGCTGAGAGTTCGGTGTCGTTTCCCGCCCAGTGCGTCTCCTGCGGCGGCTAGTGGCGTGAAGACGCTGGGATTCCCGCTGCGTCACGCGTTCCGCCTCCTTCTTTGCCAGCATCACTGCTTCGCAGAAGAAGGTCACGGCCTGCCATGCACTCTCACTCCGGACCATGGCCTGGACCAGGGGCGGCCGCGAGAGGTCGCCGCCGATCGCCGCTACGAGGACACGGCGGTGCTCTACCCAAGCCGGGAAACCTCCACCGTATGCTCCACCGTGTCCTCAGGGTGATCCACACAATGGTGACACCCTGGCGTCAGAACTGGGTTGCGACAATCGCACTCTCCATATTGCCATGAGATCCCGTCGGAGCTCTGTCCGCCGTACCGCGATTTCTCGCGGAAGGAAATTAGCCTTGGAGTATAATTGCGTAAAACATTTGGAGCAATGAGCATTTTGACAGTTCAACAATATTCATTATATTGTTTATGCTGTTGAATAAACACATTATTCGAACATATGGAGCAATGAATTAGCTCTTTGCTTCAAAATGGGAGTAATAGATATTATTTAAGGGGTTTAGTGAAAATAGTGGTGACAGTCATCTCTCTGTT
This sequence comes from Sesamia nonagrioides, assembly GCA_017933935.1. NCBI lineage: Eukaryota > Metazoa > Arthropoda > Insecta > Lepidoptera > Noctuidae > Sesamia > Sesamia nonagrioides. The sequence continues at coordinate 224,316 of JADWQK010001094.1, forward strand.
TTCAATATGTTTGTCTGTAAAACAGATAATCTAATGATATAAAAAGTAAGTTAATTTGTTGTGCTTTCACACTACAGGCACTCCTCGACTTACATCGATTCAATTTACACTATGTTAAGTTACGTCAAACAATGTTTTGACACTATTCCTCAAACATATGTCAATCGTTTCAATTTACGGCAAGATTTCACTTAGTTTTTTGACAAGATAGCTAAGATGAATGTCACGCTTATTTTCATTGAACTTTTAAATTATTTATAGTGTCGTTTACTAAATAAAAGCGCGTGATTTATGTAGTAAAAAGTGCATTCAGTGTATAATAATTCATAAAGAACATTGAAATATTGCAGCATAGTGGCCACATCATGGCTTTGTATCAAATCTCCTCGTAGTCGGCTAACGCGGCCGTTTTTTCAACTATCATTCGCGATATCCGCCATTATGGTGAAATATTTTTTTTAAAGAATTTCTATAATTTTTTACACGGGTTATTGGCAAAATTGTGATATCTAACCACAGGGGCCATTGAAGAGTTGAAGTAGTATTCACTCTAAAGAAAAGAAAGAAAGAAAGAAGATTTCACTTGTGGTGTTTTTGGCGGGAAAGTCAAGCTGAGTGTCACGCTCATTTTTCTTTGGACTTTATAATTATTTATAGTATTGTTTACTAAATAAAAGTGCGTGATTTATGTAGTAAATAGTGCATTCAGTAAATAATTCATAAAGAACAGTGAAATATCGCAGCATAGTGACCATGACATGACCAGCATAGTGATCATGACTTTGACTCAAACCTCCTTCGTAAGACAGATCACGCGGCCGCCTTTTTCAACATGAATAATTCATTACGTGACATTAGCTAAATGCACAAACCGTGCGAAGCCAAAAATAAAAGAAAGAAGAACTTTTGAAGATTTTTATTTTACTTGCAATTGGCACAAAGTCATAACGAGTGCCACACTAAAAACATAAAAAAACAATTCACTTGTCTCGAGGTCTGTATCCGTGGGGCCGGTTTCTAAGCACTTACTTTTGATAATAAAGGATGTAGATGCTTTGTTTTAAAAGCATTTTTCTTTTAATTTTCAATCCGTGTTAATCCCAACCCTTGACGTTTACAAGTACACATAAAAAAAAATATGTCTTGATTCTTGTTTTTTTTACGTCGCGTATTTCGAGAACCTAACATGCCCTAAGTTCGAGAATTGCCTGTATTACTGCTGTACTCTTAAACGAATTTGGAATAAAATTTGGCATATAATTATGTATGTAAAACTTGACCTGTATATCGACATAGGATACTTTTTATCGTGGCGTTTCTACGGGATCGATTGTGTAGGTGATAACGCGCGGAATGTATTTAGTGACGAATATGTATGTATATGTAGGTAACTAAAGTATATTTAGACGTACGTGTATGTGTGTAAATATTGGTTTTTCTCTATCAGAAACTTACCCTTTGGGAGTCGGCGCATTAAAAAAGGATTCACGGCTAATTCTCGACAGTTTCATCTGTAACTTACTAGAGCCTTAGGCATATGTAGTAGGTAGGTAGGTGTGGTAGTAGTATGGGTGTAGTTGTGTGTGTGTATCTACAAACGCCACATGCGAACAACGCGTCATACTGACGTCACACAAACCATGCATCTCGCAAGCAGAGTTTACCGTGCAACTTACATAATACAACTTTCGAACGTCAAGCGTTGGGCAAGCACTCGCCACACACAGCATCAACCCTTCTTCTGGTCGGAGGATTCTATCTTTTCTATGGAGTATGAGTGAACTTTACATTCTGTACCATCTTCTTCTTCTTCAGCCTATGGATGGACAAAGGCCTCCCCCAAGGCTTTCCACGATAACCGGTCTTGTGCCGCACGCATCCATCGGCTTCCCGCGACCTTCACCATGTAATCGGTCCACCTTGTTGGGGTCCTCCCTACGCTGGGTCTTCCAGTACGTGGCCGCCACTCCAGAACGTTACTGCCCCATCGGCCATCGGTTTTTACGAGTAATGTGCCCTGCTCACATAATTTTAGCGACTCGAAGAGCTATGTCGATGACTTTGGTTCTTTTGCGGATCTCCTCATTTCTGATTCACTCACGCAGAGAAACTCCGAGCATAGCTCTTTCCATTGACCTTTGTGTGACCCTGAGCCTTCGTATGAGGTCCATTATGAGCGACCACGTTTCAGTTCCGTAAGTCATCACTGGCAACACACCCTGGTCAAAGACTTTAGTCTTGAGACACTGTGGTATCTTGGACGACGAGAAGATGTAGCGTAGCTTCCCGAACGCTGTACCATACTGAACATATTTTTCCTAACCAATTTAGGCACTATAAAAAACATGTTGTAGTGTTGCGTAACACATTTACTACCAATTTGAATTACTTTAGTTTAGATAGTCTGAATATAATATCAAATGTATGAAAGACGATGCTGGTAAGGTTCTGTCCAGGGATGACGAAATAAAAGAGCGATGGAAGGTTTATTTTGGAAAGCTAATGAACGAAGAGAATAAATGGAGTGGCGTGCTCAAAGAGGTACAAGAGAATATGGGTTTAGTAAGAGAAATTAGCATGGATGAAGTAAGAAGCATAGCATAGCAGTTCAAGGTATGAAAAATGGAAAAGCTATGGGCCCAGATGATATACCAGTAGAAGTATGGAAGTGTTTAAAAGGAGATGGATGTATGTGGCTGACTTTATTCTTCAATAAGTTGTTGCATGAAGGAGAGATCCCACAAGAATGGTGCAATAGTTCACTAGTGCCCATCTTTAAGAATAAAGGTGATGTACAGGACTGTAACAACTATCGAGGGATAAAGCTCATGTCACATAGTATGAAGGTATGGGAGAAAGTGATTGAGAAAAGATTGCGAGAGGAGAGTGAGATTACCCCAAACCAGTTTGGTTTTATGCCAGGTCGAGGAACAATGGACGCCACTTTTGCACTCCGCCAAGTGTGCGAGAAGTACAGACGTGCACACAAGAACTTGCACATGGTGATCATTGATCTGGAGAAAGCGTATGATAGGGTACCTCGTGATGTGCTGTGGTGGGCCCTGAAAGAGAAAGGTTTGCCTGGGAAGTATGTAGAGTTAATTCGTGCTATGTACAGTCGATCTCGTACCTACGTCCGGTCGGCTGCTGGCAATACCGACGAGTTCAGTGTGGCGGTAGGCTTGCACCAGGGATCGGCTTTAAGTCCGTACCTCTTCCTGTTGATTATGGACGCTCTTACGTCGGACATCCAGGAGGAGGCACCCTGGTGCATGCTGTTCGCCGATGACATTGTTCTCGTCGGTGAAGATGGACCTGAGATCCAGAGCAGATTGGAGAAATGGCAACAGAAGCTGGAGAATGTTGGCTTGAAAATCAGCAGAACCAAAACCGAATATATGTTCTGCGATTTCGGCGGTCTCTCCACTTCTGGAGCCATAGCGCTTGATGGCGCACTCCTACCAATTTGCTCCGACTTTCGGTATCTAGGTTCACTCGTAAAAAGCGATGGCGAAATAGATCGGACGGTTAAGCACAGAATTAACACTGGATGGATGAAATGGCGGCAGGTCATGGGAACAATCTGCGACTCCCGCATTCCCCTTAAACTTAAGGGGAAAATATATAAAACCATGATCCGACCTGCTGTCTTGTATGGATCAGAATGTTGGGCTACGAAAGGGATGAATGAAAGGCAATTGCATGCAGCCGAGATGAGAATGCTAAGAGGGATGTGTGGTGTTACACGAATGGATAGAATAAGAAATGAGTACATAAGAGGAAGTCTGAAAGTGGCACCGGTAGCTGAAAAGTTGTGTGGAAATCGGTTGTCATGGTACGGGCATGTGTTACGGAGAACTGAGGAGAATGTCGTGAGGAGAGTCTTAATTATGAATGTTGATGGCTATAAGAGTAGGGGAAGACCAAAGAAACGATGGATGGAATGTGTGAAGGATGATATGACTAAGAAGGGAGTGACTGCGGAGATGGCTTCTGATAGGGATGCATGGAAGAAAAAGACATGTTGCGCCGACCCCAAATAAATTGGGATAAGGGCAGGAGAATGATGATGATGAGATAGTCTGAATATCAGTAGCAATTCCCCACCATTACAGACGAATAACTAAAGCACACTAAACGGGCGGTTTCTGTATCAGTTAAATTACGATTTTTTCTGACAGAGTATGTAGCATTTTACAGCGTTGCACAAAAAGGTAATATACTCTTAATTTGATTTAAAAGCAGGCTAGTAAATATACTACCGTCTAGAAGAACTGCGTCTAGTCTAGCGGATCACACAGTTTTTGAGACGATTTTGAATATTCTCTAAATAAAATAACTGAATGTCTTATTCTGTATTTAGAGATTTCCAAATTAAGTCACTGAAAACTAGAATTTTAAAGAAAATACGTAAGAGAAACTAACTAAGTACCAATTTATTGTGAATTTCTCTGAAAGGTAGCCAAATATACACACACATATTGTTCTGCCCTTTCTCAATGTACACTTTGTTTAAATCCCAGCATACAGCAAAACAAACAAAAAATAATAAACCCTAAACAAACCTGTCCAATGTTTTAAAAGTTAACAAGTATCTTCGAAAACCGTGTGTTTTATGGGACCCTTCGTTATGTAGGATAAATAAGTAAATATTGTCATCCGAACCCTACCTCCTTATTCACGACCTTCCCGGCCGACCTTTTCCATAACTCTTACAGTTACCTTTTTTTTTCATAAAACTTCTGTAAATAAATATTGTTTTCGTTATTTATTTTTTTTCGAATAAGTTAACAGATTGTTTAAAAAGGAGATGTTTCAGAAATGTATGGAGCCTGGGCTAGCACATTGTACACTTAATGCTAATTTCCTATATTTTAGCTTAGTTTTTATACAGCTTCAATTTAACTCGGCCAATGAGTGCAACACATCTACTAATACATATGGTGGTCAGCAATAAACGAAATAAGATTTTGACAGTGACATTTGATTGACGTGTCATGTATTTTATATTATCTACCATATGACTACGAAACAAACAAAACCTGAATTCCGAACATACGGCTCATTAAATAAACACAATCAACTCAAATCAACACTCGACACGAACACAACGGGAAAATAGAACTCTCAAAGTTGCCAATCAAACGTCATAAAAAGTGTCATGGCTACCTTAATAAACGGTTATCTCACTAAAAAAACGTTTCAAATAATTAATTATAAATACTTGTATTTTTATTCAAATTAATTTAGTAGTATTTTTATGAAAATCTTCTATTTTTTCCCTTTTTATCTACATACATAGTGGTGGCCCAAAGTGAAACATCTTTTTTTTTTTTTTGATGGTATGGGAAATCATCAAATGAATTCTCCCGCTCTGGGCAGAGCGGAAGGGCGTGTCAGACTTTTACTGACTAAAACCCACCCGTGTTTCTTCACTTGCCTGTGCGATGGCCAGTTTAAATCAGTTTCAATTAAACATCGTGTACCTCAACACATTCTCAATGTACCCATAAAAAAATCATATAAATATATTCATAGTTTAGTCACAGGCATTGATATAATATTAAACTAAGGTAGATACGTCACTAGCGCACTGAAAATGAAGCGTACAAAAGGAGGTAAGTCCAGCAAGTCGCTTTAGTTTTCGTCGATTCTATTTAAGCACAAACGACAAACACTAGCCATCGTTTTCTTCTCTATGCTTTAGATTGCGCCCCATCTCACTCACACTGTGTCAACGTGTGAAATGTACGCAGAATAAAAAAATTGCATGTGTGTGCTGCTGTTCCGATCGGCACATTTATTTTGGTTAATTTGTTAGAGCATATCATATCTGTTTAATATTATATCAATGGTCACAGGAAATTATTTTTTACTTTTTCTACATGATGTACGTGTTGATAAGGAAGCGCTTACAGGTTAATGACCGCCGCATCCAGCGGTACTAAACTTTAATAATAATGGCGCCAAAAAGCAAATCGATACAGTACCGCGCTGTCGCCCGCTGATCGGAGGTCATTGAACCAATATTTTAAAGGATGTTCTATTCCGTTTGCAATTTTGTGCGATTTAGTTTAAAATTTTCATTTTTTTATTTGCTGCTTGTTTTTTCTATGGTTTAGGATTTTTCCTATGAACCAGCATAGTCTGTGTTTTCATTTATTGTCGTATTATCAGCACCACTCTGTATATTAATTAATATTATAAAACTATTTAAATTGTGTTACAAATTTTTGCCTGAATAAATTATTATGTAAATTGAAAACACACGAATCACCGGAAAACGCTTCCGAATCACCGGAGTGTGATTTAGAACTAGAATTTGTGTATCCAAATTATTATTCTGTCGATAGTTTATTCAACTTTAGGCATAGCTATAAGCACCGTCATTTCCGATATCTAATCATAACACACCTGTATATTTTAAAGTGCTGAAATTCCTAAAGAATTCTAGTTCTAAATCACACTCTGGTGATTCGGAAGCGTTTTCAGGTTAAAAAATATTTCATTTGACATTTTGTCGAGGTTAATTTTCAATTAAAATTTACATAATAATTTATTCTGGCAAAAATTTGTAACACAATTTAAATAGTTTTATAATATTAATTAATATACAGAGAGGTGCTGATAATACGACAATAAATGAAAACACAGACTATGCTGGTTCATAGGAAAAATCCTAAACTATAGAAAAAACCTAGCATCAAAAATAAAGCAATGAAAATTTCAAACAAACTAAATCGCACAAAATTGCAAACGGAATAGAACATCCTTTAAAATATTGGTTCAATGACCTCCGATCAGCGGGCGACAGCGCGGTACTGTATCGATTTGCTTTTTGGCGCCATTATTATTAAAGTTTGGTACCACTGGATGCGGCGGTCATTAACCTGTAAGCGCTTCCTTATCAACACATACATCATGTAGAAAATGTAAAAAATAATTTCCTGTGACTAAACTAATGGATGTATTTATATGATTTTTTATGGGTACATTGAGAATGTGTTGAGGTACACGATGATTAATTTATAGTCGTATTGTCAGCACCACTCTGTATACAAATTTATAAACCAGGAAGGAAAATAATCAGAGGGCCACAAAAAACACATCCGCATTGCAACCGAAAAGCATTGCCACATTGTATGGCAATGTTGATTCTTTTGGGCAACAAAAATTGTTGGAAAAAGTGGTGGGATACAAATTTAAAACTCCTAAATACTGACCAATGTGTCACTAATTCCCTGAATTTGTGACTAAATAGAAAAACCTGAACAGGGGGGCAATTACGTAATCTATACTAATATAAAAAGCTGAAGAGTTTGTATGTGTGTTTGTTTGTTCGCGCTAATCTCGGAAACTACTGGTCCGATTTGAAAAATTCTTTTTGCGTTAGATAGCCCATTAATCCAGGAAGGCTTTAGGCTATATAACACCACGCTGCAACCAATAGGAGCGGAGCATAACTAACTCCACGCGAACGAAGTTGCTGGCGGCTGCTAGTATTTTATAAATTGGAATCGGTTTCATTTCACAGTTTAACAACATTCATTGCGTTATTTAATTGTTGTGCAGAAAATTTTTTCGAACTTTAATGCAATGGTTTAGAAATTTGCTTCAAAATGATGCAGATTCCTATTAGTAGTCTGTTACGTAATAGTAGTCAATCTGTCGAAAATTAAAGCCCCTCGTGGAAAAAAAGTGACGCGTTTTTTGTTGTACCACATTGCAACAATGACATAAATTGTAGAGTGCAGCGCCCTATACAATTCTGTTAAAAAAAATGTTTAAAATGCATACAAATCGAGAAAAATGCGTTCCAAAAATGTTTTTTTCAGTTTTCGAAAACAACCGCTAAGAGTTCAAGATGTCCACCTTCAGGGTAGCTTCGTGACGTCATTTTACATTTAAAAAACCAACACTTAATCTTGTGGCACTTTTTTCATTACTGAAACGACAGATTGACTGTACTAGTATTAGGGTGTAGAGTTTGTGTTATGTGTTGACTTAAGCTACTTTGTGATTCTATGGGGAACTGTTTCAAGTTCATTATGATTCAAAGTAACCAGTTACTTCTACAACTATGAGTACACAAAACAATGATTTCCACTCATTTTACATTCCAATTTGATCCGGTACCTTGTGAGTCGTGTGGAGTTGCCTCGTAACGCACGTCTTACTCACCTGAAACAATACAATTCTTATCTATTTACGACGGAGTGACTCAAAAGGATTGTTTGTATGTGATTGTGAAATTAAAACAATAAAGATATTACCTTAACCGCTATTTAAGATAACCTATTTTATTATCTACAGTAGGTTAAGGTCGTGGAGTTTCTTATTTCTTTATTATCATCATTTCAGCCAAAATACCTCTACAACTTTTTTTTTTTTATAAATTATAAACTAGCGCTTGACCGCAATCCCGCCTGATGGTAAGCAATGACGCCATCGTTGATGGTAAGCGCACTAGTTTATTAAGAGCCTATTCACTTTAGCCTTGAAGACACTCAAATTGTAGTCCGACGGAAACACCGCAGCTGGCAAATTGTTCCAGTCCTTCGACGTACGCGGTATAAAAGAGGAAGCGAAACGCTTCGTCCGGATCGTAGTGGTGTTAACAACGTAAGGGTGAAAACTCGCCGTACGACGGGTCGTCCGATGGAACAGGGAACAGAGAATGGGGAATTAAATCGTGCAATTCCCTCGCACACTCCTCAAAATGCATCCTATAGAATACCGAAAGGCTGGCTAATCTACGCTTGTGCTCTAGGCTTTGAAGACCATCTCGAGTTAAATCAGGGTCACCAATCAGCCTCTTCGCTTAGCAGCACCAGCCCAAATGTGGCTACAGTACTCCATACACGAACGGACCTGTGCTTTGTACAACATTAGAATCTGCCTCGGTGTGAAGTACTGCGGGACCTTTGGACAGCAGTAGTGTCCAGTAGCGTACAGTCTACGTGAATAAGTGGAGGCCCATGTCCGGTAATAGACGTAGACGTGAGCGCGGTGGTGCCTGGGGGAGATTAGGCACCACCGCTGCATACTTGAAAAGTCATGAGCCTGCAATACCACTAAAATTATAAATTTTTGTGAGAATGTATGGATGGTTTGTTAGTTTTTCAAGCAAAAACTATGAAAAAGATTTTAATAAAAAAAAATCTCACAGGCTGTTTAAAACCACACAAGAATATAGCTTTTATCCCGATATTGTTACGGGATCGAAACCACATGGCACAGCTAGTCATAAATAGATCTGTAGCGTACCTACCTATTATCATTTACCTATATACTATATACCTCTAATACTTATGCAACCACTTATAAGAAATCATTCCACATATGCATGTATGTTTACGTCAAAATTACCTAGTTCTAAATACATAGTACTAAGAAAACGAAATGTGCAAAGTTCGCCTTGCCAAACGACCCAACATCGTTTTAGATAAAGAGGTGCTTGAAACTGTGGGCTCGGCAGTTTTTCTGGGAATTATACTAGTTGCCAAACTTCAGTGGGGACCACACATACAATAAACAAAAGCCTTTGTGGACAGATAAATGCCTTTTGATTTGATTTGTAATATGACTTCAAAATCCATAAACAAAAGAATCTCCGTTAGCATTCTTAAATATCTTTGCAATAGTGTTACACCGAATTTAGCATCTTTCTTTACATTAGAATAAGATTTATAATAGGTTACTGTCAGAACTAACAAAATAGCAGTTACGGTTTGTTATAGGTAAAATGAAAAATGTGTAGTACCGTAACATAAGATAATATTGCACCTTGTTCTAAATACATGTATGTAGATACCGACTTATACTATGTTATTATGGTTTAATATTCTTAGGGAAAACCCAGCTGAGTAAGCTTCGCTGCAAAGATCGTGTGATCCAATGAGGATATTTAATGACCAATCGGTGATATCAGAAGGACTGCCTGGCTTTTTGATATTAATCAATAAATAACACATAATCAATAAATAGGTACTTTATATAAACTAGAAGCTCCAAGATGTATATTAATGCATTATTTGCCTAAAAAACCAACAGTCAGGTACGGCGTGCATAGCATTGTTAATCTTGTTGTCTTGAAAAGTATATTAAGCTAAACTAAAACTGATATAAACTAGACAGAGTAAAGATGGAAACATGAACGAAAGTTAAAAACAAAAACAATAAATATCTGGGCGGATGCCTTTTATCATCAGAATCAGCCTCCAGCATATATTTCTCAAAAGAGGCGCGCTAGCGACGCGCCGTCAATTGAAAATATAAATTACTAGCTTTCCGCCCGCGGCTTCGCCCGCGTGGAGTTCGGTTATATCGCGCTTTTTAGATTTCCCTCGGGAACATCAAATTTTTCCGGGATAAAAGGTAGCCTATGTTTTTTCTCAGGGTCTATAGATTGTCTGTGCCAAATTTCATCAAAATCGGTTGAGGGGTTTAGGCGGGAAAGCGTAACAGACAGACAGACAGACAGACAGAGTTACTTTCGCATTTATAATATTAGTATGGATTGTTTTTGTTTTTAACTTGGTAAGGATAGCATCATTTTCTTTTTGAATACCTTATTAGTAGCATAATAGGTTGGTGATAAATTTAGTAGAAGCCACAATTAATAAGGTTTTACTATACCTTGTCATTCTGTCATCTAGGATGCTAGTAAGTAGATGTCAGGTTGTCATTTCTTTCATACTCTTTAATTATAGAAACCTCGTGAAAGCCAAGAAAGTTTAAAATGACAAAATGACAAGTCAAGATACTTGATTGTAAACAAATCAAGTATCTTGACTTGTCTCGCGAAGTTGTCGACATGTGGAATGTGGAATCAGTAATAATTGTACGGATAGTCGTGTCAGCCAATGGCTTAATGACCAAGAGTCTCGATCAACAGCTCGGGAGACTCTCGTTACTATGGTACTTCTGGTCACGGCTCCAATTGTCGGGTGGTTCCTCTCTGTAGCTTAGCCCAATACCGGTGGGCTACCATTTATTTATTTATTTACACTTTCGCACAAAGCAATGTACAAAGGCGGACTTAATGCCCTAGGCTTTCTCTACTAGTCAACCACGGGTGATGAAGAGATTAGAGGGCAAGTGCGTTTGTTGAAAGCACCTTACCACCCACCTAACAAAGTCTTGACGCCCAGCGATTCGTCGTGTTCCGGCATGATGTCCGGTGAAGCCGTACGGAGGACGGGTCTGATCAGTTGTGTTGCTATGTGTGCCGGGTACGATGCACCAAATGTTGTTGTGTCGGGAGTTTGATCAGGGACGGTCTCCAGATCAATCTCCGTCTGGCACAGCATCTTTGGTCGTGTTGTGGGTAAACCCCACATTGCATCATTTCGCTCAACTACCGTCTTCCATCCTATTCACTAAGTTTTTTCATTAAATAAAAAAACAGTCTTAAGAAAAAGAATCTTTTTACACTGTTTAAACAAATACTTAAATAAGATATATACACATACATCCTATAATCAAAATATACTATATGTTAAGAAAACCCTGTCTGACCCGTAAGGATAGTAAAGGTTAGGTAAACACATGATTAAATAACATATGAAATTTTACATAATCATCATTGTAACAATAGGTACTAGTGAATTTTGAAATAATCTTTTTTCCCACGAATTAATTTCAGCTTCCCCAAAATTTGGTAATTTTTAAAAAGTGACAACTTTATTTTTGACGGTATAATTCTGAGCGAATAGCGATGCGACCGCGTGCCGCGTGCCCTGTCCCTCTTCGCCCGCGACTGTATGGCCTACTTCACATGTTTTAAGTTACCTCTTTTTGCGAAATAATATTTCTTTTTTTAGGGGGATTTTTTTTAAGTTTCGCCCGTCTTTGTAGGCATTAGTAGAATCAGTTACCGATACCTAACAATACCTTCACGGATCGGACAGGGTTTTCTTTACATATTGTATACTTATAATATATGTATAGAAAATTAAAACTTGGGAGAGAGGAGTTGATTGTTGAGATTACTCTACCCTAATTGCTAGTAAGTACTTATAATTCCTATGTAATTTGGGCTTGATCTTGTTGTTAATATTGGCAGCTATCTCGCAAAAATTAGGTTCGAAATTACTTCACTTTATTTTTAATAGTTTCTACTAAACACACAATTTGACCTGGATTTTCCAACATTCACAGTTTCTTTACTAAATCAGATTTATTTTGAAAATTATATTGACGTACATAAACCTCACGCTGTGGACTCGATAATTACTTTAATTTCATCAAGCATAGTGAATAAAAAGGTAGAAACTTATGCATCAAATAAAACCACCAACCAAATTTACATTAAATGGCGCCTAAAGGGGGGACATAATTAATTATACTTAATGTCAAGGTCACTAAATCAGATTTATTTTGAAAATTATATTGACGTACATAAACCTCACGCTGTGGACTCGATAATTACTTTAATTTCATCAAGCATAGTGAATAAAAAGGTAGAAACTTATGCATCAAATAAAACCACCAACCAAATTTACATTAAATGGCGCCTAACGGGGGGACATAATTAATTATACTTAATGTCAAGGTCCGGGCAGATTGTCAATTAAAATTCTTTTCCACCAAAAATCTTATTAATGACAAAGGGATTTAATTAGCATTTTTTTTTTCAGATAAATTTATTTCAGGTTTTCCGTGACTGCGAACAACAGATTCTTTTTTGAACAACTTTTTTATTCTTTTGTTTGATTTGCATTTGTTCCGTCAAAAGATCAAGGTGTCTTTGATTTTTGCCAAGAAGTTACACAATAATCGTACAATTTTCAATCAAGATTTTAATTAACTAGCCTCTTTGATGGAAGTCGATGTGGGTATAGATATTTATACCAATGAAATGAAATTTATTCTTATAATTATGTAGGTTTCATTAAGGATGATATCTACATTATTATCGAGAGCATACATATAATATAATAAAGTTAGTTGTATAGAAGCCACAGCCCGTCATTTTGATACTTCAACAAAATTCCTTCCATTATTTGCGTTGTTGAATAGACATATTTTACGAACACATGTAGCAGTGGATTAGCAATATGCTTCAATATGATTTCGTTTAGAAGAATGAGAATCGCCGACATAGCCCAGTGCATTATCTCTTTGAAGTGGCAGTGGGCGGGGCAAATAGTACGTAGAGTCGATGGCCGATGGGGCGAAAGACTCTTGAATGGCGACCACGTACCGGCAAGCGCAGCGTCGGACACCCACCGACTAGGTGGTCGGATGACCTGACAAAATCGCAGGGAAGCGCTGGGCAGGCCGCGTTCAACCGTTCTTTTTGGAAATCCTTGGAGGACGATGTCCAGCAGTGGACTTCATGTGGCTGACATGATGATGATGATGATTTCAATCGACAATAATAGTGTTTCTTGCAATCAGGATGCAGTTTCACCAGCTTCATAGGCTCACTCATATTTTCATAGCATCAAAGATAGGCGTTTTGGGGAACTGTCTTTTCTAATTTTGCCATTCTAACGTTTCTAATTGGTATAAATGACTTTGATTCTTGGTTATGTCAAAATAATATGGAAAGTTTTTCTGTCTTCAAATTGACCAATAGCAATTTAAAAAAATGAATAATTTTAATGGGAATGAGTGTGCTTAACAGATAACCCGCTTTGCACTTTCTTTGCTCTGTGTACATACTATAGCGTATAACGTATATAACGTGAAGGCAAGAACTAATGTACTACATACATATGTATATACCTATTGCAGTGCGTTCTATACTGAAACATTCCAGTTCAGATAGCAGAGCCATACACTTGTGCGATTCAGTTACAAGATACAGGTAAATGTGTGTTGTTTTTTACATGCTTTTTAACGATCTGTTTTACGTACATAGAGGTTGAATATTTAAGATCAACTTGAACATTAGATGTTTCTATTAATATATAATTAAAAAAAAAAAACAGCCGGCTTCCAAAACAACACTACAGAGTGAAAAATACCTGATTTCGGAAGTCGGTGGCAAATATGAATATACAACCTTATTTTTGGATAGTTTATTCAGAATAAGCAACTGAATCGATTCCAATCATTTTTACACCATGTTATATTTTTTTCCCAAACACAGTTAGAAATTGTTGCAAAGTGGTTACGGAGTGGTTAAGATAGTTCATAGTAAATGCGCGCGCGCCGCAGCTAACGCCAGAGGTCAACGCACCACGCTCGCCCGCCCGAGCAGAACTTTGACCATATTTTTTTGGGACAACCAAGTAGCATAGCAAGCTCATAACTTTGTGGTTTTTCATGATATCTTTTTGAAATTTTGTACATAGATTCTTTACTTAAAAATACTGGACACGTGTTTCGGTTTTCGCATAAACAAAAAATATTGTTGTCTAAGTATGTCATGGTCATGGTATCTTTAGTTTTTGTATATTCGTTTATGCCACCGTTATTTTTAAACGGTCATCCATACTAATATTATGAATGCGAGAGTGTCTCTGTCTGTCCGGCTTTCACGTCAAAACTACTGAACCGATTGTAATGAAATTTGGTATACAGATAGTCTAGAGCCTGAGAAAGGACATAGACTATATGACATCCCGCTATGACCAATAGGAGCAGAGCAATAACAAAAAATATTGCGAAAACTGGAGCTAACGCGGACGTACTACATATTGGTCCCATTATTTTAACAGGCGCTTATTTTATATCAACTGAGGTCTTTTTAATTTTATACGGGTACCACCGCGCGCTTTAAACTGAAGTCCAGCCGGACGGAGTCGCGGGCAACAGCTAGTAAAAATATATTTGCTCCGTGCCGGAATCGAACCCGTGATACGCAGCGCAGCAGTGGATCTTTCAGCCACTGCACCAACCGTGTCTTACATTATAAGCCGGTGACTCCGGTTCTTCTTTTCTGATCTACTCCTTCGAAAAAACTCCGAGCATAGTTACGACACGGTAAGCGTAATGGTTAAGCTATTAACTTATTAACGAAATTCCTAGAGTGGGGCAAGGTTTTGTTAGCAAAAGAATAAAAAAAAGATAGAATAGTCTGCTCCATAGCGCGCTGAGTGACCTTAAAGTTCGCCAGCTCGGCATTAACCCCCTTATTCATAAACGCTTCTTAAAGTTAACTAGTGATTAGCGATTGTTTAAACATGCATTTTAGACGTTTGCACATCACTTAACTTTATTAATAGTTTATGAATAAACCCCTTAAACTCTGTGGTGTTTATTCATAAAGGATGATTAAAGTTAAGTGATGCTAATAGGTCAAAAATGTATGGGTAAAGAATCGCTAATCACTAGTTAACTTTAAACAGAGTTTATGAATAAGGGGGTTAGTGTTCACGTTTGGTCGACACGCAAGTTTTTTTTTTAAACCAGTGCCTGACCGCGATCCTGCCTGATGGTAAGAATGGTAAGCGTTGACGCAATCGTTGATGGTAAAGCGCACTAACTTATTAAAAGCCTATGTACTTCAATCACTCTATCTATGTGTGTGTCTATGTACTCCTATGTACTTCTGCCTTGAATGCGTAAGGGTGAATACTCGCCGTACAAAGGGTAGTCCGATGATGGAAAGCAATTCTGAAAGACAGATTTCTAAATACTGATGTTGAAGCAAAAACTTAAAAAATATTTTTTTTGCCATTTCAGGTCACCATGTCCAAGACAGCCCTACTTTTCGTGCTAGCCATCGTGCCCTGCTTCTGTCAGCGTCCATCCTACGCTGGAATTCGACCAATTGGATTCCCTGCCATCACAGTAGCCTCTGGATTATTCGACAGATTCCAGAACCAGCCAATACCAGCCCAGCTGAATGGCGATAGGAACACCGCAAACCAACTAGCAGCCTTGCCAGTGGACAAGCAGCCTTTCTTCTTTGTGAATAAAGAACAAATTGCCGCAAACCTGGCTAACCCACAAACTTATCCAGTCAGACCGAGTTCGTTTAATGAAAATCGGAAACCTGCTTAAGAAATTTTTTCCTGGGGAGATAATAGAGACTTAAGTTATTTTTTATTTTTATTTTTAATCTATTGATGTTTTATTTTAATATAAAAATAATATTTCAAAGAAAATTTGCAATTTTATTGAGGAATTCTTCAATAAAATTTCCTTTCTGAGAGCTAAAGCTCTAAGTCTGTGAGTGACTGCGTTTGTTACTAGGTACTTCACGCTGAAACGGCTTGACAGATTGAATGAAATTTGGCAAAAAAGTACTTAGTTGGAAATCATGATTAACACATAAAATAGACATTTTATCTTGATGTTCGCATTGGCTCGAAGATAATTTGGCTGAGGTATCATTTGTGAGTTTCCAAGCCACCACCGTAATTACCCCACCACCTGTGGGGTAATTACGTGACACACTAACGGTAACAATTGACAGCCTCCGTGGCGTAGCGGTAGCGAACGCGGCCGCTGTGCAAGGAGGCGCGGGTTCGATCCCCGCGCCGTGCAAATATGCATAAATATGAATATTTGCACTGGTCTGGACGTGCCTCGGGAAGCACGTTAAGCCGTTGGTGCCGGTTGAAATACGAACATCTAATGGCAGTCGTTACGGGTTGTTGAAGCCCTCAAAAGTCTAACAATTGGTCTAACTGCAATGCTTCGATACCGCCCTCGCGTTGTGGAGGTCAGACGGCAGTCGCTTCACGGAAAATATCGAAGTTTAGCCATCACCATCATCAGCACTTAGACTGGTAAAGCGGACCCCAGACTCCAAAGCTGAAAAAGTTTCGGATGCGACTGGGATTAACGCTGAGATAATGATGATGATGACGAACGGTAACAATGGCTTTCGTATTAACAGTTCAACAACTATCACTGCGTTATTTAAAATTTCAATTAAAAGTTTAAGTTGTAATATTCATAAATACTGTTTAGAGGGTGATGAAATAATGGACTGTACTTTTTAAGGGTCCGATGTTGGGTCTCATTCCCAACAATACAATAGGTACTCACAATCTGTTCAGTTTTGTCGACCATTTTTATGCATAGCAATAAGAGTCGCCCTCGCCTCTATATTAATACCTATTTGTCTACATTTTTTTTTTTTTGTGAATTGAATTGAAACAAGTGCTTGACCGCAATCCCGCCTGATGGTAAGCAATGATGCAATCGTTGATGGTAAAGGGCGCTAGTTTATTAAGAGCCTATTTATTCACTCTAGCCTTGAAGACACTTAAATTGTAGTGCGACGGAAACACCGCAGCTGCCAAACGGTTCAAGTCCCTCGATGTACGCGGTATAAAAGGCGAGGCCTAACGCTTCGTTCGGAGCGTTCTGATGTCAACATCTTTAGGGTGGAAACTCGCCGTACGACGGGTCGTCTGATGATGGAACGGAGATATTCCTTCGCACACTCTCCAAAATGCATCCTATAGAACCCCGACAGGCTGGGTACTCTTTACCTCTGCTCCAGGGTTTAAAGACCATTTTGAGCTAAATCTGGGTCGCCAATTAGCCTCTTTGCACGCCTCTCCACTGAACCCAAAGTAACCAGGTGATAATTATTATACCGCTATTAATAATATCACACGTTGCTACCAATGACTACAATACTAAGTTAGATATTAACTATACTTAATTCATGTCTACCTCATAAAAATCTTAATTCTCCATTTGTTTTTTTTATAATTTGTCTTTCCAACTTTACGAAATGTGTGAACAAAGCGAACAAGATAAAGAATATTATATTTCTGTTCCATTACCTTGAATTGAGTGAAAACTAGTCGTGTAGTCGTGGTAGCCTAGTGGCTAAAACACCAGCCTCTCTGAGTGTGCGGGTTCGATTTCAGGTCAGTCAAGTACCAAAGCTACTTTTCTAAGTTATATTTACTTTCTAAGTCAATCTTGGACACCAATGACTGATTAAAAGGTATAGGAGAACATGGTGAGGAAATCGCCAACCCGCATTGAGCAAGCGTGGAGATTACGCTCAATCCCTATCTGTATGAGAGGAGACCTGTGCCCAGCAGTGAGGTGACAAAAGAAAAACAAAAAAAAAAGAAGAAAATGGAATGAATGGATGGAATGGAATGGAGGATGAAAGGTTGATGATAACTCTAATATTGAAAATAATCTTCCCCAAAACCCCTATAAGTGATTATAATGAACACCACATCGTACCTCACAAAAATCTTAATTTTCCATTTGATTTTTATGATATGGCTTTCTAACTTCACAAAATGTGTGAACAAAGCAAGATAAATAATATTACATTTCTGCCCCATTACTTTCAATTGAGTGAAAACTTACAAAAACTGAATGTATGTTCTGCCTGAGATTTGAATTCACGGCTCATTGATCCACGTTATCTATCTACACGCTTAACTGCTAGGTCATCTCGAGTCTTATCCATACTAATATTATAAATGCGAAAGTAACTCTGTCTGTCTGTCTGTTACGCTTTCCCGCTTAAACCTCTCAACCGATTTTGATGAAATTTGGCACAGACAATCTTTTGATCCTGAGAAAGAACATAGGCTACCTTTTATCCCGGAAAAAAATGATGTTCCCGAGGGAAATCTAAAAAGCGCGATATAACTGAACTCCACGCGGGCGAAGCCGCGGGCGGAAAGCCAGTGATAATACTAAACTTAAAAATAATATTTAAATAACCTCCTTATTTAAGCAACAAGGGCTCTTATTGTTAGTAAACTTAAGAACTATATTCGTTTTTTGACTAGTTTAGTAACTATTTATGATGTTGATGTTGATTATGAAGTTAAATGTCAAGTTATTGCTTTGTGATAGTGATAATGGACTTTTGGTCGACACTGTATGTCTTCTCTTTACCTGACAGTACCTATTAGGATTTAATTATGATTTAATTATTGTAGGTATCCTTACTAATATTATAAATCGGAAAGTGAGTTTGTTTGTTGGTTCCACTTTCACGCCGTAACTACTGAATCGATTGCTTTGAAATTTATCAAACGTAAAATTAAAAATCCGTATTAAATAATATTATTAGAAAAAAAATGATGTTCCCGAGGAAAATCTAAAAAACGCGATATAACCGATCTCCACGCGAGCGAAGCCGCAGGCGGAAAGCTAGTTATGAAATAACTTGATACCTATTGTGCATATCTTAATATATTCTCCCCTTACAACTAATATCTGTTGACTATATCCTTTCGAAGGTATTTTTTATCCTGTAATAATACTACACACAACTACATTAAACGCAACCGTGACGATTAGCGATATCTGTGTAGCACGGGCTTTACTCTTGGTAACCAAGTCTACAAACACGCTGCGTATGTATACGTAAAAGCCAATAGTGCTGTCACATAACACACTTACCACTTTACCACGTCTCGGACACCGAAAGATCCTCCGATTATACATAGTTACACATTCGCAGCGTGTTAAAGTACACTTGGCAATCACAAAATAAGCGAGCGTCGCTTCATGAAACAAAAATACTGTAACTGATATTTTTATAAGCATCCGAGCGCCATCTACACAGTTTCAAGCGTAACTTCTTAGTTATTTGACTATGTAATAGATGGCACTACTAGCCTTTTAAGCTAATAAACCAAACAATAATATTGAAATGACACTGGAATATTGGAGTGATGAAAATATAACAAAAATATATTTCCAACGCCTTATTTTTAGTTAGGTAAGGCAAAGGCAACAACTTTGAAGACATGTAACTCTATCAACCCGCACTGGGCCAGCATGGTAGATGCTAATAATAATCTTTAATAATAATAATCTTTATTTATATAGAAAAACAGATTGTGGTACATTTTACATTTTTACATAGTGGGTAATTTTACATTTCTGACAATCAAGTGGGTGACGTACTGTTCTCCTTGCTAGGCTATGAAATAGCCTGTATTAAGAAGTAACAGTGCCTATCCCCTCGAGTTAGGTAATAACAATTATATCGGCTCTCTCTCTCTCTCATCGAAAGGAGGCCTGTGTCCCAACAGTGGGAACAATATAGGCTGATTATGTATGTGTGTAGGCAAAGGCGTGTTTGTAGTACGTAGCTATACACACATTTATACATAGCTAACAAAGACAATTCTCAAACAATTAATTTTAATTTAATATAATGTTGTATTGTTGTAATTCCATTGTCTATTGTAATTTTATTTGATTGTTTTACTTTCTTCTCAATTTAATGTTAACTTTATTTCATTATCATTATTTGACATAATTAAGAAAATGCTTGTTACTGTTTCTTTTTTTTTTAATAAGTTGTATTATTGTATCTTGATGGATATTTTTGTTTAATATCGTTGTCTTAAAATTTAGTTTAATATAACATTGTTTTAAAATTTAATTAATATAAAATTGCTTTAAAATATAATTCAATATAACATTGCTTTAAAATTTAATTTGATACAACGTTAACAATTTGTATTCATGCTCTTATATTATTATTTGCATGCTGTGACTTCTTATAAGTGGAGAAGCATAAGGTCATATCCTGTTATTTATATTTTCTAGCATTTAAGGTGTTTTCTCCGTTAGAAGTCCAAATGTATACATAAATAAATAACCAAACCATTTATTCAGTGCACACAAAACACAGCGTGACACAATTAACTAACAAATTAAAAGAATTACGTAAAAACAAGGTGAAAAACATTTTTTTTTAATCAAGTTAAAAAAAGGAGGTGCATCTAATCTTTTCACCACCTATGGTTGACTGGTAGAGAATGCCTAAGGCATTAAGTCCGCCTCTGTACAATTTTTGTGCGAAAGAATAAATAAATAAACAAAAACTTATGAATTAAAATAAGAATTATACAATGGACGGTGTGCGTCTCAAGGTTGCGCCAAATTGAAGTCTAGCTCAGAATGTGTTAGGCAAATGTACTTAACACTGATTTTCTGCTGTATCCCTGCAATAACGAAGTATGTACGAAGTGAAATTTTACATAAATGTTCTTAACAGATCAAGAGAAACCATCAAACTCTAGGGGAGCCGGGGAAGTGAGCTGGGGAACAACTACGGAGGGCCGGCCTCAAATGATCTACTAGAAGGAGTAAGTGGGAAAACCAGTCCATGACCGCAATCCCGCCTAATGGTAAGCCACTGCATACCAAACTAGCGCGCTTTACCATCAAAGATTTCATCATGGAATCGTTGATGGTAAAGTGCGCTAGTTTATTGGAACCCTATTCACTCAAAAAACAGAGTGAATAGGAAGGAAGACGGCAGTTGAGCGAGGTGATGAAATGTTAAACCCAAGAACACGACCATCGATGCTGCGCCAGAGGGAGATTGATCGGGAGACCCTCCACGACTAAACTCCTGACACTACATTTGGCGCATCGTACCTGGCACAAATCGCAACACAACTGCTCAGATGCGTCCTTCGCACGGCTTCACCAGACATCATGCCAAAACATGACGAATCGCTTGGAGGCAAGACTTTGTCTGGTGGGTGGTAACTTGGTGATGTCACATATCGCAAATAAAAACATGGGGCATACCATTAGGTATAGCCTGACAGACGTTACGATCATCATCTCAGCCACATCAGGTCCACTGCTGGACATAGGTCTCCCCCAAGGATGTCCAAAAAGAACGGTTGGACGCGGCCTGCATCCAGCGCTTCCCTGCGATTTTGTCACATCATCCGACCACCTAGTCGGTGGCGGTGGAGACGCTGCGCTTGCCGGTACGCGGTCGCCATTCATGAGCCTTTCTGCTCCATCGGCCATCGGTTCTACGAGCTTACGATACGCCAAACAAAAATTTTCAATCTAGTTGCATTAATTTCGCGCGTTCTTAAAATGCCACTTTAGTTTCTTTATAGTCCATTGCAGAATAACGCTGGTAGACGGTACAGGGCAATTATTTTAGTAGAATAATTTCATGAAGTTTTAATAGAAGTTGTTCTAATAGAGTTACGTCGAACTGTCGCCTCGCACTTGTCGCAGGAGCTTTGAAGCGTTTAAACTTTTAAAGAAGGATGCATATTTATTCATGCAAATAATTTTAATCGTTTAGTAGCTCGTATTACTAAATTGTTTGTGTTTGTTGTCTAGACGTATTAGGGTTTATAGTCAAAATATATGAACGCGCAAATTTGTATTAATTTTTTATTTTTATTTTAATTAGACACGTCTGCTCAGCAGGAGCTTTAGAATGACCATGAACAAAGGAGCGTTTATGCCTTTTTTAGTATATTAATTGTAGGTTTTACATATGTGTGTCTGTGGCTAGACTTTTTTTTTTGTTTGTGATGGAAAATTATCAAATGACCTCTCCCGCTTTGGGCGGAGCGGAAGGGCATGTCAGACTTTTACTGACAAAAATCCACCCGTGTTCCTTCACTTGCCTGTCCTTGCCAGGGCCACGACTTCCTTTTTAACTAACTCGCAACCCTGACCCAGGAGGCATAGGTCTTCGTGGGCCCCGTCACGATTTGCGGACATCTCTTTGAGGTGCGCATGGATCACAACGCGCCGTCAAGTCGGGCCTTGTCCTTACCAGGCGGCGAGCTGCCCACTGCTCACTACCCCCAAGCCCGTACTTACGGTGGCCGGGAATTCAATGTTCTCTCCCGACCAGGGCGTCTCCTGCGGCGGCTAGTGGTGTGAGGGCGCTGGGATTCCCGCTGCCACACGCGCTCCGCCTCCTCCTTTGCCAGCATCACTGCTCCGCAGAAGGAAATGACGGCCTGCCATGCACTCTCGCTCCGGACCGTGGCCTGAACCAGGGTCGGACGCGAGAGATCGTCGCCGATCGCTACGAGGACACGGCGATGCTCTACCCAAGCCGGGCAGACCTCCACTGTATGCTCCACCGTGTCCTTAGGGATGATCCACACAATGGTAACACCCTATCGTTTCCTCTCGCCTTATCCGGAACAGGAACCTCCAAAAAAAACTGTGTCCAGTGAGGACCTGCGTCAGGCGAAAGGTGAGGGCGCCGTGGTGCCTCTTTAGTCACTTCTCAAAGAGGGGACTTATCGCCGCTATTGTGGCGTGCCCATCTGTGGCTGGACCTTACAGTTGACCAGCAACAGCGATCTGTCAAACTAAACTCTTAATTGTTTTCTTCTTCAGCCTATAAAAGTTCAATGCTGGAGAAAGGCCTCCCCAAGGCTGTCATTGCTTTGCTTTTCTATAATCCCCACGCTTGGCAGTCGGGTTGGGGATCCCAGTAATTTGGTATTCCTTATGAGAAGCGCTGCTGCCCGCTTCCCTGGTGAGAGTTCCCTTAAACGCCTCTTAACACCCATGGGAGGATATATGTAGATTGGTACTATTCTAAACCCGGTACCAGACGGGCTTAATTGTTTTGGGCATCAATATTGAAATTAACTATTTCATACTGCATGGCGTGATGTTAGAGTATTGTTACTATGCGAGGTAATGGTTGACTATGTATAACAAAATTTAAACAACTTTTTTTGTGTAAGTATAGAAAATGTTTATGTTTAAACCGCCTTTTAGAAGAAATAGTAACAGGTGCTTCTTCTTCTTTGGTCCTGGTGAAAACGAGATTTCTTTAAATAAATAATTTTGTTTAACACGAGCTATAAATCAGTAGCAGCAGTAAATCTAAGATAGAATATTAAATAACAGACTTTTATATTAGGTTTAGCAACATAAGCCTATAATTTACTCACCACTGGAATACAAGTCTGCTCTTGGCGAAAGGAAGTGGGTCACATGGCACAAGGGCCCATTCTATCCTGGTAGATGTCGCATGCTTGATTTATTGATTCTAAACCATGCTGGTTTCTTGACGCTGTTTTCCTTCCCTCAAGGAGTAGTTAATCTCTGTACTTCCATTTGCTATCTCTGTACATATTGTTTTGCTATAAATATATTAATACAGAAATAGAGTAAAAATAAAGATGAAATCAAATCAAATCAAATCAAATCATCTTTATAATATTATACAATACTAGCTGCGCCGGTAGTTTCACCTGAATAAGTTAAAATCACGTAGAAATATTGAGATAAATAGTATCTTATAGTGTTAATCCTGGCCATAAACCATATACAACATTTTTTTTTTCGTATATGCAAAACCCGAAACACGTGTCCAGTATTTTGAAGTAAAGAATCTATGTACAAAATTTCAAAAAGATATCATGAAAAACCACAAAGTTGCCAATGATGATGAGTTTGCTATTCTACTTGGTTGTTCCAACAAAATGATGGCCTAAACTCCGATCGGGCGGGCGAGCGCGGGGCGTTGAAGTCTGGCGTCAGCTGTGGCGCGCCCGCAAGTACTATGATCTATCGTAAGCTGCGTTCGCGTGCTCGGTTTCCACTCTGCAACAATTTCTAAATGTATTTGTTAAAAAAATATAACATGGTGTAAATATGATTGGAATCGATTCAGTTGCTTATTCTGAACAAACTATATTCAGGTTTCGCATAAGCAAAAAATATTGTTCTATATGCCTTAGTTTTTGTATATAATATAGATACGATAGCCTTAGATACATGACACGTCAATCAAATGTCACTGTCATAATTATTAGTAGTTGTGTTGCACTCCTTCGCCGATTTAAATTGAATCTGTATAAAAACTAAGCCAAAATAAAGGAAATTAATATCAAAAACAGTTAACTATAGCGTAACTATATCTAGAATTAAGTGTACAATGAGCTAGCCCAGGCTCCTTACATTTCTGAAACATCTCCTTTGAATCATTTTGAAGCATAGTTATTCTACTGCTCCATTTGTTTTGAATTTGTCGGAATTCATGTTTTGTTATAGAACAAAACATGAATTCCGATCATACGGCCCATTAAATAAACACAATCAACTCAAATCAACACTCGACACGAACACAACGGGAAAATAAAACTGTCAAAGTCGCCAATCAAACGTCATAACCACTGTCATGGCTATCTTAATAAAGGGTTATCTCACTAAAAAATGTTTCAAATAATTAATTATATACTTGTATTTTTATTCAAATTAATTTAGTAGTATTTTTATGATTTTTTTTTTCCTTTTTATCTTGAAAGCGTACATAGTGGTGGTCCAAAATGAAACATCTCCTTTAGATTAATACTGAGTCACTTAATCACAGAGTCGATCCGTACCTTTTGCATAAAAAAATAACGAGGCTTCCGTCGACTGGGACCGCAATTAACTCGGACCGCGGTCCCAGTCGCCGGATTCATTAAAAATAAATAATTTTCTTCCGGCGACTGGGACCACTCATAGGTAACTTAAAAAAAGTGTACTATACAAGCCGAAATCGGTACAGTCAAACGAATAAACATCTAAATTATTGATATGAATATGAATATCATTGACTCGTTCTAGATGATGTTCATGATTTTATCCTATGCGCTTATAAATTGACCTAGCCTGTTTTTATATAATTCACACATACAGGTAAACACACACAAAGGCAATAGCATTGTATGATAGTATATTACTATATTTTTCTAACTCGTAAAATTATTCATACAAAATATTTACGTAGTTCGTATCGAGTATCGACGAATACTATTGCTTTAGGGCTATATTTGACCGGACACTTTAGAAAAAAAAAGAAGGGTGTTATAAAATTATAACATTATTTTTAAATTTTAACACAGTTAATACTGATTTTGTGTGAAGCCATAACGGCCATTTTTAGGGTTCCGTAGCCAAATGGCAAAAAACGGAACCCTTATAGAATCGTCATGTCTGTCTGTCCGTCTGTCCGTCCGTATGTCACAGCCATTTTTTCCGAAACTATAAGAGCTATAGGTACTGTTGAAACTTAGTAGGTAGATGTATTCTGTGAACCGCATTAAGATTTTGATGCAATAATAATAATAAATATTGGGGGTCCCCATACTTAGAACTGAAACACAAAATTTTTTTTTCATCAATCATATACGTGTGGAGTATCTATGGATAGGTCTTCAAAAATGATATCGACTTTTTTTTAATATTTTTTTTCTAAATCGAATAGTTTGCGTGACAGACGCTTCCAAAGTGGAAAAAGGTTGGTGCCCCCCCCCCCCTCCCCCCCAACTTATAAAATAAGAAAATGAAAAATCTAAAAAAGCATATGATGTACATTACTATAAAAACTACAAACGAAAATTGTTTTGAAAGAGATCTAGTAAAGTGTGTTTTTTTAATACCTCGTAAATCGTTAACCGCTTATTACCGCGTAATCTTTCATACAAATAACTTAAATCCTTTAATTTCATAATCAATGGTACAGAATGTACTAGTCGCCTCTACGATTTTTGATAGCTCCCCTCGATTTCCTTGGTCTTTCATCATCAGATCCTGACCTGGTGACTATGGGACCACCTGGAAAGTATACACTTTCGAAAAAAAAAGAGAATTCTGCACATCGGTCTTAGAGTGATCGGTGAACATATGTAAAAAAAAACAAAAAAAGATTACGAAGAATTGAGGACCTCCTCCTTTTTTTGGAGTCGGTTAAATAAAGATTTTTACTCAATTATTACTTTGTCGTTTGACTGTACATTATTTGATTTCAGTTATCATTTATGAGTGGTCCCAGTCGCCGGAAGAAAATTATTAAATTTTTATGAATCCGGTGACTGGGACCGCGGTCCGAGTTAATTGCGGTCCCAGTCGACGGAAGCCTCAAAATAACAATATCTATACAAACTTTGACATTTATAATATAAGTAGGAGAAAATAAGAACACTTTAATAGCTTTCAAAATTTATTTATGGAATCTAAATAGATTCCATAAATAAATTCTGAAAGCTAACTAGATGAATGTTGTATCGTCGATTCAAAAAGAAGAATAGAGTTAATGGAGCACAAAAACGGTTTCGTTAACAGCCAAAGCTATGTTACCAACACAAAGATAAAGAAACATCCGCTCATTGTAATTCAATTCAGTTAGAAACTGAAAACATTTCAGAAAAAAGAAATTCGATAAAAGTTGAAAGTAAAAAAAGTACCAGTATTCTTTTTCAAAAACCCTTTGTCCAAGCCGACAAGATGGCGGATTCGTCTTCAAAATTCAATTTGTCTGAATCATTCAATGCATGCTAAAGCTATCCGAAACAGGAAGGACAACCCTAATGTCCGCATAAAGGGGTTTTCAAAGACGCGCAAACAATATCAATTTTCAATTTCGTGTGAATTGAGTTTCTGGCAACTGAGAAAAAGGTTTCTTCTTATCTCTAAATAACGGCACCCGCACGGGTCGATCGATCATTGACGGTCGAGAGGCCGAAAGAAAACGACCAAACTGATCGAGTTAAGCTACGGTTACTATACTTTAGTTGTGGTTGGTGATCATCTTCGTGTATCGAAATCCCTCCGTGCTACGGACAGCGCTTTAAGACATTAGGCTTCAAATCGTCGATCTTTGACAGACGTTACGTCAGAAGCTCATGAACCGGCTTTATCAACGGTATTGGTCGATTCTCCTCTTCTTCTTCAGCCTATAGATGTCCACTGCTGGACAAGGCCCCTTGTGCTGCCCACATCCATCGGCTTCCCGCGACCTTCACCAGGTCACCCGTCTACCTTGTTGGGGGCCTCCCTATGCTGCGTCTTCCGGTACGTGGCTGCCACTCTAGAACCTTACTGACCCATCGGCCATCGGTTCTACAAGCAATGTGCCCTGTCCACTGTCACTTAATTTTAGCGATTCGAAGAGCTATGTCGCTGACTTTGGTTCTTCTGCGGATCTCCTCATTTCTGATTCGATCACGCAGAGAAACTCCGAGCATAGATCTTTCCAACGCCCTTTGTGTGACCCTGTGGTCGTTTACCTATCATTGATTACCCAATCACTGGGTTGTGGAGATCATATAGGCAGTAGAACCCTGTAAAATACAGGTATTTAGGGCATAATGTCTGGTGAAGCCGTACGGAAGACGAGTCTGAGCAGTTTTGTTGCGATGTGTGCCGGGTATGATGCGTCAAATGTTGTTGTGTCGGGAGTTTGGTCTTGGAGGGTCTCCAAATCAACCTCCCTCTGGCGCAGTATCATTGGTCGTCTTGTTGGGTTTAACATTGCATCACCTCGCTCAACTGCCGTATTCCTTCCTATTCACTATTTTTTTTCAATGAATAGACACTTAATAAACGCGCTTTACTATCAGCGATTGCATCATTGGTCACCATCAGGGGGGATTGCGGTTAACACTAGTTTATAATTGTTTAAAAAAAATTCAGCTACCTCCTTTTAGACTAGAAGCCAACCTCAACATACGAGTTGGGAAAAGACCAGATTGATTGAGCGGACACAGAAATACACGCAAAAACAACTGTCTATTACGGGACATACACAGCCCGCTGACAGACTGGTAACGCCATCTAATGGCGCTAAGTCAGCAACACGTGCCGCCCTCTATCGACGAGTAAACGGAGGCTCGGCGCGAAAAGATGGAAGCGAGGACGCGCGGCAGCGCTGATTGGTTACCGCTGAAGATCTTATAACATTCGCTTGTTCTACCGATCGATTTCCGTAATTAATTCATTCATTCAACACTCCAGAAAAACAGATGGTTGTCTGTTCACCATCTGATTTTTGTTATCCGTAATTATTGTTCTT
The DNA here is from genome assembly GCA_017933935.1 of Sesamia nonagrioides. Taxonomy (NCBI): domain Eukaryota; kingdom Metazoa; phylum Arthropoda; class Insecta; order Lepidoptera; family Noctuidae; genus Sesamia; species Sesamia nonagrioides. Next base: position 252,805 of record JADWQK010001094.1, read on the forward strand.
TAAAAAAAAAAGTTGACCAGCACTAGAAATTACTCCTGTCGTGAGTGCGGTTACAAACATTTAGGTCCGTATTCCAGAAGGAAGCTCAAGCATTGATCTCTGCTTAAGCATTACTTAAAACTAGTTTCAACCAATCAAATGGCTTGAAATGAGACTTAAGTGGAGTTTAAGTTTTGAGTGACGTTCTGTAATACGTGCCTTAGACTCACATACACCAAAAGCCACAACTACTACTTGTAGGTCATACAAATATTTGTTCCGTGTGGGGATCAGACCCGAGGCATGCAGCGCAGCAGTCGATCGCTCAGCTACTACACCAACTGGATCGTCATTCAATAAAGAGTAATAAAAAAGAGTAAAATATTTAATGTAATAAATTTAAGATTGTAATTTCTTATGTATAATAAACGTCTACAACACAAACAATAAAACAACATCATTAACGAAGCCTGACTCTTGTTTAACCAAACCGCAACCCTGACCGAGGAGGCATCGGTCTTCGTGGACCCCGTCACGATGTGCTGACATCTCTTTAAGGCGACCGTCGACTCGGGCCTGGTCCTTACCGGGCGGTGAGCAATGGGCAGCTCGGTAAGGACCAGGCCCGAGTCCTCGCCTACGGTAGCTGGAAGTTCGATCTCGTCTCTCAACCAGGGTGGCTCCTGCGGCGGCTAGCGACGTGAGGGAGCTGGGATTCTCGCTGCCTCCCGCGCTCCGCCTCCATGTACCACACGTAAAGGGTCATGGACCACACGGCCCATGGACATAGCCTTCACATATACAAGCAAAACAAGAATAATATACCCAAGGTTTTGATTGAAAAGAGTATCCTGGGAGTTTCTATCCTATTCTTCTCCATGGAGATTCTACGTTCTGGAGAACTAGCTTCACCTTTATTTATTTAGACTTTCGCACAAAAAATATAAAGAGGTGGACCTAACGCCTTAGGCATTCTCTACCAGTCAACGATGGTGAAGAGATTATCAACATTCTGACTAACTGACCAACTATTTAATTTCGACAATTCAAAAGAGCCTGTAAATGGTTAAATTAAAATAAATCCTTTGAGTTAATATCTGAAGCAGAGGCTTATTAACAGGCTACCATATCCAAAGGCTACCGGAACCTTAAAAAAAGGAAAGGTAATTATTTAACTTATCTTTGGTGTAAAGACACTAGTTTAGAGGTATGAGAAAAAGGGTGTAAAGATCACTTATCTTCCATAGAAAAGGGAGGATCCTCCGACCAGACGGATGTTATGTCTGACAGGCACTTGCTCAACGGTTGATATTGAGAAGTTTTTTTTTTTTCTTTTTTTTTACGTTATTTTTTGTATATGCGAGACCTGAAACACGTGTCCAGTATTTTTATGTAAAGAATTTATGTAAAAAATTTCCAAAAGCTATCATGAAAAATCACAAGCTTTTTATGTTATCCGCCTACAAAAATATGGATAATGCGCCGTTCGCCCGCTAGCGCCTACAGCGGCGCGGCGCGGCGGGGGCCTATAACACTATGATCCAATGTGAACTGTGTCGTTTGCTCGGTAACCACACTGTATCATTTAATAAATATTATTGGGAAAAGATATACATCCACAACCATTGTTATTTTGATTGGGAGAAGGGGAAATGCAAACAGTGTAAAAATTAAGAAATATTTTGAAAGTCTAGCCTCCTTAAATGTAAATAAAATAGTTTTGTTTGCCTTTCCTTATGGCAATGGCCTGTCACAGACGGAAAACAAAATTAGATATAGATGTAATATGACATTACAAACTATGACATTATATAATGAAAAATTTGAATTTATTGACTCTAATGTACTTATTAGTCAAAATTATTTTATGACCAAAGATAACTATTATCTTTGTAATTTTTATAAAGGACAGGTAGCAGAATCGCTATCATACTATATATAAAGTCAGCCAAGTGTTTGGCTAACTATACTGCTTCTATTGAGCAGTTAAGTAATACACTTAGTGGTAATGAGCAGAGCTTGGAATATGTTCCAAGCTATTTAAATTACAACTTGAGACAATAGAGTCAACCTCTAGCACTATTTTAAATACCAAGTTAGACTTGTACCCATTATCAAGGGACATTGAGACAACAGAGTTAAACTCTAGCATAACCGTAAACCAAGTTATAATAATATCACACCCATCAAATAATTTTCAAAATAAAATGAATAATAATAACCTTAAAATTGTTCATCAAAATATACAGGGTGTGATAAATAAACAATTAGAATTGGAGTTGTTCATGAACTGTAATTACATTGATATTGTTTGTCTTACTGAACATTGGTTAAAAGCCCATCAGTTCATGTTCAGCTTTAATAACCATCAGATTGCTAGCTCGTTCAGCAGAGTGAATATGATAAGGGGTGGCTCCCTAATAATTGTTCGTAACAATTTCAAATTTAAAGAAAGGACTGATATTGTAAGCCTCTCTGTTGAGCGGGTTATTGAAATTGCTTGCATCGAGCTTGAGCGGTTCATTGTAATAAGTGTCTACAGGCCCCCATGTGCTTCCTATGATATTTTTGAGAAATATATGGAGGAAGTTTTATTAAAGACTTGTCGCAGTAACAAAACAGTTGTTGTTTGTGGAGACTTCAACATTAATGTTCTAGAGAAATCAGCTACAGTTAATAAATTTATGTCATTATTTAAGTCTTATAACTTGTACGCAAGATTCTTTGAGCCGACTAGAATAACTGCCACGAGTGCCACCTGTTTAGACAACATCTTTACTAACTCAAGACCTTCTGACCATTTAATTATAAACGAGTTAGACTCTGATCACTGTGGCCAGTTAGTTACTTTTACTCAGAAAAGTGAAGTCAGAGCTCAAAGAAAACTTGTGAGTTTTGTTCCTATAAATGAAAATCGTTTAGGACAATTTAAAAATAATTTAATTGAAAAGCTACCGGACTTGCCTTATCACGCCAATCCGGATCATGCGTATAGTGTACTATTTAACCTCATTAATTGTGAATTTATGAAAGTTTTCACAAAAAAAACATTGCCTGTTAGCGACCGTATTATATTTAGTGACTGGGCAACCCCAGGTATTTATAAAAGCAGGAAAAAATGTATGAATTATATCAGGAAAAAACATTTAACCATGATGAAGCTTTTCAAGATTTTGTTAAAAATTATTCAAAAACTTTTAAAAGAGCCTGTTCCTCAGCAAAAGCCATACACATTAAAAATAAAATAAAATCTTCTGGCAATAAAATCAAAACAACTTGGGGAATTATAAATTCTGAAACTGGAAGAACCAAAGTACAGAACCGCGATTTCCATCTTAAAATTAACGATGAAGATATAAAGGCGGACTTGGAGGTAGCAACTGAGTTTGAGAATTTTTTTACTAATATTCCAATAATGACAACAAAAACTTTGTCTTCTTCCTCCACTTCTGCATATGCCATACTAAAAGAATGTGTTCCAGAATGTGACAATCACTTTGAATTTACATTTGTGACTGCTAAAGACATTATAGAATCTTTTAAGGATCTTGATGTAAAAAAAACTGCCGATCATTGGGGTTTGTCAGTATACACTGTAGCTTCAATAATAGATGTTATCGCACCTTTCTTAGCAATTGTTTTTAATTCTTGTGTCACATCTGGTGTATTTCCTGATTTGATGAAACTAAGCAAAGTAATTCCACTGTTCAAATCTGGTAGTACAACTGATCCCACGAATTTTCGGCCAATATCGATATTACCAACTTTGAGCAAAATTTTTGAAAAATTAATTTTGAAACAGTTGTTGAGGCACTTTAACCTCCACAATTTATTGCACGTGAAACAATTTGGTTTTACAAAGGGTCGTTCAACTACGGATGCGGGCGTGGCGTTGCTAAAGAACATATTTGGGGCCTGGGAGGAATCGCAAGATGCTCTTGGTATTTTTTGTGATTTGTCCAAGGCCTTTGATTGCGTACATCATGATACTCTTATCAGGAAATTGTACCATTATGGTTTGAGGGACAGAGCTCTCGACCTTCTGACTTCTTATCTGAATAATCGAATTCAGAGGGTTGATGTTAATGGCAAGAGATCTGCAGGATCTGTGGTCACCATGGGCGTTCCGCAGGGCTCAATTCTAGGTCCATTCTTGTTTTTAATTTATATTAATGACTTACCTCATCACGTGAGGGATAATCACAACATAGTATTGTTCGCGGATGACACTTCTCTTATTTTTAAAGTCAAGCGTCAGCTAACAAACTTTGACGAAGTTAACAATGCACTCTCTAAAGTTGTCCATTGGTTTAATGTAAATAACCTCCTTTTAAATGAAAAAAAAACTAAAGTCATTAAATTTTCTACGCCAAATGTCAGGCAGCTAAGTACCAATGTTCAACTGAATGGAGTAGAGTTGATCCCTGTCGAGTCGACAGTTTTTCTTGGATTAACTATTGACGCCAAGTTACAATGGGGTCCTCACATTGAGAAGCTGTCGGGTAGACTCAGTTCTGCCGCCTTTGCTGTTAAGAAAATTAGACAGATAACTGATGTGGATACAGCCAGAATTGTTTATTTTAGTTATTTTCATAGTCTTATGACTTATGGGATTCTTCTCTGGGGAACTTGTGCGGACATCAATACCATCTTTGTTTTACAGAAGAGGGCTGTTCGAGCCATTTATAACCTTGGTCCTAGAGAATCTCTTAGAGAAAAGTTCAAAGAGGTGAACATTCTGACTGTAGCTTCACAATATATATTTGAAAATCTTATGTATGTTCATAAAAATATCTCGAATTTTAAGAAGATAAGCGATATTCATAATGTAAATACCAGGAACAAACACAATCTTGCTTTACATCACACTCGTCTCCACAGAGTAGGCAACTCGTTCATGGGTCAATGTATACACTTTTACAACAAGCTTCCCATGGACGTTCGAAACTTACCAATTAAACGATTTAAGAACCATATAAAGGCCAAACTTTGCAAAAAGGGGTATTATAAAATCACAGATTATTTAGAAGACAAAAAAGCTTGGGATTGAGCTGCTCGCTCGGTTAAGCATTGTTAATTTTTATTAAGCAATATGCGTAATTATAAGGTAAATTATTGTAAACATTTTCATTTTTAATGTCTGGACTTGAAAAAAGACGATGATCCCTGAGTTTGTTTCGGCCATTTCTTCTCAGAGGTAGTCAGTTAGGAAATGCCGGCTTCATCTAGTTAAAAAAATAAAATAAAAAATAAACATGACGTGTAAAAGTGATCAGTGATCCTACTTGCTTAATAAACGATTTCATTTCATTTCATTTCATTTCATTTCATTTCATTTCATTTCATTTCATATAACATGCTGCAAAAATTATTGGAATCGGTTCATTTGCTTATTCTGAACAAATTTTATTCAGGTTTCGTATAAATAAAAAATAACTTTGTATATGCTAGTTGCACTGTAAACTCTGCTTGCGAGATGTAGGATTTGTGTGACGTCAATATGACGCTTTGTTCGCATATGTTGCAGTCAAGCACTAGATCATAATTATTAAAAAAAAAAATATATAGCGTTCGTAGGTACCACTACAACGCATTAAACTTGATCTTGTCATGATATAACCTTAAAGTGCCGTAACAAAAATATTTTAAAGCTAAATTGGTACACTTTTTTCCCAAAGCTGCTTTTAAATTACTTTCTGACTGAACGGAATATAATTCACTTACACTATATTATCCTTCAAAGAAAAGAAATAGATTTATTTAGCGTAGACTAAAAACAGACAATACAGCACACAGATACGTGATGATAAAACTAAAAGATTTAAGGCCGCTGCCTCGAATTTTGCGGGCAGCGGGACGGCGGTGGCGGCGGCGGCGAGTGAGCGGCAATCAAACGGACCGGTTCTCGAAAACAGCGGCGCGGCAGAGGGGCGGCGGCGGGTAGCGAGCGGTGTACTTCTCGCGCTCGAATCTTGCGGGCAGCGGGCGGGCAGCAAGCGGTGATCGAGCGTTAGCAATAAATTTGAATCAAAAAGATGTTGCCGCCATTGTTCAGACATTTCTTTCGCGAATAAAAACAAATATCTCGTCGACACAATCGTGAACACAACACTACGCGGCTATAGTGACGCGCGATCTGCCCGCTAGTTTCGAGAACGGGTCTTCGATGCCCGCTCGGCTCCCGCGCCGCTGCCGCCGCCGCCCCGCTGCCCGCAAGATTCGAGGCAGCGGCCTAATAGATGATGCTTTGTTCCCCTGCCTAACCTTTCTCATGACGTTGGATTTGATTTCCAATCTAACTAGCGGGATAATTACGAAATACACTATTAAACCAGCTATCGATTTATTTAAGTACCAAAAGTGGCCCTCAATTTGGAAAAAAAAAACATCAAAAGAGCAGAGGTCGGGAATGCCACAAACCTTCAAATCCCTTTGAATGACGTAAAACTATCACGTCATAGGAATGTAACTCTTATCTCATTGTAATAAAAATTAATTAGAGGAACATTGTCGTAAGTTTGATATAATACTCGATATCAATCATTATAATTTATAGGTACATTATATTATCGTTAAGTGGCAGTGGGCGAGGCACATTGCTCGTAGAACCGATGGTCGATGGGGCAGTAACGTTCTGGAGTGGCAGCCACGTACCGGAAGACGTAGCGTAGGGAGGCCTCGAACAAGATGAACCGATGACCTGGTGAAGGTCGCGGGAAGGCAATGGCTTTGGGCAGCAGAAGACCAGTCAACGTGGAAAGCCTTGGAGGAGACCTTTGTTCAGCAGTGGACCTCTATAAGCTGAAGAAGAAGAAAAAAATAAGAGTTGTATTGCAATGGCTTAATAATGATTGAAAAATTCACGATTATCGTCATCGTGAATTTTATCAAGAGTCATAAGATTTTGCCATTTTTAATCTACCTTAGCTACTCTAAACGAATCTAAATCTAAACCAATATTATGAAAAGAAAATATTTAACTATATGTACGTTTTTTGGCTATAACGCTGAAATTTTTTATCCCGATATTTTCACATTTGTCTACTTATGCGGGTAAAACCACGAGGCGCAGCTAGTTCTTACAAAAACAGCAAAATTTGGGTAAGTATTTATCTTTACCCGGTTTAAGTCCTTAGTCGTCTAATTCTGTGATTCGTGGGTAACGTTAATCATACATTCGAAGTTCTGAACTCTGAACATACACCTGTGCGGGCCAAACAAATATTAGCTTCACCGGCATTCACGCCACAGGTTGAGGGAATTCTGTTGAGCTCTTGAGTTGAGCCGTTTAAACGAAATATGAGATTGATAAACTTTTTGCCGACTTGTTTGCTTACTTATAAATTATTTATTTATTACAGAACCATGACAGTCTATTAGTAACGGTACCGACTTACGAGTTATCAGGTCGTGGCACAGTGTGAGATTTCGGCAATCTAGGGGAACTTTATTCATTGAAGAAAATAAAATGGCATTTAGCCGATTCTAATTGATATTTTAATCAGGATAAACGTTTAAATAAACAATAAGAGGTTTTAAACGTTTTGCATGTTGTTTATTGTTCTAAAAAAACATTGTTCTTAGTACGTACATACATACTTTTGATAAGTGTTGCCGTCAAATATAAAAAGACATTTATTCTCTTGGCTTCTAATGCAGCCAAGTAAACTCACAGAATACTTTAAAGAATTAACCAAACGTATTTTTTGTTTCAAAAAATAAAAACTGGTGACAAGAAAGAAAAGAAATACGTATTATTCATCTGTATCAATATTCCTGTTGCTATTAGAGTGAACAGATTTTATAACAGGCTCCATTAACATTTCTAAAACTTCTGGCAATATCTTTAAATGTTTAGTTCTGGGACTAGCACGAAGACTAGTGACATAAGGGTCAGATGTAATTAACAATCGATGAAGAAGGTCAGTGTTGGTAAGAATCCTGGATGATTTTCTGGTAAACAGTTCCCTATATTTTCGGTTGTCCTTATTTCTGGCGTCTTGGGTCTCCTCTGATAACTGGCCTATAGGTAAAATGTTTGCGTCTATGATTTCTTATCCGTGAAACAGTATCTTGTGGACACTTACAGGCATGTAATACCAAGCATAATGGCTTAGGTACAATTCTAAAGTACATCGAAGATATTCACCAAATTTGTGTGTATCGATCTGAAAACCACTGATAATTTTGACGCTTTATCGAGTGACGCATTTTGGAGCTTTCTTTATTTTGGTGCCCCTTGTAGGAGAAGAAACACAAAGTTTCTTTTACGATCGCAGCCGAGTCGCGTTTTCTTGCCTTGCGAAATTAGAGCTCAACAGCCTTCGACAGTTCTTCAGGGTTTGTCGATTCGACAAGCCCTTTGATTTTCCTAGTCTGCACTTTCGAAGAGCACTCTTCAAACGCCTTTTTAGGTCTACCGCTTGTATTTTGTTTTACCGAAGGATCGGGCGCAAAGTCGAACGAGACCTGCTCTTCCAAACACGCTGCGTTGTCAGTTAAAAATCTCTTTCGGTGGCGATTAGCTTTGTCCCATTTAACCTATACTATGCACACATTTCCGTATTTTGGCCTTTGTATTAGAAGACATCTGTCTGACTCCTGTTTGTTCCATTATGGAGTTTGAAACAACCTCCAACTTGTTTGAATGAGGTTGGGCTCACACATCGAATAATGCTCGCCATGTAAACATGTGTGCCATTTTCTTAAAAAAATACGATTTAACGTAATCGCGCAAACATGCGCAAGTTTTTTTTAATATTCTGGCTAGTATAATAAATAAGCTACAGGTAGAATCAAGTTTTAGGGTGGAACACTTTGGAACACATAATTAAAACCCTTTTTAAAAACCAAAACCTACTTTTTATCAATAAAGACAACACCATTTTTTTAAACAACTGTTTTCTATCTAATTATTTAGCAAATATTTAAAATAAAATGCAGGATCTTACCTGTAGATATGGGCAATATTGTAGAAAAACAGCACTGACCACTTAGCCGAGACACGGCGACACAGCAATCGTATAAACATGCCCTAAGCTGGACGGCTGTCGCGGGGATCCGAGCGCGTGCTTGTCTATACAAGTTTTAAGATCCATTAAACCCATACTGCGGTTGACTAAAGTGCAAGTAAGCCACGTTTCCTTTCGACTGGGATATTTAGCTTCTTGAATACCAGGGTTAGTGAAAAAAATCAGAAAGTTGGAAAATCTAATAAAATTCCCCTAGATTGTCGAAATCTCACACTGTGCGTGGGTTCGAATCCTGGCAAGCATTACACTTTGTGCAATTAAATAATTTTGTTACCATTGCTGTTAAAATCGGGATCGACAAATGTCATAAGGAAACTGAAAGAACTCGGTGACATAATGACATCTATCAATCCGCACTGCGGCCTTGTCTCCAAGAAAGGAGGCCCGGGTATCAGTAGTGGCAATATGTTATGCTGATGGGGATTTATTACTCTTAGGCCATACAAATATGTGTTCCGTGCGAAAATCGATGGCAAATCCCCTCACGAGAAGAAGAAGAGATCGGTCGATGAGGTTAAGCCAAGCTCGCTGGATCACTCATGCATATTCCATGTTTTGCACATACCACCACCATCTTTACATACTATGACCCTACCGTGTCTCGAAGGCACGATGTCTGGTGAAGCCGTACTGAGGACAGGTCTGAAGTGTCGTGTTGCGATGTGTGCCGGGTACGATGCGGCAGATGTAATTGTGTCGGGAGTTTGGTCGTGTTGTTGGGTTTAACAATACATAACCTCGCTCAACAGCCGTCTTCCTTCCTACTGGCTCAGTTTTTTTGAGTGAATAGGCTCTTAATTAACTAGCGCGCTTCACTATCAACGATTGCATCAATGCTTACCATTAGGCGGGGTTGCGGTCAAGCACTAGTTTATATTTTTTAATTATTAAACAAAAAATAAAAAAAATCGTTACGGGTTGTTAGAAGCCCGAAAGTTTAACAACTATTCTTTCCAAAAGATCATTACAAAACAGAACTCCTGTTTTCCTTCCTTTGATTACGCTCAATCTTCAAGATGTTTTCCTTCACAGAGGTGAAGACCCTGGATACCTGAAGAAAGAAACCTGGTCTTTGGGTCTGAAAACGCCAACCTGCATTGAGCAAGCGTGGTGCTTATGCTCAATTAAACAATAATCATTATTATCTGCTTCTTATGTCTGTCGTTGTGACCACGCATTCGCAACGCCCTTTGATGCACATTTTCCTTCGAATATAGCATTTTTTTCGGAAATCTTATTTGTATAGCAAGTCATTAAATGCAAAATTTGTGTATTTTTAAGTCCTAACCGTGCAAAGCAGTGGCGTATCGCTATTAAAAGCTTGTGCCCACGATTCCTTGTTTATGAAAAATATCAAAGAAAACTCAGCAAATAGAAGACCTGTCATGTCTCAGACCACTCTCAAACTATACTTTTTAAATTTGTGTATTTTTAAGTCCTAACCGTGCAAAGCAGTGGCGTATCGCTATTAAAAGCTTGTGCCCACGATTTCTTGTTCATGAAAAATATCAAAGAAAACTCAGCAAATAGAAGACCTGTCATGTCTCAGACCACTCTCAAACTATACTTTTTTGAGGGTGGGCAAAATTTGTGTATTTTTAAGTCCTAACCGTGCAAAGCAGTGGCGTATCGCTATTAAAAGCTTGTGCCCACGATTCCTTGTTTATGAAAAATATCAAAGAAAACTCAGCAAATAGAAGACCTGTCATGTCTCAGACCACTCTCAAACTATACTTTTTAAATTTGTGTATTTTTAAGTCCTAACCGTGCAAAGCAGTGGCGTATCGCTATTAAAAGCTTGTGCCCACGATTTCTTGTTCATGAAAAATATCAAAGAAAACTCAGCAAATAGAAGACCTGTCATGTCTCAGACCACTCTCAAACTATACTTTTTAAATTTGTGTATTTTTAAGTCCTAACCGTGCAAAGCAGTGGCGATCGCTATTAAAAGCTTGTGCCTAATGATTCCTTGTTTGCGAAAATATCAAAGAAAACTCAGCAAATAGAAGACCTGTCATGTCTCAGACCACTCAAACTATATACTCTTTTAAATTTGTGTATTTTAAGTCCTAACTGCAAAACAGGCAATTACAAAGTTTGTGCCCACGATTTCTTGTTCATGAAAATAATAAAGAAAACTCAGCAAATAGAAGACGTGGCCATATCTCAGACCACTCTCAAACTATCCTGTTTTGAGGGTGGGAAATCATTTTTTTTTGCAAATATAAATCATCAAATGACTGCTCCTGCTCTGGGCGGAGCGGAAGGCCGTGTCAAACTTTTACTGATTAAAACCCACCCGTGTTCCTTCACTTGCTTGTGCGCCAGGGTCACAGTATCTCATTGGAGCAACCCGCGGCCATTATCCATTGATCTTTGTGGACCCCACAACGACTTGCTGACATCTTTTAGAGGCGCGCTTGGTTCACCATCTTTCAGACTACTATCAGACCACTCTCTAAATATCTAATGTACTTTGATCTAACCAAATTTAATATTGAAGTGAAAACTTACAAAAGTAGTTACTAAGAAGCCAGGCCGACCGCAGCATAAGTTTGTCAGGTGGTATTTCAATGAGCTAAGTTCAACACATCACTGGAGGACAGCAAGGTGACGCAGCCGCAGCCATCACACGACGTCACAGGTGACATCACGCACAGTTCAGATTGCGGCCACAGAGGGCGCCACTTGCAGGTTGAAAACGGTGTTTGTGTGAAGTACAATTTTGTGAGTACATTTTATATATTTATCTTGTCCACGAATTGGACAAACAGTTCGAGTCAACAATTTTGAACTCTATTTCAAGAAGAAATTTAACTTAGGCAATAGTGAAGAAGTTTGGACTTAGAAAATTATTCGTAATTTTGGACTTCATCATTTTAAGAACGTTTTTAAACTCAGAAAACTTTTAGTATTCAACCAATTTGTGTGGGGTGTTAGTATTAGGACTTAGAATATTTTATAAAAAACGGAGGAACGGGGAACCTAAGCCCGATTTCACACCAGATTTTATTTCTCAACTTAAAAACTTTAAAAATTTAAACAGTGATTTGAGACCTGTATTATTTTGTTCGATGAAATTAGATAACTTAGATGAATGGCAATTGTTATTTAACGTTATAAGTTTTGTTTGCAAGACTCAGAAATCTAGCATTTAGTTATCTTACAGATAAGTAGTTATATTATCAACAACTTAAAACATATTTTTTAATTTTAAATACAAAATTGATCATAATAATGGAAGGGCTTAATTAACGTTTTAAAAGATCAACAGAATGTTATCACAAAAGGATTGACAAATTTTAAGAAATGTAATAAAGATAGATTAATCATTACCCCAATGAAAAGAAAGATACAGAAGACAATGTGTAAGCTAATCAAAAACTTAGCATGTAACTATATATAATATATCGTATCGTAATTCACAAGAAAGTGAAGTTGGTGCGTGATCGCGTTGCGTGATCATAGATAATCTATTATTTAGTACATTGTATTTTTATTCAAAACCCTGAAAACCCGTGAAATGAATTTTTGGCAGCTTGAAAAGGTTAAGGGTCTACTGGTTTTATACGTTTATTGTTAAATGACAATGGAATGGAGAAGAATAAGTACCTACTCACAATAGGAGTTTTCCCTAAAGATTATTTCAGTAACGAACTGAATGATATTTTTATTTTCAAAGGCTTGCTGGTTCCGATTAATAATTAATGAGCATTTTTTTTTTTTCTAATTACTCATAATTTTTTGGAACGACAGAAGTTGTCCTACAATCCAACCATTCTAGAGTCCAAGTCCATTTCAAGTCCTACAATCTAATTTTCTCCAATCCCAAATAGTCTGACAGTTTTCCTAACTATCCAATTTCTCAATATTTTTTTTTGTACCTAGTTACTATTTTTAGACCATTACAAATCTTCATACTACCAACTAGCTGCGCCACACGGTTTCACCCGCGTTTTTTTTTATATGCCCCGCTCCTATTGGTCGTAGCGTGATGTAAATAGCCTAAAGCCTTCCCGGATTAATACGCTATCCAATGCAAAAAGAATTTTTCAAATCGGACCATTAGTTTCTGAGATAAGCGCGCACAAACAAACATACAAACAAACTCTTTAGCTTTATATATTAGTATAGATACTAACAATAGCGAAATTATTCCAGTCATTATCAGTATGATGCGCTTGTCAAGGAACTTTATTTCATTTTTATTCATATAATTTGCAAGGTTTGAAGCATCTCCGACCAGTCAGCCTCACTAACACTTATTCTCGGTGAGACGGAATGGACTGTAACCCACCACACAATACGCCTACTTAATTTTTTGAAGCAGCATAGCATTTGCTACCCTCTTAAACAATATAACATAACATAATCAGCATATAATGCCCCCACACCTGACACACAGGCCTCGTCTCGGTGAGAGGTCGCGGGTTGGTAGATGTCATGGTTTCCTCATGATGTTTTCCTTCACCGTTTTGAGAGCAGAGGTGAAGAAATATATATAAAGTAAAGCGCCTGGGGGTTCGAACCTCCGTAGGTTGTAAATGTAGCCGTACTACTTAACTAACTTATAAGTCACGGCCGATACCACTATCACCATTGCTCTCTTAAACACTCACCATTTTTTATTTTGACGCTGTGGTAATGCTTTTACGCACCATACCCGGAAGGCCGTGTGTGGGACTCGCCCAGCCTAAGCCGGGAATACCCACTAAACCCACAGCGGCACATCGACATCGCCTGAGTGGCGGGGTCGTGTGAAATGGCAGAACCTGTCTACCAATCCCCCGCCGGTGATTCCTGCCTAAAAAGCGGGCCCACAGTGGTCCCTCCATACGGAGTAGCCGGGCTGGGTATATCTTCTTGTGCGAGAAGATGCAGCAGCCAAGGGTTTTTTAGCGAGGTGTCCTTCCTCTTAGCCCCACTCGTTTGCCCGGAAGCAAACGGGGCCCCCAGCTCCTCTCAGTGTCACTAACCCCCATATCTGGGGGCCGTTCCCCTATCCGCCACCTGGGGACGCGTCCGATGGCAGGCCAGAAATTGCACACGGAAAACACTCACTTCCTTTTTTACGCTGTGGTAATGCATTTAGTACCCCGAAGAGCGTGTGTGGGACTCGCCCAGCCGAAGCCGGAAATACCCACTAAACCCACAGCGGCACGACGACTTCGCCTGAGTGGCGGGGTCATGGGAAATCGGCACAGCCTGAACAACCAATCCCCCGCCGGCGATTCCCGCCAAAAGGCGGGCCCACAATGGTAACCCCATACGGAGGGGCCGGACTGGGTACGTCTTCTAGTGCGAGAAGACGCAGCAGCCAATGGTTTTTTAGCGAGGTGTCCTTCCTCTTAGCCCCACTCGTTTGCCCGGAGGCAAACGGGGCCCCCAGCTCCTCTCAGTGTCACTAACCCCCATATCTGGGGGCCGTTCCGCTATCCGCCACCTGGGGACGCGTCCGATGGCAGGCCAGAAACTGCACACGGAAAACACTCACCTTTTATTTTTATTTTTTTTTTTTTTGACGCTGTGGTAATGCATTTATTCACCATACCCTGAAGGGCGTGTGTGGGACTCGCCCAGCCGAAGCCGAAAATACTCACTAAACCCACAGCGGCACAACGACTTCGCCTGAGTGGCGGGGTCATGGGAAATCGGCACAGCCTGAACAACCAATCCCCCGCCGGCGATTCCCGCCAAAAGGCGGGCCCACAATGGTCCCCCCATACGGAGGGGACGGACTGGGTACGTCTTCTAGTGGGAGAAGACGCAGCAGCCAAGGGTTTTTTAGCGAGGTGTCCTTCCTCTTAGCACCACTCGTTTGCCCGGAGGCAAACGGGGCCCCCAGCTCCTCTCAATGAGGAGACCGGGTTGCCCGACGGTGACCCGGAGTTCGGGTCACGTCAGCCACCTGGAGTGGTGGCCGACCCGCCGTACGTGTGACCGCCGAAGCGGTCCCCACTTCTGGTTTTGGTCCGCGCCGGTAAACCGGTAACCCCCATATCTGGGGGCCGTCCCCCTATCCGCCACTTGGGGACGCGTCCTATGGCAGGCCAGAAACTACACACGGAAAACACTCACTTACCTACCCAACATTAGCTGCACGGTTAGCGCTGTGGTTAAATGGGAACTCTAGTGGTGCTTTCTCTATACAAACGTATTCCGCTGTTTCCTTCGTGGATATTGCTTTTAGGGCAATTTTTTTGTCTACAATTTTACACCGTGACTATACGTCCCCCTATCATTAGATTTTTTCTGAAACTTAATTAATTAAAGAAATACGATACTTCAAAATCGCGATAAATAACCCAATTTTACCGTGATGTTCAGATGACTATTGGACAAACGTGATAAGTTTTTGACAAAAAAAAAATAGAAGCATGTATACTTTTCCTCTAAATTTTGATATAAAAATGATTGAGATCTGTCGTGTTTTAAAAAAGAACACAGCGGGATGCGAAACGTCTTTTGGTCAACGGTGTTGTAGGTAATATCAGCCTGCGCTGCAACTGTCCATTTTGTACTTTACCGGGTGAGGTTGGAAGCAGCGCGACGGCAATAGTTTCTTCAAATACCTATTTTCCAAATTCCTCGGCACTAGAGTCTCCTATTATGCAATTGATTGTTGTGCTGCGTGTCGCGGGTTTGATTCCCGCACGGAGTAGTTTTTCCGGGTCTGGCTGTTTGTATATGTGAGCTTTTATGTTTGTAAACGCACCCACGATAAAGGGGAAATATCTAGTGTGGCAACATCAAATAAAAACAATAATAATAATACCAGTTAATTATTGACTCGCTATTATTCAAAGGCTTTTTTCAAACAGAGAATGCGCGAGAATTGATCACAACGCTTACTTATGTTAATCCTAGGGCTGTCACTACATAAATTTTACTGCTACAGGCCGTAACGAGCGTTCGACTGAAAGTATACGTTTCAGGCAATCAGATAAACTCCTACAGGGGCTCATGAATAACAAAATTCACCCTTGAACCTCCCTCCCTTCGCTACCGGTCAGTTCCTGCCCCAAAACGAAGGTCAGATTTGGCAAGATTTAAGAATACTCCAAAAAAATAGACGATTCATTTGAAGTAAACATTTACTGTCACAAATTGTGATGACAAAATATCGTTAAGTAGCAACGATCATCAAGCTATCTTTTTTTTTTAATAACTATAAACTAGTACCTGACCGAAATCCCGCCTGATGGTAAGCAGTGATGTAATCGTTGGTGGTAAAGCGCGCTAGTTTATTAAGCCTATTCATATATAAAAGAACGGAGTGAATAGGAAGGAAGACGGCAATTGAGCGAGGTGGTGCAATTTTAAACCCAATAACACGACCAACGATGTCGCGCCGGAGGGAGAATGATCTGGAGACCTCCGCGACCAAACTCTCGACAATAACATTTGGCGCATCGTACCCGGTACACATCGCAACACAACTGCTCAGACCTGTCCTCTGTACGACTTCACCAGACATCATGCCGGAACACGACGAATCGCTTGGCGGCAAGACTTTGTCTGATGGATGGTAACTTCTGCCGGCAGCCGATGTTATGGCCTACCACCTTGTTGAAGAGTTAGTAATAATGGAAAGGAGAAAAGGAGGTTCTATGTTCTATATTATGGGTTTGGTTTCAGCACTTAGTCCTTTAAGTATAGACTATTGCGCGTGGGATATGGCGGCTTTCGATAATTAGTTTCAGTGCAATCATCATCAGCCTCTATGCAATCCCTACTCATTGGGCTGTCTAATATGCCTATTGTATAGAAATGTTTATTTAGCGAGCAGCGTCCTGTGATGGTCCCCGTCACCAATCATCATCATCATCATCATCTCAGCGTTAATCCCATCCGCATCCGAAGCCCTTTTCAGCTTTGGAGTCTAGGTTCCGCTTAACCAGTCTAACTGCTGTTTTGGCTATACTTTGATATTTTCGTGAAGCGACTGCCGTCTGACCTCCTCAACCCGAAAGTGATATCGAAACATTGCAGTTAGACCAATTGTTGGACTTTTGAGAGCTCCAACAACTTGTAACGACTGCCAACCCGTCACCAATCGTAGGCCTTAAATATTCAGTTGTAGCAGTGGTTTTTAATTTCTCGTCTGTCCATAGATAGCATGGCTCCCTTGAACCGTCGGCAGCCCAGTGACGAATCCCAACAATTATCTGCTTGTGAATGTGTGGGCTTCTGTAGCCTCCTACGTAGTTGATTGAAGGGGATGGGCACGACAGGCGAAAGTCTTAGTATCGCCTGTAGGGCAGCGGTGGGTGTAGTTCTTATGCAGCTGGTGGTTTTCACTCAAGGAAAACATTGCAGTTGTTCGAGATATTTTTCAGATCTATTCTTGACCACCAGACTAGAGAATCATATATTCCCCTAGTCTTTTATGAGACTGGTCTTTTTGGCTTGATTGAATTGTGTTTATGTTCCGTGCGAGACTCGAACTCGCGACACGCAACGCAGCAGTTGATCTCTCAGCCACTGCGCCAATTTACCAGTTTCGAATCCTGATATCTTAAGACATTTTTCAAATAACTTCCGCTTCCTTACGACTATACCTACTCATCCATCAATCAAGTTAACTACCAAAATTCTTTTCGAACATAAATTTCCGAAACCACATACTTATACCATGATAATTAAGGCACTTGAAACGGTCAAGGACATTCGGTTTTCCCCTAAATCGGTTTCGTAAAACTGAGCTATTACGCCCAACTTTACTACGATACGCGATCGCGTGGAATTGCCAGCACTTAAAATATTTTATTCAATACTAATATAATACTCAAACTGTCAGAATCCAAGGTCAACTCGGCCCTAGCCGAAGTGGTTTTACTTCAAAACGGTATTGTAATCGTTGATAATAATAGGGGTTATGCGGGCTGTGTGATTGCAGGTAAGGGTATTGGCAAAGACTAAGCAAATTCTAAACATAAAGTAATGTTATGTCTGTTCTATAAGAACCTAACCAATTTAAAAAAAAAAAATTACTTAGACACAGTTCGTGAGACCCAAAATACCAAATAAACATAATGTTTTCGAGGTATGAGGAACAGGGTGTAAAGTTCACTCATCCTCCATAGGAAAAGGAAGACTCTCCGACCAGACGGCTGTTGTATCTGGTCGGTTGATGTTGGGAAGAAGTATACAACGTTATTTTTTGTATAAGCTAAACCTGAATACAGTTTGTTCAGAATAAGCAACTAAATCAATTCCAATCATTTTTACACCATGTTATATTTTTTCCCAAATACATTTAGAAATTCTTGCGCGGTGCGTTGACCTCTGGCGTCAGCTGTTGCGCGTGCGACTACTATGATCTATCGTAAAGCTGCATGCGCGCGCTTGATATCCACACCGCAACAATTTCTAAATGTATTTGGAAAAAAATATAGTATGGTTTAAAAATGATTAGAATCCATTCAGTTGCTTATTCTGAACAATCTGTATACAGGTTTCTCATACACAAAAAACAACGTTTTATACTCGGGGAGTTTTCTGTGAGCATTCGTGGAAGGGGCTGGCGCCTATACGTGGCTTACTACGATTAAACTTTAACTGATGTACTGATGACTCTTAAGAGGGAACTCTAGTGGTGCTTTCTCTATAGAAACATATTCCGCTGTTTTCTTCGTGGATAATACTTTTAGAGCATTTTTTTTCTACATTTTTACACCGTGATTATACGTGCCTCTATCATTTGATTTTATCCGAATCTTAATCAATAAAAGAAATACGATACTTCAAAATCGCAAAAAATAACCCATTTTTATCGTGATGTTCAGGTAACTATTAGACAAAGGTGATAAGATTTTGACAAAAAAGAAAATAAAGGAAGCATAGGTATACTTTTCCTCTAAGTTTTGATATAATTGAGATCTGTCGTGTTCTGAAAAAGAAAACAGCGGAATACGAAACGTCTTTTGGTCAAAAAGCCAAATTTTTTGTAGGTAAAATCAGCTTGAGCTGCAACTGTCCTTTTCGCACTTTACCGGGAGAGGTTGGAAGCAGTGCGATGGCAATAGTTTCTTCAAATACCTATTTTCCAAATTCCTCGGCACTAGAGTCCCCTCTTAAATGTTTATTGCACTTCGAAACTAAAGTAACATAAGATCGCGAACTTTAAGCCTCATTTGACTTATCAGTGCATAAGATTAGGAGGATTAACAACGAAAGTTGTAAATGTTTAGGGTTTGCAAGTAATATGTAGCTTCAATTTTATTGTAAGGCAAGAAGCTTGCATCGTGTAAATGGGGTTTTAGAATGCATTCGGAGTGAGTGTTTCGTTTCTGAATATTTTATTATTCTATGATAGCGCCAAGTAAATTATTACGTTATTGGAATTCTTCCAAGCGGTTTAAGTTCGATATAATTCCGGGGTTTATGATTTAAATTCCGTATTTTCTTTAATATGCTGCAGTTACAGCTACAGTGCCATACCTTAAAGGACGAAGCTAAAGTTTTCTTTTCAGCGCACAGATTTTGGAAGAGACTTGCCCAGTATATTTATATAGTCAAGGACAGATAACTGAACATATTTTTATTCAATCCTACATTACCTCTATCAACCTATTTATTACCCATCATATTTTCATAACATTCCATCTTCACAAAAAATTATTTCACATATTTTCATAGGTAACTATTCCTTACTAAAAACTAATCGGCAGTAGTTATCACAGTCCTGAGATTATAGGCTCCTATGCTGCATCCTAGATCACCCTGTCCTCCAATCATCTGCATCCAGTTTATACTAGCTACTTTTTTGACGTCATCTGTCCATCTAGCTGGGGAGCGTCCCACACTACGCTTCCCGATATGCAGTCTTCACTCCAGTAGTTCTCTGCTCCAACGGCCATCGGTTATTCTTTCGTTACTTCAGATTGTATACTCTGCAAGCTTAATTGGTAACAATGTTTCTTTTGAAATATCCCCGATTCTGATTTTATCATGTACTAGCGACCCGCCACGGCTTCCCACAGCCACAATGCTGATACTATATACACTACAGAAAAAATGTGAACGTATAAAAAAATATAGCGGCCTGCCGCCGCTCCTGCCACCCCGGCTGGCCGCTCCTGCCCGCAATTTTTGAATCTGTAATATCTTCGAAAATATTCATGTAAATCATGTGCTCTAAAGAGCTATATAGAACAACATTAAAATATCTATAATGTCTTTAAGGTATTTAAATGAATTAGGATTATAGGTATTTATTTACGACATCACATTAAAAACCCCAAAAATAACAGTATTTAGGTAATGGATGTTAATATACATATAAACCTTCCTCTTTAATCACTCTCTCTATTAAAAAAGCGTGTCAAAATCTGTTGCGGAGATTTAAAGACTTAAACATACATATATAGGGATATAGGGACAGAACAAGCGACTTTGTTTTATACTATGTAGTGAAGAAAACTTACCATTAAATTTGTGACATGGCCACAGCCAATGTCCATAACCGGCAAGATGAACTTGTCGAAGACCTTTTTTTTTCGGGGGGAACCTTCAGAAGGAAAAGAGGTGCCTTTTCCTTTTGTAGGTTTCCCTCCGGAAGGATCTCCTTTTTACCTCACTAAAACCACTCCGGTGATCACCATCTTCACATTAAGGTGGTCGGGGATCCTCTTAAAAGACTCTAAATGGGCCGCACTCTGCAGGATAGCACGTGACCACTATACCAGCGTCTTCCCTAGGGTCACTTAGTGGGCAAACAGAGTTTCTACTTGTTGAAGACCTAGCCGAAAAGCACAAAGGCCATCGACAGGATCCATACCATTTTAGGTGGGTTGTAGGTTGGTTTAATATTATGCTGGTTGGTTGTTTAGTTAGATGGTTTGTTACACAGGCGTATAGTCATCAGTTTTTCCTTTGCACCGGCGACCTTGGTTTAAAAATCACGTCAAACAGCTACTAAATGGAAATGCGAGATTGCAATCAGCTTATCGCAGGGACAAATGTTTTGTTGAACATTTTGTATTTTCCTCCATGTTTCAGCATAATACTTGTATTAAAATACTGAAATATTCGCGGGTATAATGTCGCAAACTCGTGTTCCACGTCCGTGGCATACCCATATACAGGTCACGTGACTGCTCGCAGTTAAATTGAACAATATTGAAAGCACGCCCTTCTTGCTGCGCCGTATATTGTCCAGTAGAATGACCATATTGCTGCTCGGTACAAAAATTGTCTAAAAGGCCCTTCATGAAGTCGAAATCTACGAATTCTGTACATCAAACTTAGTATCTTCTTCTTCAGCCTATAGAAGTGCAGTGCGGGACAAAGGCCGCCGCTCCCAATGCTTTTCACATTGGGGGTCCATTATCCCCCGCGCTTGGCAGGAGAAGCGCTGCTGCCCGCTTCCCTAGTGAGAGTAAATAACTAAACTAATTTTGTGTGAAAGTAAATGAATGTCGTTCTCAATTTTGTGATGACAAAATTGACTTGCGATTCTGTGACCAGCTCACAGTGAAAACTTAAGTTAAATGAGCGTGGAGTGAGCTGTCAATTCAACTAATGTTTTTATTTTTTTATTATTATTTTTTATAAATAACGATAAACTAGTGTTTGACCACAATCCCGCCTGATGGCAAGCAGTGATGCAATACGCTTTAGTTTATTAATAGCCTATTCACTCTAGCCTTGAAGAAACTCAAATTGTAGTCAGACGGAAACACCGCCGCTGGCAAATTGTTCTAGTCCCTCGATGTACGCGGTATAAAAGACGAGGCGTAACGCTTCGTTCGGATCGTTGTGGTGTCAACAACGTAAGTGTGAAAACTGGATGGGTACGACGGGTCGTCCGATGATGAAACGGAGATGGGAGAATTAAATCATGCAATTCCTTCGCACACTCTCCAAAATGCATCTTATAGAACACCGACAGGCTAGCTACTCTTCGCCTGTGCTCTAAGCTTTGGAGATCGTTTTGACAATTTTGGCTATTGACAGCTCACTAAGCTCACGTCATCGAACTTTACACTGTGACATTGTACTAGTAGTACTAGGTAGGACTTTAGGGTCATGTAAGATAAAGTCCACTCCAAATGTTTCATCATCATCATCATTTCAGCCGAAAGACATAGGACATAGGCCTCCCCCCAAGGTTCTCCACGACGACCGGTCCTGCGCCTCTCGCATCCAGCGATTTCCCGCGACCTACACCAGGTCGTCGGTCCACCTTGTCGGGGGCCTACCCTCGCTACGTCTTCCGTTGCGTGGTCGCCACTCGAGAACCCGGCGGCCCCATCGGGCATCGGTCCTACGGGCAATGTGTCCAATCGTCAAAAAAAAAGTCCGAAAGCAGTCCAGCCGAGTTGGATTCGACAATAGACCTCTTTCTCGAAGTTGGACCTTCCTAACTGGATAGTTTGTCCCAGGTACACGTAACTGTCAACAACTTCGAGAACAGAGTCTCCAATCTTTATTCTCAGAGTCGGTACAACATGGGCATTAGACATGACTTTCGTCTTGTCCATGTTCATTTTAAGACCGACTCGCTCGGAGGCTCTACTGAGGTCCTCGAGCACTGTACTCAGGTCCTACGCGGTCTCAGCCACGACTACGATATCATCAGCAAACCGAAGTTGTGTCATGTACTCGCCATTGATGTTGATGCCCAGTCATTTCCAGTCCAGAACCTTGAAGACATCCTCCAATGCAGCGGTGAACAATTTCGGGGAGATAACATCTGCATGTCCAAATGTTTCTTAATGATGTTATTTCACGTTAAAGAAATATCAAATTTATCATGATGGTTATTAGGTGGATTTAAGAGTGAATTGTACTCTTGACAAAGTAATAAAAATGTTTCAAGTAGTATCGGCCTAAACTGAACTTTATTTTGTAGGAGTTAAAGTTATTTTTCCGTTAAATTATTTTTATTTAGGTACATTTTTTAGCAAATAAGTCCGATTGCAGTCCTCCAAAACGTATTTCAGTCATGACGAGCAATCTCGTGGCTTCGGCGCGAGGATACAACCACCGCAGACAAATGTGCACTCTCTCTTCTTTCACTCTCATAGTCAGATTGTATTTTTTATTGTTCTTTATTAATCATTAGGGTTTTTATTCAATTATATGTTTATGTCCTATCGAACCTTATAACTAATAATATTAACAATACCTAAACGACCTACTCTATGGGACCTTCTTTGCGTGGATGGGATACCATCAAATGATCTCTCCCGCTCTGGGCGGAGCGGAAAGGTGACCCTGACCCAAGCAACCGTCTTCGTGGACCCCGTCACGATGTGCTTTGAGGAGCGCGTGAAACACAACGCGCCATCGACCCGGGCTGGCCCCGCGCCTTCGGTGGCCGGGGAGTCCGACACTGTCTCCCGACTACAGCGTCTCGCGATAAGGCGCACAGAACTCCGGCGAGATCTCATGGCAATATGGAGAGTGCGATTGTCGCTACCCAGTCCTGGGCACGCCACAACAGCGGTGGTAAGTCCCCTCTTTGAGGAGCCGCTAGAAAGGCACCACGGCACCCTCACTCTATGGAATCTTATACCGCAAAACGTAACAACACAAACTTAACTAACCTATAAGCAGCTCTGATGAATTTTGAAATAATCTTTTTTATCCGCGAATTATTATGAGCGACGCGACCGCGTGCCGCGTGCTCTGCCCCCCTTCGCCCGCGCATGTATTGCCTACCGCACAAGTATTAAGTTACCTGCTTTTGCTAAATAATATTTATTATAAAGTAGTCATGTGATATTGCCTTTAAGGCAGAACGAAGTTCGCCGGGTCAGCTAGTATACATAATAATAGTGTAAAATGCGAATCATAGTGGGTATCGTAAATAACATGTTTTTTACCTTCAGATCATATATGGGTTTTGATCTGTGAAGTTTTCAAATTAATCATACTTTCATCTGTATTCATTACAAACAGGAAACATATGATTAATGTGAAAAGTTATGGAAAGGTGAGGGTTTTAAATCAAAGTATGATGACAAGTGGAATGGAAAATGAAATAAGTCATTAGCTTGGCGACTCATTTGTCACTGATAATATAGTATACTAATTTGCTCACGGCTTCGCTTGTGTTAAGTTCCTAACATGATTCACCTTCCCAAATTTCCATCCCCTACTTAAGGGGCTGGGGAAATATTTCCAAAAAATAAGAAGAAAATAAAAAACTGATTTGAGTGTCTTCAAGGCTAGAGTGAATAGGCTCTT
This sequence comes from Sesamia nonagrioides, assembly GCA_017933935.1. NCBI lineage: Eukaryota > Metazoa > Arthropoda > Insecta > Lepidoptera > Noctuidae > Sesamia > Sesamia nonagrioides. The sequence goes on from JADWQK010001094.1 coordinate 277,014, forward strand.
AATAAACTAGCGCGCTTTACCATCAACGATCGTAACACTGCTTACCATCAGGCGGGATTGCGGTCAAACGCTGGTTTATAATTAATAATAAAAAAAATAATAAGACAAGTATTTTTCGATGGTACTGAAGAGTATCGAGTTTTTGCTTTCTACCTTGAAAAGAAAGTTTGATAAGAAGTTTTTAATCACTTCAAAAATAACTAAATCACGAAAAAAATAAAATACAACACACTCAAAACATATGTAGGTTTATAAAATGAACACAAAGGGTTATAGTGGATCATAAAAAGGAAACAACTTTGGATAAAAATGGAATGTCCAATAAATCCACAATACTTAGCAACCCTACAGCCATGTGGGAGTCACGCGATTGAGATCTATGCAAATTTGAGTTTAGATGCAAATGGGAACACTATAGCATCACACGTTTCAAACTCTATTTTTATTTGTTTTCAATACACAGCGGTTTATTTTATTTAATTTTTACTTTCATCTCTATTGCATTATTTAAAAAAAACGTAGCAGCCAGACCCGGAACAGCTACTTCTTATGTCCTTGTCGTGTGGTCAAAAGATACACTTTCCGTGCAGGAATCGAACCCGCAAAATGCAGCGCAGCAGTCAATCGCTCAACCACTGCACCAACCGTCCCGTATTTTTTTTTTAAGTTTAAGCATTTTTAATGAACACCTCTGTTGGAGATACTGATTCGTAGACATATTTGATTAATCTACCCACCGTCCAACAATACCTAGATTTGACCCAAACATATGTATAAATAAATATCATCATCATCATCACAGCCACATGAAGTCCACTGCTGGACATAAGTCTCCCCAAAAAAAATGGTTGGACGCGGCCTGCATCCAACGCTTTCTTGCGTTATTGGTCAGGTCATCTGACCACCTAGTCATTGAGTGTTCGACGTTGCGCTTGCCGGTACATGGTCGCCATTCAAGAGCCTTTCTGCCCCATCGGTCATCGGCTCTACGAGATATGTGCCCCGCCCACTACCGGCGACTTTCGTTCTTCCACGAATCTCCTCATTCCCGATTGGATCACATAAATAAACACCTAGCATAGCCCTCTCCATAGCTCTCTGTGCGACTTAAAAACAAAAATCATATATATAAATAAACAGGATAAGCAAAATAAAACAGTTTAATAAAGCAGCTCAAAATTTAAAAAGCAAATTAAATATTTCCATTTATTGTGCTCCCCAATTGACAATTAATACCTCATTACGTCAATTCACTTTTTAATTTAAAAAAAGCCATTCTAGTGCGAGTCGGACTGGCGCAACAAAGGTTCCGTACAAAGTAGGAATGTAAATAGTTTATCACGGGAATTTTGCCTCAAATATTTTCCCAATTATTCCGATTATGTTCTGAATTTTCACGCAAAATCAGTCCCAGAAACGTATAATTAAGTAAAACAAAAATTAAAATTAAGAAAATAAAAGTACACATTTTTGTATGTCTATATAGCTTATTTAAGTATCGCCATATATTATTTCTCCAGGGGTCTGAAACCGTTTTCTCCCTTTTTCTCTCTTTTTATCGAACCAATCTGAACGTCCGACCCACCAATCGACAGATATTCGTCCCTGGTACCATGGAATACTATTTTCAAATTATTAGTATAGTGCGAATTTTTCGCACGGGTCAGCTAGTTTGTTTAATTACTATTAAGAGTTTTTCTTTTCATATCATTGTTTAAAACTAAAGCAGCTTTTTTGGGATGGGAAATTATCAAACGACTTCTCCCACTCTGGGCGGAGCGGAAGGGCGTGTCATACTTTTACTGACTAAAACCCACCCGTGTTTCTTCACTTCCCTGTACGCCAGAGCCTCGGTTTCTTTTTTAAACAACCCGCAACCCTGACTCAGGAGGCATCGGTCTTCGTGGACCCCGTCCCGAACACCTCCCATCTAATCTCTTCACCACCCATGGTTAACTGATAAACAATGCCTAAGCCAAGGCATTAAGTCCACATGTGTACATCTCTTTTTTGTGCGAAGGGATAAATAGAGAATTGGAAATCAGAGTAATTTTATATTTAACTAGCAACGCATCGTCGCGCGTCGCATCGTTGCAATTAGGGAAAAACAACTTCGAGAAGGAGGCAAATAGAAGGATCCAGCTGGATTGGGCAGGATTTAGTAAACTTTGTCAGGTATTTTCATCGCCCATACCCCAATGTTTGAAAACTAAAATCTTCAACCAGTGCGTCCTACTCGTCATGACTTACGGAGCCGAGACGTGGACACTAACGGTCAGACTAGTCCACAAGTTTAAAGTCGCTCAGCGAGCTATGGAGCGGGCTATGTTGGGCGTCTCTCTGAAGGAACGCATCAGAAATGAGGTGATCCGACAGAGGACCAGAGTCACCGACATAGCTGAGAGGATTAGCAAGCTGAAGTGGCAATGGGCTGGGCACATATGCCGCAGGACCGACAACCATAGGGGTAAACGAGTCCTCGAGTAGAGACCGCGTCTCGGCAAACGTAGCGTAGGACGCCCTTGGGCGAGATGGAGCGACGACATCAAAAAGGTGGCTGGTAGTGGCTGACGGAGAACTGCTCAGGATCGAGCTTGTTGTCGTGCCATGAAGGAGGCGAATGTCCAGCAGTGGACGAGTAGAGGCTGATGATGATGATGAACGCATCGCGGTTTCACCGCGTCGGATTCGATCGTGTGGGAATAACGGGTAAAAAATATCAGATATATTATTCCTGGTTATATTAGCATCTGTGTGTCAAATTCCATCCAAATCCTTTCAGTAGTTTTTGTGTGAGAAAGTAACAAAGATGCATCCATATACACATATATGGGCGCCTTCATTTTTAAGCATGTTTTGTTTATTTTTTGATTTGACTTCCTTGTTATTTATATTTGTATTTCCGGTTGAGTCTATGAAAAATTGTTATTTTAAAACGGTTAAAATCTTTTTTAATATCTCCTTTTTATTTATTTAAAATGTTCTACTCTCAGGTTATTTTTTTATTTCAGGTTTTTTTTTATTTCAGTCATCAGAATTTATCTTGACACATATATTTAATTCTATTTAAGAATTAGTTTGGCATGTTGTCTACTTGTTTTAAATACAATTTATTTGGCGGTAGTTTTTTGTATAAAAATTGTTGTAATATGAACAAGGGCATTATTGATTCGTTAATCGTGGAATAAACACCCTAAATTGACATGAGGAGGTTTCTTTGTACTCTTTTATACATTTTCCTGCCATTTCTTATGTTACAGTGTATTCGAGTATATATAGGTATATGTATCTATGTCTGCAACAATGACGCCATTTATGGGCCGACATATCATAAATCCCACAAACTTTCGCATTTATAATATTAATAGGATAGAAAAATAAAAGGAGACTAGTCATCTCTTGGCTGCCAGTGGGCTTAATTTATTTTCTATCAGATTCTGTTAATTATTTAAAAAAAAAATCGCCAACCCACATTGAGCAAGCGTGGTGATTACGCTCAATCCTTCTCTGTATGAGAGGAGACCTGTGCCCAACAGAAGGACGATAAACAGGTTGATGATGAATTAATTTTTATATTTATACATTATGCTCACCAACAGTAGCAACAGAAATATGTAACGAAGAAATGTAACCCATACCATGATTTTAAAAGAGTGTCCATGGAGTTTCTTGCACGTTCTTCTCCATAGAGATTTACGTTCTGCGGCCCTAGCCAATGTAACATTTGTCGCGTCGCGTGGTCAATCGTTCCCGCCATTGGTTGGTTTGGTATTCGATTTCGCTTCGCTATGAAGCGATGTTACATTGGCTACAGGCCCAGATCTACTTTGGAACGTGCAAAAGCTAAATTGCACGTTCCGTTCTTGGACTGACTGACAGTGACTATTCAAAAGCACCAATGGATGGTTCATTTGAAATAAACACTTTTAATTTTTGATTGATTTAGTACCTATGTATAACAGAAGTAGTTATGTAATGTTCTAGGTCATTTACCAATATAGATAACATTACCAAAGTCAACAAATTAAAACACTGAATATTGCTTTAACGAAAAGTTAAACTAGATTGATAAAGTTATATTTGCCGTGAGTACACTTTTGTCCCAACTAAACAGTGCAAAAAAGTGCCAATATAGTGTTTAATACGAACTATTAGCTTCATTAAAGAGCAATACATGCGTTTAGCGCAAAAAATGCAGAAAAAGTGAGAAATTGTGAGTACAAATCAACCACATAAAAACATTCTAACCTATAAAAAATTAGTGTCAAATGTCATCTGATGCGAATTGAACATAGACTATAGAGCGGAAACTACAGCACCAACATAACAAGCAACAAAACAAGTGTTGCCACATCAAAACAAGTGTTGCCACATCAAAACAAGTGTTGTCACAGTAAAACAAGTGTTGCCACAGCGAAACAAGTGTTGCCATAGAAATATAAATACATATATATATATATACATAAAAAAAAAAAGAAAAAATACAAAGATGGAGAAAAGCATGAAAATCCTGATGGCAAAACTAAATGAAAAGTTAGACCAACAAACCAAACTTATAACAACTTCAGTAACCCAAAATGTCATGGCAGCACTTGACGAAAAGTTTAAGGAGATCGCCGTAGAAAACGCACAACTCAAAAATAAAATAAGTGAGTTAGAGTTAAAACTTAAATTCGTTGATAAGGATAAGCGCAAAAATAACCTCGTATTTTATGGCATCGAGGAAGGTAAAGCAACAACAGAAACGGAGTTAGTAGACTGCATAAAAGACATTATAATAGAAATGGGAGTACATCTTGAAGTCTTCGAAATTAATAATATTTACAGAATCGGTAAAAAAGAGCCCGCTAAAAATCGCCCGGTTTTAGTTTCACTCACAACTACGTGGAAAAAACATATGATTCTGCGAAACAGATCTAACCTACAAGAAGGTGTAAAAATCAAAGAAGATTACCCTAAAGAAATATTAGAAAAACGTAGACAGCTGCAACTGCAAGTTGAGGAGGAAAAGAAGAAAGGGAATATAGCGTTCATAAAATACGACAAACTGATAGTAAAGAAGATACAGGAAAACAACAGAGAAAAGAGGAAAAGAGAGACTTCAGGATCTCCAAAAACACCATCACATAAGAAAGCCAATGCAAGTAATACACAAAGTACATTGACCACCATGGACGATCCCCCCTCTAAAACTGCGACAAAGGAAATAACCAGACCAAATATACTAAACTATGTAGAGCGCGGGAAATCAGCCTCATTAACAAATCTCTCAAAAAACTAAAATGCGACACCCGGAACCAAATAACCCCAACAACCAAATTACCAAACATAACACCCACAAATCGCACCCCAAGCCGGCTTGTCACCGTGGGGGAAGAAGACAAACACCCTCCATCTAAATCAAACCTTCCCTTTAAAAATATACACAAAAAGAAAACAATACAGATAAAACAAGATAAAAAAATCAACGAACATATACATGTCTGCACACTGAATACTCGGACACTAAGAACCGAAGAGAGTCTAAAAGAACTAGAAATAGCTATATCCAACGTAAAATGGGACATAATGGGCATCAGCGAGATGAGAAGGCCAGGAGAAAGAATAGAAGAGAGGAAAGACTATATCATGTTCCACAAAGGAGAACACACCGGACAAAAAGGAGTAGGTTTCCTTATTAAATCTAAACTGAAGAAGAACATAATGGGATTTGAAGGAGTCTCCGATAGAATTGCGGTAGTTCATTTAAAATTCCCTGGCTACAAGAAAGACTGGGCCATCTTTCAAATATACGCCCCAACAGAACAAGCGGAAAAATCCGACATAGAATATTTCTATGAGAGTATCTCAGAAGCAATAAAACCGCACTACAACAACAACATGATAATCATGGGCGACTTTAACGCACAAGTGGGAGAAAGGCAAATTGGAGAAGAATCCTCAATCGGGAAGTTTGGGCACGGCAAAAGAAGCCAAAATGGACAGAAACTAGTAGAATTCATGATGGAAAATAACCTTTTTTTAATGAACTCACGCTTTTACAAAAAAACCAAAAGCAAATGGACGTGGTCCTCCCCAGGTGCAAAATTCAAAACTGAAATTGATTTCATTATAACCAACAAAGCACGCGCGTTCACAGATACCAACATAGTCAAAAACCTCAACTTTAACACAGACCACCGTATGGTAAGAAGCTGCCTAAACCTAAACCAACCCAAAAGATCCAGGAAAAACCTAGCAAATAATAATAAACTGTATCAAATACCAGAACATAGTTATTTCTCTAACCCCCGCACAAAAGAATCACTCAATGATATTATTACTTCCGACGCAGAAACTGGGATTAAATACAGGAGATTGGAAAACAAAATGAAAGAGATGCTAGTCAACAAACCCAGAAGCAAAGAAAGCTATTTAAGCAAAGAGACACTAAAACTATTAGACGAAAGAAGAACACTAATATCAAATAAAGGAGACAAAGAAAGACGCGAAAAAATTGCAAGCCTTAGCAAGGAAATTAAGGAGAATATGAGGAAAGACCGTAAGGAGAAAAGAAATAGAGTGTTGGAAGAAAGTATAAAAAGAACAGGCGGAACAAAAAAGGCTATGAAACAACTAAGCGAATTTGGGAAAGAATGGATACCAAAACTAAAGCAACGCCAATCTCACTTGACCAAACGACTCTCAATACATAAACTAGCTACGGACTATTACCGCCTATTGTATTCTGACAAAGATGATTCAGAGTTGGCCACGATTCTGGAAGTAATCGAAGCAAAAGAAAACAAAGTAGACGAAGTACCAGAAATTCTTATTTCAGAAGTAATCAAGGCAATAAATTCCCAAAAACCCGAGAAAGCCCCAGGGCCGGACAAGATACCTAATGAATTGCTCAAGGGTACCCTAGAGGAAGTCAGTCCTGTACTGGCAAAACTTTTCAATGAAATTCTACAAACAAGGCAAATTCCAGAAGAATGGACCGAGTGTCACATCATTCTACTTCACAAAAAAGGCCCTAGAGAGGAGATTGGCAATTATAGGCCAATTTCTCTAATATCAAACATATACAAAGTATTTGCTAAAGTGATACTGGAAAGAATATCATTAACACTAAACGAAAGCCAACCTGTAGAGCAGGCAGGATTCAGAAAAGACTTCAACACAATAGACCACATCCACACAATTAAACAGCTGATACAGAAGTATAATGAATACAATAAACAAATTTACTTGGCGTTTATAGATTACTCAAAGGCATTCGACAGTCTCAGGCACCAATACATATGGCGGAGCCTTAAACAACAAGGGGTTCAGAGTAACTATATAGAATTACTAAAGAGTGTATATCAATACAGTAAGGCCAGTATCAAACTAGAATCAACAGGTGAATCGTTTCCTATCAAAAAGGGCGTACGCCAAGGTGATCCTCTCTCTCCTACGTTATTTAACTCCGTACTCGAACACATCTTTAGTCAGCTAAATTGGGACCACTTAGGTCTGAACATCAACGGAGCTCGCCTTAACCACCTGAGATTCGCCGATGACCTAGTTCTCCTTGAAGAGAACCCAACAGAAATAGAACTAATGATGCAGAGCCTAGCAAATATCAGTAGAGAAGTTGGTCTGGAAATCAATGCCAGCAAAACAAAATTGATGACAAACTCAAAGGAAGTAGACATTATGGTAGATGGCAACAAGATCGAATATGTCAAAGAATATATATACTTAGGGCAGATAATATCCCCCTCTGATGTAATGTCAAAGGAAATAAACAGACGAATAGCCCAAGGATGGAAAAAATACTGGTCACTGAAGGAAATAGTGAAAAACAAGGATCTAGGCATTCACATAAAAAAGAAAACATTCGACACCTGCATTTTGCCAGTTCTTACTTATGGCTGTGAAACTTGGTCAACAACACTCCAGCAGAGGGAAAGGCTAGCAAAATGCCAACGCGCCATGGAAAGAAGCATGCTTGGGTTAAAAATCAAAGATAGAGTAAGGAACGAATGCATAAGAACAAGAACAAAAGTCACAGATATTCTTACCCGGATAGACGCCCAAAAATGGAGATGGGCTGGACATATGCTACGCCACCCCATTGACAAATGGAGCAAGCAAGTCACCCTATGGCAACCAAGAGTCGGCAAAAGAAGTAGGGGTCGTCAAGTCAGGAGATGGGAAGATGACTTGAAACAGACAGCGGGACCATTCTGGTTGAGAGTAGCAAGGGACAGAACCCATTGGAAGGAATTGGAGGAGGCCTATGCCAAAAGGCACACCGAACTTAGGGACCTATTGTAACCCTATGTTATGGAATAAAAGGCTATTATTATTATTATTATTATTACACTTTTGTCCCCATAAATCGATGTAGGTCGCGGTTTGTTTACCGGCTGCAAAGAAGTTGGTAATTAATTTTTTTTACATACATATTATAAATCAGTGCTTGACCGCAATCCCGCCTGATGGTAACCAGTGATGCGATCGTTGATGCTAAAGCGCGATAGTTTATTAAAAGCCTATTCACTCTAGCCTTGAAGACACTTAAATTGTAGTCTGACGGAAACACTGCCGCTGGCAAATTGTTCCGGCCCTTAGATGTACGCGGTATAAAAGACGAGGCGAAATGCTTCGTCCGGATGACTACGATACGGACGAAGCGTTATATGATGTCAAAGGTTCTTACTTCACAGTTTTCGGATTTTCTTCATTTACAGATTCTACATGACAAAGCTTCTTGCCAAATTCATGATTTTAGATCAACTGGAATTAAGTATAGGTTTTGATTCAGGTCCATAAACGCCTGTATTTTTTTTAATATAAATTACCAGCTGCGCGCTGCGGTTTCACCCGCGAAGGTTTCGATATTTTTTTTATGAGCTCCGCTTCTATTGATCGCAACGTGACGTTATATAGCTCTTATTGGTCGCGGGGTGATGTTATATAGCCTTAGCCTAAAGCCTTTCTGGATTAATGGGTTATCCAAAGCAAAAAGAATTTTTGAGATTAGCGTGTTCAAACAAACTCTTCAGCTTTATATCTTTATATATATAATTCTGCTGTACGTGTGTATGTCATTGAACTCCTCCTAAACGGCTTGACCGATTTTAATGAATTTTTCTGTATGCGTTTGACTGGCGACCTGGATCGTTTAGATTCACAAATCAACCCGGCAGATGGCGCTAATCGCTTGAAGAAGCATGTGATCTCGGAAACGGCCCTAACGATTTCGCTGAAAATTAATATGTGGTAGTTTTCGGGGACGAAAAATCGATCTAGCTCAGTCTTATGTCTGGGGAAGCGCATATTTTCGAGTTTTCTCTTTCGCAATATTTCACGCATAATATGGGCGCTAATTTCGCGCGGCTGGACATAGCGGCTGTACCGTATTCGATATTGGTATGGTCTACTCGCGATGGCTGGTGTTCCTCGGTTCAAACCCGGTCAATCACAAGTTTTTTTTTTTTTTGTTTTTAGACAAGTTTATAGTTTTTTTTAATTTTTTTAGTTACTTAAAAATATAATTGTACATAAGAACTAAAAGGCGAAAAAATAAAAAAGATATTTTTTTTATTTAACTAAATTTGTACTTATGAACTAAATGAGAAAAAAATAAATAGAAATAAATAATTATTTAAGATTTTTTATTTTACTTAAAGAGACAGAAACAAGAGCTCTAGGGGTAGAGAGAAATATGATATCTTTGTTACAAATGTAGATGACAATGCTTTCCATGGGTTTCTTCTTTCCATCCTAAATCTGCTGTACGTGTGTACATCACTGAATTCCTCCTAGGCTGGTCCGATTTGAATGAAGTCTATGTATATAAATGAAAGTCGTGTTAGTTACTATATTTATAACTCAAGAACCGCTTAACCAGTATGGCTCAAAATTGGTAGGGAGGTAGATAAGAACTGGGAGAAGGACATACTTATCACATAGGATACTTTTTATCCCGTTCCCGCGGTTCTTGTCGTTCCCGTGTGACTTGACTTAAGACATGGTTTAACAAAACGCAACTGACATGGAATAACAAAACAACTCAGTCAAAATATAAGTTAGCGGTTCATTTGTTAAAAATGGTACAAACACACTCCTACACTACTCAGCATATTAAAAAAAAGTCTTACCGGTTGAATGTTGATGCATTTATTTAAAGCAAGGAATATAAATGCTCTCTACCGGTTTATTTTTTTTTTTTAATAAAAGCCCCAAAGCAAACTTCAACTTCGAAATTTATAATATTATATTGCTCTGCCATTTACCACTTCACTACATACTATAAAACAAAGTTACTTTCTCTTTCCCTATGTTCCTTTGTATGGTTAAATCTTTAAAACTGCGAAACAGATTTTGATGAGGTTTCTTTTAATAGATAGAGTAATTAAAAAGAAACGTTTTTATGTATAATAACATCCATTAAATTGTGGAGAAACACTATCCCTCGCCCACATGTGGGAGTGATGAGAGGAGGCATAACTCTGTTGCCGCGAAAAATCGCAGTACAGCGGACAGAGCTCCGGCGGGGTCTCATGGCGACATGGAAAGTGTGATTGTCGCAATTCAGCATTGAGCACGCCGCAATAGCGGCGGTAAGTCCTCTCTTTGAGGAGTAGCTAGAGAGGCGCCACGGCGTCCTCACCTTCCGACTGACGTAGGTCCTCACCGGACACGGCTGTTTCGGGAGGTTCCTGTTCCGTATAAGGCGGGAGGAAACGCCAGGGTGACCACTGTGTGCATCGCCCTGAGGACACGGTGGAGGTCTGCCCGGCTTGGATAGAGCACAGCCGTGTTCTCGTGGCGGCGATCGGCGGCGATCTCTCGAGTCCGAACCTGGTCCGGGCCATAGTCCGGAGCAAGAGTGCATGGCAAGCTTTCACCTCCTTCTGTGAAGCAGTGATGCTGGCAAAGGAGGAGGCGGAGCGGATGAGGGAGTGGAAATCCCACTACACTCACGGCTCAAACCGCCGCAGGAAGCGCCCTGGTCGGGAGGCAACATCGGACTCCCAATCGCCGTAGGCGCGGGCTTGCGGGCGGCGAGGGATAGGCAGCTCGCCTCTTTGTAAGAACCAGGCCCGGGTTGACGGCCCATTGTGTTTCACACGTGCCTCAAAGAGATGTCAGCACACCTTGACGGTGTCCACGAGGACTGGTCCACAGGGTTACGGGTTGATTAAAAAAGAAACCATGGCACTGGCCGTTGCACAGGCAAGTGAAGGAACACGGGTGGGTTTTAGTCAATAAAAGTCTGACACGCCCTTCCGCTCCGCCCAGAGCGGGAGAGGTCACTTGATGATTTCCCATCCACAACAAAAAAAAAAACTGAAGAAGAGCAAGAAATTGCACTTGAAGGCGCAGCCTTAGTATGGCTCGACTTCGTGCTTCTCACTCACCAGAGCAAAGGGAGGCAGCCCGTGAAATGGCTCGGTTGGCAATGCGAAATCGTCGAGCAAACCTCAGAGATCAAGCGCTAGATAATTTATGAAACACAAGAAGAAATTCATCAAATACTGATTTAAATCGGGCAGCGTTTCAATACGCATATAATATAGCGCAATGGCGTTCGCATTGGGCCAATGGATGTTGTTTGCGAGTATTGTAGCACATTAAAGATTTCCGGAGAATCGCCAGGATTGTGCTCCCAAATAAATCCCAAAAATTAAAAATTATCCTAATTTAAAAAGTAGTCAAAGGCAATATCCTCTAAGGCGGAACGAAGTTCGCCGGGTCAGCTAGTATTAATAAAGATTATGTTATATTAGTAGGTATAGATAAACTAGCGCTTGACCGCAATCCTGCCTCATGGTAAGCAGTGACGCAATAGATGATGAACAGCCTATTCACTCTAGCCTTGAAGACACTCAAATTGTAGTCCAACAGAAACACCGCCGCTGGCTAATTATTCCAGTCTCTCGGTGTACGCGGTATGAAAGAGGAGGCGAAACGCTTCGTCCGGATCGTAGTGGTCTTAACAACGTAAGGGTGGAAACTCACCGTACGACGGGTCGTCCGATGGTGAAACGGAAATGGGGGAATTAAGATCGTACCCTCACCAAATGACCTCGAGCATTTGCTCCCTCTTCACCGCGCCCCACCTCTACAATACTTCGTAAAATTTTACTAGCGCCGTCTGGCGGACGTAGTACTTACAAATACAAGTTAGAAACATAGACCACAGAAGTAACAGACATAGCACTTTTATTTATGTTTATTGGTGCGCCCAAATACTTTTGGTTATTATGTACTCAAACAAATGTTGACGATACTTCATAATAAAAATTCTGCAGTGTTTATTTTTTAACCGACTTCAGAAAAAGGTGGTTCTCAGTTCGATTTATTGTGTTCACTGATAACTTTATGGTTAATGAACCTATTTTGACCATTCTTTTTTATATGAAGGGATATGCTGCGGGCTGCCTATGTAATCCCATTGTTACCACGTCAGTGTCGATAATGGAAATTCTGAGACATTTAGGCCAATTATCGAAAATTGTAGGCACGCTTCGGGTGACAACTTGATACTCGTATTTATATCGGATGATACTATAAAACCGTGAAGATTTGGGCCTGACCTGATGATGGAGATGACAGAATATCAAGGGAATCCACATCGGAAGCAACTATCACGTGTTTGGGCTTATTTAATGTGTATTGATTATGATTAGACCTTTATAAATAAATATGTTATGACTGTAACTTCAGGGTTGGAAGTTAGTTTTGTAGATTGAAAGTTAGCTAAGTCAAATGGACAAAGAGATAGAAAAATAATATAATAAAGTTTAATTTATCATTATGTATTATTTTAAGGGAAAACGTAATCAGGGTCAAATAAACTTCTGCAGAACTGACACCTTCAAAAAAAAACATGTTTTTTTTTTTGGGACCAGGCAAGACTGTGAAATTATATTATTATTCTCGTTTAATAAAACAAATACGTAAATTGTAAAAAATAAAACTATCGTATATCAAAATAAATAACAAATACATATACTATAATATTATTTACACAAAGCTTCCTTTCGCAGAAAAATAATAAACATCCGACTAATACAATATCCGATCAGACTGGACGTTGACGCCAGCATATTTGGAAAAGGCCTGCAAGCAAACGACCTATTTCGTTTGCTTTAATTCCTTTAAGACCACAATGAAAGTATGAGCATTTCTAGAAATAACGCAATGAAATAACACAACTTAAATTCAGTCTTTTGATTTTAATTGATTTTTGCATAAGCATGACGAGTAGGTAGTGTTTGTACCATGTTAAAGTAGAGTGTTGTAAATTGTTGAGGAATTCCCTCGACTGCCTATGGTTTTCATCATCTGATGTACTTCAGACTTTAATTTTTACCCATATGGGTGCAAATTTCTCATGAATATAAATGAATTAAGTCCAACCACAAAGCAGCTATTGTAAACCTTTGAGGAGTTCCCGCAACAGACTGTCCTTCGTCTTCATTATCAGACTCCTAATGATCATAACAATCCATCTAGGTGTAAAGCTCTTATCAATACAAATTAATCAAGAGATTACACAAGGTAGCTGCTGTGAATCGTTGAGGAGTTCCCTCGAATTTCTCTCGGCTCTATCATCAGATCTATTGCAGACATTCATTTTAACCTACTTATATGGGTGTAAAGTTTTCATCAATATAAATGAATTAAGTCCAAACATAAGGTAACTATTGTAAACCTTTAAGGAGTTCCCTTAACTGGCCTTTGTCTTCAACATCAGAGCTTTAATGAAAAAAAAAATTGAGTTTTATTGTATTGTGGGTCTTAAGTAGTTATATTTTATTTTAATTTTATTGTTAAATTTAAATATTGTAATTCTGTTTTATGCTATTTCTATGGACCATGGTCTGAAAATAAAATTTATTATTATTATTATTTAGGTGTAAAGTTCTTATCAATACAAATTTATTAAGTACAAACACGAGGCAGCTGATGTGAATCGTTAAGGAGTTCCCTCGGCTGTCTCCCGGCTCCATCATCAACTCCGAACTTTACTAAATTGTAGTTTGTTAAAACACTTAATGAAAAAACTTAGAAAATCCCTAGACGCCCCTTTGATTTTTTAAATTTCTCCTAGATTTACCTAGTCTTCCATCATCAGACCCTAATTTCCTAAACATGAGACTACCTTGAAGATATCGTCTTTCTAATAAAACAAAAACATGTGGCACTCGGGGCCGCCGCGGTAAAGCTATTTTATACTAGCGGCCGCCAGCGACTTCGTTCGCGTGGAGTTAATAATGCTCTGCTCCTATTAGTCGCAGCGTGATGTTTTATAGCCTTAAGCCTTTCTGGATTAATGAGCTATCCAACGCAAAAAGAATTTTTCAAATCGGACCCGTAGTTCCTGAGATTAGCGCGTTCAAACAAACAAACTCTTCAGCTTTATATATTAGTACTAGCTTTCCGCCCGCGGCTTCGCCCGCGTGGAATTGGGTTATATCGCTTTTTTTAGATTTCCCTCGGGAATAAAACTAATTAAATGACGATTGATCAGTTTTTAAGGATTGATCGTAAAACGGTGAAAATTTAGGATTGTATGTATTTTTGTATGTTGTAAAGAAATAGAAACTAAAAATTTTGTGTAAAAATAAAAAAACAAATAGGGGTCGACTACCCCTAACATTTAGGGGGATGAAAAACAGATGTTGGCCGATTCTCAGACCTACTCAATACGCTCACAAAATTTCACAAGAATCGGTCAAGCCGTTTCGGCGGAGTATAGGAACGAAAACTGTGACACGAGAATTTTATATATAAGATAGATGTTCGCTAGTACCAAATTTTTTATGGAGAAACGCATGGTACTATACATTGAATCTGCGCTCACGCGCAGGGCTGCAGATCTGCATGAAAATGCAGATACAAAACGCAATCCTGCGCGTGGCTGCGGGGTAAATCGCAAAGGTGTGCACACCGAGTTCCGCAGTATGTAGAGTAGGAATTTTTTTATTAGTTATTTATGACATAGTATTTTTTTTTATTTTGCCAATTAACGTATACATTTGTATAAGTATGTATTTTCTTTTTTGTAGTTTATTTATTTTTTACCAGTGACGTCATTGAAGGAGTGCGAAAAATGGTGGCGATTTAGCGACTAAACTATATTTGATGTTTTATTTTTGACTTTGATAAAGAAATAGAAGCTATGCCACAGCTTATAATTGACGTCATTTTCGTGATCAGCGCCCTGAAAACCCGTCACGATACCCAAGTCAAAATATCATGAAATTGAATTTCGGCCACCTTGGATTTCAAAAATGACGTCATTTTCGTGATCTGCACCCCCGAAAACCCCCGTCACGACACCCATGTCAAAATATCATAAAATTGGTGTCGGCCATCTTGGATTTCCAAAATGACGTCATTTTCGTGATTAGCACCCACAAAAACCCCTTTCACGACACCCATGTCAAAATATCATAAAATTGGTGTCGGCCATCTTGGATTTCAAAAATGACGTCATTTTCGTGATCTGCACCCCCGAAAACCCCCGTCACGACACCCATGTCAAAATATCATAAAATTGGTGTCGGCCATCTTGGATTTCCAAAATGACGTCATTTTCGTGATTAGCACCCACAAAAACCCCTTTCACGACACCCATGTCAAAATATCATAAAATTGGTGTCGGCCATCTTGGATTTCCAAAATGACGTCATTTTCGTGATTAGCACCCACAAAAACCCCTTTCACGACACCCATGTCAAAATATCATAAAATTGCTGTCGGCCATCTTGGATTTCAAAAATGACGTCATTTTCGTGATCTGCACCCCCGAAAACCCCCATCACGACACCCATGTCAAAATATCATAAAATTGGTGTCGGCCATCTTGGATTTCCAAAATGACGTCATTTTCGTGATTAGCACCCACAAAAATCCCTTTCACGACACCCATGTCAAAATATCATAAAATTGGTGTCTTTTTTTAGTTTTTAGTTGTTTAATTTTTTTAGTTGTTAAAAGTACTATGTATTCAGTTGCATCCGGTCAGACTGGAAGCTGACGCAAATATAGTTGGGAAACGACGTACTTTTGTTTACTTTAATTTTTACCCGTAAGTACCTATTCCCTCAACTGCCTATGGTCTTCATCATTAAATTTACTGTAGACTATTATTTTAACCTAATGGGAGTAAAGGTCTTATTAATATAAATGAATTAAGTCCAACCACAAAGTAGCTACTGGAAACCGTTGAGGAGTTCCCAGAACTGGCCTTTGTCTCCGTCATTAGAGCTCTTATGAGAGTCGCAACCCATCTAGGTGTAAAGTTCTTATCAATACAAATTAATCGAGCCCAACCACAAGGTAGCTGCTGTCAATTGTTGAGGAGTTCCTTCGACTGTCTCCCGGCTCTATCATCAGATCTACTGCAGACCTTTATTAAATTGTAGTGCTTTAAAATACTTAATGAAAATGCTAAGAAATGCACTAGTCGCCCCCCAATTTTTGAAAGTTCCGCTTGTTTTCTCTGGACTTCCACCATCAAACCCTGATATCCTTATCATGGGACCACCTTGGGAACGTCTTCTTTCCAACAGAAAAAGAATTATCAAAATCGGTTTATAAATGACGAAGTTATGCGCGAACAAACATAAAAAAAACATATACGGTCGAATTGAGTAACCTCCTCCTTTTTGAAGTCGGTTAAAAATTGAACATAAAAAACATATAATTGAGCAACCTCCTCATTTTTGATATCGGTTAAAAAAACGAACACCAAAATAAACATCAATACTATCTTAGAGACACTCTAAGATAGTATTATACTCTATGCGACATGCGGTGCGTGAGCGAGCAAGCAGATGCTTTCTCGCTCACGCGCCGCCCGCTTATGCTAGCGGAGCGCGCGATGACGAACGACACGGGTTCCCCCTTCGAGAGCTTGTGGCATACTGAATCTCAATAGCCCGGGCAACAGAAATGATGGCGAATACGCTCAGATTGTTGAATAAAATTTTGATTTTGGTCGTTTTAAAAAAATATTTCTACAATAATGTTCGTCATGAAATTACCTATCCATTAGTGTAAGAACGCAATCTAAATAATGCTTACTTTCCGAGGAGATGCACGTTTATGATAATTATTTCTCTTGTCAGTGGTTTCGTTGTGAAGGAATTATTTAAACATTATACTTAGTAAAAAAAAAGAAATCTACAATTTTGGAGCCAAGATTATGGAGAAAATTTATGTATTTTTAATAAGTTGATATTTCTTTTGGATAAAGAGTAGATAGCTCCGAAAAACTACATAAAAACGGCCTGCGGTGTGTTTTTCCTCTGGAGCCGCCTTAAATCATTTTTTGAATGTGTTGACATAGAAGTTTGATTCTTTTCCCTATCAAGGTATTGCCGCTCTGAGTATTACTTGATTGAAGCTTGATAAATCCAAATGTTCCTGAGAAAAAGTACGAAGTAATTTTAATAATTGTTCTGTTTTACTTTTGAGTTACGAAGCCCTAAAACAAATTATGACCTTTTAATTGGATCCCAATGTGCCATACTAAAAATATCAGTTCTTGATGACGCAAAAGTAATTAACAAATATGATTGATTGGCAATTTTAACGGTTCAATGAATAATTTTCGCCCTCTGCCTACACTTGAATATGTAGAATGGTTTTTGCTAACAGTAAATTAACACAGGTCTTCGAAACCAGAATTGGTTTTCAAACGATATCAATCCAGAAAGTAAATACAATATGTAAAGGAAATTCCGCCCGACCCATAAGGATAATAAAGGTTAGGTAAACACATGACCAAATACAATATGAAATTTTACATAATCATCATAGTAACAATACTAATGAATTTTGAAATAATCTTCTTTTTCCGCGAATTAATTCCAATTTCCCCATAATTATGTATTTTTTTAAAAAGTTACAACACCATTTTAGACGGTATTATTATGAGCGATGCGACCGCGTGCCGCAAGCCCTGCCCTCTTCACCCGCGCATGTTTTGCCTACCGCACATGTATTAAGTTACGTCCTTTTGCGAAATAATGTTTATTTATTAGGGTTTTTTTTAAGTTTAGCCTGGCTTTGTTTGCATTACTAGAATCAGTTATCGGTACCTAACAATACCTTCACGGTTCGGACAGGGTTTTCTTTACATATTGTATAAAATAAAATGAATGATTCATTGAAGAATATAATAAAACACATCGAAGAAGCCTATTGTGCTCCCTGATGGGAGGCAGGCTTCCTTTCAGTCTATGAGAGGGTCTAAGAATAGAATACTCTTTATTATGTACACTATATAAATTACAGAACATAATCATAAAGATTTCACAAAGGGTGAAACAATGGGAGATCTTATCACTAAGAGCGATCTTATAAAGACAACCTTTGGATGGAATACTAAGGGGAAGGAGAGAGAAATGGTGTAGGTAGTCTATATAGTACTATTTGCATAGATTATACAATAAATCTAATACGATAAATATATATATATATATAAAGTGTATCATACTAGTTTAAATAAATATTAAAATATCCAAAGAAAACCCCGTCCGACCCATAAGGAAAATAAAGGTTAGGTAAAAACATGACCAAATAAAAATTTTTCGTTCTCAAGCTCTGCTGCGTGTTAGGGGATTGAGGGCTTGAACTGAGTAGGCGACACCAGGAATTCCTTA
Organism: Sesamia nonagrioides; assembly: GCA_017933935.1. Taxonomy (NCBI): domain Eukaryota; kingdom Metazoa; phylum Arthropoda; class Insecta; order Lepidoptera; family Noctuidae; genus Sesamia; species Sesamia nonagrioides. Next base: position 295,673 of record JADWQK010001094.1, read on the forward strand.
AAACTTGACAGTATTTCGAGTATAACAATGAAATAATGTGTGAAGTAGCGCGACAATGCAGTAGTAGTTCTAGAAGAAACATATTTATACAAAAAAAAAACCGTCGACGCGTAGCTCGGTGGCTATTGGTCGATCGCATGCGTGGGCGGCCGATTTCTGTAAAGGAGATGGTAGCTCCAGTTCTTAAGGCCTAGTTCATCTATTAAGACGAAGTTTGAACATGCCCCCGGGCTTGGAAGTAGGTCATCGTCATCATCAACCTTTTCATCGTCCCACTGCTGGGCACAGGTCTCCTCTCATACAGAGAAGGATTGAGCGAAATCACCACGCTTGCTCAATGCGGGTTAGCGATTTTAGACTTAAAGTCCAGGTTTCCTCAAGATGTTTTCCTTCACCTTCAGTCATTGGTGTCCAAGATATACTTAGAAAGTACATATATATGACTTTAGAAAAGTTACATTGGTACTTGCCTGACCTGGAATCGAACCCGCGCACTCACATTTGAGAGGCTGGTGTTTTAACCACTAGGCCACCACGACTATAACGTACGAAGTAGGTACTGACGTCCAACACCTTCTCTTCATCTTCATCATTAAACAGGGGACAGATTCGAGGAAATGCAGGTCTGATGACTCCTGACTTCGTTTGGATATCAGCCACTCGAGAGATTCCATCCTTTCCTGGTATTGTCGAGATGACCCGCCCCAAGCTCCATTTCAGTGGCGGCGTGTTGTCCTCCTTGATGATGACCAATGTGTTCGGCTTCAAATCACGCCCGTGTTGTCTCCATTTGGTCCTGGTTTGCATTTCTGAGATGTACTCTTTAGACCATCGTATCCAGAAATGTTGTCTGAGCTGCTCAAGCCTCTGGTAGCGTGTCAGTCGGTGAGCAGGGACGTCAGTCAGCTGTGGTGTTGCAGGCGCTGTTAGGAGACGACCAACCAGGAAGTGAGAGGGACACAAAGGAAGGAAGTCATTAGGATCTGCGGATAAAGGACTAATGGGGCGGGAGTTGAGGACAGCTTCAATTTGCGATAACACAGTACTATATTCCTCGAATGTTAGGTGTGCACTGCCAACGACTCGTAACAAGTGGTGCTTGCACGACTTTACTCCCGCTTCCCACAATCCACCAAAATGAGGTGCATAAGGCGGGATGAAAGAGAATTTAATGTCCTGACTAGTCGCATATTCAATTAAATCGGAGGAGCAAGTGGATAAAAATTTTGAAAATTCATTTGCGAGACCTACAAAGTTTCTACCGTTATCCGAAATTATTTCGTCAGGTTTACCACGTCGGGAAATAAATCTCCTTAACGCAAGTAGATAAGTATCAGAAGAAAGGTCACTGACTAGCTCTAAATGTATTGCGCGTGTAACTAAACAAACAAATAGGCAAATATAACCTTTGATTAATTTAGAACCCCTACCCTTACGATTCAGTACGAGCACTGGCCCAGCGTAGTCTACACCGGTACGTAAGAACGGAAAGCTTGGAGTGATTCTCTCTTCCGGTAAGTTGCCCATGATAGGAGACAAAGATGTACCTCTCAACCGTGTACACGTAACGCACTCATGGACAATGCGCTTGGCCAAGTTCCTACCCCTCACCGCCCAGTGGGACTCGCGTATGTTGTACTGTAATGTCTGCGGTGCAGCGTGCTGCAGTCGCTTGTGCTCGTGTCGGAACAACAGCACTGAAAACCAGTGGTTGGAAGAAATTAGCACAGGATTTAATGGTGCGACCTTGCTTTTACCGTACGCAGATTCCGATGCGTCGGTAAATATGTGCAGCTCAACAGAAGCAGGGTCGCAGCCAATGACGTGTCGCGGTACACTTATAGGGTTGAATACTAGCAGAGAACTAACAAAGGTTGCCCAAGGGCGTTTGACGTCACAGGGAACTTCATCGTCCCAGCCAACCTTCACCAGCCATAATTTTTGCAATAGAATTTTAGCTGTTATTATCATAGGGCTCAATAACCCTAACGGATCAAATATCTGTGAAATTGTTGACAATGCTTGGTAACTAATTGATTAAAGTTGATCTTAAATTGTGTATTAAAATAAAAATTATCGTTCATATTATGCCAACCCAATCCTAAAGTTTTAGCATGGACGTTATCGCCTAATGATAATTCCTTGACTAAGTCGGATTCATTGTTTTCAGTGTTGAAATTAAACATCCACTTGCGAAGGGGAAAACAACTTGACTTTAAAATGTTTGCAACGTTTTTACAAACATATAAAAGTTGCTTTTTATTATTACAACCCGTAATCATATCGTCAACGTAAAAGTCTTCATTAATGATTTTTATGAATTCACGATCCGTGCAATTAGCTGCCAGCTGTTTAAGACACCTACAACTTAAGAACGGTGCGGACGTGGTGCCGTAAGTGACCGTGTTCAGTCGGTAAACATCCAGTGGCTGCGACGGCTCATCACGCCACAATATCAGCTGAAGATCACGCTGATCTTCGTGAATGAGACATTGCGGATACATTTTTTCAATGTCTGCGCAAGCCGTGTATTTATGTTGCCTAATTCTTATTAAAATGAACGAATGTACTTGTAAATTAAATCGGCATAAAGCTTTTTATAATTAGGGTTGCGTACTAAACGTTTTTCGAGGGCAAAAAACCAACGTTGTGCCTGTGAGTAAGTTTCACCTAAGGTATCGGGAGATGATTTAAAAGAAATGCGAACTTTGAACCGTCCGTCACTATTGCGCGTAGTAGTATTGACGAAATGTGCGCGTTTCCCGATACGCAGACATGTCCTCCAATTCCCAGAATTTGCGTAGCTGGGAATCGATAGACTGAGAAGAACTACATTGAATGTACCCATCATAACGCGTAAGAGAACAAATTGGGCCGGAAACAACCCATCCCAATTTTGTATCTAATAAGAAAGGCCCACTAGGTAATCTTATTTTATTAGAATTGATTAAATCCCAAAATTTATCTGCGCCGATTAGGATATCTATATTTTGATACTCATTAAAATGCGGTTCTGCCAAAACAATATGGTCGGGTATATTGAGCTATCCGCTTGGTTGCTACGAAGCAGGCAATGCCGAAGTAATTTTAGGCAGAAAAAAACATGATAAGCGCCTAGTGTATGGATGGATGCGCGATTTTAACTCGATGTCACATATTGGCGTGGATTTTGTGACCGAGTTCCCTACACCAGGAATTTCTTGAGTGGACTGTATTACTGACGCTTGAATTAAATTGCATGAAGTCTGAGTTATGAAACAGCGTTCACTACCACTGTCAAGGAGTGCGGGTGCTAAGTGATAATTCTTACAATTGTCAGCTGCCTCCACTACCGCAGTCGATAGTAGGACCGGTTTCATAACAGGTAATTTTGTAGACGTGTTTATGTGCGCTTTATTCGTATAGATTGTTGTGAATTCCGTAGACGCGGACGATGCCGGTGTGGTGGCTGCGGGAAGGGGCGGAGGATGTAGTAACGAATTATTTTTTTTGTTGCATAATCTACACGGCCCGAACCTACAACTATCTAAAGTGTGATCCGAACGTAAACAGTTGGTGCAAAGTTTCTGTTCGTGAACAAAATTAAGTTTAGAATCTAACTTAAAATCAAGAAATCTTTGACACGCGTGAAGTGGTTGATTCGAGTTGCACAATAAACAAAGCCTTTTATTTTTTGTGAATTTGTGACTTTTGACCCAGTTGCTCATTAGTGGAAATATTATTAAGTGTGAATTTTAGTGTTTTGATTTTCATTATCTTTATTTCGTTTGCTATGTGTTGTAGGCAATGTTTTCAGCACGTCAGCTCGGTCTTTAAGAAAGTTCATCATATCATCCAGTTTAAGCTTTCGCTTAGGTCCAAAATCGCCGTTTCTAGATAATCCTTGTGCGGGTTTGTATTGTTCCCATTGTTGTTCGGTGACTGCATTAAATGTAAACATAGTTAAATAGATAATTAATATATCCCATGCGTCAGTTGGTTCGTCAAGCATTTTTATTGCACGTAAATTCTTTAACACAGTATCCATTAACTGTCAAATTAGATCGGGCGATTCCTTGCTCAAATTTGGCATAGTAAACAAAGACATGACGTGATTATGCACTAACAATTCGCTATTATTGTACCGATTGAGAAGTAAATCCCATGGAACCGGGTAGTTGGCACTAGAAAATTCTACGGCATTAATTACCAGCTCCGCGCTTCCCCTCAATGAGGATTTAAGTTAGTGAACCTTTTCTATATTGCTTAAATCATTAGAATTGTGCATCAATGATAGAAAAGTAGCCCTAAACTCTAACCAACGCTCGTATGAACCGTCAAAGGTGGGCATAGAAATTGTGGGTAATTTAACAACGGTATGTGGTGATTACTACATTTAGTAGAACCGTCAGTAACCTCACTCGAATTTAAAAGACATTCAGCTAGAGATAATAGAGTGTAATATCTATTTTCCATTAGTTCTCTTTGCGTTAACTGCTCATCTACGTCGGAGACTGATTCCTCGATTTGTCTTTGTATGTCACTAAATTCATCGAACAATTTAGCAGCTCCCTGAATCCGTAATTTGAGATTTACACGTGTTTGACTTGACAAAGCTCCGTCAGCAATGCTAGATACGAAATTTGAGAATTTTGACAATCTGCCTTTTACTATGCCACGTTTTTTAACTAGTTCCCTAATAAGTGGATAATCGTCGTTTGGATTATATTTAAAAGGAAATTTATTGCGAGGCTTATTAGGTACTGAGATCTCTGACACACTAGGCTGACTCATTTTGGTGGAAAGCAGAGAGAAAGGGGTACTCACTTTTGAATTTGACCGTTACGATGAGATTCGCTGGCAGCGCACAATTTCACACCAGAATTTAACTCAAATTGAGTAAATAGCACGATATCACACAATTGAAATAGAGATGAATAGGGCTGGGCAGGATGGCTGGGCGTACCTGATATGCGCCTTTTTATTATTATACGTACAGCACTCTAAAGTCCAACGTTCGGCTCGAAGGTCCAACGTTTCGTTCTCAAGCTCTGCTGCGTGTTAAGAGATTGAGGGCTTGAAATGAGTAGGCGACACCAGGAATTTCTTAAAACTTGACTTTATTTCGAGTATAACAATGAAATAATGTGTGAAGTATATGTGATACGTAGCGGTTACAATGCAGTAGTAGGTCTAGAAGAAACATATTATTACAAAAAAACCGTCGACGCGTGGCTCGGTAGCTATTGGTCGATCGCATGCGTAGGCGACCAATTGCTGTTTTTTTTTTTTTTTTTTTTATAATTATAAACTAGTGCTTGACTGTAATCCCGCCTGATGGTAAGCAGTGATGCAATCGTTGCGTGTAAAGCGCACTAGTTTATTAAGCCTCTTCACTTAAAAAACTTAGGAATAGGAAGGATGACGGAAGTTGAGCGAGATGATGCAATGTTAAACCCAAGACCAACACGACCAAACGATGCTGCGCTAGAGGGAGATTGATCTGGAGACTCTCCACGGCCAAATTCCCGAGACAACAACATTTGGCGCATCGTACCCGCCACACATCGTAACACAACTGCTCAGACCCGTCCTCCGTACGGCTTCACCAGACATCATGCCGGAACACGACGAATCGCTTGGCGGCTAGACTTTGTCTGGTGGGTGGTAACTTCCGCCGGCAGCCGATGTTATGGCCTACCACCGAGAATAAAAGCTGTAAAGGAAATGGTAGCTCCAGTCCTTAAGGCCAAGTTCATCTATTAAGGCGAAGTCTTAACAAAAATATATAATAATTTTTTTTTCCTCGAATTAATTCCAACTTCCCCAAAATTTAGTAATTTTTTAAAAAGTGACAATTCCATTTTTGACGATATTATTATGAACGAATAGCAACGCGACCGGGTGCCGCGTGCCCTGCTCCCTTTGCCCGCGCACGTATAGTTTTAAAAGTGAACAGAGTTTGACCACGTGGTCAAGTAATTCCATAGAATGTCTTGTGAGTCTTAATGCTCCACGAAGCGCGTGAGGGTGCGGGAATTTCAGCTCTCTCAACCCTATGACTCCGCCGGAGACGTCCTGGTCGGGAGACAACATCGATCTCCCAGCCTTGGTAGGCGCCGGCTTGCGCCCGGTAAGGACCAGGCCTGGGTTCGACGGTGCGTTGTGTTTAACGCGCGCCTCAAAGAGTTGTCAGCACATCGTGACAGGGTCCAAGGAGACCGATACCTCCTGGATCAGGGTTGTAGGTTGGTAAAAAAATAAACCGTGGTCCTGGCGCACAGGCAAGTGAAGGAACACGGGTAGGTTTTAGTTTAAGTCTGACACGCCTTTCCGCTCCGCCTCCGCCCAGAGTGGGAGAGGTCATTTGATGATTTCCCATCCTGACCAAAAAAGGCCCAGTGCAGGTTTGTGTAACTTTAGCATGTATGTCTCTTACCCTTAAGCCGTTAGTCCCGGCTGTCAAACATAGGTCTTTGACACGAGTATTCAGAAACTCGAAAGTGTGACAACTAGGACCAAAAAGTATCGTATTACCTAATAACTGAGTTATGGAGGTCAGCTAGGCAGTCGCTCGATGGAAAATACTGGGATTATATGTGTTGGTGTGTGGATGGGTTATCGTGTCCACATATCTAGACATCATTGTTTTTATATCTTTGGCGTCGTCCGAATGTCTGACCAGCAATCTTACCAGTTTTCTCGGTGGTAAACCATAACATCGGGAGAAAGCAGAAGTTACCACCCACCAGACAAAACCGACATACTGTAAGCTGGTGAAGCCATATGGGGGCGGGTCTGAGTGGTTGTGTTGCGATGTTTGCCTGGTACGATTCGTGAAATGTTGTTGTCTCCCTTGAGTTTGGTCGTGGTATGGTCTCCAGATCAATCTCCATCGTTTATCGTGTTGTTGCATCACCTCGTTTAATTGCCGTCTTCTTTCCTATTAACTCAGTTTTGCGATGGAATAGGCTCTTATAATAAACTAGCGCGCTTTACCAACAACGATTACATCACTGCTTACCATCAGGCGGGATTGCGGTTAAGCACTAGCTTATAATTATAAGAAACAAACCAAGGAGTATCGTATTCCCTAATGACTGGGTCGTGGAGGTTAGCTAGACAAACGCACCATGTAAAATATTGGTATTCAGCTGAAACCAGTTACAGTGGAAGCAGACCTCGATTTACTTACTAAAAGGCTAGACAGATGATTATGTATGTCTTACTCTGCACAGTCCTCGAGGTCTAAGAGTACATCCAAACTTTTCACTTGCATGCTTTCAGCATTCGACTGTTATTGCATATCAACTCTTGAGGACTCCATATTTATGTCTCCACATATGAAACAGTGAGAACTTTATAACACACACGCACACATTACATTGCCCTATATACCAGCGTTGCCACATTAACTTTTTAAATGTCGAATTATGCTGAGATATTAGCCTTTTGGCTTCGTAAGGGACTTTCTAATTTTTTGTTGTTTTTTTTTTATATAAAACTTGTTTTTATTTTTAATTGTGTTTAACTTCGTTCAGTTTCATGATCTTCCTATAAGAGTCACAATATATATGTTTACTTTCTTTCTATATGTATATTCTCCACTATCCCGTAAATGTACCAAGTACTAGCACAATACCCCTAGCAAGGTACATTGCGTGTGAGATTAGAACTAGTATAATATGTCTCTTGTAACTTTACCAAGGGAATGCATAAAACTACATACAGAACACAAAACACTTAACACAAATACAAAATATCGATCAATATTTAAGTCGCAATGACCCACATAGGGGGAGATGAGGCGAAAACAAGCCGACGGTGGCCAAATGCAATGACTCCTGCCTTTGGTCGTCACGCGATCCGTCGCGTCGCAAGCTTACCGCCAGGTATTTGTCGGCATAAGAAGTATTTAGACACGGCAGTAACTACAAAGAAAGAAAGTTTGTGTTTCTAGAAGTTTCGAGCACTATTCTACTGTTTACTTTCAGACAAGTTTTATTTTGATTACAGAGATCTCAAGGCTTAATTTGTTTGACATTTGCTAGAAGACATCTATACATCAAAACGACTTGTTTAAGATTTAAATGTAACAAAAGATTTTTGCACATAAAACGAACAAAATAAATAATTGTATTTTGCCTTTACTTGCAAAAAAAAATAGCAAAGATGACTAAATAACTAGAACATCAAAAGATGAATGTTGAAATGCCAGATTTGTGGTATTCCAAAGATAAAGTTGCCCACTCAAAAGCAGGTATTCAAAAACAAATACTTTAAAAGCCAATTCTAAAACAAACAAAGTTCACAATAGCAGTTCCTTCGTCGCTATAACGACGGACAACCCCACTGTTTACGAGCCGAAGTCTGCACGAGAAACAGTAACGCACCACCTTCGAGCACGAACACCCACCGATACCGGTTATACACCACCAGTAATAAAATCGAAACGAAGCTAATGAAAACTTAACATAAACGTGATACAGTTATAACCGTCAGTTATAAAAAAAATTAAATATCGATATGAAGGTCCATTTTAATTATTTCGAAGATCGGTTTCTTTTTTTAAAATAAAATGCAATCCAAATTCAAATATTCAGTGCTGCCAGGTATTGTAAAATAAATAGTTCGTAAAAAAAAAAAAATGATTCGTTTATTAGTGTTGATACTGCAAATGACATTGGTTTTATCGGCGAGGGAACCTCGCCAAATAACTTTAGCGAATCAAGGGACGATTTCGGGAATGTACATTACGAGATTTAGAACAAAAAGAATAGCGGCCTACGTCGGAATACCGTACGCTCAGCCGCCAATTGAGTTCAGGAGGTTTTTGCCCCCCGATTACACCGATTTGCCTCAGTGGGAAGGAGTGAGAAATGCGACGATATATGCCCCTGATTGTATGCAAAGTGACCCAAAGAAAGAGGATGTGCAAAACCCTTTGAAAAAGCATGATGATTTGTTTATGAAGTTGCTGGAATCACAAATGGAGGAAAAGAAGAAAAAGGAGTATGCAGAGGACTGTCTCTTTTTGAACGTGTATGTGCCCGATGGTAAGTACTACCCACTATCAATCTTATAGAAACTGTACTATTCCTAACATTTGAATACAATATTTTCCTTCCGGGCTAAGTTTACTTATCGTGAATTGCATGAATTTCATGAATGTTTGAGCCAAAATTTAGAAGGTATGCCACTCCATTGCCAAGGTATTTCGTGTGTTTCGGCTACCTATTTGTTTGCATTTCACAACATTTTCATTATTTTAACTGTACCTAATCTCGTAATAATTATATTCTAATTTAACAATTCAATTTAAAAATGGAACTCACTTTTTCTGTCACTCTCTCACAAAAAATTGCATTCCATTCGAAAATTAAACTTCCCATATCAAAATTCCAGTGTTGCTATCAATAAAAATAAAACATTCTCTCGACAAATGCCCGTCTTCAATTCCCTTTTTAGACAAGGGGATAAGCTTGTAGCGATGGTCGCAGTCGCTACAATACAACAATAACACAAAGGATTGCCCAACTATTGACGTCCCAACGATTGACGACCTTCCGCGAAAGGGTGCATATAAATCATACCAGAACAAGGATCTTGGAAAACAAAGCGCGTATGTAAGACAAAGAGCGTGGGTCCTGACCGTCTCAGCGAGGGTGTCGCACAGTGTCGGACATCTGTTGGTTAACCCATTGTTCGTTGGAGAAAGTTCCGCGGACGACGCGATTCTGTCAACCTATTGTGCACCGCCGGAGAAAGCGCGCTGACCATACCGAACCGCCTTGCACGTGGACCGAAGGCGCCGCCCCGGTCCACCGGCCAATCAGACGGCACGTTCTTCCACGATCAACAAATCAGCATCAAGAACGCCCGATCAGTCAGCCCCACTCCGGTTTAGAGATAGCTATATTATTGTCTAGTATTTAAGCTTGTGCATAGCTCGTAAGACATCCCTTTTCTCACATTATCACATATATCATAAGATCACGCATTACTGTCAGACATTTTACATTGTAACATAGTCGCGTCTCTACTCTTGTAATTAGGTAACTTATAGCATACATTGTACTCTAGACTTACGTGCAATATACAACGTTATACCTATTCGCGTTTTAATTACACAACACGCCCTACCCGCTAAAGTGGTGACCCCGACGATTAAAACCCGACGATTAAAACCGATTAAAACCGACGTGAGACTAACCGGCGCGAGTCTAACCGTCGTAATACAAGACCGACGTGACTTCAAGACTGACGTGACGATACTCGTGATTAGCACATTCTAGTGGCTTCCCACCAGCGGGTTTCCCCACTAGGATTTCAAGAGGCTATATTCGCGGTATTGTAGCGTCACAACAGCAGAGTCTCTTCAGGATGGCGACCAGCAACGCACCACAGGTAGAAGGGCGAGTCGACACGCTCACACTACAAGCACGGCTGTCTGACTTTTGGCCAGCGTATCCCAGGCTATGGTTCACGCACTTCGAAGCAGTAATGGCGCCACAGAGGTCAGGTGATGACGCGCGCTATCAAGCAGCTATCGCACGACTAGGCCTGGACGCACTACAACAAGTAAGTGACATTATCGCTAAACCGCCCACTGAAAACAAGTATGAAACCCTGAAGGCCAGACTCATCAGCGTCTACGAGGAGTCCGAGAGCCGGAAGCTGCAAAAGCTGATGGACGAGATGGAACTCGGAGATCAGAAACCCTCACAGCTGTTACGTAAAATGCGGGAACTAGCCGGACAGAAGATACCCGACAGCACACTGCGCATCATGTGGACCAAGTTACTTCCACCTTCAGTACGCGCTGTTCTCACCGTGAGCGACATAACTGACTTACGAAAGTTGTCGCAAATGGCAGACACTGTCATGGACACTATCGCGCTACCTAACCAGGTCGCGCAGATTACACACACGAGCGGTATGACTGCCCTACACGAACAAATAAGGCAGTTATCTCGGGAGCTAGCTGAACTCAAGAACAGGCAGGAACACAGACCAAGATCACACAGACCATATGACAGACGGCGTTCAAGATCGCGCTCAGCAAGCCGGGATAATAGCAATCGCAAGTATACAGAACAATCACTTAAGTGTTATTATCATCGCAAGTTCGGTAAAGAAGCGCGAAAGTGTACGCGTCCGTGCAATTTCGATGGCAACAGCGCCCAGTCGGAAAACTAACGCCTGCGTCGGTTGAGGCGGCAACTGCCGCGAACAACACTTCTCACCGCCTATTCATAACTGATAAGAATTCGCGTCTGTCATTTCTTATTGATACCGGCGCAAACGTTTCCGTGATACCGAAAACCAAAGGCGGGAAAGCAAAACAAACCGATTTCTGTTTGTACGCGGCAAACAACACGATTATCCCAACGTACGGAGAGAAAACCCTACAACTGGATCTCAACCTACGACGGCCGTACACCTGGAAATTCATCGTCGCTGCAGTCAGCAAACCAATCATCGGTGCAGACTTCCTGAAACGTCATCAACTTCTTGTCGACATAGCCGGCCGACGTCTCGTCGACAAAGTTACCAATATGACCGTCAGAGCATCTGTCATTCAGTCCGCCGAACCCACAGTTCGAAGTATCGACATGGAACAGCCGTATCACCAGCTCCTCAGTAAGTTTCCTGACATCCTGCGACCGTCATGCACGAAGGATACTCCTAAACACAGGGTAGAACATCACATCGAAACTACTGGTCCACCAGTGTACAGCAAGTGCAGACCGCTTCCTCCACATCGCTACCTGCCCGTGAAGAAAGAATTCGAGCTCATGATGCAGCAAGGAATTTGCCGACCAAGCAAAAGCCCTTGGGCCAGTCCACTACATGTCGTACCCAAGAAAAACGGCGACTTACGAATCTGCGGAGACTACAGGAGACTCAATGACGTCACTAAACCCGATCGCTACCCAGTCCCACGCCTCAAGGATTTTACATACCTGCTTCACGGCAAGAAAATCTTCTCCACTCTCGATTTAAACCGAGCCTATTCACAATTGCCGATCTTCGAACCCGATATCGAGAAGACAGCGATCACAACACCATTCGGTTTATTCGAATTTCCACGAATGTGCCCAGGTCTCAAGAATGCTGGACAGACATTTCAACGATTCATACACGAAGTACTGAACGGGATAGACTACGCTTTCCCATTCATCGACGATGTCATCGTTGCATCTGAAAGCGAAGAAAGCCATATCGCGGATCTGCAGGAAGTTTTACGCCGATTAGACACGTATGGTGTCACTATCAACCCATCTAAGTGTGTCTTCGGCGGCGAAACAGTCAAGTTCCTAGGTTACGAAGTATCGAGCGCGGGAATCAAGCCACTACAGGACAAAGTCAATGCAATAATAGAATACCCCAAACCGAAAACCATTCAAGACTTACGAAGATTTATGGGGATGATAAATTTCTATAGAGACAGCGTTAGGAATGCAGCCGAGATACAAGCACCGTTAAACGCCTTTCTTCATAACTCAAAAAAACGAGACAAAACGGAAGTAACGTGGGACAACCAGTCAACAAAAGCCTTCGAGTTGTGCAAACAGAGCATAATAGATGCTGCGTTATTGTCTTACCAATCCAGTGCGCCCGACGACAAGATCGCTTTGTTCTGCGATGCGTCGGCTACCTGCGCCGGCGCGTCCCTCCAACAATTGCGTAACAATAAACAATGGGTGCCACTCGGATATTTTTCAAAAAAATTCTCCGAAACACAAACGAGATATAGCACAAATGATAGGGAGTTACTTTCGATTTTCATGGCGGTAAAACACTTTCGAAAAATCTTTGAAGGCAGAGAGCTCATCATTTATACTGACCACAAACCGCTGATTTACGCAATTCGCAAGCCCCCGTCTGATAACGACACACCGCGCCGAATCCGCCAATTGCTCTTCATTAGCGAGTTTACTACTGATATCCGACACGTGAGCGGGGCACAAAATATTGTTGCAGATGCACTATCGCGCGTCGAGACGATCGATACGCCATCACCTATCAACTACGACGAGTTATCTCAAGCTCAAGAAAACGACAGTTGTTTACCTGCATTATCTCAACAGACCAACATACAACTCAAGAAAATCATCTTACCTGGTACCAACAAGCCAATATTCTGCGAAACATCAACGTCACATGTTCGTCCATACCTAACAGCTGATTTTCGTCGCACAGCTTTCAACACCGTGCACAGTCCAAGTCATCCCGGAGTACGAGCTACACGGAAGCTGATGCAAGAACGATTCTTTTGGCCCTCAATGAACACCGACATCGGGGAGTGGACCAAAGCATGCAATTCGTGTCAGCTCTCCAAAATACAGCGACACAATCATAGCGACATCGCAACATTCCCACCGAGCGAACGATTTCAACACATTCACATCGATATCGTTGGTCCGCTACCGACATCAGCATGTGGACACAAATACTTACTCACAATGATCGACCGGTGCACTCGATGGCCTGAAGCCGTACCACTTCAAGAGACAACCGCTGAAACCGTCGCAAGAAAGCTATACGAAGTCTGGATATCCCGTTTCGGTTGTCCAATAAGAATCACAACTGATCAAGGACGACAGTTTGAAAGTCGACTATTCAATGACCTAGCTCAACTACTCGGCGCAGACAGAACCCGCACTACTGCCTACCACCCGCAGAGTAATGGAATCGTCGAGCGTTGGCACAGATCGTTGAAAGCCGCACTCATGGCTAGACTAGAAAACAGCAACAAATGGATCTACGAGTTGCCTACTGTTCTAATGGGTCTAAGAGCCGCTATCCGCTCCGACTCTGACACAAGCGCAGCGCAACTCACCTACGGTCAAGCTATACGCCTACCAGGTGACTTCATATCACCAACACCAGTCACACCGAAGATGGACCAGGACTATGTCAATCACCTGCACGACATCATCACGAAGCTCACACCCACATACAAATCGCATGCAAACAAGCGATGTATGTTCGTGCACAACGATCTACAAACATGTAGCCACGTGTTTGTACGCGACGACACCGTCCGCAAACCTCTGCAGCATCCATACCAAGGTCCATACCCGATCATCGAACGCAAGGAAAAGTACTTCACAATACAACTACCCGGACGATCAAGCAACATATCGATCGATCGCCTCAAACCTGCGTACACTATCAACACAGAAGATGACCCCAGGCAAACAAACAGCGAGACCAGTCAAGCACCTGCAGTTACCACAGACGAGCAAGCCACAGCCAAGACTCCAGCACCTGCAGCAACCGCAGACGAGCAATCCAGCCTACTCCCAGCCCAGCATACGAGAGAACAACGTACTAGGTCAGGCAGGATCGTTAAGACGCCTGCACGCCACGTATATTTCGCGTGAGGGGGAGAGTACTGTAGCGATGGTCGCAGTCGCTACAATACAACAATAACACAAAGGATTGCCCAACTATTGACGTCCCAACGATTGACGACCTTCCGCGAAAGGGTGCATATAAATCATACCAGAACAAGGATCTTGGAAAACAAAGCGCGTATGTAAGACAAAGAGCGTGGGTCCTGACCGTCTCAGCGAGGGTGTCGCACAGTGTCGGACATCTGTTGGTTAACCCATTGTTCGTTGGAGAAAGTTCCGCGGACGACGCGATTCTGTCAACCTATTGTGCACCGCCGGAGAAAGCGCGCTGACCATACCGAACCGCCTTGCACGTGGACCGAAGGCGCCGCCCCGGTCCACCGGCCAATCAGACGGCACGTTCTTCCACGATCAACAAATCAGCATCAAGAACGCCCGATCAGTCAGCCCCACTCCGGTTTAGAGATAGCTATATTATTGTCTAGTATTTAAGCTTGTGCATAGCTCGTAAGACATCCCTTTCTCACATTATCACATATATCATAAGATCACGCATTACTGTCAGACATTTTACATTGTAACATAGTCGCGTCTCTACTCTTGTAATTAGGTAACTTATAGCATACATTGTACTCTAGACTTACGTGCAATATACAACGTTATACCTATTCGCGTTTTAATTACACAACACGCCCTACTCGCGCCACAAGCTGTTACAAATTATATTTCATCGATCATTTCGACGTTTGCGTTCTCGCGATACGACTGTTTCCAAGACGATTTTCCTAGGAAACTTTCTCTTCAGCTTTGAAATACCCTTGACGTCGCCAAGACTAAGCTACTTCATTTATTTTATCGCGATATATTCGAAGTGTTGCTTCAGAATGTCACGGTGGCTTAAAGGTTTGTTGACCCGTTTGCGTAAGTACCAACTTGACGAGGGCCAAAAAGGGCACATTGGTTGGTTGGTGGTCATTTCTCTTGATAAATCGCAATTTGAATAGAATTTGTAATATGTAAATCGCGAATTATTTTATTTATATTATACTTTTAAAGATTACTTTGCAGAACAACAAAACATTATGAAAAAATTTGGACGGTGAACTAGTTTTAATATACTACTTATTCTGTTGTAATTTAGTGAGATTGAATAAGTATATTTATTCTGTTGTAATTTAGTGAGATTGAATAAGTACTTTATTCTTACTATCCTTACTAATATTATAAATAGGAAAGTGAGTTTGTTTGTTTGTTACATAAATACTTAATAAATACTTAAATAATTTTGCAGACATAAAAGTTACAAGCCCGGATTAAATAATAGGGTACTTTTTATCCCGGAAAAATTTGATATTCCCGAGGGAAATCTAAAGCGCGCGATATAACCGAACTACACCCGGGCGAAGCCGCGGGCGGAAAGCTAGTACTGTATATTTTAAAATTAAAACAAACAAAAAAAAAGGATTCAAGGCTATTACAACACATGCCGAAAGGCAAGAAAGACACTGAAATTGTAATTGAAATATTTCGATTTCCTCTTTTAGCAGTTACAATTTCAGCTAACTAGATTATATCTACCACATCCGATAGCGAATTGTAGAATTTTAATAGTCTTCATTTATCAAATATTATTTATTAGACTTTACATTCTACGTTTAACGCATTTCTACTAGTAATTGTATAAAGGCATTAACTTTAGAATATATAGTCCTTTTTTGTTTTGTATGGGAAATCATCAAATGGCCTTTCCCGCTCTGGACGGAGCGTAAGGGAGTGTCAGACTTTTACTGACTAAAACCCACCGTGTTCCTTCACTTGCCTGTGTTCCAGGGCTACGGTTTCTAGAATATAATAGTCTCAAATTATTATTAAATAGACTGACTTTTTAACTGCTATAACGCCTATCGAGAATAGCTCGTCGATTATAATTAATGGATCCGATTCCCATGTGCACAAACTAAATTAAATTTAAGTTCAGTGCGTCTCTTTCTTTCTATTTCATTGAGAAAAGGACAGAAAATAAAATGTTAGTTTAAACCTGTCAAATGAGGCCGCTCCTCCATTGGCGTACCTATATTTGGTCGCCACGTTTATAATCGCGTCTAAACAGTCTATGGAGTATCTTAATTTGACAGGATTAAACTTTTATCTTCTATCCTTTTCTTAATGATATAGAAAGAAAAAGATGAATTGAGCTTATTATTAATTAAGTTTGTGATCAAAGAGAATCGGCGTCAATGTATCATAATCTAAATCAAATACTTAAGTATTCTTGGTGGACGTTGCAACGTGTTGTTGTTGTGTTGGTTGCAAAGATTTTGACCGATTTCAACCTGTTCCTACTAATAGTTCAATTATTATTTACTAGCTTTCCGCCCGCGGCTTCGACTGCGTGGAATTCGGTTATACAATATGTAAAGAAAACCCTGTCCGACCCATAAGGATAATAAAGGTTAGGTAAACACTTGACCAAATATAATATAAAATTTTCCGTAAACATCATAGTAACAATACTAATGAATTTTGAAATAATCTTTTTTTCCCGCGAATTAATTCCAACTTCCCCAAAATTTGGTAATTTTTTAAAAAGTGACAACTCCGGTATTATTATGAGCGAATGGCGATGCGACCACGTGCCGCGTGCCCTGCCCCCCGCCGCCCGCGGAAGGGTTGTTTACAGCACATGTATTAAGTTACCTCTTTTTGCGCAACAATATTAATTTTTTTAGGGGGATTTTTTTTAAAGTATCGATACCTAATAATACCTTCACGGATCGGACAGGGTTTTCTTTACATATTGTATAGCGTTTGTTAGATTCCTCATTTAGCTACTAAGTTTATATGTGCATATTCGTTTGCATTGACAGCCTCCGTTGCGTAGCGGTAGCGGACGCAGCCGCTGCGCAAGGTGGCGCGGGTTCGATCCCCGCACAGTGCAAATATTTGTATGCATCAATATGAATATTTGCACTGGTCTGGTCGTGCCTCGGAAAGCACGTTAAGCCGTTGGTCCCGGTTGCCATACGAACATCGAGTGGCAGTCGTTACGGGTTGTTGGAGCCCTCAAAAGTCCAACAATTGCTCTAACTGCAATGCTTCGATGTCGCCTTCGGGTTGTGGATGTCAGACGGCAGTCGCTTCACGGAAAATGTCGAAGTTTAGCCATATCAGCAGCTGGACTAGTAAAGCGGACCCCAGACTCCAAAGCTGAAAAGGCTTCGGATGCGACTGGGATTAACGCTGAGATGATGATGATGATGATTCGTTTGCAATATATTACCTTGTTTTAAACAACACACAGCGCCATCTATCATCAAACTGGTATGAAGCTAATAATATTTTTGTTTTTCCTCGGGAATATCAAATTTAAAAGTACCCTATTATTTAATCCGGACTTCAAACTTTACATCAGCAATTTCAAAGCAATCGGTTCAGTATTTACGGCGTGAAAGCGAAACAAACAAACAAACAAACTCGCTTTCCGATTTATAATATTATACTGTAGGTATATATTATAACCTCGCCCTAGATTAAGTAAGTCTCAATCGAAATTAAAAGAAAAAGTTATGTTTGAATCCAGATCATAATCGACTGTTATGCCAAATTACATCGATTTCCGCTCAGCTGTTTCAGCTTAAAAGCTTTAGTAACAAACATATAAAAATCTTTGTTACTATACATTTGTACCTATATTTATTTGGTCATGTGCTTACCTAACCTTTATTACTCTTATAGGTCGGACAGGGTCTTCTTTACATATTGGATATTATATTAAACACATTTTTCATTTAGTTTTATTTTTTACTGTGTTTAATTGAGTTTAGTGTGATGATCTTCCTGTTTATGACTCTTAAAGGAACTGCACTCCAGATTTGCCATTACAAGAACAGGTTTTTCGAAACCCGTGCAATATTTTGCTTGAATAACTAAAAAGGTCGTATATGACCCGCTTAAACAAAGTTTGCTTGTTTTCGAGAAAAAAGCATAAAAGTCCCTTCATTAACCCAGTTTGGGGGTCCGCCATTCCCCCTACCATCAGATAAGGGTTCGCTCGAAGCCACGTGTGGTGGGCGCCATTTTGCCCTACAATTGGTTGAAGTGCGATTTATTCTATGTTTTCCGGCTGTAAATCAAATAAGGCTGTCAGTAAAGGCTATTTTTTTAAATTTAATTCTATGGTCATTTACTGTGTTTCTGTACTTCAGGCGCCTTAAAACATTATTTTGACACTTAAGTTCAAACGCAATTGTTTTTTTTACAGACGACAGCATACCAAGCTTCTACAATCTGTCAGATTTCCCTATTAGTATTTAAACTTTATAAAGCATTAAAAGACACAATGTTGATTGAGAATATTTGACAGTTTCGGGTAGCTTGACCTGCTGTCGTCAAAAATGAAATGAAATGAAATCGTTCATTAAGCAAGTAGGATCACTGATCACTTTTACACGTCATGTTTATTTTTAATCTGTAGTTTTTTTCAGTCAGTATACATATACCTACACATTTTAATGATAATTAAAATTATTAAACACAATTGTTTTTTCATAATCTATACTAATATAAACCCATTTGCAAAAAAAACGGGCTCGTAAACAATGAACCATTTAAAATGTTAATATTGCTTTGTTTGGCAATTATAGGTAGTTTTATCCTCACAATTTGGTAAATTTATAAGAAAATAATCATTTTCATCATAAAATTTTGATACAATTTATGGGAAATAATGCTAAACCTCGGTAGTAGGTAATGTATGTTCTCTAGTAGTGCATATGTTCATAAAGTTAAAATTAAAAAAGCTTTTAGTTTGTTTTTTTTTTTGCAAATGTATACTAATATTTATAAAGCTGAAGAGTTTGAACGCGATAATCTAAGGTGTGTATTACAGAACGTCACTCAAAACTCAAGCTCTACTTGAGTCTCGTTTCAAGCCATTTGATTGGTTGAACCTAGTTTTAAGTAATGCTTAAGCAGACATCAATGCTTGAGTTTCCTTCTGGAATACGGACCTTAGGAACTTACTTACTTAGGAACTACTGGACCAATTTAAAAAAAAAAATCTTTTTGCGTGGGATAGCCCATTTATCCAGGAAGGCTTTAGCCTTCCTGGAGTAATGCGGAGGCTGTCATTACTTACTTTCATTATTATGTCCAAATTAACTTTGATAGGTCTTGAAAAAACCTACTTAGTAACGGTTTTAAAAGAAAGATCAAAACTTGGTTCCAATGAGTTTCAAAAAAAACATTAGTACTTATTTCATTACTTTCACTATAATGCCCAAATTAACTAATTAACGCCTTTAAAATAATATTAGATATGATTGTTTGGAGGGGCCAAAGTGGCTTCGCGGGGTTTAATATACCTTCCTTCGATCTGGACTGTTATTTGTATGGAAAAGAAAAAATGGCGTCACTGTCGCGCTGTAAACTCTTAACCTAGGAATGGGTTATGGAAATATCATGCACCTTACCTCGCTTTACGCCGGGCTGTTCGTCGTCTCGTAGGAGTTCGATCAGTCCACTCCGTCTTCGACTTTCTTCACCCTCGCGGTTCGGCACAAGTTCAACAAAAAAACACACGTGGTTCTAAAGTTCCCCGCTAACAGCTTCGGTTTCTTTTCTTGAAGCCACAAAGACACTTCTCCAATTTGAGCGGATGGTTACAACTTATAATCGAATGATTATATCGTTCAGCGATAAATTCACACAGCAGAACTATGCGAATGCGGGTTTTTAAATAGCGGTTAGCGCGCGGTACGGGATGCGCACGCGCGGAGGTTCCATGGGACACACTAATCTTCTTTTCTCGTATAATCTAGGCGTTGTTTCGATCAATAACGAAACAGCGCCATCTCACGGGCAGCGGGTGCATGACGTGATGTAGAGGGTTACGGGGACAAGGATTCAGCTATGAGAATACAGCGCAACAGTTCCATTTTATAAACGCCAATAGATGGCGTCAACATCCTCCCCCCTTTTGAAGGGTCACCTTCAAAAACCCAATCATAAATACAGCGAAAACTGCGAAAATATAATATTGAAACTGCGACTTTATATAAATAACTGCGTTAATACTAAACTAACTAACTGCTAACAGTTAAACTACTTGTATTTATCAAATTAATAATCCTACTAAGTAGGTAGTGGGCACAAACGCACGACTGGACGTACGTATGTACCTTTAGCGGTTCTTACAGAAGCTACACGCGTTACCCCATCGTCGGAAGGAAGCGTCCTTTCCACAATCGCTAACGGCCACGATAAAGGGGGCGCATTATCAGTTATAATGATTACGACTATGTCAGCCTTGATTGGCACAGTCGGAGTATTCCATTTCTCTCGAGTTTGCAAACCGTGTAAATACTCCATTCTCCACCTTCGCAAAAAAGGACTGAACTAACTTATCAAGTAGAGAATGTCTCTGAAGCAGATTGAGATTATCTGATTCTACTTCAGGTGCGGGCAATGAAATCAGAGGTGCGGTATGCAAAAAAATGGCTATGAGTCAATGCGGTAAGCTCTGCGGAATCAGCACTCAAAACTGTGAGAGGCCTAGAATTTAACAAATACTCGCTCTGAGTGAGTACTGTAACTAGCTCTTTGTAAGAATGCCGCTGTGAATAACTTAGATCAGAATGGGTGAGTCGTCCACCAACTCTAACCAAGTCGTTATATAATTAAGAATTAGCGACTACAAAATTGTTGCCTCTGTCCGAGTGCATTACTTAGACAGGGCCACTGCGGAACAAAAATCGTTTAAATGCGCTTAAAATATGGCGGTTTTTTTTTTTAATATTTATGCTGGATGAGTTTCAGTAATTTGTGTTCTGCCAAACTCAAATCAGCTGCGGTTGTTTGTACGGAATCGCGACGTGATAACAATTTAATGAATATATAAATGCAAACAGTCGTACGGAGTAGGTATTTTACTCCATGACGAAAGGCGACAAAGAGTATAATGAACACAAGAGGTGTCCGCGGGAATTAAAACAGCGTGAACGAGCTTTCTTTGCTCAGGTACTTCGTTCAGCGAGAGCGGCTCCGTACATTCAGTGGTAGGCCACTGTGACGGATGTAAAATTAGCCAGGGGGGACCCTGAGACCACAGAGGGTGGTTTAACAATTTAGCAGGAGAGACACCACGTGACAGGCAGTCTGCCGGGTTGTCAATCCCTACTACGTGATAGAAGTTATCTGCGGGAATATTATTAGTGATTTTAATAACGCGATTGGCAATAAACGTTTGCCAACGGTAAGTAGGATACACGTCTACGGTCTCATGCGGGAGAACTGAGACGGGCGAGAGATAACCCTTAGAAAGGTAATTATTTACGACCTCGTCGTAAGCGGCGCGCAGCCCCGGTGAAGCTTCAAGCTTCCTTTCCAAGCATAAAAATCGCTTACGAGCGACATTAAGAGTGTCACCTAGTGTGAACACATCTTTATCAAACGGTAGACCTACGGTATAGCGACCAGTAACTGGGTCCCGTTGCGTAGTTGAACGATAAAAATATTCACATTCAACATCAGCGGTATGTTGAATGGGCGGGCCGGGAACTTCTTTAAGTTCCCAGAAGCGGGAAATAAAAGTATTCACATTCAACATCAACGGGATGTTGAATGGGCGGGCCGGGAACTTCTTTAAGTTCCCAGAAGCGGGAAATAAAAATATTCACATTCAACATCAACGGGATGTTGAATGGGCGGGAAATAGAATTATTATTATAATTTTTCATAGGCGAATGGACTATGACTCAGCATGATGTAATACAGGCTGGGCGTTTACTAAGTGTAGGCACAGTTCCCATTAGTACATAGCCTAACACCGTATTGACAGCGGCGGGCACTGACGGGCCTCCAGGAATCCCGCCAGGCAAAAGTAAATGCGGGAACAGCGATGCTCCAATTAAAATGTCAATTTTACTTGGAGTAGCGAAATTATCATCAGCGAACTGAAGTTTATTCGAATAAGGCAAGGCCTTAATATCGACAAAAGCAGAAGGTAACTTATCCGTAATTTGATCGACTACTAACGAGTCGATATCAAATCGGATATTTTTATTAAAGCGGTAAAATATGGTTAAATTTACTGTTCCGAACGACGTTTTCTCTGTGCGTCCGAAACCACATACAGTCGTGGACTGTGTATTGTTTTGACGTAAACATAATCGGTCACAACATTCCTTTGTGACGAAATTGCTTTGAGACGCCGAATCTAACAGAACTCTCAGCAAATGCTCACGACCATTACTGTCGTAGGCCGTGACTTGCGCGGTGGCGAGTAGAACAGTGGTGTATGCATCACATTGCGACGGCCCGCTACAAGCCGCATCTGGGGTTAAATAACGCGGCGCGTCTTTAGACACCGAGCACAATGCTACGTCAGACCGCGCGGCAGGTTGCTCTGTCTCTGTCGTGCTCGTGGGGTCGAAAGAGACCGCTGCGCCTGCCCGCGTAGGCGCCGCTGTGTCGGGCGGCTCGCTCGTAGACGGCTGAGTGCAATTGTTTGCTCCGGTGCGCGGGTTCGATTCCCGGGTAAAATGTAACAAAGAATGATGACGCTGCTTACACGTCCTACATCCAGTTGCGGATTGACAACGCGACATCTTGTGTTTAATGCTTAAGCAATTGATGCAACCGTTAATTTTCTTAACAATCTGTAGGCGTTCATACGGAGACAGTTTATGAAAAGCGGGACATTTAAACAAATGTTGATGTGCGATATTAGTACACAAGCATTTGTCAGTAGATTCGACTGTGCTGACATAGGCATTGCAGCGTACTGGGGCGGACTGCGAAGTTTTGTTATTAGAAATGCGAGAATGCTCAGCCGGTGTTACGCTGACGGCGTGAGCGCGATACAATATTTTACCTTGTTTATTGATGAAGTCTACTAAATCATCAAAAGCAGGGACATCAGATTGATCCTGACTGTTTTCAAAATTACGTACAGTTTCACTGTCTAGCTTCATAATAGCTAATTGTACGAAGATTAGATTCAATAAATCTGGAATTTTTAAATGTTGTAATGCGCGAACAGCGCTGACAAACTTATCATTAAATATGTCAAAATTATTTGAAGTAGCGGAAGTTAGCGGTTTAAATTCCAAGATCTGCTTTAAATATGTGGACGCTAGCATGCGTTTATCTTCATACCTACTCACTGGCGATTTAAAAATGAGTTCATAATTTTCTGCGGTGGGCACAATGCCGGTGCATACCGCTAGGGCTTTGCCAGTTAGCTTACCTTGTAAATAATGTAGTTTCTGATGATCCGAGAGAGATGGATTATCATGAACGGCTGACTTGTAATTTGAGTAGAACAATGGCCATGAGCGAATGTCACCGTTAAAACTCATTAATTCAATCGGTGGTAACTTGATCATGGACGGTCCCCTCTCCACGACGGGTGGTATATCATCTGCGGTGTTGGAAGCTACTAAGCGTTTCAGCCTGCCATACAGTTGCTCGAAAGAGACCAAAGCCTTATAGTCCGCGCGGGTTGTTGGATCTTTAGTTATTAGACAACTATTGTATTGATCCATAACCTGATGAAATTCGGAGCGAATAGTGTCAATGTTCGAGCTAGCGTCTAAAAATGCCTCCCTCTTATCCACATCGTCTTTGATGTTTTTTGATAAGTCGTGGGCTGATTGTAAGCACTCAAATAATGCATTTCGCTTTGCTTCCAACGCCGACAGCGTTAATTCTGTACTATCAGACTTAATAGCTTTCTTCATTATGAAATGAGAATTCTAAATATAGTAATAGTTGATTAATTTGCGAGTAATATGAAAATAAATACTAGCGGGTGGGTATCCAACAATGTATTTTCTAGCGAGCGCTGCGCTCGGCTTGTGATCACAATGTTTTGTAGATACCTACGAATGTTAGCGAAAATTATCGAAATAGAAACTTTTTGATTTCTACTGGAAGTATGAATACTTATTACTTACAGCGAATATTAAGATAAATATTAGTATAACAGCGGGTAAATATATATAATAGTACCTATTTAGTGTAAAGCGGTATCGAATGAATTAATTACCTACACGTCAGCGCTTACTTGCGTAATGGTGTAGGTGACAGCGAAATATAGGCTAACAAACCTACAAACGGCGGGTTTTACCACTAATCTAATAGGTGCCCTAAAAAGGGGAGGCGGAATACTGGATAATCCGAGGTTAGAAGGACCAATTCTGGTTTCGGTTCGAAAGGACCACTTATGGAGGGGCCAAAGTGGCTTCGCGGGGTTTAATATACCTTCCTTCGATCTGGACTGTTATTTGTATGGAAAAGAAAAATGGCGTCACTGTCGCGCTGTAAACTCTTAACCTAGGAATGGGTTATGGAAATATCATGCACCTTACCTCGCTTTACGCCGGGCTGTTCGTCGTCTCGTAGGAGTTCGATCAGTCCACTCCGTCTTCGACTTTCTTCACCCTCGCGGTTCAGCACAAGTTCAACAAAAAAACACACGTGGTTCTAAAGTTCCCCGCTAACAGCTTCGGTTTCTTTTCTTGAAGCCACAAAGACACTTCTCCAATTTGAGCGGATGGTTACAACTTATAATCGAATGATTATATCGTTCAGCGATAAATTCACACAGCAGAACTATGCGAATGCGGGTTTTTAAATAGCGGTTAGCGCGCGGTACGGGATGCGCACGCGCGGAGGTTCCATGGGACATACTAATCTTCTTTTCTCGTATAATCTAGGCGTTGTTTCGATCAATAACGAAACAGCGCCATCTCACGGGCAGCGGGTGCATGACGTGATGTAGAGGGTTACGGGGACAAGGATTCAGCTATGAGAATACAGCGCAACAGTTCCATTTTATAAACGCCAATAGATGGCGTCAACATTGTTGTTAGGGAGAAATTCGTGTATATTATTCTTAAGTGTTATGGGGCTGTATTCTGTCATCATCTTGTTGCTTCTAAATATATAAAGTGAGGCCTAAGGGGACTAACATGATTGTGTCGAAAGTTAATCCGATTCGCTTCTTTAGTGGTATGAGGAATAGGGTGTAAAGTTCACTCATCCTTCCATGATTTAATTCCCCCATCTCCGTTCTACCATCGGACGACCCGTCGTACGGCGAGTTTCCACCCCTATGTTGTTGACACCACTCACCACTACAATCCGGACGAAGCGTTTCGCTTCCTCTTTTATACCGCGCACATCGAGGGACTGGGACAATTTGCCAGCGACGGTGTTTCCGTCACACTACAATTTCAGTGTCTTCAAGGCTAGAGTGAATAGACTCTTAATAAACTAGCGCGCTTTACCATAAACGATCGCATCACTGCTTACCATCAGGCGGGATTGCGGTCAAGCGCTAGTTTATAACTTATAAAAAAAAAAAACTCCGTAGAAAAGGGCAGATCCACCCACCAGATGGCTGTTGTGTCTGGCGGGCACTTCTCCGACGATCCGACTGTCGAGAAGTTGCATTATATATGTGTGCTAATTGCACAGTTAATTCTGCTTGTGAGATGCAGGATTTGCGTGACATCATTATGACACGTGGTTCGCATGCGGTATTGTAAATCATCATCATCATCATCATCCCAGCGTTAATCCCAGTCGCATCCGAAGCCTTTTCAGCTTTGGAGTCTGGGGTCCGCTTTACCAGTCAAACTGCTGATATGGCTAAACTTCGACATTTTCCGTGAAGCGACTGCCGTCTGACCTCCACAACCCGAAGGCAACATCGAAGCATTGCAGTTAGACCAATTGTTAGACTTTTGAGGGCTCCAACAACCCGTAACGACTGCCACTAGATGTTCGTATGGCAGCCGGGACCAACGGCTTAACGTGCTTTCCGAGGCACGACCAGACCAGTGCAAATATTCATATTCATGCATACAAATATTTGCACTGTGCGGGGATCGAACCCGCGCCACCTTGCGCAGCGGCCGCGTCCGCTACCGCTACGCCACGGAGGCTGTCAGTATTGTAAATATCGCTACACAAAGGAATCCCGTCTTTTAGCACAATTGGGTTGTATCTTAAGAAATAATTTAATGTCCATCAGATAAATTTATAAAAAAATATTGTACACGCATTTTTTATTTTTTATTTCATTCAAATACTTAGGAAGATATATTGATTTGAAATGTCGCGTGACGTCACGCCGTGGTACAAAAAAAAACTACGGCGTGACGTAATAAGCCCCCACTCCGTAACTTTAATACCCTATTTCTGAGATTAGTTTTTGGTAATTTCGACAAAATAAAAAATACGAGTCTTAATTTTTTTTATTATCTATACATAATATAAGACGGACTAATTACTTTTTTTGCTGTTCATACCTTGGATACATCCCTATTAATTATGCCAATTGTAACAGCTATAGTTTTCATGGTAATATAAAACTTAAGATTTCAGATTCGGGAGCTTTTCTTGTAGTAAATTAACTGCCCTCTCTTGTGTACCAAGACCTAAATTTGTAAGGAAATAAATAGGGATGGCTCTTCGTGTTCTGCCTCGGAGACTAATTCAGTTGTCTTGAAAAATTCAAATGAAAATAATTAGGTAGAGGAAATAGCAGGAGTTGATAACTAAGAAAATTGCTTGTAGAACTTTCTCTTGGTCGACGCAATAAGTAATTTATAATACAAACATTTTCCAAAAAAAACGGGCACCTAAACAATGAATGGTTCATTGTTTAGGTGCCCGTTTTTTTTTGCAAATGTTTTTATTAAATCTTTAAATGTTAATATTGCTTTGTTTGATAATTATAGGTAGTTTTATCCTCACAATTTCTTCTTCAGCCTATAGATGTCCACATCCGGGATATCGTAGGTGTAGTGTCGGGTTAGTCTGGCTCTAGGATCATTAGTCGGGCTTACAACAGGTGCGTGTGTTGATGTGTATAACTCTCCGTAGAATTTCTCAATCTCACCCAAAAGCTCTGGCTTGGAAGTGACGATCCTAATCCCCCTCTAGCTAAAATAACAGCTTAAATTCGCCTGGGCATGCTAGCGAGTATATCCAGGATGCTTGCTTGCGGAATACGTTCCCACTCCGCAGTAATCACATTCTTCAGCTCTCTGATGGTCTGCGAAGCCGGTTGTACTGATCTCACACGCCGTTTCAGAATGTCCCAGACATGCTCAATGGGATTGAGGTTGGGACTTCGAGTTGGCTAATCCAAACGACGAATGAAGACCTCTTGCACATACGCTTCAACATTGCGAGATCGGTGGGCGCGCGCATTGTCGTCCATAAAAATCGAGTCTTCACCTAGAGCGGCCAAGGCAGGTTGTGCATGAGGAATTAGAACTTCCGTTATGTATCAATGCCCAGTCAGTGAGCCGTTTTCAATGAAGACTACTCTATACGATCCATTGAATTTATTCCTGCCCAAAACTTAACAGAGCCCCCACCGTAAGGTGTGATTTCTTCGAAACATGCCTCTGAAAAGCGTTCTCCTTGTCTTCTTAGCACTCGCCGACATCGATCTCCACCGAACAGAGATATCCTTGCTTCATCAGAGAGCAAAACCCTATTCCAATCTTCTTGAGTCCATGATTCACAATTTCTAGCAAACCTAAGCCTGTGAACTCGGTGTTTCCGGAGTAATTCGGGGCCGCGGGCCGGGCGGTGACTGCGTATATTGGCAACGAGAAGCCTCCTCCTGACCGTCCATAGACTAATATGCACATTTCTTACTTCTTGGAGGTTGTTCTTAAAATCCTCATACGAAGATTTGCGATTTCTCAATGTTCGATTCACAAGAAAACGATCATCCCGTGGTAATATCAGGTCATAATGTACCTATAATGCTGCAACTTCTGAAACATTTTTTTTTTTATAATTATTTTATTTATTTAATTAAGGTTCGCCAACAGTTGCTACAGAGATTTCACACATTACAAATACATACAAATTATTGACTTAAATCTAACTGCACAACCAATTACAGGCAAACACCACATGCATGCATGCATATTAACTAATGCTTGACCGTAATCCCGCCTGATGGTAAGAAGTGACGCAATCGTTGTTATTAAAGCGCGATAGTTTTATTTTCGCGCGCAAGAGTCTATTCACTCAAGCCTTGAAGACATTTAAATCTTAGGCAGAGGGAAACACCGCCTCTGGCAATGGAATGTGCTGGTTCGATTCCGAGCAGGCAATACCAATGTAACTTTTCTTTATAAGTTATATGTACTTTACAAGGTGAAGGAAAACATTTTGAGGAATTACCTGGACCTAAATGTCTGAAATCGCAAATCCGCATTGAGCAAGCGTGGTGATTACCTACGCTCAATCCTTATCTTTATGAGACGAGACTTGTGCCCAACAGTGGGACGTGGGAGTGGGTCATTTCTGCCTAAGAGATTTGTATTGATGATTGTAATGATAAACATTCTTTAGGGAGCTTTCAGTACCGAGAGTAGCAAATAAAATCAGTGTTTGTCATAATTACTTAAATAATTATTAATCATAGAAATATTCCTTTTTCTCATTCTACTGTTTATTTTCCTTATCTTTGTCACTTGGCTTGTCAGCCAAATCTGACGTCTACGTACTTACTTTTTTATTATTCTGTCTGTCATCTACTTTTCTAAATACATATTCATAAAGGTTAAGTTTAAGTTCTAAATGAATTAAAATCTTTACAGTACAAACCCTAAAAAACCTATGACTATTGTCTTAAGTTTTTTTCAAATACCCTATTGGGTATTTGACTATAAAAACTAATTGGTCCGTCAGTCAGATTTCCAAAAAATACTAGACCCGTATTTTCTCTTTTTTCATATAAACAAAAAATAAAGACGACACAGCGCGTTGAAAACTCGTGTGACGTCACTGCACGCTACACTTTTTAGCGGCCAGTGACGACACCCGCCACCACTCCTAATCTTTGATGCCTTTTATATTTGTCAATTTTATTGATTTGATAAAACAAAATATATGAATGACGAACTAATTAGTTTTTTTTAGTCAAATACCATATTGGAACTTCTCGGCCATACCTTAGCGCACGTATCTATTTAATAAAAAATGGTGCACTTAAAACCTACCTATTTTTGTGTATTTTTTTTTTTTTAATAAACTACGCAAGGCAAATATAAATCAAAAACGTATGACAGCCATATTTTGTACTAAAATACGAAATAATTTATGCCTGGAATATTCAAATATCTAATACTTACTTTGACACCCTTGCCGCAATTAGAATATGCCACCAAATGGCTTAATTTATTCCGAGACATAATTAAAACACGCATAATTCAGACGTATAGGTAATTTATCAAAATGTTAAAGGAAACTTTAATTATATGAGTAGGTACCGTTTTCTATTACAGTATTATAGAAAAAAAAATAACACTAGCTGTGACCTGCGGTTTCACCCGCATAAGTTTTGATCCTGTGAGGACATCCTATATGTTACTCCGGGTTATAAACCACATGTGGTTCAAATTTCATCCAAATCCGTTAAGTAGTTTTTGCGTCAAAAAGTAACAAACGTACATACATCCATGCCTCACAAACCTTCTCATATTATATTAGTAGGAAAGTTTATAGTCAAGTCTTAAACCTACCATCAAATAGTTTCCATTTTGCGTTTTCTTTAAAATATTATTGAGAGCAGCGGTAGCCGAGTGGCCTCGGCCGCGACTTAGAAGTTTTAGGTCGTAGGTTTAAACCCCATCAGGCGCTTTCATCATCATCATCAACAACCTTTTATCATCCCACTGCTGGGCACAGGTCTCCTCTTATACACAGAAGGAGTGAGCGTTATCACCACGCTTGCTCAATGCGGGTTGGCGATTTCAGACTAATAATACTATTGTCCAGGTTTCCTCAAGATGTTTTCCTTCACCTTTTAATCAGTCATTGGTGTCCAAGATATACTTAGAAAGTATGTACATACAACTTTGGAAAAGTTACATTGGTACTTGCTTGACCTGGAATGGAACCCGCACACTCATACTTGAGAGGCTGGTGTTTTAACCACTAGGCCACCACGACATTTTGACGCTTTACTTTGTGTAAATTATTACTTCACCACTGCTTTCAAAACGGTGAAGGAAAAGATCGTGAGGAAACCGGGATGTCCTAGAGGTAAAAATTTCGAAGACATGTGACATCTACCAACCCACACTGGGCCCGCGTGGTAGATTACGGCCCACTCCCTCTCACTGTGAGGAGGCCTGTGCCACATTAGTGGGAACATTATAGGCTGAATATGTATTATTGAATAGGCCTATACAATATGTAAAGAAAACCCTGTCCGATCCGTGAAGGTATTGTTAGGTATCGATAACTGATTCTACTAATGCCTGCAAAGACAGGGTAAACTTTAAAAAAAAATCCCCCTAAAAAAATAAATATTATTTCGCAAAAAGAGGTAACTTAATATATGTGCGGTAAGCAACCCCATTCCGCGGGCGGCGGGGGGAAGGGCACGCGGCACCTGTGACGTGGTCGCGTCGCTATTCGCTTATAATAATACCGGTGTTGTCACTTTTTTAAAAATTACCAAATTTCGGGGAAATTGGATTTAATTCCCGGGAAAAAAGGATTATTTCAAAATTCATTAGTATTGTTACTATGATGATTATGTAAAATTTTATATTATATTTGGTCAAGTGTTTACCTAACCTTTATTATCCTTATGGGTCGGACAGGGTTTTCTTTACATCCATACTAATATTATAAATGCGAAAGTAACTCTGTCTGTCTGTCTGTCGGTCTGTCTGTCTGTCTGTCTGTCTATCTGTCTGTCTGTCTGTCTGTTACGCTTTCCCGCTTAAACCTCTCAACCGATTTTGATGAAATTTGGCACAGACAATCTTTGGACCCTGAGAAAGAACATAGGCTACCTTTTATCCCGGAAAAATATGATGTTCAAGAGGGAAATCTAAAAAGCGCGATATAACCGAACTTCACGCGGGCGAAGCCGCGGGCGGAAAGCTAGTATTGTATAAACACTCAAACAGTTCCCTGTTTGGGGCCCTAGAACACTAAATAGCTTTTAACTGTGACCAGCTTAAATGTAGCGGTCTTAATCACTATTACAAACAAACCTAAGCCTTTTGACCGAGGAACGCTGGCTTTGTTACTATGAGAGGGACTCTAGTGGTGCTTTCTCTATACAAACGTATTCCGCTGTTTTCTTCGTGGATAATGCGTTTGGAGCAATTTTTTTTTTCTACAATTTTACACCGTGATTATACGTACCCCCAACTTTTGATTTTTTCCGAAACTTAATTATTAAAAGAAATACGATACTTTAAAATCGCGAAAAATAACCCATCTTTACCGTAATTTACCGTGATGGCTATTCGACAAACGTGATAATTTTTTGACAAAAAACAATATAATAGAAGCCATACATGGCGAGGAATTTGGAAAATAGATATTTGAAGAAACTATTCGCGTCGCGCTACTTCCAACCTCTCCCGGTAAAGTGCGAAAATGGCAGTTGCAGGTCAGGCTGATTTTACCTACAAAAATATTGACCAAAAGACGTTTCGTATTCCGCTGTTTTCTTTTACAAAACACGAAAGATCTCAATTACTTTTACATCAAAATTTTAGAGGAAAAGTATACCTATGCTTCTATTATTTTCTTTTTTGTCAAAAATTTATCACGAGTGGCTAATAGTCATCCGAACATCACGGTACTAATGGGTTATTTGACGCGTTTTCGTTTCGCTCGAAAAATCAAATGATAGGGGCACGTATAATCACGATGTTAAATTGTAGAAAAAAAAAATAGTTGCTCTAAAAGTATTATCCACGAAGAAAACAGCGGAATACGTTTGTATAGAGAAAGCACCACTAGAGTTCCCTCTTCATTAAAAAAAAAAGATACAAGATCGAAAGAAACCATCCCTGCGACCGGGTTTGTGCTTCCCGCATCCAGCAAGTTTTCATTAGACATGACAGTGCAAATTATCATAAATGGGCCCAAACTCGCAAGGCTTCCCGGGAAATTATGTGTGAATTTCTCGTTACCTCCTCATCAAGTCAGTTAAGCCTTCTGTAATGAGGGTCTAAAAGTATTCTACAAACTCGACCTTTTCATTAAACCTGTGATATTGCATTTAAAAAGGTTTACACTCTAAATTGAACTGGATTTTGGGATCAAATGTCAAATGCGATATTGATAAAAAAATTAACGTAACCAAACTTATACCTTCCAATTATATTAAAGTTACTATAAGCCTCCTTTTCCCGTGACTTAGTCAACAGTAAGTTCGACGACATCAAAAAGGTGGCTGGTAGTCGCTGGCGGAGAACTTTTGATGGAACTTGTTGGCGTGCCATGGAGGAGGTCCAGCAGTGGACGAGTAGAGGCCGATGATGAGGATGATGAAGTTTTTGTCCCATCCCATAGTTTGTCCCATCGCTTAGCGTTTTTACTGACTTTTTTTTTGTTTCTGCTCAGCTCCTAAATATTCTAGCGTGATGATAAAACTACTCTATCTTCACTAATAAGGCTCTCAAATGTAAAAAAAGCTTTATTAGAACCAGAGTGGTAAATCCAGAATTGCAACAGTAAAGTGGCAGTGGGCCGGGCACATTGCTCATGGGACCGATGCCCGGTGGGACCGACGGCTTCTCGAGTGGCGACCACACACCGGAAGACGCAGCGTGAGGAGGCCCCCGACAAGGTGGACCGACGACCTATTGAAGGTCGCGGGAAACCGCTGGATGCGGGAGGCGCAGGACCAGTCGTCGTGGAGATCCTTGAAATGATAATGATGAATGATATATCCATTTATTAACGCGGTCAAATAAACTAATACCATCACAATGAAATTCTTCAGCATGAAGAATAGTTTATTTTTGGTATTTATGATTAACTAGCTGTTGCCCGCAACTCCGTCCGCGTGGACTTCAGTTTACAGCGCGCGGTGGTTGCCGTTTCCGTGGGAATGCCATAATAAATGCCTACATTACTCCAAGGTTGCCTCAAAATCCATTAAGTAGTTTTTGCCAAACCCATAGTCCGTTCCGAAAGAAATCAAAAAGGGCTCAGTTGATTTAAATAAGCGCCTGATAAAATAATGGGAGCAACATGTATTTTCGCAACATTTTTAGTTACTCTACTCCTATTGCTCTGTGGTATTTTGTCGTCCTCCGTGGCGCAGCGGTCAACACGCCTGCCTGCGACGTGGATGCCCCGGGTTCGATCCCCGGCCAGGTCATGATGGAAAACGATATTTTCCTGATTGGCCTGGGTCTTGGATGTTTACCTATGTATGTATGTATCTATTATAAATATAGTATCGTTGAGTTAGTAACCCATAACACAAGTCTCGAACTTACTTTGGGGCTAGCTCAATCTGTGTGATTTGTCCTAGATATTTATTTATTTACTTATTGGTCATAGCGGGATGTTATATAGCCTATGTCCTTTCTCAGGATTTAGACTATCTGTATACTAAGTTTCATTACAATCGGTTGAGTAGTTTTGGCGTGAAAGCCGCAGAGACAGACAGACAGACAGAGATACTATCGCATTTATAATATTAGTATGGATTATTGGTATTTATCTAGGCGGAGCGCAGTGGTGGCCTAGTGGTATCGGCCGCGACTTACAAGTTATAGGTGCTATGTTCGAACCCCGTCAGGCGCTGTACTTTGGATAAATTATTTCATCACCACTGCTCTCAAAACGGTGATGGAAAACATAGTGAGTAAACCTGCATATTCTAAAGGCAAAACTTCGAACACATGTGACATCTACCAACCCGCACTGGATCCGCGTGGTAGCGTAGGGACCCATTCCCTCTCACCGAGAGTAGGCCTGTCTCTCAGAAGTAGGAACATTGAAAGCTGATTATGATTTATCTAGGTAGCAACGTGAAACAATTGATACTAAGAACGAATTCTTGTGTAAGTTGAAGTTACGGTGGACGTCTGCCCGGCTTGGGTAGAGCACCGCCGTGTCCTCGTAGCGGCGATCGGCGGCGATCTCTCATGTCCGACTCTGGTCCAGGCCATGGTCCGGAGCCAGAGTACATGGCAGGCCGTCACCTCCTTCTGCGAAGCAGTGATGCTGGCAAAGGAGAAGGAGGAGCGCGTGAGGCAACGGGAATCCCAGCGCCCTCACGTCACTAGCGGCCGCAGGAGACGCCCTGTTCAAATTAGCTACTCTGCTGGTCGGGAGACGACACCAAACTCCCAGGCGTCCGCCACCGTACCCGTACTACCGTAGGCGCGGGCCTGCGGGCAATGAGCAGTGTGCAGCTCGCCGCTCGGTAAGGGCCAGGCCCTAGTCGACGGCGCGTCGTGTTTCACGCGCGCCTCAAAGAGATGTCAGCACATCGTGACGAGGTCCACGAGGACCGATGCCTCCTGGGTCAGGGTTGCGGGTTGGTTAGACAAGAAACCGTGGCCCTGGCCATAGAATAAAGAGGGGAAGTAGGTTATCTCCGACCCAATCCGCGATTTAATTGCCTACTGTCTTAGGGTTGACGACTGTCCGCGCTTCGTCGGTTACGGTTGTCGCCCAAACCGCTAACAAATATTTATAGACTAAAAGCTGTTTAAATTATTTGCTTAGTATTTAGTTTACATATACTATTCAGTTTTTTTAGTAATTTTTATTTTTAGTTTTATACACATAAAGAACCATATTTATTTTTATTTTTAATAAATACAAATAATACGAACATAAAATCTACTGAATCACACATTTAATACAAAATTACAAATTAGCTACAGAAAAATACCTACTTTCTTCGGTTTCGATTATTACGAAACGCGTTGTTATTAAACTTTAATGTGTAATATATCCGTGTCCTTGTAAATAACTTTTAGAAATATAATTTGAAAAATATAAATCTTTTATTTGTTCATAAATAGACATACCAAATTTGCAGTTTATGTGATCATTTTTAAATGCTTTTTGGAACATCTGCTCCATCCTCTTAATAATATTTTCTACAAAGTCGTCAGGTGGAACCACTAATAAAATTTGGTTTCTAGAATAATTTTTGTAGTGAAGATACCTAGATTCTGCACTTAAATTGCAAACTTGCTGATTAGCATTTAAATACGATTTAAGTTGTTCGCAATCCTCGTGGCGACCCATGCATTTTTTTAACAAGAACACGTGACGCGCGGACCTCGTCCGGTGCTAGCCGCGACTAGCGCACTGATAGCACTCTAATATTGTGTTTAGGTGTGCGTGCGGCGACCCATAGATACTAAGGCGCACACATACAAGCCGCGCGCGGTCCGTTTGTATGAAGATAGCCTACTCTGTCCCTCTTTATACTATGCCCTGGCCGTCGCACAGGCAAGCGATCATTTGATGATTTCCCATCACAACAAAAAAAAGTTGAAGTACAATACTCAAACGAGAAATACCATAAGAGAGATATTTATTTGTCTTTTTCTTCCATAATTAATTTTTAAATCATGCTCACATGACTTCAGTCTCAAAAAATCAGATTCAAAATTTCCTCACTATATTTGTAGAGCTTTTTTATACGAAACCTGAATATAGTTTATTCAGAATGAGTTTGTGTGATGAAAATATAGTTCATATTTTTACACTAGTTACCGAGCGCACAACACAGTTGACGATAGAGAATAGTGCCTACTAGACGCATAGTTAGACAGGTCCCCCTCACTCGGCGCCGCTGTAGGCACAAGCGGGCGAGCGTTACGTTGACCAATTTTTTTGTTGGGACAATCAGACAAGATAACAAGCTCATAACTTTGTGGTTTTTTCATGATATCTTTTTTAATTTTGTATTGACATAGATTCTTTACTTAAAAATAATGGACACGTGTTTCACGTATATAAAAATGACGTTGTATATGTACACTTGTGGTGACATTACAAATAAGTCAGTCCGAAATAAGTTATTCCTGCAATTTCATCTAAATCCGTTTGGCAGTATAGGCGTGTAAATGGAACAAACAAACAAACTCACAATATTAGTAATGATTATATTTATGTCTAGCCCGTCTTTCCTTATAAGAAATTTTCTGTACTTATTCCAACTACTATACAATATGTAAAGAAAACCCTGTCCGATCCGTGAAGGTATTGTTAGGTATCGATAACTAATTCTACTAATGCCTACAAAGCCGGGCTAAACTTTAAAAAAAAATCCCCATAAAAAAATAAATATTATTTCGCAAAAAGAGGTAACTTAAAACATGTGCGGTAGTGCCATCCAGGCGCGGGCGAAGAGGGGCAGAGCACGCGGCACGCGGCCGCGTCGCTATTCGCTCAGAATTATACCGCCAAAAATAATGTTGTCACTTTTTAAAAATTACCAAAGTTTGGGGAAGTGGGAATTAATTCGCGGGAAAAAAAGATAATTTCAAAATTCACTAGTATTGTTACTATGATGATTATGTAAAATTTCATATTTTATTAGGTCATGTGTTTACCTAACCTTTATTATCCTTACGGGTCGGACAGGGTTTTCTTAACATATTGTATATATCACATTGTCGCTGTAACTGTTTGATGCCAAAATACAAAACCGGCTGAGTGCGGACGCACGCATAAAGGGTTCCGTACCATTGATTTATAGGGTATTCAAAAAAAGTACTTACTAGATCTCGTTCAAAACAATTTTCGTTGGTAGTTTTTATAGTAATGTACACCATATGTTTTTTTTAGATATTTTACTTTCTTATTTTAGAAGTTAGAGGGGGGAGGGGGGGGGGGCAACTTTTTTCCACTTTGGAAGCGTCTGTCACGCAAACTATTTGGTTTAAAATCATTTTTGAAGACCTATCCACAGATACCCCACACGTATGTGTTTGATGAAAAAAAAAATTGAGTTTCATTTCTAAGTATGGGGAGCCCCCGATATATGTATATTATTTTTTTTTTTTATTATTTTTGCATCAGTCTTAATGCGGTTCACAGAACACATCTACCTACCAAGTTGCAACATTATAGGTCTCATAGTTTCGAAAAAAAATGGCTGTGATCCTAAAAAGAAATAAGCAGCGGTACCCCTGCCCACACGATATTCCATATTTATTCTCTCTCTATTACGTTACCTTCAACATTAGCTCAACATATCAATATACACATTCGCCATATTACCTAAACACAAAAGCCTGGCGTACATGAAGCCTAAATCGCTCTATGACAATAAAAATCCAGTCATTCTTCGTACTTCTTAACTTACCTAAACAACGTTGTTACAGCTATTAAATGAAATTACCATCATTATAACTCGATTTCAATCGAGCCGTTTACCATGAAATTTTACAGGTAACGTGCCATCAGGGTTCAGACATTTCTTGTTAGTACGACCATCCTACGTTGATACTTCCCACTCAGAGATGTATGCACAATGTGACTGGCTGAATTTTCAACCTTATACGACTTTTTTTTTATACGAAACCTGAATATAGTTTGTTCAGAATAAGCAACTGAATCGATTCCAATCGTTTTTACACCATGTTATATTTTGTCCCAAATACATTTAGAAATTGTTGCAGTATGGTTACCGAGCGTGCAACGCAGCTGACGGTAAATCATAGTAATAGGCGCGAGAGAGAGGGTCGCCCGCGCCGCGCCGCTGTAGGCGCGGGCGGGCGTCCAGTGCGTTGACCATATTTTTGTTGGGACAACCAGGTAAGTTAAGCCAGCCTATAAGTTTGTAGTTTTTCATGATATCTTTTGAAATTTTGTACATAGATTCTTTACTTAAAAATATTGGACACTTGTTTCGGGTTTTGCATATACAAAAATGGACTTTAAAAGAGACTGTGAACTCTGAGTTTATTTCGGCTTTTCTTCTCAGAGTAGGTAGTATTAATTTTGGAAGGCGTACCAGGAGCTTACTCGCAGTAACTACTGTGCATACTAGCTGTATGCAGTAAGCACGTACATTCAAGAACATATGTTTTGTTTCAATGTTCTGCATTAATCCCTGGTCTGAAGTGTCGCGACACATCTGCGGAAAGTACGGCGCCGAAAGTTCGGCTAAATACGCTCGCAGTATAATTCAAGTACTCTTTGACACATCACCCGCTATTATACCGCGTTTGGCGTAGGGCGTAAACCTTCCTTCGGGCGGTTTTTTTAGCTAAAACACATTTAATGTGTTTTGCATAGCAAGCGACACATCACGTGATGCGTTGCGCTACCGAAACTTCGGCGGGCGTAGCTGAATGCTCGGCGTGTGTTGTGCATCGCGCGCGTTGCGGTAACGAAGAGCGGCAACGTCTTCTAAGCCTTCTATAATAGCTAATATTCTAATTAAAACCATTTTTCTGGACAATTCAGGTACGTCACAAAAACCGCACACCATAAAGTGTCGACACAGACACACTGTCGATGACGATACGTAACTTTCCGTCGCGTAGCGCGCTGTACAAGACGCCGCGTTTTGACCATTTGGTTTGTCATGAAAACTGAGTATTGCGACTGACACTTTAGCTGACACTGACCTTTCGGCGCCATACGTTCCGCAGATGTGTCACTACACTAATGCATTTGGGTATGGGTATGGGTATGGAGTCGTGGTGGCCTAGTGGTTAAAACACCAGCCTCTCAAGTATGAGAGCGCGGGTTCGATTCCAGGTCAGGCAAGTACCAATGTAACTTTTCTAAAGTTATATATACTTTCTAAGTATATCTTGGACACCAATGACTGAAGGTGAAGGAAAACATCTTGAGGAAACCTGGACTTTAAGTCTGAAATCGCCAACCCGCATTGAGCAAGCGTGGTGATTACGCTCAATCCTTCCCTGTATGAGAGGAGACCTGTGCCCAGCAGTGGGACGATAAAAAGGTTGATGATGATGATGATGGGTATGGGGGGCTAAAGGGTATTTAAAACAAAGGCATTCTCCTAGAAAGTCTTCCGTGATCCACCACGCGGCTCCAATATTGGTTTAGTTGTCCCATGTCTTCGAATTTTTGTTATAAGACATGCCAATATCCTTCAGATGTTTTCCTTCATCGTTATGATAGCCATGCTGAGTAAAGTAAAGCGTCTATCTGGGATCAAACCCACGATCTACGACGCCATTACTACCCTCAGAAATATTCTTCCAAGTACTTATTTATAATTTCATATCGTGTAGCCAAGCTTTACACTACATTTCAAGCCGAGCATGTATCACGAGTGTCAATATAAAATGGTCACGCTATATACCATGCAATGGAAGGCAAACAATTATTGTAGTCGCTGATTATTTGAGCTCAGCAATGTTACCTACATTGTATAAGTTACGTGACTACAAGACTTTATTTTTAAATGGAAAGAAAAGAAAGAAGAAAAATATTTGTTTTGCAATTTATGCCATACTGATATGGCAGTAAAAGAAAATTTTATGCATGTAGAATTGCTCATTGCATAACAGATTGCTGGGCAAAAATAGAAAGAAATTAAATTAAATCCTTTATTGTGTAAATAGAATGCATATTGGAGAGTGTGCATTACATGACATAATTCAGGGGGGGTTCTTTTTTTTTATGGGACAAAACCCGCCACACTGTTCCCAACCCACTGCAACTCCTGAAAGCCAGAATCAACAGTGGAGACCTCCAGAAAAACGCCGAACAATGAAGCTCGACGAGTCCCGGAGAAACGATTCAACTGTCTTGGGTCCCGCAACGAAATTAATAAGAAAAGAATAGCGGAGGAGTAAGAAAAAAGATATTTTTTCCACTTCCCTCCATAATAAGCAGGAGACAGAACAGAACTAGGCCAATCGGCACAAAGGGATATTATTGCAACTGGGAGAAGCCCAGATTGCCAAGCACCACGGAATAACATTTGATCAAGCTAATGGGTCCTAAGTAGGTATTTGCTGTTACAATTGATTCCAATAATAGGTATGGCAAAAGCGCCTGAACGCACGGAAATTAGTTCTAGTTTCAACAAGGTCCGTATAATAAACAACTCCGGATGTAACTTGTACACTATCCAACATAATATTGCGTTCATTCTGCCAAAGAATACACTCCCACAAGATGTCATGTGCGGACTGTTCAAATTCACAGTTCGATGTAGAACACTGACACAAAGGCGAAGGAACAAGTTTAAAAGAATACAGTTTACTTTTAAAGTTGCCATGACCTGTGAGAAATTGGGCAACACAGTGGTCAACCTCCAGCCATGTCTTAGCCAGCCGATCGCCAACGGATGGAAAGAACAGATGGAGGTGCCGGCCCTTGATGGAGTTATCCCACCTACTTTGCCATTCGGATAAGAGGTCCTCCCAGACGTCAGTCTGAGGTTTAAATAATCTATAAATTCTATTGAGGTCGCGTTGTGTAACAAAGTTAGTGTCCATGGCCTCCCCCCTCGCGGAGTAGTACATTGAAGCACGTCGCTGTACTTCTAGATCGACTGGAAGTACACCTGCCAGAACGGGTAAGGCTTCAGTACTGACTGTTCTATACGCCTTGCATAAAAATATCAATGCCAAACGTTGGCTTTGAAGCAGTTTACGTCGCGCCGCCCCTATGCTGGCCCTATCGGCCCAAACAGGTGCACCGTAGCACATACATCCTAAGTAGGTAGCTCCATATATAGTTTTTAAAGTTAGAAATGATAGACCCCAAGTTGCTTTGGATATTCTAGTTAGGGCATAAAAGTTCCTTTTAGCTTTTTCGCCAACTATTTTTATATGTTCGATAAATGAAAAATTCCTTTCTAAGACCATACCAAGGTAGCATACGGATTGTTGTTTTTTAACGGGAACGTTATTAAATTTAATAGTAGGCAATGATTTAAGATTACCTTTTAGTAGAAGTTGATAGGTTTTATGCGGCGCAAACGCTAGGCGGTTACGATCACCCCACTGAGATATTAGATTTAGGCAAGTATGGGCCAAGTTCTCAAGTCCGGCTCGGGTACTTGACTGAATGAGCAGTAGGCCGTCGTCCGCGTAACCAGTAAGTGAACAGCCGCAAGGAAACGGGATCGCGAGAAAATCATCAAAACCCAAATTCCATAAATAAGGACCGACAACTGAACCCTGAGGACATCCCATGGTTAGTGCTTTAGTACTAGAAAAATGACCGAGCTTAAGTACCGCGGAACCGTTTATAAAGTACGAGTAAACGAGATTATATATGTTTCTATAGCAACCGCGGTTTTTTAATTTTAACAACAGCATAGGCCACCAAGCGTTATCAAAAGCCCCAGAAATATCCAAAAAGATACCAATCACGTACTTGTGTTCCGACTGGTTAACGGTTCTTCTGACAGAAAGCGCCGCGTCGACTGTTGATTTACCGATGGTGAGGCCATATTGATTACTATGAAATTTTGGACCGTTCGGTAGTAAACGTGGAACGATGAGGCGCTCAAGAAGTTTCCCCAAAGATGGTAGAAGCGTGATAGGCCGATATGACTTCGGATCATCCGGTGGTTTATCACCACACTTTGGTATTATTCGTATGAAACCGCGTCGCCATTTACGAGGAAAACGCCTTCAGCAATGCATCGGTTATATACAGTTAAGATGGCATCACCCGCTGTTTTACACGCTTCTTTAATCATCCTATTAGATATTTTATCTTCCCCTGATGATTTGTTGACCGGTAGTTTTCTAACAATATTTATAAATTCGTCATTAGATGGTACGTCTGACATTTGTGATTCAGGTGGCACAGGAGCCCACGCTCGAATCTGTTGGTGGTAGTCGCTATCGTTAGCCGGTGAATCATCAGGGATAAGTGTATTAATTAGTACTTTTGTTGTTTCCTCTATGCCCGTGGTATGCTTATCATTGACCTTAATGTTTTGAACGTATGCAAGGTCGACCGATCTGTTAGCTTTAAATTCGTGATATAAGGGAGACCACGGACCCTCCCTGTCAAGTTTGTCAACGATTTTCCGCAACAAGTTACCCTTAGATTTTTCCACCGATGCTTTGTAGCGTGACTTGGCAACTCTGAAAGCATTTAAAGCGGACGTAAGAAGATCTCCAGTAATCTTTCGGCTCTTGAGTTTATTTAACTGTCTACGCGCTCTGCGATACCTTTTGCGCTGTTCAACTAAATAATCACTCCACCAGTCACATCTACGAATATTGGTCATAGATCCACGACCAATGGCGATGTCAGCACAGTAGGTAAAGGTTTCTGACATAATGTCAGCACTTTCTTCGGCTGACAGCCCGTCCCGAGTGAACTCTTTGGCGTGACACGCAAAAAGCGAGCCAAAAAATTCCCAGTTCGCGCCTTTACATCTATATCTGAAATTACCAGGAATATGAGACGGACCCTGAATATAACCAGGAACAAATTCGTACACGATCAGGCGATGATCACTACAAGACGCGTCCGGTAGGACACGCCACCTATCCAAACGTACGTTGGCACTAGAAAGTGTGACGTCAATACAAGATTCGCCTATTTGGCTGCAAAAAGTAGGTGGTGCATCGGGGGTATTATGAATCGATAGGTTCATCTCAGCAATGAAATCCTCAACAGCGCGGCGTCGTTCGGTATCGGTTGCCCGAACCTTGCCATACCACAGAGACGATGACGCGTTGACATCCGCGCCAACGATCACTTTGCAGCCCGCGAGTGACCGCAAGACATGACGGAGATTATGTATATGAGGAGTAACAGGATCTGAATATTGAAAGTAACAGCTTACAACGAATACTTTAAAAGAAGCTGATGAGACTTCAGCAACCGCACAGTGTGGCGTCATGAGGTCACGTATAGACGTTACTGTAAAGTTAGAAGACCGCGCAACATAAATTCCGGCTCGCTCCCTGCAATCCAGCTGCACTACCCTGTGACGTAAACTTGAGTTTTGATATTGTTCTTGAATGAGTACAAGGTCTAAGTTATAGTCAATAATTAATTTATCTAACTCTGATGTCGCCACCTTATCGTTGTGAAGGTTTAATTGCCCTATGCTTAGACTATCCATCTTAATTAGTAATTAGTATGTAGGATAAGTTGTTCGAGTTTTAATTTATAGGTACCGCACTGTTCAGACCCGCAGCGATGGTCAAAAGGTTTTTAAAACGTTTACACGCCGCGCAAACCGGGGTAAAATTTAAATCGTCCTTATGCGGACAAACATTGGTTTCGTGGGCCTCAGAACATATAGCGCAGGTTGGTGATTTATTAGCGCAATGCTTTTTCACGTGACCGAATTGCTGACAATACGCGCAACGAACTACCTCGATATCATCAACAAAACGGCACGTGGCCCAGTCAATAAATAACTTATCCTTGGTAGACACAAGATGTTTCCGTACCTCAGGTTCAATCTCTATTCCTAACCATTTACGACCGTTATTGGTAGAACGCCTACGGACTATTTTCGTGGATTTAATGAAGTCGTCTTCTTTTATTGGCAACTCGTTTTTAATATTTTGGCGGTATATACCTTGCAAAAAATTGTTGTCTTCCATAGAGGCGGGAATGTCCTTGACTAATAGACGGGGTCGGCGACCTTTTGGTTTTTCTAAGCGAAGACCCGCAGACTTTATTGCGTCTACCGATTCTAGTCTTTTCAATTGGTTTTCATTTGCAACGCGCAGTACAACGCCTGATTTGGCGGTTTTTTTAATACCGACTATTTGAAAACCATCGTCACTCGGTCTAATCGCCTTCATAAGAGCTTGTTTAGTGGCGGAAGATGACGTATAGTCAGCTGATCGCTCCTGGGTCGGATAGGCGACGAGACAAGGAAGAGGTACTCTAGATTCAATAGCCGGGGTAACTTTAGGCAACCGCAGTTTCAAAGAATCCGCGTACGACATGTTTTTGTCCTCATTAACGGTTTTAGCGTAGGATTTTATTTTAATTTAATTATTTCCAATTCGCGCTCGGTGTTAGCAAGCTTTGTCTCGTTACACGCAGATTTTAAAGCTAACAAAGACACGATACTTGTAACTCGTTGAGTCATATCCATAATTGCTGATTTGTTCGCGACATTTATACGAGAACCGTTATCATTAACAAGCTCGTTGATTTTGGCCAGGTACACAGACGCCTCGGTCATCAAATCGCAATAATTACTGTTCCCGTCGCTACGATTGGAAATATTTAATGTAGGCGACTTTTCGGGAGAATTGGGTGCAGTTTGTAAACGCTTCGACCTATCATCCATTAAATTGTTGGTCGGAGACATTTCACAAAACAAACGCTTAGCGGAGGCTTGCGGTGGCGATCTAAACGTCTTGTTATCTCTGCGGAAAATGTCCCCCCCACGATCAGGGGGGTCATCATTGGAAGTTGACATAGCTAATTAATTAACAAGAAAAACAAATCTAAGTTAACGAAAAGAAAAAAACAAAACCGTCGCGCGGAGAAAAAAATAAATAAATTACGTTACCCTCACAAGTAAGAAAATAAATGTACTCACCGAAATTATTTGATTTACAATAAATACCAAACAAACACTAAGAATAAACTTACTATACCAAGCCAGACACAATTTCACAGTCTAGAATGAAAACACGAGCCGGAAACTAACAATCGGAACGCGATATTCGTAAATATACTCGGAGCGTATTAATTTCACACCACACGGCA
The DNA here is from genome assembly GCA_017933935.1 of Sesamia nonagrioides. Classification (NCBI taxonomy): domain Eukaryota; kingdom Metazoa; phylum Arthropoda; class Insecta; order Lepidoptera; family Noctuidae; genus Sesamia; species Sesamia nonagrioides. The sequence goes on from JADWQK010001094.1 coordinate 340,498, forward strand.
CGGACGCGCGGAGGGAAGTGTGGGTTCACTTAGAACATCAGCAAGTGAAGCAAAGTGACTAATGACATCTTTGAACGTGAACAGCATATCTAAACATTGGTACCCATGGCATTCCGATAGGTGCCGCTTTAATAAAATTTAACTTTTCTAACTAGACTGTCGATAAAGCAGTGCACTTTGGTTTGTGGTCACGGCTTGCACGTGTTTGTTTGTTTCGTATTCATTTTGCGCATGTTTCTTGGTATTCGAGAGGATTTCTGTGTTATTGACGTCGAGTTGAGATCTCTTGGGACCTCCTCCGTCCTGATAATCATTCTTACCCGGAAACCAGTTCAGTCTTCGCAGTATTGTACCTGTGCGCTGTGAATTGTGATTCCATAAGAAATTGTGAAATACAATCTTATAATTGCGAAAAGACGCTTGTGTTCTGTATGTGTGTCTTTTAAAATAGAGAAAATGCCGCATCACTGTGCTCTTGGATGTAAGAACATAAGACAAGTTTAAAAGTAATAAATAAATATTTTGTTATTATATTTTATTAAGTGGTTTTATTTCTATTATATTCATTACATTAATGTTAATTCCGCTAAAAGCTATTTTGTTTCAATGATTTATAATCTCTGTAACTTGCTGAAACAAAATAGCTTTTATGAAAGTAACATTAATAACCTCTAATCAATAGGACTATAGAATATACTTGTATAGCTATGGTATGCGTAGGTATATATAAATATATTGACGTTAATGTACGTTCAGAAAACCAGGGGGCGCTTTCAAATGATATGCACAAAATTCCATCGAGAGGGCTCTCTTTTACCCTATTATTATTATACTCTTTGACATAATTCCACCATCACCGTTCCATCATCAGACGACCCGTCGCACGACGAGTATACACGCTTACGTTATTGACACCGCTACGATCGGGATTTAGCGTTTCCCCTCGTCCTTCATACCTCGTACATCAAGGGCAAATTGTTCTAGTGAACAATGTACACTTAATTTGTAATTACAAATTAAGTGTCTTCAAGGCTATAAGTTGAGCCAAATTCGATAAAGAATAGAGGTAAACAAACCGTTGCTAGGCAACGAGTAGTTTACGCCTAAAACACAGATGTTAACAACCTTTTCTACATAGATGATTTTCATAAAAGTAATAATCCTAGTTCCTACTTATCTAAACAGTTTATTTTTATTTAGATATTTATGATTTGCATAGAACGCTTAACCGATTTGAATGAAATATGGCATACATGTAAGCTGATTTCCTAATAGGTTAATTTTTTTAATACATATACAGTATGTTAAATAACAGAGGGCGTTCCCTTAAACTCGTTAATATATATCATTAATAGATTAAAATAAAATATCAGCATAGAAAAATAAGCATAAAAAAATCCGAATAAAAAGAAATTCTAATTGGAAATAAATTTGAAACCTCCTGTTTTAAATCAAAATAGTAGTCGTCATGTATAAATAAATAGCGACGTTGCCGTCTTTCATGTTCGCGTGTACAGTGTGTTTGTTTTACATGTCAATTTAAAATTTTTATTGAATATTTTCTTATTGGAAAAAATTTTAAAACATTTTGTTTTCGAATGGAAATATTTTTTTTAGCATGTATGTATGCTATACTATTTCGGGTTAACGGGAACGCCCTCTGTTAGTTAACATACTGTATATTATACTTAGTCCATAATTGAAAGTATTACAATGCATGTGTTATGCAGTTGATTTGAAAGTAATTAAAATACGCAAAGTTGTATTGATAAATGCCTCAACTTTATTCATTAGTTGAATTCCACAAAATGTGTTTAATATCTGGATTTCATCCATCTTTCTTTTTTTGTAGGGCTATCACGTAAAATTAATGTCGACTTTTTAATAGTTTTTCGAAATACCAAGTTATTATGCATGTTATTTTAGTGATTCTATTGAAATATGCTGCAATAGGAATTGTCCATAAATAGCTGGCATGTAAAAGTTGATAATCATGTAAATAACAGTAGATTTGTAAAACGTGAGTTGTGATAACCCTAAATTGGTTTGTTTACCTCTATTCTTTATGGAGCTAGGCGATGGTATATGTATAGTGAATAAGTTCTTAAGAAACTAATTCGCTTTACCATCAACGATTGCACCACTGCTTACCATCAGGCGAGTGCTTATCATCAACTTGAGACACGCGTATACGTCAAAAAACTATTGTCAAACCATAAAAACGTTGATTCACAACGTCAAATCATAACTTTTACGTACTCGTTACTAGGTATTGAACGTATATAGGCTAATGACTTTTAGCTCATCCACTAAAAGTTAAACGAATTTAAACCTTTTATTCTTCGGTACGCACAAGCTTAATGAACTAGAATAACGTCTTCGAGTTTGGCAAATACCATAGAATAGAATTATACTAATTTGATCTTTACCACGTAACGTAACTTTAGGGTTGGTACACTTTTGGTTATTGTTTTGTCACATGATGGACTTGTTAACTTCAACATTTAATGACGCATGGTTCTGGTTAAATAAGGAGATCTCACCTAATCTCACTCTGAAAAGTAAGGTAACATAAACACAAAATGAGCTTTCATTAGCCCCTAAAATAAATAAATTATCATTATCATTAGATGAGATGTCAGGTATTCTTCTTCTTCTCAGCCTATAAAGGTCCACTGCTGGACATAAACCTCCCTCAAGGCTTTTATTCCATTGGAGGGCATTACCATTATCCCCATGCTTAGCAGGCTGGTTCGGACATTTAGTTCATGCCATGGTTCATTTGAAAGTCAGGAAGCGCTGAGCAGTATTACTATGGCAACGACAAGCCATCAGTAGGGTAAAACTAACCTGTCTCACGACGGTCTGATGAAAGAAACAGTGGCCCTGGCGCACAGGCAAGTGAACGAACACGGGTGGGTTTTAATCTTTAAAAATCTGATACGCCCTTCCGCTCCCCCCAGAGCAGGAAAGGTCATTTTATGATTTCCCACCCGTACTAAAAAAAAAATCACTCTATGACAGCTGTTAGTATTTATATAGAGTTGGTCAGGCAGCTACTGACAGCCTCCGTGGCGTAGCGGTAGCGGACGCGGCCGCTGCGCAAGCTGGCGCGGGTTCAATCCCCGCACAGTGCAAGTATTTGTATGCATGAATATGAATACTTGCACTGGTCTGGTCGTGCCTCGGAAAGCACGTTAAGCCGTTGGTCCCTGTTGCCATACAAACATCTAGTGGCAGTCGTTACGGGTTGTTGGAGCCCTCAAAAGTCCAACAATTGGTCTAACTGCAATGCTTCGATGTCGCCTTCGGCTTGTGGAGGTCAGACGGCAGTCGCTTCACGGAAAATGTCGAAGTTTAGTCATTTCAGCAGCAGGACTGGTAAAGCGGACCCCAGACTCCAAAGCTGAAAAGGCTTCGGATACGACTGGGATTAACGCTGTGATGATGATGATGATGATGATGATGGTCAGGCAATTACTATCACTCACTGTGTACACTCAGTAGGTTACGTAAACCCACTGACCCATGTGTGAGGGCTACTGTGAGAGTAAATCTTACAATTTAAATCTTGGTCACTGTCCAAAGGTTTAAATTGCTAGATTAAGGTCCTTATTACAGAACGTTACTCAAGACTCAAGCATTACTTAAGTCTCGTTTGAAGCCTTTTGATTGGTTGAAACTATTCTTAAGTAATGCTTGAGTCTTGAGTAACGTTCTGTAATACGGGCCTTAGTCTTCTACGTTGGACTTTTTTTTATAATTATAACCTAGTGCTTGACCGCAATCCCGCCTGATGGTAAACAATGATGCAATCATTAATACTAAACCGCGCTAGTTTATTAAGAGCCTATTCACTCTAGCCTTGAAGACACTCAAATTTAATTAGACTGGAAGACCGCCGCGCCCTCGATGTACACGGTATAAAAGACGAGGTGAAACTCTTCGTCCGGATCGTAGCGTACGTTGTTGTAAGCGTGTATACTACGTCTATACGATGGAATGGCGATGGCGGAATTATGTCATGTAATTCTCACGCACACTCTCCAATATGCATTCTATTTATACAATAGGTATACAATTTCAATTCATTTCTTTCTATTCTTGCATAAAGCCAAATACTTTCTGTCAATTCTGTTTATATAAAATTTACATGAAGTCAGTTTAAGTGAGCTGACAAGATTATTAATCCCTGTCATTAATTGGAGTGACTCTTCACTCCACGCTCCCTTTCACGATGCCATTTTTATACAACATTTTTTTTTTATGTTAAACCCGAAACATGTGTCCAGTATTTTAAGTAAAGAATCTATGTACAAATTTTCAAAAAGATATCATGAAAAACCACAAAGTTATGAGCTTGTGTACTTGGTTTTCCCAACAAAAATATGGTCCACGCTCCGCTCGGGTGGGCGAGCGCTACATTGATCTCTGGCGTCAGCTGTTGCGCGGGCGGTGATCTACCGTAAGCTGCGTGGCGCGCTCGGTAACCACACTGCAACAATTTCTAAATGTATTTGGGAAAAAATATAACATGGTGTAAAAATGATTGGAGTCGATTCAGTTGCTTATTCTGAACAAAAAATAACGTTGTATAATCTATCGGATAGTGTGAATGGTTTTCATGATAGCCACTTTATACATATGCAAAGCTTTAGGAAGTAGAACTTAAAGTAGTACGGACGACAGCTGGTCAAGCTACCCCAAACTGTTAGATGTTCCCAATCAACCTTGAGCCTTAATGCTTAAGAGATAAAGTGGAAAATCTAATAAGGAAATCTGACAAGTTGTAGTAGCTTGATGTACTGTACTAAATTCTATCAGACTGTCTTCAGGACTAAAGTAATTCATAGTAATTTGCAAATTATAGTTGACCTTGCACTATAGAGGTTTTTCGTACTATCCGAAGTCAGCTTAAACTGGTTATATGTATATAGCCTTGCGTACCACGAGGGCAATACACTTGCAAGTTCTCTATCAGTATAATGATACATATTCCCCAATATTTGCTCGCACAAGAACACCCCAATGCTTTCAACGTCAAAGATGAAATGTAATTATGGTATTGAGGTAGAGGTTGATTGACAACGTTTTAGCACGATTTATGAAGTATACATGAGTAATAGAAAGGAATTTCGGATATAAATATAACATGCGGAAAAATACGATTTAATTTACTTTACCGATTTTCAATAGTATATTACAGCATTGTGTTTGTATATTAAGAAAGAATGCATGTCGTGGTGGCCTAGTGTTTAAAACACCAGCCTCTCATAACATAAAAAACATAAAAAGGTTGATAATGAGTAAGAAAAAAAAATCTTTTTTAGTGTCTACCTATAGATTGTATAATGGGAATGTGTTTCCATGGGGTACCGGGCTTAGAATGGTACTATCCCATATTCTCCCGTGGGTTTTTTAAGGACGCTACAATGTAATATCAGTTTACGAAGTCTATTAATAAATTCTATCGATCGGGAAGTCGAAGGTGTTCGCCACATCGTCAGTTGAAACACATGTCTTTTCTCATGATCGGCCAAGTGCGGTTAAATATTTGATTGAAGGCGGAATGTGTTATCTATTTATGAATATTTTTTAGCTTTATGTAGAGGCTCGTGATGCTCGAGGGCAAATGTTAACAGCCCCATAATTTCTTTGAAAGGTTAAGCTACGGTTGCTAAGATTAATTCTTGAAAGAAAAACAGTATTTGTTGTGACTCGTACAGGGAGACAAAAAAATTTAGAAAGATGTCAAGCATTTCTTTTTCTTCTTTTTAAATACATTTCCACTTACCTACTATGAATTGCTCCTGTATCGTGGATGCGTTTAAGTATAACCATTTAAAACTCACAAATACAAACAACCAGACCTGAAACAACTAAGTAGTTGTTCCAGCTCTGATTGTTTGTATTTGTGAGTGAGCAATGAAAAATATTGTTCAATCGCTTAACCATTGCGCCAACCATGCAAATAAAAAAAAAAATGTTACCCAGTAGTAGCGATGTTTCCTGGGTAAAAAAATGATTCTATTTAGTCTGTCAATCAGATTATAGAAAAAAATTGGATACGTATATTTTGTTTTATCAAATCAATAAAAATTGACAAATATAAAAGGCATCAAAGAACAGGAGTACGGGCTCGTGACGTCACTCGTTGCTAAAAAGTGTAGCAAGGAATGATGTCACACGAGTTTTCAACGCACTGTATCGTCTTGTTTTTTGTTTATATGAAAAGAGAAAAAATATGTGTCTAGTTTTTTTTTGAAATCTGACTGACGGACTAATTAGTTTTTTTTAGTCAACTACCCTATTGAGTTGAGAGGTTGGGAGTTTGGGTGGATTTTAGCTGACGAACTGATACTGATATTTAGAAAATGGTTACACAGATTGTTTGATTCGGACTGTATACGGACGACAGCAGGTCAACCTACCCGAAACTGTCAAAAATTCCCAATCAACCTTCAGCTTTAATGCTTTATTGATAACTAGCTTTCCGCCCGTGGCTTCGCCCGCGTGGAGTTTGGTTATATCGCGCTTTTTAGATTTCCCTCGGAAATATCTAATTTTCCGGGATAAAAGGTAGCCTATATTCTTTCTCAGGGTCTAAAGATTGTCTGTGCCAAATTTCATCAAAATCGGTTGAGAGGTTTAAGCGGGAAAGCGTAACAGACAGACAGACAGACAGACAGACAGACAGACAGACCGACAGACAGACAGACAGAGTTACTTTCGCATTTATAATATTAGTATGGATTAGTATGGATGTACATAGAAAATGTAACAAAGAACTCTGACAGATTGTACTAGCTTGATGTGCTGTTGTCTGTTATACCTTCATTAAAAAATATAAAAGTTTCCTACTATCTTCATCAGCCTATAAAGGTCCACTGCTGGACATAGGCCTTGCCATAATCGCCACGCTTGGCAGGCGGGTTGGGGATCGTAGTAGTTTCATATTCCACAGGAGAAGCGCTGCTGCCCGCTTCCATGGTGATGGTTCCCTTAGTCGCCTCTTAAAATTGTTTCACGAAGTATTCTAAAAATAGTTGATATCTGACTGTAAGTGGAAATGGTGGAAACGGTTCATTTCCGGGAATAATTTCTTGGGACCGTATTACAGAACCTTACTCAAGACTCGAGCATTACTTAAGACCGTACCCTCACCAAATGACCTTGCGCATTTGCTCCCTCTTCACCGCGCCCCACCTCTACAATACTTCGTAAAATTTTACTAGCGCCGTCTGGCGGACGTAGTACTTACAAATACAAGTTAGAAACATAGACCACAGAAGTAACAGACATAGCACTTTTATTTATGTTTATTGGTGCGCCCAAATACTTTTGGTTATTATGTACTCAAACAAATGTTGACGATACTTCATAATAACAATTCTGCAGTGTTTATTTTTTAACCGACTTCAGAAAAAGGTGGTTCTCAGTTCGATATATTGTGTTCGCTGATAACTTTATGGTTAATGAACCTATTTTGACCATTCTTTTTTTATATGAAGGGATATGCTGTCTATGTAATCCCATTGTTACCACGTCAGTGTCGATAATGGAAATTCTGAGAAATTTAGGCCAATTATCGAAAATTGTAGGCTCGCTTCGGGTGACAACTTGATACTCGTGTTTATATCGGATGATACTATAAAACCGTGAAGATTTGGGCCTGACCTGATGATGGAGATGACAGAATATCAAGGGAATCCACATCGGAAGCAACTATCACGTGTTTGGGCTTATTTAATGTGTATTGATTAGACCTTTATAACTAAATATGTTATGACTGTAACTTCAGGGTTGGAAGTTAGTTTTGTAGACTGAAAGTTAGCTAAGTCAGATGGTCAAAGGGATAGAAAAATAATATAATAAAGTTTAATTTATCATTATTTATTATTTTAAGGGAAAACGTAATCAGGGTCAAATAAATTTCTGCAGAACTGACACCTTCAAAAAAAAAAAAACATGTTTTTTTTGGGACCAGGCAAGACTGTGAAATTATATTATTATTCTCGTTTAATAAAACAAATACGTAAATTGTAAAAAATAAAACCATCGTATATCAAAATAAATAACAAATACATATACTACATTATTATTTACACAAAGCTTCCTTTCGCAGAAAAATAATAAACATCCGACTAATACAATATCCGATCAGACTGGACGTTGACGCCAGCATATTTGGAAAAGGCCTGCATGCAAACGACCTATTTCGTTTGCTTTAATTCCTTTAAGACCACAATGAAAGTATGAGCATTTCTAGAAATAACGCAATGAAATAACACAACTTAAATTCAGTCTCTTGATTTTAATTGATTTTTGCATAAGCATGACGAGTAGGTAGTGTTTGTACCATGTTAAAATAGAGTGTTGTAAATTGTTGAGGAATTCCCTCGACTGCCTATGGTTTTCATCATCTGATGTACTTCAGACTTTAATTTTTACCCATATGGGTGCAAATTTCTCATGAATATAAATGAATTAAGTCCAACCACAAAGCAGTTATTGTAAACCTTTGAGGAGTTCCCGCAACAGACTGTCCTTCGTCTTCATTATCAGACTCCTAATGATCATAACAATCCATCTAGGTGTAAAGTTCTTATCAATACAAATTAATCAAGAGATTACACAATGCAAGGTAGCTGCTGTGAATCGTTGAGGAGTTCCCTCGAATTTCTCTCGGCTCTATCATCAGATCTATTGCAGACATTCATTTTAACCTACTTATATGGGTGTAAAGTTTTCATCAATATAAATGAATTAAGTCCAAACATAAGGTAACTATTGTAAACCTTTAAGGAGTTCCCTTAACTGGCCTTTGTCTTCAACATCAGAGCTTTAATGATAATCAGAACTCATTTAGGTGTAAAGTTCTTATCAATACAAATTTATTAAGTACAAACACGAGGCAGCTGATGTGAATCGTTAAGGAGTTCCCTCGGCTGTCTCCCGGCTTCCATCATCAACTCCGAACTTTACTAAATTGTAGTGTGTTAAAACACTTAATGAAAAAACTTAGAAAAACCCTAGACGCCCCTTTGATTTTTTAAATTTCTCCTAGATTTACCTAGTCTTCCATCATCAGACCCTAATTTCCTAAACATGAGACTACCTTGAAGATATCGTCTTTCTAATAAAACAAAAACATGTGGCACTCGGGGCTGCCGCGGTAAAGCTATTTTATACTAGCGGCCGCCAGCGACTTCGTTCGCGTTGAGTTAGTAATGCTCTGCTCCTATTAGTCGCAGCGTGATGTTTTATAGCCTTAAGCCTTTCTGGATTAATGAGCTATCCAACGCAAAAAGAATTTTTCAAATCGGACCTGTAGTTCCTGAGTTTAGCGCGTTCAAACAAACAAACTCTTCAGCTTTATATATTAGTACTAGCTTTCTGCCCGCGGCTTCGCCCGCGTGGAATCGGGTTATATCGCTTTTTTTAGATTTCCCTCGGGAATAAAACTAATTAAATGACGATTGATCAGTTTTTAAGGATTGATCGTAGAATGGTGAAAATTTAGGATTGTATGTATTTTTGTATGTTGTAAAAACATAGAAAAAATTTTTGTGTAAAAATAAAAAAACAAATAGGGGTGGACTACCTCTAACATTTAGGGGGATGAAAAACAGATGTTGGCCGATTCTCAGACCTACTCAATACGCTCACAAAATTTCATGAGAGTCGGTCAAGCCGTTTCGGAGGAGTATACAGCGTGGCGCCATAATGGTGACATTAAATTAACACACGAGTAGTGCTAGTGCCCATTAATCATATGACATTTGATATTTTAAAATATCTCGAAAAAAGAAAAAAAAATTTTTCAAACAAAATAAATAATATAAAAGTAACCAAAATTGGAATCACCCTTGCAAAAATTCATTCATGCAATTACTTATCTACCTCGGAGGTGCTCGGAGCTGAACACGCCCCTTCGCGTACCTACCGAACTTGTTAGCGGGCTGGCACACCAGCGTAAATCATACAGACGACAGCACACCAAGCTAAGTTTACAATCTGTGAGATTTCTTTATCCGATTTTCAACTTTATCGTTAAAGCATTCAGGCTCAAGGTTGATTGGGAATATCTGATAGTTTCGGGTAGCTTGACCTGCTCAGCTGTCGACCGTACCTATGTATTCGTAATCGGTAATACGATTCTTTGACTGCTTTTATCAATGAATCCGGCAGCGCGCGCGATCTTTGCACTAATGGTACCTACAGCGGAGTTAATTATAGTCAAACAGAAACACTAATCACATCTCACTTAACTGTTATTATTACTTATAAGTAACTATCATCAGTTCATCACTAGTCACTACTTTTATTTTAAATTTTCTTGTTGGCGGACACAGAGAGCTAAACGACGTTTCATGGTTTCCCGCATGTTTGATAATAAATTATCACGTAAAGCCATTTCCCTCACTTTTTCAAACGCGTTTGTTATTCGATGGCGTAATTGTTAAACCGAATCCACGTTCTCCGCGTAAACATGGTCTTTGCGTAAACACGCACCCCACAAAAAAAAATCGAGTGGCGTGAGGTCTGGTGATTTTGCTGACCACCTACGAGGTCCGAATCTGCCGATCCATTGGGCGCCAAACGTGTTAATTAGCCACTGCCTGGCTGCTGTTATGGAGTGGGCTGGCGCGCCATCTAATTGATATCACATTCGTTGGTATTGACGGACGTTTAACTTGTTGGTGTATTCTGACACCGTATCATTTAATAAATTAACAAACCTTTCCCCGTTCAAAGTCCCATCAATGAACGCGGGTCCAGCACCGTGAACAGCTGCCCAAACATTTACTGAAAATCTGTACTGATGGGCTGACTCCCGCCAAACGCGCGGGTTTTGGCTTTTGGGTGCCCAATGGTGCAGATTGTGCTGGTTACACATGCCGTGTCTGGCAAACGTGCTTTCGTCAGTACAACAAATTGAGGAAAGAAAGTCACTGTCCTCTTCAACTTTACGCAGTAACCACTGACAATATTCCACTCTAATTTATCACGCGACAACAGAGAATGTACTTTTCGAAACTTAAATGAACTTAAAACACAAGCACTAATAAATAACCAAACCAAAATAAAACAAAACGTCTTTATCGCGGTACCATAATCTAATTACTATCCTAATTACACAAAAAATAATTAATAAAATGATTGGGTAAGCGTCTTTTCCACAAAAACATTCACAGAAATTGTATTCGACGAAGATATGCACACAGCCGGTAATAAGGCGTGTCAAGGACACGGGTTCGTCTACTAGCACTAAGGAACAAAAAATAAATATTTAATAATTTGCGGAGGCGCGCGGTGTTGTGTACAGGGAGGGGGTCGAGGGGAGGTGATGTCGCTTGCGCCGATCGCCGCCGACAAAGAGATCTGCTTTCTCTTTTCTGCATGAATGTATTCATTTTAATTTCATTGATGAAATGTGATGTGATCCATGACCCCGGCAAATGACCGCTGCGCGACAGTTCTCTAAATACAGGTTGCTCTAAATGGTAGTTAAATGGTAGTTTCTAAAAATTTAAGTAACTTCGTTAATAATAACATTTTTAAAATTTTCATTTCATTAAGTATTTTAAATCACTACAATTTAATATTTTAAAATTGTAGTGATTTAAAATACTTAATGAAAATGCTAAGAAATGCACTAGTCGCCCCCCAATTTTTGAAAGTTCCGCTTGTTTTCTCTGGACTTCCACCATCAAACCCTGATATCCTTATCATGGGACCACCTTGGGAACGTCTTCTTTCCAACAGAAAAAGAATTATCAAAATCGGTTTATAAATGACGAAGTTATGGGCGAACAAACATAAAAAAAAACATATACGGTCGAATTGAGTAACCTCCTCCTTTTTGAAGTCGGTTAAAAATTGAACATAAAAAACATATAATTGAGCAACCACCTCCTTTTTGAAATCGGTTAAAAAAACGAACACCAAAATAAATATCAATAACAGAGACACTCTAAGATAGTATTATACTCTATGCGACATGCGGTGCGTGAGCGAGCAAGCAGATGCTTTCTCGCTCACGCGCCGCCCGCTTATGCTAGTGGAGCGCGCGATGACGAACGACACGGGTTCCCCCTTCGAGAGCTTGTGGCATACTGAATCTCAATAGCCCGGGCAACAGAAATGATGGCGAATACGCTCAGATTGTTGAATAAAATTATGATTTTGGTCGTTTTAAAAAAATATTTCTACAATAATGTTCGTTATGAAATTACCTATCCATTAGTGTAAGAACGCAATCTAAATAATGCTTACTCTCCGATGAGATGCACGTTTATGATAATTATTTCTCTTGTCAGTGGTTTCGTTTTGAAGGAATTATTTAAACATTATACTTAGTAAAAAAAAAAGAAATTCACAATTTTGGAGCCAAGATTATGGAGAAAATTTATGTATTTTTAATAAGTTGATATTTCTTTTGGATAAAGAGTAGATAGCTCCGAAAAACTACATAAAAACGGCCTGCGGTGTGTTTTTCCCCCGGAACCGCCTTAAAACTAGTTTCAACCAATCAAATGGTTTGAAACAAGATTTAAGTAAAGGTTGAGTTTGGTTTGGTTGGTTGGTGGTAAGAGTGAGGTTCTGTAATAATTTCTTAGTGTTTGACAGATCACACGATGTAATCGCATAAGTTTCGATCGCATGGATATACCGAGATAAAAAATAATGTACATATATGTTAATGCCAGTTATAAACCATTTGTATGCTAAATTTCATCTAAATCCGTTGAGTAGTAGGTAATCATAGAAAGTAATTTTTGTGTTAAAGAATAAAAAGCATATATCCATCCGTACAAAACTTTCATCATTACAAACTTATGTTTGAATTAGTAGGGTAAATGATACATATTTGACTTATGCCGGGGCTCCATTAGCGGGCGAAGATTCGTATCCCGATGGCGCGCAAAACATCCGTTGTCACGATTTTCTTGTTTACATTAGCGGGCGAAGATTCAGAAAGCGGCATACGGCGAATATTCGTTGTTTAGTTGTGCGGCCGAGACGATTCAGGAAGCAGTGGCTTTGCATTTTATGTTAGTAAATTTTTATTTATTTATTTGTAAGACAAACAAACAAAACAACGAAAATAAATGCAAAAGAACGCCAATCCCGCTTCAAAGTCTAGACGACACTGACGTGACGTAGGGGTAGCCACTCAAGTGAATATTGTCGCGACAAGTCCTTTGAAGCGCGCAACTTTACCGACAGTGCGTCGATGCTAAATCGTGTGCGCACGAATATATTCCGTTGCAACGATAAATCCGACCACATACATCGCCGTAGCCCGAATATTCGCCGTAGCCCGCTAATGTAGCCAAACCATTACTTTAATAACGGGACTTACCGCCGCTATTGTGACGTGCCCAATGCCAAAAGGACCTCAAGAATGTCAGATGACAAAACAAGGTGTAACACATAACACTTGGCCTGTCAAAACGGTTCATAATACTTATTGTAAATGTATGTTAAGTAATAAATAACTAAAATTAAAACTTAATTAGGTTTAAATTTACAAGCCTTTGAGAAGAAATATTATATACATATATACATAAACACTGATTTCGAGATCTCTTTTGTATTCCATCTATTTAACTCTAATAGTGAGATTATAAGTATACCAAAGCTAACAGGTTCTCATGTACACCCCATGCGCAAAAACTATATGATGTTTTTGCTTCGTTTAGATTCATACCTATACCGAAGAGGCAACTCTCTTTATTTAGAAAATAATTTAAAAAAAGAACCCAACAATAAACAAAAAATGCATGTACACATACCTTACAATTGCTTAAAATTGTGATACGTTTTTAACATGAATGTCACCGAAAGTCGGTGAGACGAGACTGCAACCAGATTTTGAACGTTTTTAATTTCGAGTACGTATTTTGGTTATTACGTTATTTATTAATTTATCCTCAAATTGGAATGCTTTAAAGCAATTACACCAATGGAGCAAAAATAACTTCATGAGCTACTTTCCATCCATAATGTGAGCGGTGATTTAACAGCATCATTTCACATGTCCGAGTTGAAAATGTACTCTTTTCAATAGTTTAATTACTTCCGTGTGATATAGAAACAGGCAACTCATAACCCATCTGTTAATATCGATAAAGGCCACCAACACTGCCATCTTAAGGAAAAAAGACGCATCAAAAAATTACTTCAGATATACGAGATTATAAACAAATGTTATGTTTTAGAATCGTTTTGAAACATATTAGCATCACTAAGCAATATATTAAATGTTTACTATAGTCCTTGAAATATATTAATTTTAACAACATTATATAGGACTACCCCAAAGGAAGGGACTCGGTTCGAAGAAAACATCAGCAATTCCCAATACTTCGCTCTATTTTATTATTACCACAATTAATCAACTTATAATTTAACTATGACTATCCAATTATATTACATAGATTATTTTGACAATGCAAGGCAACCGAACCGTTCGCTCGTCGCCGACCAAGTGCTCTGCCCCTCGCACCTTTTGCTTTCTATTTCCTTAATTCTACCCCCCCAGTTGACGATTACCGCTGTGAAGGCAGTTATGACTCACGCCATTCTAGACTGAACCAATCAGATCCAAACATTCGTTTTGCTGTCAAAAACCGGCCAACGACCGACTTCAGAGCGGAAATAGCCAACTAACCCATTATTTAATCTAAGAATACATACAAAACAATCGAACCTTACACTCGTCCATCCTGATATTGTGTATGTCCCCATACACAACCCAGGTGGAACCTTACACTTGGCAATTAAAGAATAAATAGTATAAAATTAATTATTTAATAGGAAAAAAAAGAAATAATTAAATTAGTTGTGACTTTTGTTTATCAATGTTGTTATCAGAACTGAGCAAACAAGAAAATAATTAGATACTAATACAGACGACAACACATCAAGCACCACAATCCGTCGCATTTCTTTATCCGACTTTCAACTTTATCATTAAAGCATTAAGACTCTTTCGGACAGCTTGACCCGCTGTCGTCCGTACATTTAATTTATGAAGTCGAGTACAGATATTCTTAAGTCTAAAATAGTAATTATGACCACTTATTACAAGGGAGAGCTAAATCAATAATTTAATTAGTACTACTTGACTATTCTTGAACATCTTTACAAGGAACACTATATAAATCACAATAATTAATTTAATACATATGAAATAAAACTTTGTAGCATTGAAAGTAATTATCTACCATAATATTAAAACAATTTAACTAGTTCAATCAATATATCCTCATTATATACATTTGTATTATTAATTCGATCCAATTAACTTAGCCATTACTTGTTTAATTCAACCAATTTAACTTATCCTTAGCTTTAATATCCAACCAAATATATCTCTTTTTATCCATATTAACAACCAAATCTATTTGCTAACTCAAGATGTACATATGAAATAAAACTTTGTAGCATTGAAAGTAATTATCTACAATAATATTAAAACAATTTAACTAGTTCAATCAATATATCCTCATTATATACATTTGTATTTTTATTTCCATCTAATTAACTTCCATTACTTGTTTAATCCAACCAATTTAACTTATCCTTAGCTTCAATATCCAACCAAACATATCCCTTTTTATCCATATCAACAACCAAATCTATTTGCTAACTCTTAGCTAAGTAACCAACAATTCCCAAATCGTATTTGCCAACCATCCCTCTCACAGAGATTAGCTAAATAGATCAACCGATAACCGTTTTTGCAACAGGTCAGGTCACGTGTTTATCAGTTTGATTTCCCGTGCCCGACCTGGAACATATCCTTTTCCATCCATATTAACCACCCAATCTCTTCCATCCCAAATCTATTTGCCAACCATCCCTCTCACAGAGATTAGCTAAATAGATCAACCGATAACCATTTTTGAAACAGGTCAAGTCACGTGCTTCAATGTAACTATCCTTAGCTTTAATATCCAACCAAATATATCCCTTGTTTCATCCATCTTAACCAACCAAATCCATTTGCGAACCATCTCTCCCAAAGATAGATTAGCTAAATAGATCAACCGATAACAGTTTTTGTAACAGGTCAAGTCACGTGGATATCAGTTTGATTTCCCGTGCCCGACAATATTAACCAACCAAATCTATTTGCCAACAATCCCTCTCAAAGACAGATTAGCCAAATAGATTAACCGATAACCATTTTTGTAACAGGTCAAGTCACGTGGACATCCGCTTGATTTCCCGTGCCTGACCTGAAACATATCCATTTCTCCATCCATATTAACCAATCAAATCTATTAGCCAATCATCCCTCTCACAGGTAGATTAGCTAAATAGATCAACCGATAACAGTTTTTGTAACAGGTCAAAACACGCGGTCACCCGTTTGATTTCCCGTGCCCGACCTGAAACCAAACAAAACATAACTTGAAATAAGTTGTATATATTATTGGCGATTTATATTAATTTTAACTAAAAAAAGTAAACATAATAATCACAAACTAGACTTTAATCAGTTAACAATGATTATAACCTTAAAACACACTAAATACACAATTTCTAATACAAATTCTAAAATAACGACTACAGACAATCTTACGAAACGATGTTATCACGACGGCTGCCGAAGACGAAGTAAGGGGCGAGTACTGGCCGCACACTGCTTTTATAGTCTCGGCGGTCGGGTACTTGCATACTAATAATTTGACGCTAATACGGCCTCTCCTGATATGTGGATGTCCTCAGCCACACTGTTCAGATGATGATCCTTGTACGTTCCAGTCTTGGTCTTCGGCAAGTGGACTCGGGCGGCGTGAAGGGCTCGTGGCAATGGCTGAATCATGAATTGGTGGACTCTGGTGCGTGTCTGCATTTCCAACACTTGAGTGGTTTTCGCAGCTAGCTGCACTGGTAGTCGGTGCTGCGAGGCCATCTTCTTCGACTAAAATTAGAAAACAGCACTTATTAGTAATGTTCTTGTTACTGAATCTTAACATGCATGTTGTAATTGAATACAACACACATAGACGGAGGTATCCAAGTATGTCGTCTTGGCAGAGACTTTTCTCAATGCCTTAATGGATAAACAGAGACGGAGGCACCATGTTAGCACGTCTCGGCAGAGCCCACGCTCAATGCCCACACACAGACAGAGGCACCCAGTTAGCTTGTCTCGGCAGAGCTACCGCTCAATGCCCACACACATGGATAGAGGCACACAGTTTGCATATCCCGACAGAGCCCTCGCTCAATGCCCACACACAGACAGAGGCACCCAGTTAGCTTGTCCCGGCAGAGCTACCGCTCAATGCCCACACACACGGATAGAGGCACACAGTTAGCATATCCCGGCAGAGCCAACGCTCCATGCCCACACAACCACCATGCATGTACTACACATTACGTCACTCGTCCAGTCCACGTTATCAAAAACGTTTAGTACAATGCCTGATCAAACAGGTAGGACAGTAAGGTACAAAAATCTACTTACAATCAAAAAACATGGCACACGACTCGGGGGTCCACTCTCCTCGCCAAGCAACCATATGCTCGGCGGCAGCCTGAGTGAATTTGCCATACGAACCAGTTAACAATTGTAGTTCGTATCGATCGTGGGCAAGAATTTTCACCACACGATATGGCCCTCGCATCCCTGAGTCCAGCTTGCCTGTAATTTGAGAAGTTTTAATTACAAACACGTTATCATTTAGATTAAATGTACGCTTGACCTTTCGATTTCTATTAACGTATTCATCTTGTTTAAGTCTATTCTGGTCCAGCAGTTCACTAGCGCGCCGCCTTTGCAATTCCCTTAATCCTTCGCGATTCGGTCGTACGTCGTCAATAGCGACATCGCGGACAAGTGATCTTATTACTGGTGTGACTGCTTCAACACCAATCAGCAATTGTAAAGGTGAGATCTGAGTAGTTTTGTGTTTAGTGCAGTTGATAATAAGCTGCATTTTCCAAAGGGAATCGGACCATTTACAGTCTGATTTAGATGCCTCTATGCGTAACATATTGAGCAGGGTACGACAATAGCGCTCGACCTGGCCGTTTTCATTATGCATCTCAGGTGTCACGAAATGAATTTCGCATCCCATTTCAGTAATCCAGGCTCTAAAACTCGTACTTTCAAACATTCGTCCTCTATCACATACAATAAGCTTAGGTGTACCAAATAAGGAAACTGCATTTGAAAACATTTGTTTTAATTCGTCGGAATCTTGCCTTTTAATCGCATAAAACAAACAATACTTAGAAAAGGCATCTACAATAAGCAGTACATACTTTTTATCATTTGAAATAGGGAGGGGACCTAATACGTCCATATGAATCGTATGAAATGGAGTATCCGGCTTATGCCATGATGAAATCGGGCAATGAGGAGCCCTGGGGACTTTCTTGTATGAAAGACAAATTATGCAATGATTTATATATTTCTTAACAAAAGCATAGAGCCCTGGGAACCAAAAATGACGTAGGATTAAGTCAAGTGTCTTATCTGCACATATATGGTCATGCTGGTCATGAAAAACTCGTAAGAGACTTAATCGGTGTCCTTTAGGAATGAAACATAGTAGCCTTGGCTCCTGGCCTGTGGGGGTGTATTTATAATACAGGAGATCATTGCGAACAACATACCGGGATGAATCTAACTCATTATTATTGACTTTGTCAATCAGCGTACGAGTTTCCTCGTCCGCAGATTGAGCAATCTGTGCCCAATTTTTCGGCTTAGTTATTTGCAGAACATCAACAGGATTTCGACTTAGATAGTCTGCGTGCTGCATCATAATGCCTTTTCTGTATTCAATCGTAAAGTTGAAATTCTGCATATATATCCACCAACGTGCGACACGTGGTAAAAGATCTTTCTTACGTTCTGTCAGTTTAAGCGCGTTGCAGTCAGTTACAATTTTAAACATAATACCCAACAAATAGTGGCGAAAGTGTTGTAAAGCTTTTATTATAGCGAGCGTCTCGAGCTCATAAGAATGGTATCGTGGTTCGGCCCCTTGCGTAGTTTTACTAAAGTATGCCACTACTCGCCGTTTACCATTCTCATGCACTTGGATAAGAACTGCGCCGTAACCGACAGAACTCGCGTCCGTATGCAACTCGGTTGGTAATAACGGATCAAAAATAGCAAGCACTGGCTTGCTTGTAAGACAATCAATTAGATATTTACGGGAAAATTCCTGTTCTTCACCCCAGTGGAATTTAATATTACCTCGTGTTAAACTGGCGATGGGAACAGTCTTGGACGCATAGTTGGGTATGTAACGACGAAAATACCCTGCCAAGCCGAGTAACTGGCGAACCTGTTTTACATTTGTGGGCACAGGGGAGTCAATCAAAGCTTTAATTTTTTGTGCGCTTGGTCTAACCTGACCCTCAGAGATAGTTCGACCTAGGTATTCAATCTCTGTAGCCACAAATGTACTTTTCTTAAGATTTATTGAGAACCCCGCAGAAGTAAGAATTTTTAGTAACTCGCGTACATTCTCAATTGCTTCATCGATAGAAGATGCCAACAACAATACGTCATCGATAAAAATAAGGGCTTTACCGGACTCTATTAGCGGTTTAAGCGTATTTGTGATGATTCGTTGGTATACTACCGGCGCGTTCGCGAGACCAAACGGCATTTTCAAAAATTCGTAATGGCCCTCTGGGGTCACGAAAGTGGTCTTTGCTACAGACTCACTATCCAACCCAATCTGATAGAAGCCTGTCGCCATATCTACACAGGTAAAGAACTTGCTCTTACCAAGTCGATCAATGTGATCTTCTATCAACGGTAACGGATAACGATCTTTCACGGTAACGGAATTCAACGCACGGTAATCCAAGCACATTCGATCATTTCCGTCCTTTTTCTTAACGAGAATGATCGGACTTGCGTATGGAGAATTCGACTCACGAATTATCTTTTTGTTTAGCAAATCGTTTATAATATCGCGCACTTTCAATTTTTCATCAAATGAAAGCCTGTACGGCCTATAACAGATAGGGGTCTCACTCGTTAACTTAATGTGCATTTTTCCCGTCGTAACTGTTGTTAAGGCAGTCCCGACAATAAAGAATTCCTTAAACTCATTTACAACTAACATTAATCTTTCACGGTCACTACCCTCAAGCGGCGTGTTAACCGAAATTTGATCACTTAAGCTGACGAGTAATACATTTTGACTTACCGAACTACGAGTAATACGTTGCTCATTGTTTGCACGAATGTACGTTACCCCCTCGCGGTTCAAAACATCTGTCCCTATTAGTACCGGCACAGTTAGGCATTTTGGAGAAATGATAAAAAGATCTACCTCTAATGAGATCTCTTTAAATTCTATAACTAACGTTACGACACTGTGACACTCAATGTTTTGATCACCAATGCCACGTAATATCAGATATGTGGGTAGTTGGGTACACTTAAAATGTTTTAAAACCGATTCCGAGATAAGGGACACGCGCGATCCGCTGTCAATTAAAACGTCTATAGGTATTCCCTGCACTACGGCCGTTGTGACGTCACCGTCTGTTGACGCGCCTCTCAACACTGAACAAAAATTAACATTGCTTTTATTATGCGTTTTAGATCTTTGTTTAGCAAAGCAGGCGGAGGCGTCGTGGCCTGGCTTTTTACAGAACGAACACGACTTATTCGGCTTTTTATCGATTGTTTCTGTTGATTGTTCAGTTTTAATAATTTTTGATTGTTTAGGGCATGAGCGTTGCATATGACCCGCACTACCACAAGCGAAACACTTTACTTCACGATTACCGAGTGGACGTTTTCGAGAGTTTTGGTCGAATTGTTTATTTCGGGTAGATTTTACAGAAGTAACAGATGAACTCTGATTCGGTTTGGTATAAATAGAAAGAAATTCCACAAGGTCTTTGGTCATTAAATGAGTGTTAATCGCAGCGGCGCGTATTTGAGCATCAGTTATACCACGTATGATAATCGCGACCGTTAGATCATCGCTTAACCCTTTAACAATATTTAATCTCAAAACGGAGCGCCTAGCGTATTCTGCGTACGTGGAATATTGATCAGAATTACTATTCATGACATCAAACAATATATTAGCAACATCGATTCTTCGTGAGCAGAGTGGTTTAAATTCAACCTTGAAGTTTGACCAGGTGCGGTCGTTTGTGACCCAATCGTTTAGCCAACTACGTGCATCTCCCTTCAGGCAGTTAGCAATCCGGGATAAACACTCGTTGTCATTCCATTTATTCATATCACGTGCCCTTTCAACCTCTTCACACCAAGAATCGATATCATGTATGCTAGGATCGAAGTTTGAAATATAGTAATGGTTGGATCTGACCTTGGTTAACGCACTCAATGCTCCAATGAGGCGATCCGTAGAATCCAGGGATGTTGAAGTACTTGCTAGGGATTCCCCAACAATGCTGGTGTTCGACTCAGGCGCTGCCAGTTGTGGGTCCCGTGGCGGAGACGCCATGATCTGCCCAGGCGCCACAATGGCACGTGTGTCAGGAGTAGTTGTCATGGTGCTGGTTGCGGGTAGGCTAGCGTGTTCTAGCGCGTTCAGACGCGCTAAAATGGCTCCAAGGGTTTCTTGGAGTTCAGCTGCATTACTATTATGATCATTCCTATTTCTACCTCTATTACGAGTGGTAGCTCGTTCGGACATGATTCAAAATCTGTTTGCACAACACAAAAGATAAGATAGGCTATGGAGCCGATCCCACTTCTGATATTGGCGATTTATATTAATTTTAACTAAAAAAAAGTAAACATAATAATCACAAACTAGACTTTAATCAGTTAACAATGATTATAACCTTAAAACACACTAAATACACAATTTCTAATACAAATTCTAAAATAACGACTACAGACAATCTTACGAAACGATGTTATCACGACGGCTGCCGAAGACGAAGTAAGGGGCGAGTACTGGCCGCACACTGCTTTTATAGTCTCGGCGGTCGGGTACTTGCATACTAATAATTTGACGCTAATAATATATAATACGACAGTAGATGCCTATTTGGAAAATTTAAATAGTGTATACAACCATCACTGTCATAAAGAACGACATCATCAACTATTTTATCCCTCAATACTTCAAATCCAGCAATTGGAGTTATTTTCTATCTGTCATTACCTAGGACTCTGATAACCTGGTACGCTAATCTGAAAGATAACTTTAGTAACTTTAACCAGTTCACCAAGCATATACTCTCGAGCAGGTAGTCTTCCTTTGTTTTGTGATTTGAATTGTATAATCCCCCTTGAATTTTAACTTATCGTCCCAACTCCTATCATACCTAAGATTTTGTGCCGTCAATAATTCGAGGATCGTTCCATTATACCTCTCAACTTGTCCGTTGGACCGTGGACTTGCCACAGCATTAAGCATATGTTTTTTTTTCGATCCACACAAATCTTTCTGAATGAGTGAGAGGTAAAACACGAACCTCTATCACTGATCAGCCAAGCAGGCGTCCTAGTCTGCTATTACAATAGTGTAAAAATGGCCAATCAGTGGTCTCATAATCTATTTTTACAAATTTCGTAATCTACTAATAATATGACGTTATTTTGACTTTCCAGCAATCAATCACCGACACTTCACTCCATATTAATAAATGTTCATATTGAATATTACTTAGTTTTAAAGCAATCATTTCTACTATCGGGTTTTATAGTCCTATGTCTTTCTTTAGACACAGAAGTCATCCCAAATTCTCTAAAGAAAGCCGTTGTATACGCAATCTTTAAAGGTGGAGACAGGAACGAGTCAATAATTATAGGCCAATATCTGTTCTGCCCTCGATCTCGAAAATACTGGAAACGATTCTAAACAATAATCTTAGAAGATTTTTAGATAGGTTCAAAATTATTGCTGAAAACCAGTATGGTTTTAAGTCTGGTGTTTCCACTAAAGATACTGTATTAGATCTCACGCAAAATATAGCAAAGACCCTGGACAATAAAACTTAAGTGCCTTGGCATATTTTGAACTTGTCGAAGGCTTTCGACACTGTTTCTATTCCCAAACTAATAGCCAAGTTAGAATGTGTAGGCGTGCGGGGTATAGCTTTGAAATTGTTTGCTGATTACTTAACAAATCGTACCCAGCGAGTTAAAATAGGTTCGAGGCACAGCGAGGATACTTATTAGGTCCCACGCTCTTCCAAATCTATATAAATGACCCCTGTAAGTTGATGATACCAGATGGAAAGATCTATACATATGCCGATGACACCACGGCGATTGTAATTCATGGGCCCACGTGGGACAAAGCAAACTAGGGCTGAAACAGCACTAACATCTGATGACCTGGCTTAATCTAAACTTGTTGACGTTAAAACTGAAGAAAACCCATTACATGCCCTTCGCAATCCGACGTGACTACTTACCCCAAACAGTTATTCTATTACAGCTCACTCATGCCAAAATCGCGCGATATCGCGCGCTTGTGCTGCCATTGCTAGCACTAATAAAGTGAAATATCTGGGGTGCATATAGATGAGGGGCTGAGATAGGGCAAACAGCTTTATGTACTAACCACCCGAAGTATTCGTCTGCTTCACATCTTTAAATGTCTGCGGGAATCGGCTGATTGTAACATTCTCATGATGGTTTACCTTACTTTGTGCCAGCCAGTCCTCGGATACCGTATAACCGTGTGGGGTGGAGCAGCGAAGACTTATTTTGAGAGCCGAGAGAGTCCAAAGAGCAGCTGTGCTAAAGGTGATAATCGGGAAACCTTTTAGATGCCCCACAGCAAAGCTCTATTCCGACTGCAAAGTCCTGACGGTACGTCAGCCGCAAAACATCAATACTATGTACGTGTTAAGTTCTCATGTATACAAAATTGTACAACAAAAACCAAATATTATAAACCTAAATAAATTCGGCTTGAAAACTAAAATTAAGGACTGGCTCATTCAGCAGGACTACAATAACACTGAATCCCAATTGGAATACATCGCTTAACAATTACCGAATAACAAAACATTATTCCATTTGGAACTCAAACTCTACATATAACAATCAACACAACACATACACTATCCAACAAAACTTACATCACACTTACGAACACATACTCTCTCATACTCAGACGGGAATTGTATGTTTATACCTATTTTTGTAATTAAATAACTTTAATTTATCTTTTTATTTCTCTACGATATATAAATATATATATTTGTTAAGATAAGATTAGAAATAACATTGATACTCGAATCCAAGGGCCCTACACGTATTGTACAGTTCAACTCAATCGGATAGAATTACTGTCTTTTTTCTTTAAGTTTAGGAGGCAAGATTTATTGTTTTGTTACATAGAAAATTACCTTTATACTATTTTCTCTTGTATCTATTGTTAATTTTTTTAAGGCATGTACCTGCAAACTTTATCTATGTATGTTTTTTGCTCAGTAAAATAATAATTATTCCTTTGTTAAGAATAATAATAGGTATAATAATAGGTTAACCCGTAATCATTATTATTTATTTTAAAAGAGTGTCCATGGAGTTTCTTGCACGTTCTTCTCCATAGAGATCTACGCTTTGGAACGTGCAATTTAGCTTCACTTTTCTTGGGCTGACCGATATTGACTATTCAAAAGTACTTAGTGATGGTTAATTTGAATTAAACAATTTTGATTTTGATTATAGTAATGGTAATACGGCAATGTCATTCTATTATCCTTCCATTACGAGACGACTGATCGATAATTGATTGAAGTGTGTCTAAGATATCTTGCAATACTTTTGGGACATTGGTATTCCTTACTGGTTTAATAAAAACAAGTTTTGACTTTACAAAGGGCCCAAGGTGGTCGATGTGGGTGAAGGTGTGAAAAGGTATTTCGATCTTTTCTATAGGATGCAAAAACCCTTCAAGATTACTAGAAATCCTTTTTTTTTTTGCATTGCACAATCAATGCATGATAGTACATGCTTCTTAACGAAGCGTCTCATCTTGACAAGCCAATAATTTTATTGATTCGTTCCATGGTTTTATTTTCGTAACAGATGTGACCCATATCGTTATGATTCATCTTGCCACCATGGCCCCTTGGCACCATGAAATAATGCAATCCTTATCACACTTTTAAACACTAAATAATTTATTGTCTTTAAGAACGTAATTGTCTCTAATATACTGTAAACCCTTGGGATCTGAATCACTGCCGACAATATCGCGGATTCAACATATCTCAGAATCATCTAATTGCAGTGTAAGTAGCCAGTCGTCTTCGCTTAGTCATGACTGCAGGGTACTGCTCTGGATTCTGGGTTTGTTTGTCATTTATGGGGTTCCTGGTTAGCGCATCAACATGCGTCATCTTTGTTCCCGCTCTATACTCCCCAGGCCTCCCCCAGGCGTTGTTTGCCGACGTAATAAGCCACAGGATGAAAAGAACCCCCACTCCAATGAGGCCGCTTGTAAAAGGATTCCTCCAACTTCTAATATGCTGGCATCCGTG
The DNA here is from genome assembly GCA_017933935.1 of Sesamia nonagrioides. NCBI lineage: Eukaryota > Metazoa > Arthropoda > Insecta > Lepidoptera > Noctuidae > Sesamia > Sesamia nonagrioides. The sequence goes on from JADWQK010001094.1 coordinate 365,989, forward strand.
TGTAGTTCAGATTTAGCAGTTGGGTCGTATATTGCCAAGACTCTACCGCTTAACATGTCATGCCCTCTAGCATTTGCCCGTAATTTTGCTCGAATGGGAAGGCATTCATTAGTTTTATCTGCCATTCCAAGTGAACAAAATTGAATTGAGGCGCTCATTCATACCAGGTTTCCCGCAAGCCCAGCAAGTTTTTGCATAGGAAAATGTACGGTTGTCTTCTCATCCCAGCCGCAAACCTCGGCGCACTCGTTAACCTTTTTTTAGCCATGTGTCTATTAGTTGGCTCTTTTGGGAAGGATTCAATTCTGGTTAAATAATTTTATTATCTAAATTTTGTTGACTGCTGATGCGCCATGACTTGACGGCTGTGATGGGATGGCATCCTTAATGGATTTAATTATTTGAACAATCTTTAGTTGAAAAAGAAGGGCTACATGACCTTTTAGAGCGACGATCGCCACCGGACCGGCTGCGACTCCGACTGCGCTGTCTCTGCAGCCGGCGCTGCTCGCTGCACTGCGGTCGCTGCTTTGAGTCTCGTTCTTGTTGCAAGGCTAGTTCCACCGAACCTTCTCCTGCTCTCCCCGCCTCAAAACCAACTCGCGATCGAGCAGGCAGCAGCTACGGGCTCCGGCTATGGCTGCGGTTTTCCTTTTTATTGCTTCTCTCTCGTCTGCTCGCATTGTTGCCGCTACGGCTGCGTCTCGTACGCGAGAGATTTCTTTTGGGAGTCTCCAAGCTCTTACGACCACGAAAATAATCGCCCATTGTCTGGAACTCACAACATAAAATTTCTACACGTTAATATAAACTCAAGAATATCTGAAACAGTTGTAAATATACGCAAAGCTAAATTGAAACTTATTCGTATGTTTGTCATTTACTAGGCATAAATTTTGGCCATCCTTACAGTGCAGCCAGCTCATTACACAAATTATACAACAAAACACTAGTACACTAGATAGATTATAGATAAAACAAATCGAATTTATTATTCAATATAACTATAAACCAAATTATTATATAATGTGCCAAATGATACCGATATCCACGGAGTGCCCTGGCAATATCAGTATCACTTGATAAACCATATAAATCTCCGGAAAAATTCCGTAACGATAAATATGGTTCATAAATAATAATAATCACTTTTAATCACTTTTCCAACTACCGTGCGGTATGTTTTGTTCTATCAAGCGAATTTAATCATTCAATATAACTATAAACCAAATGATTATAAAATGTACCAAACGATACCGATATCCACGGAGTGCCCTGGCAATATCAGCATCATTCGATAAACCATATAAATCTCCGGAAAAATTCCGTAACGATAAATACGGTTCATTTCAAATCACTTTTCAAACTACCTACCGTGCGGTATGTTTTGTACTATCCATCGAATTTATCATTCAATATAACTATAAACCAAAGGATTATAAAATGTAGTACCAAACGATACTGATATCCACGGAGTGCCCTGGCAATATCAGCATCATTCGATAAACCATATAAATCTCCGGACAAATTCCGTAACGATAAATACGGTATATTTTAAATCCCTTTTTTTTCTTTTTTTTCTACCCACCGTACGGTGGGTTTTGTACTATCAGCTTTTATTAAACTCCATTACAGTTAACTAGCTTCATATCAATACTACATGGGTTTTAAATAATGTAATGTCTAATAACTCCTATCTCCAGGGAGTGCCCTGGCAAGATAAGAATCATCCAACTAACCACATAAACATCACTTTAAAAATATACAGCTAAAAGGAATAAGAAAAACTTACGTCAGAGTATTACGTTTTGTAGGCGAGGTGAGAATCTTACCGATTCTTGTGGTTCCCCATTCTGAAATATAGGACTACCCCAAAGGAAGGGACTCGGTTCGAAGAAAACATCAGCAATACCCAATACTTCGCTCTATTTTATTATTACCACAATTAATCAACTTATAATTTAACTATGACTATCCAATTATATTACATAGATTATTTTGACAATGCAAGGCAACCGAACCGTTCGCTCGTCGCCGACCAAGTGTCCCTGCCCCTCGCACCTTTTGCTTTTTATTTCCTTAATTCTACCCCCCCAGTTGACGATTACCGCTGTGAAGGCAGTTATGACTCACGCCATTCTAGACTGAACCAATCAGATCCAAACATTCGTTTTGCTGTCAAAAACCGGCCAACGACCGACTTCAGAGCGGAAATAGCCAACTAACCCATTATTTAATCTAAGAATACATACAAAACAATCGAACCTTACAATTATAATGTAAACAAATAACTCCGCCATCTTTGAACCAATCAGCAAAGAGGACATCTTACTAAAATAACTTTTAACATAGCTATGAAGAACCCTTGAAAATATAATTAAACTGTTTTAAATATTATTAAAGTATTATTACAATTAATTACTTGTTCATTTATAAGCTGTATATAAAGCTAGATAAAATACTGAAATCCTCAGAGTTCAGAGAATCATTCTAAAGTAAGTAATTTCTTATTTGAATTACAATATAAAATCATAACAAACATTTTAAGTATCATTAATTGTTATATTAACATTTATAACAATATTAACATAAATAATTGTGTGATTTGATTTCAGTTAGCAGTGAACCATAGATTCGTTCGGAAACGATTTCAGTTAGCAGTGAACCATAGATTCGTTCGGAAACATAAGTCAATCCCTACGTTTAGGAATCACAATAGTCTCGATGATAATTGTTTACATAAAAATTCTAACATCAGTTTATGAAATCTCTCTTATGAAAATGTTAAATAAAGTTACTTTTATTTTGCTTCATTAACTTGTTTCCAACCTATTAATGTTGGTAAAATAATATTGTTGAATGGAACGTAACCGTACATTTGTCAATAACATCTGTCATCTCACAGACTGACATTGATTTCTTTTGTATATGATTGTGTTTTATAGTGTGATATCTTTATAAAAACGTAAATAGCAACTCAATTTGGAAAAAAAGATGTTAGATGCGTCTTTTTTCCTTACGGCGGCAGAACAGCCACAACGCCTTCTATATGCAAATAGCAACTTTGTAACTGTTTGAGAGATTGCTAAGAATATTTTTCAGGTGTTTTAAACTGAGGGTGCTTCACCATGGGATGAGGTAAGGTAGGTATGGCATGCGGGTAAGGTAGCTCATGAAATGAAATACATGTTTTTTTGCAATTTTCATACAAATGTCAGATTTTATCTTGATTAAAATATGATGCTTCGATCCTCAAAAACCTTCCCTTTTATTCTAAGTATACCTACCCATCCTAGGGGAGTAAATCAGACAGTGAACTCACTTAAAATAATAAAGCCAATTTCTATAATTAAAAACTTAGTTGTTCCGGGTCTGGCTGTTTGTGTATGTGACTTTATATGTATGTTTCTAAACGCACCCACGTTACAGAGGAAATTCCCAGTGATGGGCAACGTTTAACAATAAAATCTTGGTGACAAACAAATATCAGTAAGCAGCCAAAACTTAGGGAAATCAGAAAGTGGGTCTTCGTCAAATTGAGACTGGGGAGAGACTATAAAATCTCTTAAAATGATGAGAATAGTCCCTCTGGTAATACCAAGCACGCCAGTTGTAAGTACACTACGCACTTGACCTTTTTGAGGATCGTCATCGATAAGGTCACTCTGTAGATATGACCTCCAAGGACTTACTGTTCCGGCATTTCCACTTACGTTAACCTTTTCCTAATCGCCTTTATTTCTTACTAGCGGCCGCCAGCGACTTCGTTCGCGTGGAGTTAGTTATGCTCCGCTCCTACTGGTCGCAGCGTGATGTTATATACCTGGAATAATGGGCTATCCAAAGCAAAAAAAATTTTTCAAATCGGACCAGTAGTTCCCGAGATTAGCGCGAACAAACAAACAAACAAACTCTTCAGTTTTATATATTAGTTCAGATTATGTTATGTTGAGCCTCCGTGGCGTAGCGGTAGCGAACGCTGCGGCACGCAAAGAGGCACGGGTTCACGCAGTGCAAATCTTTGTATGCATGAATATGAATATTTGCACTGGTCTGGTCGTGCCTAGGAAAGCACGTTAAGCCGTTGGTCCCGGTTGCCATACGAACATCTAATGGCAGTCGTTACGGGTTCTTGGAGCCCTTAAAAGTTCAACAATTGGTCTAACTGCAGTGCTTCGATATCGCCTTCGATTTGTGGAGGTCAGACGGCAGTCGCTTCACGGAAAATATCGAAGTTTGGCCAAACCAGCAGTAACTGGTAAAGCAGACCACAGACTCCAAAGCTGAAAAAGCTTCAGATGCGACTGGGATTAACGCTGAGATGATGATGATTATGTTATGTTAAGAGGATTCTCAACTTGACCAAGTACTCTTTTTAATTCAATCTTTCTCTCTCCGTTTTCAATATTAACTTTTTATGGCACTAGATTAAGCGCCTCACGCTTTTTTAAAAATTATTTTTAACTTTTTAGTTTGATACTTTTTAAAATCATGTTTTTTAGTTTTTTAAAGTATATTTAGTTTTCTACTTTTTATTAAGATATTCTTTTAAATAAAACGAACGAACGAACGTATTGAAAACGGTGGGACATTTTACAGTTATGAGCAGCTCACCTGGCATTGGAGCTGGGCCTTTTTGGTGCAGCCGTGACGCATGAAGTAAACTTTTCTTTTAATTTCTTATATCGGACTAAGGATTTTCACATTTCACCATTTGTTTTTCATTGAAACTTATTAACTTATTATAATACTAGCTTTCCGCCCGCGGCTTCGCCCGCGTGGAATTCGGTTACATCGCGCTTTTAAATTTCCCTCGGGAATATCAAAATAAAAGGTAGCCTATGTCGTTTCTCAGGGTCTAAAGATTGTCTGTGCCAAATTTCATCAAAATCGGTTGAGAGTTTAAGAGGGAAAGCGTAACAGACAGACAGACAGAGTTACTTTCGCATTTATAATATTAGTATGGATTTTATTCATTCTTACAGTCTGCTTTTACAATAGTGGCGGAATGGGTAATCACTGATCTCATAATGATCGATTTGAAAAGTTCCGTAATCCACCAAAAAAATGATGTAATAATGACTTTCTAGTGAGAAGTGGCAGTGGCCAATCACTGACACTCCACGCCATATTAATCAATGTTTAAATTGAATAGTAGTTTTTAGAAATATCATTTCTACTGACGAGTTTTATGTAATAATGGCAGGACGGCTATGTCATTCTATCACGAGACGACTGACCGATAATTGATCCATCGTTATGAATTTAGCAGATTACGAAGTTTTAGCACAATAACAACGGAATGACAATGGAATCGTGTTGGAATCACAAAGGGGAATGCCAGGTTTAGGCCCAGACGTGCACAGGGATTTGGTTTTACAAAAAAAATATGTTGATATTTTTCAAATATCTTCCACGTACTCATTAGTCTAAGCAATGCAGCAACATTTTATTAAAAATATTAAGCATTAAACCGACTAAACTAATGGAACTTGAACTGACTTGAATAAAACTTGAGCTCAAAATGTTGCCATTACAAAAAAAAATGTTGGCAGGTATTAATCCGAATAATCAGTTTTCGTTTATTATTAATAACCGGTCATTTTCTTCTAAGCAAACATTTATTAATTCCCAAAAATCTCCTTTAAAAATAATAATTTTTATTCCAATTACTATTAATAAAGAAATATGTATATCTATAAATCGACCTTTTCGAAAAATATATAAATACTTTTTATGGCAACTTGCTTTTGTTATGTCAAAGTCTTACTTGTCACTGTCAGCTGGCGAAAAACATAATCTACGTTGTGTAAACGGCGGTTTGAATATATCCAGAATGCGAAGATATACTTTAGAAATCGCTGAAGTTCGATGTCTTATACAATGATGGATTGGTCAGGTAAATATAATTTACTTACGTATTTATTAGAAATCTTATTTAACAATACTATTCTAGACGAATTTTAAGAGCTGACTTTAAAACTTTACTCATCTTTTTTTATGATTGTCTAACTAAAAACACAAAATAATTTGGTATAATATTTCTTTACACCAACTGTTTACTTTTGTTGCAGTTAATAAGAACAACACTTCTCTGTTATACATGTTGGCAAAGGATTGACAGAGCAGCAGAACTTTCTGCTTAAGAATGTGAACCTGAAGCAACAAGACATAGTCCTCCTCTAGAATCTGAGGCATGCACTGTGACTTCTACCCAAGCAGAAGAAACAAATGCAGATATACATACCAGTGATCAAATAATACTGCCAAATTACATACGGGCCCCAAGTACACAATGGCATTGTTTTTTCCCTGATTGTAACGGTGTTGAAAGACTTTTAGTCCTAGTATCACTACGCGTAAGTTTACTTTGAGATTATATATAATTACCATGTGCCTTCAGATTGTAGAATCTGCTCATATCACTTGACCGGTATTAATTGTTGTACTCAATATTGAATCCTATTAGAACATTTAGCTCTGAACAAATGGAAGAACTACTCTCTTTACTGAAAGATAATATGATAATGCATTTAGATTTTGATAACATTTAGGCTATGGCAAATCATATTGTTCAGTATTATTTAGGATTTTCCAAACAGCAATTTGAGAAAATTCCTACAGAAGTACCGAGATAGCAAAGAGGAACAGTTGCACTTGCAGCTTATATAATTATATTATACTATTTAAATATATTATTATTGAAGTGTGCACTAATGCTAGAAATAGAACCTTGAATGGCAATATATTTGGACATAACTGTTCACTGGCGAGGGACAGAATCGCTAGCTATTATGTTAGTCGCAAAGTATACTACATGTACCTATGTTTTAGTCAGCGTCAGCACTGCTAACACAGGCCACGCAGCAATACAGCAGTTCTGCTGTAACTATATTGTCGGCCGCCGCTCTGTAGGATGATGTGCCCATGTTATAACAGTATGGTACTTAGGATGGGCACGGCAATGTACCATGTTTCTACCAATATTCGTCCCCTTTTACGGTCTTGGCAAAGTTTGTGTTTCGCAAAACATTTCTTTAAGCAAAAAACATGAAAAATAATAAGAATAACATATTTACATCATCTACGTGACTCGATTGAGGTTGTAACAAAAAACAACAGAGATGTGTCAAAATCACAATAATCTTTATTTCTGTTACAATAAGGTAGCTATTGGTTTGTTTGTTACTGACAAGTCTGTCAAAATCACTTGAAACAGGAGATAATATTTTCCTCAATATTGTGAAAACTACAGATTTACTCACAATGGCACTATAGGGATGAGTAAAACATGCTTTGCTCCAGTTTTCTTCCGAAAAAAATATACGACATTTTTGACCCGACCTCCTTTGCCCAAACTTTTTCATTCGCTACCGATTTTTGTTGACGGCCACGTTTACGTTGTATCTTAGAAATATTGAAACATGGCCCTTCTCAATTTTTGTGAAAGCATCAGATATCATGCTATTTATAAAAATATTAGTACAATACACAAATAAATGATAATGAAAAAAGTTTTCATCTTAATTCAGTGTAGTATTTTAGTGTTTTCGTTTTCGAGTTGCTGTATTAGCTAAGCCAGGTTTATTATAAAAGTTGAATACTGTCATAATATTGTAAATGTTGTTGTAACAATGAAATCGAAGTAAGTTTTGATGTATTAAATAGTTTTGTGTTTAGAAGAGAAAAGTATTATCATCCAGCGTAGGTACAGCTCCAAACGCTGAGTTGTCTCGAAACTTAGCGTTAAAGTTGAGGGCTATCTCAGCTAATTTTGGATGAGTCTTGCTTTTATGGAATATAATCAAAACAGCGCCTAACAGTACTGTCATGCTTATTTTGAACTGCAGGAATAAATGCAATTAATTGTGAGTATGTAACATTGATACTTTATGAAGTAATTACATGATACATTGTACTTAATAGTACATTACGATATTAGTGCGTAATGATGGTTATAACATGCGAGGCGGAATTTCAGCCCGAGCCGAAGGCGAGGGTGTAATTGAGCCGAGCATGTTATAACCAATACGCACGTATATCGTACGACGTTTTTTAACACACTTGCGAGGAAACAGAAAAAGAAGTATTTTATATTTTGTTCATTTTAAACAAACTCAATCTGTGAATGCACACTGTTGCTTTACCGCCATTAGTATTATTATTTGCCATTTCAAATATGGAACAGCGCGCAGCGCGAGTCGTGCGGCGGCGATCAGTTCCATATTTACTTGAAATGGAAAATAATGCTGTTATGGAATTTGTATGGACTATAACTTAACTATTTGCTTTGATAACACACGCGTTTGTTATGGCCCGCTTTACATATTTAAAACCGGTGGAATTACGTCAGCTTTACGAACAAGGGTGTTAAAAAGGTATTTACTTAATAAACTTTAAATAAAGGTGGGAAAATTTTAAATTTCGAATGTTAGTTGCTAACAATTAATAATACTATAGGGCTACAGAGGGAAGAAACAACCTGACCACGTACCGTGTTCGGATGCTCTCTTTTTTTCAAGTGCTTGAACCATCGATCATATAGACACTAGATACACAATCTCGAACAAAACTCTTATCAAAAATGGCGACAAGTATTAAGCAGTCGTAAAGTAGTCAAAGTAAATATACATTAATTTAAAATCAGCCTTAAGTGCAGTGTATAAAATTTTTATCACAAAGCAGTGTACAAAAATCCATTAATCTTTACGACCGCGTCTGGTACATCAAACCAAATTCAACCTTACACGCATGCATTACAGTCAGAATTATAAAGTAAGTACTAAATGAAAGAAGCACCCAAGTGCTGTGTTGTGCGCTTGTTCAGTTCAACCATCTTTTCACGCTGATTGTGAGTGTTTATGTGATCGTTTGCTTGAACCGATTGTCAACGTTTCGGCACAACGGCTATCGGATCAGGTACGGGTTACTGAATCAAGCCCGTGATCCAAGCAGCTGGATCAAATGCTTGATTTAGAAAGTGGTACTTCGCGGCTCGCATTGTCAGGAAGTTCCTCTCTCTGGAGCCCTGACCGCCGGTAGCTTAGACCCTGTTCCCGAAACCGGCGGGTTACTATTTTTCGTATTTTTAAATGTTTTTATATTTTAATAATTATGTTAATATTTATGTAAAATAAAATAAAGGAAATAACAATATAAATATACAATATGTAAAGAAAACCCCGTCCGACCCAAAAGGATAATAAATGTTAGGTATACACATGACCAAATAAAATATGAAATTTTACGTAATCATCATAGTGACAATACTAATGAATTTTGAAATAATCATTTTTTTCCGGGAATTAATTCCAACTTCCCCAAAATCTGGTATTTTTTTAGAAAGTGACAACACCATTTGTGACGGAGCGAATAGCGATGCGACCACGTGCCGCCTGCCCCGCCCCCCTTCACCCGCCCATGTATCCCTAACGTGTTGTCTACCGCACATGTATTAAGTTACCTCGCTTTTTTGAAATAATATTTATTTTTTTAGGGGGGATTTTTTTTTTAAGTTTAGCCCGGCTTTGTACGCATAATTAGAATCAGTTATCGATACCTAACAATACCTTCACGGATCGGACAGGGTTTTCTTTACATATTGTATATGTCGTGGATAACGATTACTAATTTCATTTATTTAGTAGTAGAGCAAACGCTGTGACGTTATTTTGTAATGGCGGCACGTAGATAGAGCCGTTTTGGAAAGTGGGGATAATGAACGGACACTTCGGATTGAGACGCGGACCAGGGCACATCTTCGGGGCGAAACTGTCGGTTTGCCTATTTAAAATGTTATTGCCAAGATTGGAGGTTATATTTACACTTCGTGCTTCAATTTAAAACTCACCTATGAAATGGAGCCCTTACCACCACGATCAAGAAGAAAAGAAAAAAGATAAGAAGATCGCAGATCGCTCCACCATTACCGACGTCATCGTATATAATATCTAATATAAATAAATAAATTTAAACGGACAAATCACACAGATTGAGCTAGCCCCAAAGTAAGTTCGAGACTTGTGTTATGGGATATTAACTCAACGATACTATATTTTATAATAGATACATATATAGATAAACATCCAAGACCCAGACCAATCAAGAAAAGACCGTTTCCCATCATGATCTGGCCGGGGATCGAACCCGGGGCCTCCACGTCGCAGGCAGGCGTGTTGACCGCTGCGCCACGGAGGACGACTTATATGTCCTTTTATATGTCCTTTTACTATGTCCTTTTATTCAGCTCAATAATACAAAATTTAATTTAAAACTTAATTTAGTCTTTTGACTAAATTTTACTGAGAATCAGATCTGTTTGCCAGTCGTCAAAGGACTCCTCCGCCCTTTTTCACTCACGCTAACAATTACTTAACTTTAAATTAAGCAACTTTTGTGATCCCTTCGTTCGTAACGAACGTGGATTCACGCGAGACACGATGCCTTTATTATTACAGGCTTTTTATTAGTTTCACTTGTATGTTTGCTTGCTTGTTTGTTTGTTTGTCCGTGTCTAACTCTTTGGACTACGAGTGAGCGGCTCATTACTGTAAAATGTCCCACCGTTTTCTATACGTTCGTTCGTTCGTTTTTTTTTTTAAATATCGAACTACAAAGTTGAAAATAAATATAGTTTAAAAAACTAAAAAAACATGCTTTTAAAAAATATCAAACTAAAAAGTTAAAAACAATTTTTAAAAAGCGTGAGGCGCTTAATATATAAAAATTATGGCATTAAGCGCCTCACGCTTTTATAAAATTATTTTTAACTTTTTAGTTTGATATTTTTTAAAAGCATGTTTTTTCAGTTTTTTAAACTATATTTATTTTTACTATAATAACGGCATACAAGCGGTTAATAAAGGTGGTCGATAACAACGGCAAAATGTGGTACGTGTAAATTGTAATATTCATTTTCAATACAAAATATGCGCCCAACCACATCGCGTCGTGGGGTGTGGTAGGTACGTGTGGATTAAGCCTTAAAGGTATTTCCTGAATAAACGTTATTTAAAGGTAACAGAATTTTAAATTTCAAATTTCGAATGTCAGTTGCCTTGAAGTAGTAGTTTCGAAAGTTTTCTTCTATGTGGGAACGCCAGCGCCACCAAGTGGCGCTTGATAAAGACTACAACTTGGTACTCGGCCAACAAGGTAATTGCGTAATACACTATGAGTAGCAATGGGTTTCATTTTGACAGTTCAACAACATTCATTGGATTGTTTACGTTGTTGAGCAGACACATTTTTCGAACATATGGAGCAATGGATTAGCAGTATACTTCAATATTGTTACGGGCTAGGGGTACTAAAATGCCGGTTAAGGATTACGAAATTTATTGACGACGAGGGTACAGACGGTAGTAGGCGATGACAAGTAGAATGTCGCTGACGTTGCACCGAAGTCTTCTCTTACGTCCACGAAGTCCGTGTCGTAGACACACAATAACTCTACAGATGTTACTTGACGTAGTACTCACAGTTCTCGTTACAGTTGTCGCAGTAGGTATTCTCAAAGATCGCTTCTTAACTGTCGCTGTTTTCGTATCGCTAGTCGAGTGTAGACTGACTCTGCGCCGGTGTCACGGCGCTATATACAGGGAAACTTTTTTTCGAGTGCGCAAAAACAAATGGGTGGCTCAGAATCAATAACAGAACAAATCTGCATTATTAGTTTAAAATAAAAAATCATGTTTTTGTCCGCTCTAAAATCAGCAAATGAGAGGCACCAATTATTCATATCAATATCGTAGTATTAGCATATGGCCGCGTAGTGAACATGCGAGCGGCGCGGGCGCGCGGGGGTCCTGTGATGTTCCCGCCGTCCCCACTCCGCCGACCATGAATGGGACCGCGTGCGGTGACCATAATATGAATTTCATAATAAACATCTTTCGTTATCAATAACTATTTGTTTTGTACTAAAACATACCAAAGTTATAAATATTTTTATCTATAAAACTTATTTAGCTATAAGTTGACAAAGTTTGCGCACTGGATAAAATTTTATCCTGTATAGGCCAGCTGATCGAACATTCCAGATTCGTCTAGACGTAATAATAATAGCGCATAACTTCGAGGTCAATCAGTAAGTACCTACGGTAATTCCCGGAAACGGGTTTCTAGAAATTTCGATGTCGACACTTTGTTGACAAAACTGTTGAGACCTGTACCATTCGATAGGCCATCCTAAGTCTAGCAATGCGTTTTTATATTGTGCCTAGAAAATGTCTAGATCTGGGGAAATATTGCTTAAAAGTGACACACTGCATGTCACGCGATATTGAACCTTATGTCATCGTCATTAGGTCCATTCGTAACAATATGATTCCAATAGATAGTAATAGTGTTTTGTATTAGGGTGCAGAGTGAAGTTCAATTTATTGGTGCTCAATCAGTGAACACATCAAGAATCTGTTGCACTTTCCGCATAGATGTTGTGTTTATCTTCCAAGTGATTCACTAGTGTGCTAATTGGTTCATAAAATTATAATGATTTTTATATTAATGTTTTGCTTTGAGTCGTTAAATTTAAGTAGTAGTGGGCAGGGCACATTGCTCGTAGAACAGATGGATTCTGGAGTGACGGCCACGTACTGGAAGACGCAGCGTAGGGAGGCCCCAACCAGGTGGACCGATAACTTGGTGAAGATCGCGAGATGCGGGCAGCACAAGACCGGTCATCGAGGAAAGCCTTGGAGGAGGCCTTTGTCCAGCAGTGGACATCTATAGGCTGAAGAAGAAGAAGAAGATTTGAATAGAGTGAATTTGTAGGGGCCTTTGTCCAGCAGTGGACTGCCACAGGTTGATGGTAATGATGAAAATGCATTCCACAACATTTCTTCATAAATCTTTCACTGTTCAGGCCCCTCATTTATGGAATGCATTGCCAATTGAAATAAAACACGCGCAGTCGTTGCAGGAATTTAAGAGACCTGTGAAGGAACATTACTTATGTATCGATATGAAAGATCATATCGATACCTAAGTAGTGTTCCTTCACAAGTTCAATATAAAAATTGTTTGTTGAGCAAGAGCTCAACAAACAATTTTTGGCTAATTGATTTGCTTGTTCAGTATCTATGTATTTATTTATGTATGTATAATTTTGGATATGTATGTATTTGTGTATCTATTTTAGTATATTATATTTATAATATTTGCACCAACGACAGTCCCATTCATGGTGGAAGAATCTCTGTCCATTTTTTGGTTGCCTGGAAGAGATTGCATTAGCGATAAGGCCGCCCATTGTATGTTTTGTAGTGGTGTATGTATTTTGATCGATGTATGTTTTTGGTGTACAATAGAGTATACAACATTATTTTTACATTATATGAAATCTGAATATAGTTTGTTCAGAAAAAGCAACTGAATCCATTCCAATCGGCTAGTTTCCACCCTTACGTTGTTAACACCACTACGAACCGGACGAAGCGTTTCGCCTCCTCCTTTATACCGCGTACATCGCGGGACTGGAACAATTTGCCAGCGTGGGTGTGTCCGTCGGACTACAATTTGAGTGTCTTCAAGGCTAGAGTGAATAGGCTCTTAATAAATTAGTGCGCTTTACCATCAACGATTGCGTCACTGCTTACCATCAGGCGGGATTGCGGTCAAGCGCTAGCTTATAATTAATAAAAATAAAAAAAACATTTTTACACCATGTATATTTTTTCCCAAATACATTTAGAAATTGTTGCAGTGTGGTTACTGAGCCCGTAACACAGACGGTAGATCATAGTATTAGGAGCACAGTGAGACAGGGACCCCCACACCGCGCCGCTGCAGACGGGGGCGGGCGGGCAGTGCGTTGACCATATTTTTCTTGGGACAACCAAGTAAGATAACAAGCTATACGATAACACACTTTTGCCAGTCCGCCGCAAACACGACGTTTACAGCCTGCTCGAACGCTGACAGCGCATCATCCGAAATTTTATCCCTTTTAGCTGATCTTTTATTTTTGGGAATAAGAAGAAGTCACACGCTGCTCAGTACTTCTTTATATGAGAGGAGACCACTGTGCATAGTGGAACGATAAAAAGGTTGATGATGTTGATGACACGGTGCTAAGTCAGAGCTGTAAGGAGGATGACTCAGGAGTTTGACCGGTGTACTGTCCAGGAACTCCCTCATTTTGATTGGGGTGTGGGCGGGGGCATTGTCATGGTGAAGCAGCAACCCGCGGAGCCCTCTATTTGGTCGCTTGATCCTTACAACAGAGAAAACTTCTGTCAAGCATTTGTTGGTATACCATTCGGCGATAATGCTTCTTTGGTTTCGTAAAGGAATTGACACCAAGGAGCCAGTTATACTGAAAAAGCTCACTATCAAAATCTTATCCCCGTTTCTAGATCGCTTCACTTTGGTAGGCGTGGATTCGTTTTGAAACACCCAAACCGTCGACTAGTGCTTCTTTTCCGGATCGTATTGATAAATCCAAGATTCATCACCTGTAATGATGTCGTAAACACGCCGAGACAAGCCTGCTTCAAATTTGTTTATCATATCATGACATCATTACTCCCGTGCCTGCTTCTGAGCAGTGACGGATTAAGACTACTTGATGCCCTAAGCAATCCACGCCTGTGGCCCCCCTATCCGTATGTCAACTAGAATCGGTCTTTAAACCTTTACCGCCTAAAAACATTAGTTTTTTGTAAAATAAGATGATGAGATGTAACATACCTTGAAAGTGGAGTAGGTGCGACAACAATAAAAACCAAAGCAAATAAATAAAATCAATAAATAAATGTGTGTGTGTGTGTGTGTGTGTGTGTGTGTGTGTGTTGCCAGTGATGACTTACGGAACTGAAACGTGGTCGCTCACAATGGGCCTCATACGAAGGCTCAGAGTCACACAAAGGGCAATGGAAAGAGCTATGCTAGGAGTTTCTCTGCGTGATCGAATCAGAAATGAGGAGATCCGCAGAAGAACCAAAGTCACCGACATAGCTCTGCGAGTCGCTAAACTTAAGTGGCAGTGGGCAGGGCACATTGCTCGTAGAACCGATGGCCGATGGGGCAGCAAGGTTCTGGAGTGGCGGCCACGTACTGGAAGACGCAGCGTAGGGAGACCCCCAACAAGGTGGACCGGTTACCTGGTGAAGGTCGCGGGAAGCCGATGGATGCGGGCAGCACAAGACCGGTCATCGTGGAAAGCCTTGGGGGAGGCCTTTGTCCAGCAGTGGACATCTATAGGCTGAGGAAGAAGAAGAGAAGAATAAATAAATAAATTATTATTTATTTATTGAAATGCGCATTGCGGCTTTTTCGGGCATTGAATTTACGTAAGATAGTAATAACGTCTAATATTTTTAACATATCGGTCTCTATGTATAATATCGTAAATTATCGAGCCTTTCTTGTACCATCTTTGTCCTTTTTTAATTTTGAAAAAGAACGTTCCGCTGAGCAATTTGAAATCATAAGCGATAAAAATATACGCAGGGCTGTTTCCACATTAGGGAAAGCTGATTCAATTTTATCATCATGTATTATTTTATACAATTGTGCGTGAGTTTGATGTAAACTTGTGCGAGTCGAATCACTGAGTTGGGGCTTATTTTACTTATGACATATAAATGAAACCGTTGAATTTCTGTTATTAATTCGGTGTTAATTCCGGTACATTCGAATTGCCGAATGCACTAGCGGGCAGCGAGTGGGCAAGCGGGAGCGGGGTTGTGACTCTCTATATCAACTTAAAACGCGCGAATTTTCAAATTAGCCCTAGAAACTTTTTTTGGTGTGGTTTTTGATGACGTGAGAGTGAGACATGATTCGTGATGCCCTAAGGATGGACTCTTTGTGCTTCTTCTGGTGCCCCCCGAGACGTGATGCCCTAGGCAATTGCTTAATTTGATTAAGGGTTAATCCGTCACTGCTTCTGAGCATCGGTGAGATTGTGCGGCACCCAGTGTGAAACTATTCTCCATAAACGAAGATGAACGCGAAGAATCTCGTGAAGGCTTCCTGGTCCAATCTGCAGTTTATGCTGAATTTCTTGGTATGTAATTCGTCTTAGATCAAACATTTCACTGCTAGCACGTTTTCTTCTGTAATAGCCGTCAAAGGACGACCGGTTCTTTCTTGATCCCCCAAAGTTAGTCGGCTGAGCTTAAATTTATAATACCACCGATACACGGTTGCCTTAGAAGGGCCTTTAACCATTAATGCCATTTGAAGTCCATCGTACGATTTGTTTGGTTGCATGCGACATTTGAAATCATAAAAAATCATAGCGCGGAATGGTCTCTACACAAATCCATTTTTCATATTTTAGACATAATAACATGATCATTTTAATTAGCCTGCAAAAAATGCAGAAGAAACTTTTGCATTTGGAGCTTACCTATTATTAGTAATAAATAATCATATTTTTTAAATAAGTTATAACTGGCCAGTCTCTCACACATAAAAACTATTTGTCGCGATACTTTCTGAGTGACCTGGTAAATAGGATAATTTTATCTCAATATCGTACAGGATCGAATCTTACGCGGGTGACATTTAATTAAAGAACGGCACTCAGATTATCTTTCTATCTCTCATAGAACTTCTAGTTTCTGTTATACAAGAACAAAAACTAGATTCTCGAATAACTACATTCGAAATTTAAATTTTTGCTGTCGTTCTAAACAACTGGAATTTAATATTGTTGTAATTAATCTGTCTGAAATATTACATTTTCATAATAGATTTTGGTTTAAGAACACACACACAATTATAATGATTTAATCAAAAATATTTTCAATTTATTCGAAATGTCAACTGTAAGTCAGTTGAAATTCTATATTATAAAACAATTAATTTCATGAAAAGCAAATAAATATAAATTTGCTGTTTTTGAAATTAAAACTCATCAGTACAGTGAGAGTAAAAAGTGGTTTTATTGTATAAAGGTTTTGACATAGAGATAATTTAAAACACTACAGATTGGAAAAAATGTTTTATCGTGATTGTTTTTTTTTTTTTGTGGTATCCTTCAATAGTTCTTGCTATATATTTATTTTAAAATACATGTAAAGAAAAAGAATAAAGTATTTAAATGCGTTTTTGTAGATAGAGAGTAGTAGATAGGATTAGCCATAACATCGGCTGCCGGTAGAAGTTTCCACCCACCAGACAAAATCTTGCCGCCAAGCGTTTCGTCGTGTTCCGGTATGATATCTGGTGAAGCCGAACGGGGGACGGGTCTGAGCAGTTGTGTTATGATGTGACCCGGGTACGATGCGCCAAATGTTGTTGTGCCGGGAGTTTGCTCGTGCAGGGTCTCTAGATCAATCTCCCTTTGGCGCAGCATCGTTGGTCGTGTTGTTGGGTTAAACATTGCATCATCTCGCTCAACTGCCGTCTTCCTCTTTTTTTTTTTGTTTTTGGGGTGATAGGCTCTTATTAAACTAGCGTGTTTTACCATTAACGATTCCATCACTACTTACCATCAAGCGGGGTTGCTGTCAAGCACTAGTTTATAACTATAAAAAATAATAATCGACATAGGTGAAGATTTATCCACAAAGACAACTATTATAGATTACAAGCTAATAGTAAAACATAAGATATTATATAAATTATACTATACTAAATGAAAGATAAGATAGCCTCCGTGGCTTAGCGGTAGCGAACGCAGCCGCTGCGCAAGGAGGCGCGGGTTCGATCCCCGCGCAGTGCAAATATTTGTATGCATGAATATGAATATTTGCACTGGTCTGGTCGTGCCTCGGAAAGCACGTTAAGCCGTTCGTCCCGGTTGCCATACGAACATCTAGTGGCAGTCGTTACGGGTTGTTGGAGCCCTCAAAAGTCCAACAATTGGTCTAGCTGCAATGCTTCGATATCGCCTTCGGATTGTGGAGGTCAGACGGCAGTCGCTTTACGGAAAATGTCGAAGTTTCCCCAAAATCAGCATTTAGACTGGTAAAGCGGACCCCAGACTTCAGAGCTGGAAAAGGATTTGGATGCGACTGGGATTAACGCTGAGATGATGAATGCACTAACTGAAAGATAAATAAATAATATAAAATTTATTTTCTGTAAATAGGTTTGTATAACACTTTTACAAGTTTTTTTTTAACCTGATGATGTCGGTATTTCCTATTTAACTACCCTAAGAAGAAAGGCCGAAACAATCTCAGAGGTCAGTATCTTTTAAAGGGTAGACATAATCTTGTTCAGATTATATGTAGATCATTTATAGGGTTCCGTAGCCAAATGGCAAAATACGGAACCCTTATAGATTCGTCATGTCTGTCTGTCCGTCTGTCCGTCCGTATGTCACAGCCATTTTTTTCCGAAACTATAAGAGCTATACTGTTGAAACTTGTAGGTAGATGTATTCTGTAAACCGCATTAAGATTTTGATGCAAAAATAATAATAGATATTGGGGGTCCCCATACTTGAAACTGAACTCAAAAATTTTTTTCATCAAACACATACGTGTGGGGTATCTATGGATAGGTCTTCAAAAATGATATCGAGGTTTCTAAAATACTTTTTTTTCTAAACCGAATAGTTTGCGTGACAGACGCTTCCAAAGTGGAAAAAAGTTGCCCCAAACTTTGCGAGCGTAATCACCACGCTTGCTCAATGCGGGTTGGCCATTTCAGACTAAATGTCCGGGTTTCCTCAAAATGTTTTCCTTCACCTTGTAATCAGTCATAGGTATCCAAGATATACTAAAGTAAATATAATTTAGAAAAGTTACATTGGTAGTTGCCGGACCTGGAATCGAACCCGCACACTCATACTTGAGAGGCTGTTAGGCCGTTAGAGGTGTGGAGGTAAATGTGTTCTTCTAACTATTTAGTGTTCTAGTAACTAAGACGTAGTTAGTAGAGCACATTTATTAAATAGTGTTCCGATTTAATAATAAAAATTGAAAACCACGAAATATGACACTAAATTGCGACGTTGCCAATCATGGAAATTAAAAAGGAAAAGATCCTACTTTTTACGCAAATCAAATAATAAACCAGCTGAGTAGTGTTCTTGCCTTTGCTTCAATTCAATTTAGCAAAATGAATGTGAGCTGTACAAAAAAGGGACTCTGAAAACATTATTACAAAAGGTTCATTTTAAACCTTCCGAAACAAATGGCCAACATAACAGCAACGGCATAAAATTAAAACAAGTAAGTGCAAAATTGTCCTGTCATGTTTAAAAAATAGCGGGTTATTTATTAAAAGAGGAGAACTGTTTTTCTGCTGTCTTAAGTGCGGAATAAAGTTCTGGCGACACTAAATTTATATTAAAATCACGACCGCTAATATACATATTACATAATCAGCCTATAATGTTCCCACTGTTGGGAAACAAGCCTCCTCACGGTGAGAGGGAGTGGGCCGTAATCTACCACGCTGACCCAGTACGAGTTTGGTAGATGTCACATGTCTTCGTTCTCAGCGGATCTTCTCATTTCTGATTTGATCACGCAGTGAAACCCCAAGCTTAGCCCTCTCAATTGCCCTTTGATTTACCTTGAGCTTTCTTATAAGGCCCATTGTTAGCGACCACGTCTCAGTTCCATAAGTCATCACTGGCAACACACACTGGTCAAAGACTTTTGTCTTGAGATACTGCGGTATTCATAGCCCGAAGAATTGCAAAACTTAATTGACAGTGGGTTGTGCACATTGCCCGTAGGGCCAATGTCCGATGGGGCCTACGGGTTCTCGAGTAGCGACCACACACCGGAAGACGCAGCATGGTTAGGCCCCCGACAACGCAGACCGACGACCAGGTGAAGGTCGCGGGAAATGGCGGAAGGATGCGGGAGGCGCTGAACCGGTCGTCGTGGAGGTCCTTGGGGGAGGCCTATGTCAAGCAGTGGACTCCTTTCGCCTGAAACAATGATGATGATGATGATGACATGTATTCGAAGTTTTTTTTTTTGCTCTTGAACATGTTTTCTCACTATGTTTTCCTTCGCCGTTTTTGAGAGCAGTGGTGATGAAATAATTTCCACAAAGTTAAGCGCCTGATGGGGTTCGAACCTACGACCTACAAATTGTAAGTCGCGGCCAATACCACTAGGATACCATTGCTCTCTAATATACACCTAAATATTAACACAGAGTTTTTTAAACACTGCAAAGTATTACCATATACGCGTATAGATTGCAGGTAATCAACACGCGTTAGAACAGTTGACACTTAAAGGTGGGGACACATCTGCTGAACGTACGGCGCCTAAAGCTCAGCGGCTGAAGTATCAGTCGCAATACTCAGTTGTTGATGACAAACCAAACGGTCAAAACGCGGCGTCTTGTTCAGCGCGCCACGCGACAGAAAGTTACGTGGCATCATCGTCAGTCTGTCTGTTTCGACACTTTATGGTGTGCGGTTTTTGTGACGTACCTGAATTGCCCAGAAAAATGGATTTAATTAGAATATTAGCCATCACATACAACTACGTCGACGGCGTGCTTACGTACCCTCAGTGTGCACGAAGTTTCGTCGCCAAGATAAGCTACATAAGCCATCTTCGGGCGCATGAGCGCCAAATCATCAGCTAGGAGTCGAAGTGGTCGCCGTGGCCGAAATCGGTCGGAACATCATCATCATTAGCTATTATAGAGGGCTTAGAAGACGTTGCCGCTATTTGCTACCGCCACGCGCGCGATGCACAACACACGCCGAACGTTCAGTTCGTTCCGCGATGTGACGCTTGCTATGCAAAATAGATTAAATGCGTTTTAGCTGAAAAAACTGCCCAAAGGAAGGTTAGGCCCTACACCGAACGCGGCATAATTTGGGCTGATGTGTCATAGAGTACTTGAAATACACTGCGAGCGTGTTTAGCCGAACTTGCGGCGCGGTACATTCCGCAGATGTGTCGCGACACTAATAGGAACATGTTCTTCATACACATTTTGACAACAGTGATATTCAAATTCCTATTAAGTATGACGTCAATACACGACAAAGCCAAATTAAAATCAACGCAAAAATAACTTTTGTGGCAAGCGTACCGCTTTCTTCAAAAGACCTAAATTGCTAAACTCGCTTTATTGCATGATTTAACCCGCTTTTAAGCGGGAAGAATTAATAATTAAGGTTTGAAGTTTAAGTGTTAAAAATGTGTAATTATTTTTCATTTTATTAACAAATAGTAAATGCAGGTTTTTAAAAAAGATTTTTCATTAATTTAACTTTTAACTTTTTAGTAGGTACATATTTTTAATTCTCTAAACGTCGTTTTCTTTGTGGAATAGGTAGTTTCTTTTTCATTCATGTTGTTCCCACGAATATAGAACAAAGAGGACCATTATGGAGGGATAAGGGCTTCAGTACAATAGGGACATACCATTCAGCCCTCGGCACGTGCTCATATTGGGTCATCCATCCAATCAATCGCAAATAATCCACATTCATAATAAACTATATTTTCCATTTATTAATAATTATAAACTAGGCTTGGCCACAATCCCGCCTGATGGTAAGCAGTAATGCAATCGTTGATGTTAAAGCGCACTAGTTTATTAAGCCTATTCACTTAAAAAACTTAGTGAATGGGAAGGACGGCGGCAGTTGAGCGAGGTGATGCAATGTTAAACCCAACAACACGACCAAAAATGCTGCGCCAGAGGGAGATTGATCTGGAGACCCTCTACGACCAAACTTCCGACGCAACAACATTTGGTGCATCCTACCGCCGACATCGCAACACAACTTCTCAGACCCGTCCTCCCTACGGTATTTGCATATTTACGCCAATCAAGAAATTCCTCAAGACGAATCGAACTAGCCCAAACTAGATGGGGTTGCGTCGTTTAAGTACGGAGTTCTTATGGCTACCTTCCAGCTCCATCATCAGATCAGCTCTTTGTTATAATAGTATTGCATTGTCATCCGATTTATAGATGCCTGCAAAGTTTAAGCTCAATCGGAAATCGGGATTTTACTTGCAAGATTTGATCACAGAAAGGGAAACAGACGACAGAACAGGTAAAACTAAATAAAACATTGTAAAAAACCAGTAATGTTTGATGCTTCTTTGCTTTAGTATTCGTGACTGTACGCGTCGGTTGTTTCGATGACAAAGAAGTCACGAAGATGTCTAACAAGTTCTAACACCTCCATATAATATAATTGTCAGAATCGACACGAATTTTGTCCCACTTGACTCGACTCAGTTTTCAATAAATCATTTCACATTATAATAGGCAACGTGTATTTTCCGATTTCTAACGTGACCATATTTTAATTCTAAACTTAGTTTAAATCATTTTGAAGCATATTGCTAATCCATTGCTCTTTATATTCGAAAAATGTATCTGCCCAACAACGTAAACAAAGCAATGAATGTTGTTCTTCGTTCTTCTTCTGCCTATAGATGTCCACTGTCCCTGGAGAAAGGCCTCCCCCAAGATTTTCCATGTCGACCGGTCTTGTGCTGCCCGCATCCATAGGCTTCCCGCGACCTTCACCAGGTCATCGGTCCACCTTGTTGGGGGTCTCCCTACGCAGCGTCTTCCAGTACGTGGCCGCCACTCCAGAACCTTACTGCCCCATCGACCATCGGTTCTATGAGCAATGTGCCCTGCCCACTGCCACTTAAGTTTAGCGACTCGCAGAGCTATGTCGGTGACTTTGGTTCTTCTGCGGATCTCCTCATTTCTGATTCGATCACGCAGAGAAACTCCTAGCATAGCTCTTTCCATTACCCTTTGTGTGACTCTGAGCCTTCGTATGAGGCCCATTGTGAGCGACCACGTTTCAGTTCCGTAAGTCATCACTGGCAACACATACTGGTCAAAGACTTTAGTCTTGAGACACTGTGGTATCTTGGACGACGAGAAGATATAGCGTAGCTTCCCGAACACTGCCCAGCCGAGCTGGATTCGACGAGACACCTCTTTCTCGAAGTTAGACCTACCTAGTTGGACTGTTTGTCCCAGGTATATATGCTCGTCAACAACTTCGAGTGCAGAGCAACCAAGTAGAATTGGAGTGGGTGCGACATGAGAGTTCGACATGATCTTCGTCTTATCCATGTTCATCTTTAGACCCACTTGTTGGGAAGCTCTGCTGAGGTCATTGAGCATTTTGCCTAAGTCATCCAGGGTCTCAGCCATGACCACGATATAATCTGCAAAACGGAGATTAGTGATGTACTCGCCGTTGATGTTGATGCCAAGTCCTTTCCAGTCCGTGAGCTTGAAGACATCTTCCAACGCACCAGTGAATGTTGTTGAATTGCCAAAATCAAACCCATTACTACTGGTAGTGTATTACGCAAATACCCTGCTAGAATTACTCCTGTATCGTGGGTCTATTTACAAACATTTAAACTCACAGACACAAACAGCCAAACCAGGAATGCCTGTGGGCTACATGCGAACGTATACGCGTTCTTGTAGAAGTAAAATGTATGGAAATATGACGACGATGCGTTTTCCTCCACGATAGTGTTATAACGTGCAAATATGTCTATATATTTTATTAATATGGAAGGAAACATTAACAATAATCATCATCATCCAGCGTTAATCGCAGTCGCATCCGAAACTTTTTTCAGCTTTGGAGTGTGGGGTCCGCTTTACTAGTCTAACTGCTGATTTTTGGCTAAACTACGATATATTCCGTGAAGCGACTGCCATCTGACCTCCACAACCAGAAGGCGATATCGCAGCATTGGAGTTCGACCAATTGTTGGACGTGTCAGGGCTCCAACAAACCGTAACGATTGCTATTAGATGTTCGTATGGCAACCGGGGCCAACGACTGCTTAACGTTCTTTCCGAGGCACGACCAGACCAGTGCAAATATTCATATTCATGCATACTAAGCCACGGAGGCTGTCGTTCTGAATATGAAGTAATAATAGTAATTATCATTATCATCCATAGCCTTTCTTTGTCCACAGCTGAACAAAGATCTCTCTACTTATGTTCTATGTTACGGGTTCAGTTTTAATGTACAGACAGCTGTGCTGCTGGCGGGTTGTTCCGCCACTTTTTCCCAACCAAAGCACTATGAAGTGACGAAGAACGGGCGTTTTCCAGGACTGTCTTATGTAATATAGACGTTCAAAAAGCGCTGATTCTTGGTCTTTTGTGAATTAATAATAATAATAAGTCATTTATTTCAGACCACAAAGTCCATAGTTTTGTTAGTAACAATTTATTACTTACTAGCTGACCCGGCGAACTTTGTTCCGCCTTAAAGGCAATATCACATGATCACATTTTTTACTTTTTAAATTAGGATAATCCATACTAATATTATAAATGCGAAAGTAACTCTGTCTGTCTGTCTGTCAGTCTGTCTGTTACGCTTTCCCGCTTAAACCTCTCAACCGATTTTGATGAAATTTGGCACAGACAATCTTTAGACCCTGAGAAAGGACATAGGCTACCTTTTATTGAAAAAAAAATGATATTCTCGAAGGAAATCTAAAAAGCGCGATATAACCAAATTTTACGCGGCCGAAGCCGCGGGCGGATAGCTAGTTATAAATAAAAAACATATAATTATTCAATGATTCTTTATTTGTCACCTTGCGCCTTGTGAAAAACTACATTTTTTGTTTTTTTTTATCAGGCGCGAAAACAAATGACGTGGAAGGTCTTCCGACTCGTGAACATGCCACATATAATTGGCCATGGGAAAAATATGGATGTTCGAGATTAAGACCACAAACTTTCAACGATTGGCCCTGTGACTTATTTACAGTCATGGCGAATGCAAGACGGATCGGCCTGTCGGCTGGGATCATCGGGATCCTCGGAATGAGAACTTCTTCACCTTTGAATTTTTTTTTGAGTATTGTGGCGTAAATCAAATTGTTCATCAATATACTTAACACCGTGTTCCGTTGCACAGTTATGGTTGGTTTAAGTTTCGAATCATGATTACTACGGAACCAATCTTTAGTCGTTCCATTGGATAGTTGGTGGCATCATCTTCCTTTGTTACACAGTCAATAGATTTGAAAGAATGCAGTGTATCAGTGACCTCATTCTCAATCTTGTAGTTTTAGTCCTCTACATCTTTATTTTCAGCTGCCTATATTTGTCGCTTACTCAACCATTCATTATTTTTGATTTTAGTAATGATCTTTAGGAATACTTTGTTGATGAGTTCGTCTTTCGATAAGACAAAGTTACAGAAATTCTGACGAAATGAAATTAGTCCGCTCGATTCGTCGACAGGTACTCGACCATTGCCGATATTCAGCAATTTCTCAGAGAAATCTTCAGCAAATGTATCGTTCAGCAATGCTACTCTCATGTTTGTTGTCAGCTGAAGTTTCTTAACATAGCGCCATAGATTCGATGATTTGAGGCAAACGTTTATTGCGTTGGCAGCAGTCGATCTGGGAATTACTGGCAATGTTTGGCGGAAATCGCCAGACAGTAAAATCATTACGCCTCCAAAACATCTGGAGTCATTACCTAGATCTTGCAATGTTCGGTTAAATGCTTCCAATGCACGTTTATGTGCCATTTTGCATTCGTCCCAGATGATGATCTTCGATTCGGTTAAAACTTTGACCATAGCGGAGCGCTTTGTAATGTTACATGTTGGTTCTTCAATAGATTGAAGATTTAACGGAAATTTTAATACAGAATATGCCTTCTAGCAATGTGGCTGTTATTCCAGAAGAAGCAACTGCTACGGCAATGTTGGATCTTGCGTGAACAGTGGCTAAAACTACTGACATGAGGAATGTCTTACCAGTTCCACCAAACGCTAGTATGCAAGCAGTAATCATTGCTGCAATCGTATTGAGACGCTGCCTGAATCAAATCAGTATTTGATGATTTCTTCTTGTGTTTCGTAAATTATCTAGCTGTTCATCTCTGAGGTAAACCTCACGGCACCTCGATGATTTCGCATTGTCAACCAAGCCGTTTCACGGGCTGCTTCCCTTTGCTCTTGTGAGTCAGACGCACGCAGTCGAGCCATACTAAGGCGGCGCTCTTCACGTGCAATTTCTTGCTCTTCTTCGGTGCTAATTTAGTCAGGAGTGTTCTTCGGTATGACTGAATAACTTTCGGGTGCGTTTTTGTAGAAATATGGTTTTAAGATAATATACGGTTTTATTATTCATTAATTATGCCTTGAATCGGACAAATTTGGCGGCTTTTTTGTGGTATAAAAACAGTAAAAAAGCTGAACGAAAATATTAGGATGTAATAATACTTTTAATAGCATAACGTTATGCTTTAATATAAAAATAGCTGATCCGCGCACCTACACGTTGTGTCCATGGACTTATTTATATATTTTTGAGAGTTGGTAACACTGTAAGCACAGAGTACATTATATGTATAACTGTAAGTTTGGCACCCGTCAAATATGTCAACCCATTAATTATTTTTTATATTTTGGAATTTAAATACACGATGTTATGAGCAAAGTTGATATTATGTTGTCGATTCAAAAGTCTTGTTTTAATGCGTTCTTCAATTCGAGTGGAACTAAGAGTACAAATATTGTCAAATGTTTGTCAGAAAGTAAGTGGTCAACTTTTATATGGGAAAATGGAATTGTCGTTTTACTCTATCTTACTCGCAATTTTTCCTTATTTGCTCACCGTTTAGACCTACCCTGGACTACGACAAACATTTTAAAACCAAAATCAGTTCAATTGGCCCAGCCGTTCTCAAGTTGTAATCAGACTAACGAACAACAATTCATTTTTATTTATATAGAAGAAGAAGATAGAAGATAGATTTATATAGATAGATAACTAATGTTAGTAACCAATAGTAATAATCAAACAATGATAAATTATGTCAAATAGAATTAAAATAATACATCATGTCAAAACCAATTCTAATATTAAAATAAAAACTTAACATTTTTCTGCACGTTAATCATGCGACAGTATTTGAGGTACTGGCAGTCGAGCCGTTCAGCAAAAGCGCACAGGATACTTTTGCGGTTGCCCCGCATCCTATGCTCCAGTGATGTGCAATTTGTCAATAATTAATGACAGTTGATTTTGAGTCAAATGTTTACACATTTAGTCCTTCAAGCTGAATGACTCTTGTGACTAAAAGTTGACTATTGAGCGTGTCACAAGACCTCTCTTTTCTTGTGCCAGCCTCATCCGGATTCTATTAACAAACACAACAAAATCATCAGCCTAACTCGCCGCAGGACGAGACATTTCGTGTCCTTGGACGCCATTCGGATGCTCGGCGCTTTCATCCGTATCACTGTCTATTAGTAATGTACCCATGAGACTATTTAGTATATGACAATGCTTAGCATTTTTTTTTATGGGAAATAGAATAGAATAGAATGCTCTTTATTATGTACACCATATAGTATTTTACAAACGGTGACACAATGGGCGGTCTTATCGCTAAGAGCGATCTTTTACAGACAACTTTTGGATGGAATTCTAAAGGGAAGGATAAAAAAATAATGTAGGTAATCTACAGTGTACTATTTACATAGATTATACAATAAATATATACGTTAAGTGTATCAAAAACGTAAAAAGTACCAAAAATCATTAAAATACCACTGCCGCTCTGAACGGAACGAAAGGACTAGATTTTTACTAACTAAAACCCACCCATGCTCCTTCGTTTGCCTGTGCGCCAGTTGCCAGGTTATCTCTTTCGAACATACCGCGGCCCTGGCAGGCATCTGTCCTCGTCTGTCATCGTCCTGGACACAACAGGCCTGGTCCGTACCGGGCGGTGAGCTACCGCCTTCTGCTCGCAGCCCGCAAGCCCGCGACTACGGCTGCCGGTAGTTTTAAGCTATCCCCCGACCAGTACGTCACTTGCAGACAATACTTAGCCTCTGATCAAGGCTAAAGTCAGCCCTTGGGTCATGAAAATTCCAACCAATTGTTTTGAAATTTACACCTGTCGGACCCCACGGCCCGAGAGCATCAAGCGTTTGCTCTAACATAAACGGAGAGAAAAGAACTCAAATTAAAATAAATCGAATCAAATAAACTAGCAAAAAAGTCGTTTAACATTGAAAACAACCATTGACGTCAGCCGTAGCCGCCGTTAAATTGTAAGATAAAGCAAGTCATTTCGATTTCCAATTGAGATTAATTGCTTTTGCATATTTTAATCTGAAGTCTGGCTTTTGAAGGCCCGTTCCAACTCGTTTTAATTAATTTATTTTGATTATTTGGTTTCGGGGTTGATTTTCTACGTTATTACAAATATAATTTTCAATTATTTTGTGAATAATATTAAACTAAAACGTGACGATTGGAGGTGTAAAAACGAACGGAAAGAAAGAAAAACACATATTTAAAAAAAATGTGAAGAATATACAGTATGTTAACTAACAGAGGGCGTTCCCGTTAACCCGAAATAGTATAGCATACATACATGCTAAAAAAAATATTTCCATTCGAAAACAAAATGTTTTAAAATTTTTTCCAATATGAAAATATTCAATAAAAATTTTAAATTGACATGTAAAAGAAACACACTGTACACGCGAACATGAAAGACCGCAACGTCGCAATTTATTTATACATGACGACTACTATTTTGATTTAAAACAGGAGGTTTCAAATTTATTTCCAATTAGAAATTTTTTTTAATTGGATTTTTCTATGCTGATATTTTTATTTTAATCTATTAATGATATATATTAACGAGTTTAAGGGAACGCCCTCTGTTATTTAACATACTGTATATTATTTCTTTAAGGCAAAGTCACATCACATACATTAAACTTATGCTAGAATAATCTTAATAATTAAAGGACTAACTTACAGTCAAGACCAAAAGTCGAGTTGCAATGTCACAAAACTATGGCCAAGCAATACTAGTTGTAGTTACGACCTTCTTCTATAATAAAGTTTGATACACACTCATACACTTTGCTGCCCGCCTATGATTGTTAGGTACTACTTACTAATTTCAACGTCCACAGTAAGTGTTTCAATGGCCTAACGGTTTTCGCCTTGATAGGCGTTCAAGGTGGTTCGAGTTCAAATCTGATAACTTACAAAATATTTTTTAAATGTTTATTGGTGAGTTATGAATGCTGACAACAAAAATATCTAAATATACCGATCCGCAACTTAAAGATGATACTTTCTTTTAAGATTTTTTCTATATTAGAGTCATTATAAAAAGATGACGGTAGACTTGAAAGAATCTGAATCACTCCTTCACAAAAAATATTCCGCTACCTACAATAACTATTATTAGCTACAATAAGTCAAATAATATTACTTAGCTGTTGTTCGTTGGTGAACATATAGTTACCAGTTTGTATTATTAGTTTTACTTTTTTAATCAATATGCAGACATATGCAGCAATATATCTCAAATATCATATGAAACCGGCTTTTGTGTAAGTTGTTTTTATTATTATTTGTGTTAAGGTGCAAACTAATCGCTTGTTGCAAGTCTGTAATAAAATTGTTATTGTTTTAGAGAAATACTGTAAGCCGTTGGAGGTCAAGGTCAAGAGGTTGGAGGACGAAGGTAGCTGTCGAGACAAGTGAAACGAAACGACAATATTTACCGTTGAATAAACTTTTAAATCTTGCGAAGAAGGGAGGTTGCATTTGTGGTTTAAAAATAAACTGGCGCGACTGGTGGAGTCTTATCGAGCTAAACAAAAAAAAAAAGTAATATGTTCTATTTATAACAATCACAGTGCAGAAGTGTCCTACAGAGTGTTTTAAATATATACGATTATATATCTTAATAACGGACTCTAAACCATCTCTAAAGTAATTTAGCTAAGTGACAGTAATATGTTCGGTTGGCTTAATGGCTAACAGATGTCGCCTTTTGCAATTTCAATACAAATTACTGTTGGTAAATTATAAAAACAATAATTTCGGAAATCGATAAGAAATAAGTTCGTTTACTTTTGAACTAAGAAAGCGCTTGAAGATTATAATCTCATGCCATCAAACTCCGAAAAAAGTCACTGCAGGATGACAGCACTAGTACCATGCTATACACGCAAAAAAATTGTAAATGTAATAAGCACTATTTTGTGTTTTAGTATAGATTATTTTATGATTGCAATAATATTCAGGTTAAGCTTCAATCCTCTTTTCTTTAAGGAAATGAATAATTAAGCTATAACCTCTTTAATCATAATATATGTTTAATATTATAATTTTCATATCTAACAACCAAAAATGTTTTTTGTATTTTTTACCATAACAATATCATAAGTTTGTCAAGGATTACTTTTATATAAAATATTACAATGCTGCCGTTTCAACGTTTGTTTCATTTGTTAGTATAAGTATATCTATACCGAATAATATAAAACTTTAGAGTATATTGCATTATAATATGCTTATTGTTTTAATTTTATATATTTTTTTTATTATATTACCTCTATAGTAAACTAAAACATATAATAAAAACCTTTTTTGGGATAAATATTCAATAAATTTTCCCATTCGCTTATTGCATTGTATTATTTGCAAACATTTTTACTTTAAAATACAAATCAATTATCATAATTTTAAATTATATGAAACAACAAAAAGATTTGCCTTTATTAAAGATCGAACCCACAATCGCTCGCTTATGATAGCACCATTGTTAAGTGCGGCCGCTAACTTAACTTCAAATGAAGTAACGAAATTTTGCATTACTTTAAAGAAATACGGAGACTGCGACAAAAAAAATAATGCGGTAGTGTGCGTGGCCGGTTTAGCGCAGGCGACAGTAGTCTTTAAGGTGGGAATGGACTTCTACAGCTGATAGTACATAACAATTACGGCGTTCCTAGCATTTATTTTGCGAAATTTAATTGAATCTACGATTTTAACTGGAATATCAAAAGGATAAGTTTGTTTGTTACGGTGTATCCCTATGATCCCAATTGATATGCCATTTGAGTTCAAACGATAACAATATTCTGTACGTTTATCATTTGCTATGTCCATTAACAAAGCCCAACTTTATGTTGCCTGTTCGAAAGTCGGTACCCCCACCAGTCGTTTGTTTATATTTGTTTATACATGCTAGAGATGGAAAATCAAAGAATATTGTTTATCTAAATGTTTTGGATTAAGTTTTAAAATTGCTAGCAATTTAAAAAAATATTTTATGTTTGAATAAATAACTTTGATGATATAATAAATTTGTTTTTATTATTTGACTCTATACCTAGTGAAGCACGTATCGGGCATTCGGGCCGCTAGTATTTTATAATGACACTAGCTTTCTGCCCGCGGCTTCGCCCGCGTGGAGTTCGGTTATATCGCGCTTTTTAGATTTCCCTCAGGAACATCAAATTCATCCGGGATAAAAGGTAGCCTATGTTCTTTCTCGGGGTCTAAAGATTATCTGTGCCAAATTTCATCAAAATCGGTTAAGAGGTTTAAGCGGGAAAGCGTAACAGACAGACAGAGTTATTTTCGCATTTATAATATTAATATGGATTGGACTAATAAGTAAACCTCTGCCTAATTCCTTGAGGAAGCAATGTATTAAAATCTTCTTAGCGTGTCCAAACGAACAATCAAAATGGACTTGGCTACTGGCCACTTATTTGCCACTATCACCCGCGCCAATCACCCAAAGAATGATTACGCAGTGTTTGCTGCTCCCAATGTGAACACACTATCCATCAAGTACTCAAACGAGAACGTTGCTTGTTGATTTTTGAAAATTGATTAGTCTTTAAAACAAGAACTCTTTTATTCTTCTTTATTTTTTAAATTACTTGCTGACCCGGCGAACTTTATTCCGCCTTAAAGGCAATATCACATGATCACATTTTTTCCTTTTTAAATTAGGATCATTATACAATATGTAGAGAAAACCCTGTCCGACCCATAAGGATAATAAAGGTTAGGTAAACACTTGACCAAATATAATATAAAATTTTACATAATCATCACAGTAACAATAATAATGAATTTTGAAATAATCTTTTTTTCCCGGGTATTAATTCCAATTTCCCCGAAATTTGGTAATTTTTAAAAAAACTGACAACACCATTTGTGACGGAGCGAATAGCGATGCGACCACGTGCCGCATGCCCCGCCCCCCTTCACCCGCGCATACATGCGCGGGTGAAGGGGGGCGGGGCTATCGGGTTGCCTACCGCACATGCATTAAGTTACCTCGCTTTTTCGAAATAATATTTATTTTTTTTGGGGGATTTTTTTTTTAAGTTTAGCCCGGCTTTGTAGGCGTTATTAGAATCAGTTAACGATACCTAACAATACCTTCACGGATCGGACAGGGTTTTCTTTACATATTGTATATAAAAAAAATTAATTAATCCTTGATTCTTTATTTATCACTAGCGGCCGCCAGCGACTTCGTTCGCGTGGAATTAGTCATGCTCAGCTCCTATTGGCAATATTTACGTCTGCGTTAGCTTCCGTTTTCGCAACATTTTTTGTTACTGCTTTGCTCCTATTGATCATAGCGGGATGTTAAATAGCCTAAAGCCTTCCTGGATTAATAGGCTATCCAACGCAAAAAGAATTTTTCAAATCGGACCAGTAGTTCCTGAGATTAGCGCGCACAAACAAACAAACAAACAAATTCTTCAGCTTTATATATTTTATTTATATTTATCATTATTGTAGCACCTTGTAAAAAAAAATATGAATTTCTTCTTGTGCTTCGTAAATTATCTCGTTGTTGATCTCTGAGGTTTGCTCCCCGATTTCACATTGACAACGGAGCCGTTTCACGGGCTGCATCCGAGTGAAAAGCACGAAGTCGAGCCATAATAAGGAGGCGCCCATCACGTGCAATTTCTTGCTCTCCTTCAGTGCTTTCATTCGCAATATTTCAGTTTACCCTTAAATTCCGGCTTTGTCGAGAAAGATTTGATCATCTTGGTCGCGGCATGGTATTTTTATTGATGATGAATGGCACAGCAATACAATATTAGTAATTTTGAAGTTGAAGTTTGCTTTGCGGCTTTTTATTAGAAATTTTAAATCGGCAGAGAGTATTTATATTCCTTTCTTTAAACGAATGCATCAACCGATGAGACTTTTTAAATATGCTCAGCCGTTAGTTGCGTTTTGTTATACCATTTTAAAAAAATGAACCGCTGACGTATATTTTGACAGAGTTCTTTTGTTATCCCATGTCAGTTGCGTGTTGTAATACTGCATTTTATGTCACGGGAACGACGGGAACGAGTTCTTAGCTACCTGCCTACCAATTTTCAGCTAAATCGCTTCAGCCATTCTTGAATTATAAATAGTGTAGAGGCTGATTTACACGATGCAATTTAATTGCCTATGGCATACAATAAAATTGATGCATCAAATGACTTCAAAGCCTAGAGCACAGGCGAGTAGCCAGCCTTTCGGTGTTCTATAGGATGCATTTTGGGGAGTGTGCGAGGGAATTGCATGATTTGGTTCCCCTATCTCCGTTCCACCATCGGACCCGTCGTACGGCTGGTTTCCGCCCTTACGTTGTTGACACCACTACGATCCGGACGAAGCGTTTCGCCTCCTCCTTTATACCGCGTACATCGAGGGACTGGAACAATTTGCCAGCGGCGGTGTTTCCGTCGGACTACAATTTGAGTGTCTTCAAGGCTAGAGTGAATAGGCTCATAATAAACTAGTGCGCTTTACCATCAACGATTGCGTCACTGCTTACCATCAGGCGGGATTGCGGTCAAGAGCTAGTTTATAATACGTATATATAAAAAAAGACAATGCAACTTTTATTGTTGCTTTAACTTAATTGAAGCCATAGGCAATTAAATTGCACCGTGTAAAGTAGTCTTAACTAATACAACTTTCTTTTTTATACAACGTTATTTTTTATTCGTACGAAACCTGCCCCCTAATCAGCGAGCACATTTTTGTCAAATGATTACGACTAG
This sequence comes from Sesamia nonagrioides, assembly GCA_017933935.1. Lineage (NCBI taxonomy): Eukaryota > Metazoa > Arthropoda > Insecta > Lepidoptera > Noctuidae > Sesamia > Sesamia nonagrioides. The sequence goes on from JADWQK010001094.1 coordinate 399,785, forward strand.
TTGGGATCGTTTGGACGGAACGGACCTTCTTTTTTTTTGATATTGCATCTCGTAGGTGGCTACTAGGAGACCGTAACTACTTAATCGGACTTTCCTGTGGATGCCTTAATTAAAATTAAAGCCTCCAGCCAGGGGTACTTAAAACTAAATTAAAATTAGGCGACTACGACTACGGACTAAGGGCACCCCCTGTGGGGTACGAACCTCGGCTTAGGGCGTCGCTAGAGAGGACAGCAAGGGACGGCTGGATCGAATGTGGGACGGAACGGACTAATGGGCAGTCCGAACGATCCCAATTGATCCCAACTAGTGGCAATCAATTGACAAAAATGTGTTCGCCGATTAGGGGGCAGATCACTGTTTATTCAGAATAAGCAACTGAATCGATTCCAATAATTTATTTCAAAAATTGTTGTAGTGTGGTTACCGAACGCGTCACGCAGCTTACGATAGATCATAGTAATTGCGCGCGCGCAACATTCACCATATCATCATCATTCGGTATCATTGACCATATTTTTGTTGGGACAACCAAGTAGAATAGCAAGTTTATTAACTGTGTGGTTTTTCATTATATCTTTTTGAAATTTTGTACATAGATTCTTTATTTAAAAATCTTGGACACGTGTTTCGGGTTTTGCATAAACAAAAATTAATGTTGTATAAATAGATGAAAGAATAAATAAAAATGTAAAATAAATAAATAATAATAATAAATGTATGAATGTATGAATGTAATAAGAATAAATGAAAAGATGGAAGAAGTTTTAATCATTATTATTAAATCATAATACATAGAAAAAGTTTTATTTTGCCTATATTGTGGAGGTGCAAGGTACCAGGGTAGCACAAAAGTGTAGGAGAAGTCGCAACATTGAAGCTCATCATCATCATCAACCTTTTTTATCGTCCCACTGCTGGGCATAGGTTTTAGTTTAGATTCAGCGTAATCACCACGCTTGCTCAATGCGGGTTGGCGATTTCAAACTTAAAGTCCAGGTTTCCTCAAGATTGTTCCTTCACCTTATAATCAGTCATTTGTGTCCAAGATATTCCTAGAAAGTACATTTAACTAAGAAAAGTTACATTGGTACTTGCCTGACCTGGAATCGAAACCGCACACTCATACTTGACAGGCTGGTGTTTTAACTACTAGACCATCACAACTTCAACAAATCATACATCTAATCAAATAAAACTGTGTATTATACTGCCATAACACTCCACCCATTCTTACAAGTATATTTGCTTTAATAGGCTACAGTTCTATTAGCAACGTGCACCACGCATTCAACGTATTTATTACTGGGTAAGTATTATTCACTTAAAGAAAAAACTTCAAAAAAATTGCAAGTGTGCATGCAATATGGCACTAACATAGTACACATTATGAATCTTTACGACGTATACGTCATTAAAAACTATAATAAAATTTCTCCCGGACTCATGACTTTTTGCTCATGTACCTAATACATAACGTGACCAAACTTCCCGTTTTGAGTGGGACTGTCTCTTTTTATAATTAAGAGTCCCGGGGTCCCCAAACGCAATATTGTCGTTTTCAGAAACCGGGTGAAAATTTGAGTAACAGACGGCCATTCTGTTTTAGAACTAACGACGATTTTGATAAAATCAAGGTGCATATAAAAAAACCGGCCATGAGCGAGTCGGACTCGCACATCGAGGGTTCCGCCGTTCAAACGTAGCGGTTTACAATCTATGACGTGTTAAATCAAATTACTTACTAGATATCGTTCAAACCAATTTATAATTATTAAAAAAATATTTTATGTCATTTAAGCAAAAATAATATTTTATAGAACTTCAAATTTATCATTTTCGCAATTTTTCCTTTCATGATTCTGAGTTCACGGGAAGTACCTTGTAGGTTTCGGTTCCCTAGCGTGTGACGGAAATTCGTCTTTTTCCTATATTTGCATTATATGACAATGCTTCATGCCAAATTTCAAGATTCTGAGTTTACGGGAAGTCTCCTGTAGGTTTTGATTCCTTTGCGGGTGTTGAAAATTTGTTGAAAATATCGACATAATCGGCTGTATCTTTTGATTGGCTTGGCTTAGAAGTTTGATATTTTCACAGCTTAAAGGGACAATAGACTTGAGTATTTCATGTGAATTTCAGCTTGATACGTCTACGAATTCTTGAGATAAAGGGTCTTGACAAACAGACAGACAGACGGACAACAAAGTGATCCTTTAAGGGTTCCGTTTTCGCCTTCTGGGTACGAAACCCTAAAAAAACGTGCCAAGCGTTTTGCTCTTAGGACAAATATAACTAAGTACCGAAATTTTTCGGGGCCTTATATTTTTTTTGATTCGTAACTTTTAAGCCAACTAACTTTTTCTGAATAAGTAACCAAAAAAAGTTTCTTTTTTTCATTGACTATTATTAGTGACGATGAACAACCGCTGTTCGTCCAACCATCCGTCTGTTATAGAGCTGTCTCTTTTGAATCATTACAGGTAAACATTTGAAATTTTCACTGAGTGTTCACTACTGTGACCGCTATATCAACAAAACATTTTTTTTATAGTTATAAGGTAGTGCTTGACTGCAATCCCGCCTCATGGTAAGCAGTGATGCAATCGCTGACGGTAAAGCGAGTTAGTTTATTAAAAGCCTATTCACTCAAAAAGAAACGTAAGTGAATAGGAAGTGCGACGGCAGTTGAGCAAGGTGATGCAATATTAAACCCAACAACACGACCAACGATGCTGCGCCAGAGGGGAGGGAGATTAATCTGGAGGACCAAACTCCCGACACAACAACATTTGGCGCATGGTACCCAGCACACATCGCAACACAACTGGTCAGACCCGTCCTTCGTATGGCTTCACCAGACATCATGCCGGAATATATTCATCGTCATCATCTTCATCAACCTTTTTATCGCCCTACTGCTAGGCACAGGTCTCCTCTCATACAGAGAAGGATTAAACGTAATCACCACGTGTCTCAATGCGGATTGGCGATTTCCGACTTAAAGTCCAGGTTTCCCCAAAATGTTTCCGTTCACCTTTTTAATCAGTCAATGATGTCAAAGAAAGAAATTACATGTAACTTAGAAAAGTTACATTGGTAGTTACCTGACCTGGAATCGAACCCGCACACTCATACTTGAGAGGCTGGTGTTTTAACCACTAAGCCACCACGACTGTATTATTGTGTTATTGTATGGTGGTACAGAACTCTTTGCGTGCAAGTCCAACTCGGACGAAACCCTTTCATTTTCCGATATAAATCATAATTTCAATAGAAAAAAATAACTATTTCTAGGTATAACCATGTATAGTTTTATCGGTAAACTAATTAAAAGTTTTATTATGACTGGAGTAATAAATTTATTCTTTATAGTCGGAGTGGCCTCTTAGTATTACTCACTTTGTCATAAGGTACGCGATTATCAATGAATCATTGCAGTGCAACCCTTATGGGTCACAAATGTTGGTGGATGAATCATTACAGATGTTGGCACCAATGTACAAACATTTGTGGTTACAATATCAAGCCTGGTGTACTAAAATATAATTTGTTTTTAGTCATTCGGCTCACAATATTTTACTAAATTAATTATAGTGATTGTGAGAGAAAATTGTGGTCACATTAGGCATTTACACACGCATATGTATAAGGCTCTAACGTAGTAACTCCTTCGTTAATTTTTATTTGTTTTGACTGTATATCGGAACTGTGACTGTAATTTACGTATTTAAAAATAACTTAAGTGACAAGGAAAAATGACAGAACTGTTTCGATGTAAACGTTTTAGAATAAACTAGGTACTATGACAATGTGATTCATTCATTTGCACATTGTATACTATATGTGAATCATTCAATTACACATTGTACACAAATGTGATTCATTCAATAACACGTTATACAGAGTGGTGCTGACAATACGACAATAAATGAAAACACAAACCATGCTGGTTCGTATCAATAATCCTGAACCATAGAAAATAACATAGCATCAAAAATAAAAAAAATATAAAATTTCAAACAATCTAAATCGCATAAAATTGCAAACGGAATACAACATCCTTTAAAATATTGGTTCAATGACCTCCGATCAGAGGGTGACAGCGCGTTCCTGTATCAACTTGCTTTTTCGCGCCATTATTATTAAAGTTTAGTACCGCTGGGTGCGGCGGTAATCAACCTATAAGCGCTTCCTTATCAACATGTACATCATGTAGAAAATGTGAAAAATGAAAAATAATTTCCTGTGACTAAAGTAATGGATATATTTATATATTTTTTTTATGGGTAGACTGAGAATGTGTTGAGGTACACGATGTTTAATTTATTGTCGTATTGTCAGCTCCACTCTGTATACTTTTAGATTAACTGAAATGACATCTTTTTTAAATATTAATTTTTGAACATGTACATCAAATTATTGTTATGGTCTTTCGTAATTTAGATGTCAGAAAATTGCAGATTCTCAGTCTAATTTAAATAAATGGCTTTTGAATTTGAACAATTGAAAGGTAGTTCAAACAATTTAGCGTTTGGGTTTTTCGAAGGGTTTCTTAATTATTGGATTGCAGCTATCTACTAGAGCCACTAAAAGAGCTGTAGCCAGAGCCAGACGTGCCCACTTGCAACCGCTCTACGAGAAGTTGGAATCGTCCGAGGGGCAAAAGCACATTTACAAATTGGCACATCCGCGGAAAGACCGAATCAGGAACTCCCGCATCCGTGGCAATCTTCGTGTCCGTGACATAACAGACAAACTGCAAGACCATCATATAATATCACGTGACCGTACCAACGTAGGCGACCCGCCTACGTTGGTACGGTCACGTGATACGAAAACGTTGAATTTAAATTAAAAAAAAAACTGTCATTCGTAGATCTTTCACTTTCGTTACTAATGTTTAGCCCAAAAGTCTGACAACCGACAGGTTACGAAGTCTGGGTTGTAAATGTCATTTAGGCAGCCCATCCGTGGAAAATATTGGTATATCTATTCAGCTGCGTCCGGTTGGACTGAAAGCTGACTCTAACATGTGTAATTGGGAACAGGTTTTATCGATGTATCATCATCATCATCTCGGCCACGTGAAGTCCACTGCTGGACATAGGCCTCCCACACGAATTTCCACAAAGAACGGTTGGACGCGTCCTGCATCGCTTCCCTGCAATTTTGGTCAGGTTATCCGACCACCTAATCGGTGGGTGTCCAACACTGCGCTTGCTGGTACGTGGTTGGCATTCAAGAGCCTTTCTGCTCCATCGGCTATCGGTTCTACAAGCTTTGTGCCCCGCCGAACTTACTTCAATAAGCTAATTCGCTGGGCTATGTCGGCGACTTTGATTGTTCTACGAATCTCCTCATTCCTGATTCGATCACGTAGAGAAACACCTAGCATAGCCCTCTCCATAGCTCTGTATGCCCCGATTTATGCCAATAACGATTAGGAGAATAATTTGAAGGAAGATTATAGCAGAAAAGGCTTATTAACTGGCAGTAAATAGCAATTGGGTGTTTTAAAGTCAATAGAAACCCGACAATAACTTTTAACAACCTTACCAGCAAACAACTTTAACACCGTTACCCACAAATTAGTAGGTAGGCAAAGTCATTACGCCTTCTAAGTAGGTAAAATAGCCATTAATGCAAGTTTGCCGTGCCAATCGGCCACTGAAAGAACTCCTGCCAAGTTGACCTAACCTTAATCTTGGTGTTGACCCAAATAACAATAAACCAAGAATTCTTAGAAGCTTTATTGCTTGTTATTATTTGAATTCAGTAAGTCATTGTTCTTTCGAAGGATAGAGGATATTAATTTTCGAATTTGCTGCTAACACGTTATTGTTTGTTCAAAGTTTTCTGATTCTTTTTTTTTTTTTTTTTTTTCTTTGTATAAACTAGTGCATGACCGCTTGTCTGATGAAGTCGTAAGCAGTGGTGCACTAGTTTATTATGCGTGTATTCACTCTAGCCTTTTTTTTTGTTAGGATGGGAAATCATCAAATGACTTCTTCCGCCCTGGGCGGAGCGGAGGGGCGTGTCAGACTTTTACTGACTAAAACCCACCCGTGTTTCTTCACTTGCCTGTGGGATGGCCAGGGCCACGGTTTCTTGTTTAACCAACCCGCAACCCTGACCCAGGAGGCATCGGTCTTCGTGGACCCCGTCACGATGTGCAGACATCTCTTTGAGGCGCGCGTGAAACACGACGCGCCGTCGACTCGGGCCTGGTCCTTACCGGGCGGCGAGCTGCCCATTGTTCACCGCCCGCAGGCCCGCAGGCCCGCGCCTACGGTGGCTGGGAGTTTGATGTCATCTCCCGACCAGGTCGTCTCCTGCGGTGGCTAGTGGCGTGAGCGGCTGGGATTCCCGTTGCCTCACGCGCTCCGCCTCCTCCTTTGCCAGCATTACTGCTTCGCAGAAGGAGGTGACGGCCTGCCATGCACTCTCGCTCCGGACCATGGCCTGGACCAGGGTCGGACGCGAGAGATCACCGCCGATCGCCGCTACGAGGACACGGCGGTATTCACCCTAGCCTTGAAGACACTTAAATTGTTATCTGACGGGAAGACAGAAGAAGAAACTGGCCCAGTCCTTCGATGGACGCGATACAAAATATGAGGCGAAACGTCCGAACCGTAGCGGTGTCACTAATGTAGGGGTGAATACTCGCCGTACGATTGGAATTTTTAGTGTGGACTATGTTAATTATATGGCGGCCTAGTGGTTACAACACCAGCCTCTCAAGTATGGGAGTGCGGGTTCGATTCCAGGTCAGGCAAGTACCAATGTAACTTTTCTAAGTTATATGTACTTTCTAAGTATATCTTGGACACCAATGACTGATTAAAAGGTGAAGGAAAACATCATGAGGAAACCTGGACTATAAGTCTGAAATGGCCTCAATTCTTCTCTGTATGAGAAGAGACCTGTGCCCAGCAGTGGGACGATAAAAGGTTGATGATGATGTTAATTACGGTTGAATTAAATCTAAACCAACTCTAATCTATTTTCATGAAATTCTAGGTATTTCTGGGCTTCTAATGCAACTACTAGCCATAAGATGGCCATGCACAACAAGCCTTGTTCAGTTTTCTTACTTTGCGTAGATACAAACGGTATATAAATTCTTGTGGCTAAGTAAATATAACAGTCGCACTTGTCAATCGATCAGATTAAGCTATGCTTGCCGCGGTTGGTCCGTGGATGGGGGCCATATTTACTTACAAAACCTCAGTAGTTAAAATCGGCGTGTAGTCAGTTTGGTGCAGTGGCTGAGCGATCGACTGCTGCGCTGAATGTCACGGGTTCGATTCCCGCACGGAACAAATATTTGTATGGCCTACTGGTAGTTATTCGGTTCTGGCTATTTGTGTATGTAAGTTTAAATGGTTGTAAACGCACCCACGGTACAGGAGTAATTCTTAGTGTGGTAACGTTTAAAAAAAAAAACAAATTCACGATTGTCCAATCCGTGGGCATAGGCTCTTTCTAAGGGATTTATCATTTAGATTATGTACAATTATAACATAAAGTTGTTCGGTGTCTGTTTCAAAATTCTTGACAACCCTACGAATTTCCTACAGCAGGTTCCTTTTTCTTATATAAAAATAAAAAAAAAAAACTATCTTTCTTTCTCAGATTTCAAAGTGGAGGGCTACCCAGTGTTCGTCTGGTTCCACGGAGGTGACTTCGTGCGGGGCAGCCCTAACAGTGTCAATCCTTTCCAACTGGTGCTAAAACAAAAGGTAATAAAACTTTTCAGGTAATTTATTATTTTATTACAGCTTTCAGCGAGGTTGACCTAATTGAACATGTGTGATTGTTTTTGAAATATTTATAAATTAATGCTTGACAGCCGCGCGCGCGCGTGGAGACCGCGTCTCGGCAAACGTAGCGTGGGACGCCCTTGGGCGAGATGGAGCTACGACATCAAAAAGGTGGCTGGTAGTGACTGGCGGAGAACTGCTCAGGATCGAGCTTGTTGGCGTGCCATGAAAGAGGCCTATATCCAGCAGTGGACGAGTAAAGGCTGATGACGATGATGATGATGATGATGATGATGAGATCTTTCAACAACGTAATATCATTGCAAAGGTCGTTGTGAAAACATATTTATTTGTTTTATATTGAAGAAGGTTTACTAACAATTCAATGACATAATGAATATAGCATTAAAAATAGCTAATAACAAGCCTCTGCTTACAGTTATGCTAAGTTTCGATTTTTATATAAAAAAAAAGTTTCATATACATACCTAAATCCTTAGGGAAAGAATGAATGCGTAGAATAGCAAATGAACCAAATATATTTCGATCCTATAATAAATAGCTTTGCTCTTCAATTTTCAGGTAATATTCGTATCAGTAGCCTACCGTCTGAACATCTTTGGATTCTTCTCAACCCTCGACAACGAAGCTTCAGGCAACTTCGGTCTCCTTGACCAGGTGGCGTCTTTGAACTGGGTGAAGAACAATATCGAGAGCTTCGGAGGAGATCCTGAAAACGTCTGCATCATCGGTCACGATGCTGGAGCAGTCAGCGTCACCCTTCACCTTATATCCTCATACTCCGCCGGACTGTTCCAAAAGGCTATAGCAATGAGTGGAAATGCATTATCGTCAGAATCAGTAAACATAGCCAGAAAGGAAATCGTGACTGTCGATAAAGTTGCAGTTGCATTCAGCTGCTTCCGAAAACCAACGTACCAATTAATTGATTGCCTTAGAAGAGTACCCGATCAAGCACTACTAGACATAGCTGGGCCTTTAGCAGAATGGAAGCCTATCGTAGACGGCGGCTTCAGCAACATAACCAGTCCATTCTTACCAGAACTTCCATCCAAGTTGTTTAGAGACGAGATTTTCTCAGCAGTACCTCTGCTAGCAGGATATACCAATATGGAAGATGGACTGTTATTAGAAAAAGATGAAAGTGGAGATTCTGGTATAAGTCAAAGAGAGTTTGATTCTATGAGAGAAGAAATCATCCTATCTGATATCACTGTAGACAACAGCTCATGTTTCACTAATCAACATCATATTCAAGACGCTGTTGCGTTCTTTTACAAGCCAATCCCGCATACGACAAACGAAACAGTTTTGAGAAAACTGTTCGTAGATTTCTATACTGACAAAACACACGGCGCTACTACATATCAGCTGGCCAGACATATATGCCCGCACGCTCCAGTTTTTCTTTACAGATTCGATCTGAAACCCTTTTCAGACATTGCCAATGATGGTCTCCCTGAATGGATAGGTGTCCCTCACAACTTTGATTTAATATACACATTCGGGATGCCCTATTTAGCTTTGCCTGAAGACCTAAGTAAATGGGACTACAGGGATAAAAGCATCTCAGAAATCATTATGAGGATGTGGTCGAATTTTGCCTGGTATTCAAACCCTACAAATTCCGGAGTAATTATAGATTGGCAATCTTACGAACTGGAAAGGCCTGGTTATTTGATCATTGACAGAGCTAACTTTACAATGAGTACGACGGCTACGGTGAATTATAAAGCTTTCGAGTTCTGGACGGACTTTTATCCAAAAGTTGTCGAAATAGGGACTAAATGTTGCAAAGAGAATTATGATGATTCCGGAGCAAAATCAATTTTCTCATACAAAATTATACACAGTTTATTATTATTGTTTTTCACTTTGATTTTACTATCATAACGAAAGAATTAACGTCAAATCATGGTTATTTTTGTATAGTCTATTGAAAGATGTATTTTAAGTAAAACAGTATTTCGTCAGAACCAAATGAAATATTTACCTTCCAGAGAAATTATTCGTGCAAATAAAATTCTTTAAAATGTTTGTTGTTTTTTTCTAAAATCCCAAGGTCATGATTTCAGATTCAGTAAAATACACTTGAAGGTCGAAGGTCATGCTTAGCATTTAGATTCGTCACAGCAATGATGGTGGCTTTCGTGGTCTAGTACTACCAACACGCGAGATTCTGAGAAACTGATTTAGTTAAAGTAATCATAAATTTTATACGTCATTGCTTCGTCGGGTTCCTATACAGGATTCCTGGTAGTCAGTTTTATAGCCTGCAGTAGTATTCATCTATATTTCAATTTATTGACGAGGAAATTAATTATTATAATACTTATATATTACATCACAGAATACCGTAGAACAAACATGCGGAATAATTTTTGATATTTTCTCCTTCCATATTAAAAGCAAATGGGATTAATATATATGGCGTGTTTCTTTTTATCATAGATAAAAAGTAAGGAAAGCGACAGCCTGCGTGACTTAGCGGTAGCGAACGTGGCCGCTGCGCAAGGAGGCGCGGTTTCGATCCCCGCGCAGTGCAATGTTTCTATGCATGAATATGAATATTTGCACTGGTCTGTTCGTGCCACGGAAAGCACGTTAAGCAATTGGTCCCGGTTGTCATACGAACATTCAATGGTAGTCGTTACGGGTTGTTGGAGCCCTCAAAATTCCAACAATTAGTCTAACTGCAATGCTTCGCCTTCGGGTTGTGGAGGTCAGACGGCAGTCGCTTTACGAAAATTATTGAAGTTTAGCCAAAATCAGCAGACTGGTAAAGCGGATCCCAAACTTCAAAGCTGAAAAACTTCGGATGCGACTGGGAGTAACGCTGAGATGATGATGATGGAAAAAGTAAGAAAAGATGCTTCTATGAAACCTATATCAATTCCAACCCTAAAACGTGAAAACGAAAATCAAAATGCAAATTCATTCGGCATGCATTTCATGGCATACTTGGCAGTATAATGGGAAAGCGAACTAAAATTTTATTGGGAAAATAAATTATACAAGTGCATAACCTATTTCTAAACAATCGGTTTCGTGCTTAGAAACCATTACTCACTAAACTTACGAACGCTCGTAACGTTCTAACGTCAACGGTGGCGATAAACTGTGAAACAGCATTTGGCTAACATTTCTGCACTCCATAAGTCTTAGATTTTTTTTTTTAATAATTATAAACTGGCGCTTGACTGCAATCCCGCCTGATGGTAAGCAGTGATGCAATCGTTGATGGTAAAGCGCACAAGTTTATTAAGCCTATTCACTTAAAAAACTAAGGGAGGATGACGGCAGTTGAGCGAGGTGATGCAATGTTAAACCCAAGACCAACATGACCAAACGAAGCTGCACTAGAGGGAGATTGATCTGGAGACTCTCCACGACCAAATTCCCGACACAACAACATTTGGCGCATCGAACCCGCCACACATCGCAACACAACTGCTCAGACCCGTCCTCCGTACGGCTTCACCAGACATCATGCCAGAACACGACGAATCGCTTGGCGGCAAGACTTTGTCTGTTGGGTGGTAACTTCTGCCGGCAGCCGATGTTATGGCCTACCACCGCGAAAACTTAGGTTAAAAATTTTAATTGAGAATAAATTTTCTTGTTTTATGTCATGTCTATGTTTAAAGAATAATTTACCAATTAAAAACCAATATCCAATTAACCAGGCACATAGACATTAGAACGGTGCAGCCAAGTGATACCTCAGACGACCGCTTTCATCATCATCATCATTTCAGCCGAAAGACGTCCACTGCTAGACATAGGCCTCCTCTAAGGATATCCACGACGACCAGTCCTGCGCCTCCCGCATCCAGCGGTTTCCCGCGGCCTTCACTAGGTCGTCGGTCCACCTTGTTGGGGGCCTACCCACGCTGCGTCCGGTGCGTGGTCGCCACTCGTGGCCGCTTTACTTTGCTTAAATTATTTTTCATCCAGATCACTCAAAACTGTGAAGGAAAACTTCTTGAGAAAACTAAAATGTTCTAGAAGCAAAACCTCGAAGACAGACAATATCTGCCAACCCACATCGGGCCCAGTTAGTTTACGACCACATCACACCCAAAGGAGGCCTATGTCACAAAAGGGGAACATCTATATTATTTTATAATAGACATTTCAGGTTTGTCCCTATAGGATGCAATCGCAATGCTTCTGGGATTCTTCTGTCCAGCCGCAGATGTCCACTGCTGCACAAAGGCCTCCCCCAAGGCTTTCCACGACGACCGGTCCTGAGCTGCCCGCATCCATCGGCTTCCCGCGACCTACACCAGGTCATCGGTCCACCTTTTTGGGAGCATCCCTACGCTGCGTCTTCCGGTACGTGGCCGCTACTCCAGGATCTTGCTGCCCCATCGGCCCTCGGCCATCGGTTCTACGAGCAATCTGGGATTACAGATGACTAACGACGTACCCAGTCAACACTAATTATTTCATGATTTCAATGTCTAAAAAGGATTTGGGAATACACAGGCTTCTCCCTTACACTACTTCAAGGCGCTTAAGTCCCGTCTACACGCTCCGTCTTACCTACGAGCATGCCTGTGCAAACCAGTTTGCGCAGGTAAGCACGTATGTGTGGACGGCAAGACAGTAGGTTGTGACGGACGGTGTTTGGGTTGTGGTTTAATAGTTAGAGCGGACGACGCATTTATTTTTTACTTTTGGAGCCATTACTTCCGAAAATTTAACATTATCAAAAAATTATTTTAAGAAACCAATATTCATTTTTAAATACTTAATAATACATCAGATATAAAGAAAAGGCAGATATTATCTATACCTATAATGGTGGCCTAGGGCTTAAAACACCAGCCTCTCACGTATGAGTATGCGGGTTCGATTACAGGTCAGGCAAGTACCAATGTAACTTTTCTAAGCTATAATTATGTACTTTCTAAGTGTACTGACACCAATGACTGATTAAAAGGTGAAGGAAAACATATTGAGGAGCCCTGGACTTTAAGTCTAAAATCGACACCCCGCATTGAGCAAGCGTGGTAATCACCACACTTGCTCAATGCGGGTTGGTGGTCCTAACTTGTGCCCAGCAGTGGGACGATAAAAAGGTTAATGATGATACAGGTTGATGATGATAATATCTTTTCAGTGCATTACTTAGATACATATTCACAAATCTTTTGTAAACCATTTCTTAAAATCAAATCAGCACTAAAATCAACATGATAAGTTGAATAGAATAATACACATCGTTCATGACAATTCCTAACCTGATAAACAAGAGATTTTGTAGTGGTTGTAATGGAACATACATAAAAATGGCCGTTTCCCTGGTGAGAGCTCCCTTAGTCGCCTCTTACGACACCCATGGGAGGATATAGGATGGTACTATTCTATACCCGTTTCACACGGGCTTAAAGCTAGTCTAGTTTAATATGATACGGTTATTTTTATGAACTAGTACCTCAAAGTGGTGGAACCTCTAATTTTACTATCCTGCACCCTGATTACGTAACGCACTATTACTGTTAATTACTTAGAACCACTTTTTAGCATACCTATTGCTAATCCATTGCTGTATATGTTCAAAAAAATGTCTGCTCAACGACCTAAATAAAGTAATAAATGTTGTTGAACTGTCAAAATTTAACCGTTTTGTAATGATAGTGTATGTATCGCAATTACTCTGCTACTGGCTTCGAGTGGCCAACAATGCTTATAATCGATTGGCTATGCAATGACTACGCGTTTTGTTTTCTGACCGCAACAAGCCAACCAACCACATGTAGGTACTGGGTTTAACACAGAATGAAATGAACTATCATGACTGTGTCAAGCCAAGACAAAAGCTGACAGTTCGTATACTAACCCTAGCTTTGGCGTCCCCCATTATATTCAGAGCTTGTAGCCAAGCAACGTTGGCTGTCATATGAGTAATCAACCAGTAAACAACTTGAGCTACGCCGACGACATGGTTTTGTTGAGCCCCTCTGTGCATGGTTTACGTACACTGCTATCAATATGTGAAAAGTATGCTACAGCCCATGGGCTTAAGTATAATGTAGGTAAGACGGAAGTTATGATCTTTAGGCACGACAAAACCAATTGGTATAACCCAGTAATCACCTTGGGCGGTAAACAGTTAAAGATCGTAAAGAGCTTTAAATATCTGGCGCATGTAATACAGGATAATCTTAGGGACGATGTTGATATGGAAAGGCAGAGGAGGTCCATTGCCGCTAAAAGCAATATGCTGGCGCGTCGTTTTGCGCGGTGCAGTAAAACTGTTAAAATCACCCTATTCGCGGCGTATTGTCAGTCGTTCTATACCTGCTACCTGTGGGGCAATTGCACCCGGCGAACGTATCACGCTCTTCGCGTGCAGTACAATAATGCGTTCAGAGCAATACTCAACCTGCCGTGGCGGTGTAGTGCTTCTGGCATGTTCGCCGAGAATAGGGTAGATGACTTCTACGCAGTAATGAGAAAGCGGGCCGCTTCCTTTATGGACAGAATTCGAAACACGAAAAATATCATTATCCAGGCTGTGTATGATGCATGTAAATTTAGTGTAGCTGACATCTAATTGACTTATTGTAATCATAAAATTAGCACTTTATTTTAAAATTTATTCTGATTAATAATAATATAGTAGTTTATTAGTTAATTTATTGTTTATTGCATTATTAATTTATTTGACATTGAATTTAATTTTATTTGACATTTTCTACCATGGATTTATTTTTATGATTTATGTATTTGATGCGATGTCAACTATAACTTATTGTGTACCTAAAATGATTTAATGAAAGTTTTTACTTTATTCTTTGTTCTTCTTTTTTCTTAGTTTGTTTGTATTTTGTATTTGCTTGTGTAAAGTTATGGGTCTTGCCTGAAATAAATTATTATCTCCTTTATTTCAATAAATACACTTATAAATTATATTTTTAAATATTTCTACATAACAAAAATATATATAAAAAACATTTAAAAATATAAAAAATAGTAGCCCACCGGTATCGGGAACAGGGTCCAAGCTACCGGCGGTCAGGGCTCCAGAGAGAGGAACTTCCTGACGATGCGAGCCGTGTCCAGCAGTACCGCTTTCTGAATCAAGCCCTTGATCCAGCTGCCTAACGAGAGCCTCCTGAGGTGTTGGTCGAGGCTCTTGGCTATTAAGCCATTGGCTGTCACGACTATCGGTACAATGATTGCTGAATCCACTTCCCACATGTCGACAACCTCGTGAGCCAAGTCAAGATACTTGATTTGTTTATCCTTCTCAGCTTTCACGAGGTTCTCATCATGTGGGATGGTTATGTCAACAATCATTGCACGCCGCTCTGATCGATCCACCAGCACTATATCAGGCTTATTGGCAACAATAGTCCTGTCAGTGATGATGGATCGATCCCAGTACAATGTGATATGGTCATTTTCGAGAACTGGGTCGGGCGTATACCTGTAGTACGGCACCTCCGATTCCACAAGGTTGTATTTAAGAGCAAGTTGCTGATGAATGATCCTGGCTACAAGGTTGTGTCTATGCAAGTACTCTCCGTTAGCTAGACGAGAACACCCGGAGATAATATGCCTTATTGATTCCCCAGGCCGGTGACATGCCCGACAGATGTCAACTGTGCCGTCTTTCACAATAAATCTCCGGTAATTGTTCGTCATCATAACTTCGTCCGTAATTGCACATACAAAACCTTCGGTTTCCCCAAAAAGGTCACCGAATCGTAGCCAGGCCACGGACGCTTGTAAGTCTACATCAGGCCCGTGTAGGGCTTTGAAAAAGCGTCCGTGAAGCTCCTTGCTCTTCCATACCTACATGCGATCATTGGTGTCAAGCACTACTGGTTTGCGCCAGTTCTCTTTCGCCAAGGAGAGCGGAGTGAGGCCCTTGTCAACTGCGACCACATCTCGTTGCATTCCCACGTCGGTTGTTAGGAAATATTCTCTGAGACTGCATATCTCACGATTGTGGAGTGTCTTAGCGTTTAAAAAGCCTCGACCTCCACATTTTCGCGGGATATACAGCCTCATAACCGATGACCGTGGGTGATGCAATCGATTTGCAGTCAGCAGTGTACGGACTCTCCTATCCAGGGCGTCGAGTTCGGTTTGAGTCCATTTGAGTATGCCGAAAGAGTACATCAATACCGGCATGACCCAACCGTTGAAAGCGCGCACCTTGTTTCCGCCTGATAGAAGACTATTAAGTACTTTTTTCAGGCGGCCAAAGAAGCGTTCCTTCAACGATTGCTTCATGTCAGTAACATTGATACCCAACGCTTCCGACATACCCAAATACTTATAGGTTTCGGATGCGGAGAGGGCTCTAAGGTTTATGGAACTCGTGAGTTGCGTTCCCATGGATTCCATAATCTCTCCTCGCTTTACATGCATGACTGCACATTTGTCCACACCAAATTCCATCCTGATGGAGCTACTGAAAGTTTCAGTAATTTTCAGTAGCTCCTTCAGTTGTGAATCGGTGTGAGCAAAAAGTTTCAGGTCATCCATGTAGAGGAGGTGCGATATAACCTGACCACCTCTCCTCAACCGATAGCCTAGACCTGAATCCTCTAATAGTGTGCTTAGAGGATTCAGTGCTAAGCAAAACCAAAGTGGACTCAAACTATCGCCCTGAAATATACCTCGCTCGATCCTTATCGGTTCGCTATTCCTCTGAATATTTCGACATCCTGGATAGCGAAGGACTGTCCTCCATGTCCTCATACACGTCATCAGGAAGGTGCGTAGAGTTGCATCCACTTTATACAACTCCAGCACCCGCATGAGCCATGTATGTGGCACTGAGTCATAGGCCTTCTTATAATCTATCCAACATGTCGACAGATCCTTTCGGGAACGACGAACCTGTTGGCTAATGGCCATATCAATGAGGAGTAGCTCCTTAGTACCGCGGGACCCGCTCCTACATCCATTTTGAGAGGCAGACATGATGGAGTTGCTGTCAATATGCGTGTTAATTTTAGATTTCAAAATGGATGTAAGAACTTTATAGACCGTCGGTAAACACGTGATCGGCCTATAATTTTTGGGTTCCGCGGTGCTACCTGATTTATGGAGCAGGTGGGTTACTCCAGTTGTTAGAAACTGGGGTAGCGAACCAGACTCTAAAGCAGTCTGGAATTGAGATGCCAAGCGAGCGTGCGACCCGGAAAACCATTTGATCCAAAAGTTGTGCAGCCCATCCGGCCCTGGAGACTTCCAATTAGGCAATGGACGGACTGCACGAGCTACATCTTGGGGGCAGATGGTAATAGCCCCCATTTCTGGTACTGGATCGCAGGCTCGCTCAACAACCCGAGTCCAACTACCTTCGGTGTGACTGACAGGCACCGACCAGATATTGCGCCAGAATGAACACGTGGCATCATCATCCGGTAGGCACGTGTCAGTGACACCTTGGTCTGATCGCTCCCAAGTTCTATAGACCCGCCTTTCATCGCTTTGGAAATTGCGATTCTGAGAATACCGCTCAACTCTTCGCCTGTACCGACGAATACGGTTTGCCCATGCATAAATCTTCTGCTTAAAAAAGTCGATGCGCTCTGTGACGCGGAACAAATAGTCTCGAGTACTAGTATCAGTCCCCGAGAACGCCCGCCTCACAAAGCGCATCACTCTAGGACGTGTATTGCCCTCCCTGAAGCTAATAAGCTTGCCAATGAGTGCTCTAGTCTCTCCGATACGACGTTCAATCCTGCACTGCCAAGCTGGTACAGCTGATTTTGGTCGTGTGGCTCTGTCACTGTCTGGGAATTTGACATGTGCCACACGACATATCGCAACAGCTCCACAGTACAAGATTGAATGTGTATCATTCAGATCTTTGCTGTCCTTTAAATAATTAGACAGCTGAGAGTCTAGAGCACACACCAGCGCCTTGTTTTTTTTATGCATGGGCAATCCAGGCAAACGTGGTCTAAATTCAGGCGGAATAGAGCGGTACTCACGGAAAGCATCCTCCAAAGCGCTCCTCAATTTTTCATTGCACTGGGGACTCACGGATATAGCCCTATCAACATCCTCTTCATCAACGTGGTTGGGTCGCGGTGAAACACTGTTAACATGACTATTCCGTGACTCGAGGCGTAGGCGATCAAGTACCACATCATCCAGCATATGGTTACGCTGGATGACCCGCACCTGATCCGACAGTCGTTGCGCCGACACGTTGACAGCTGGCTCAAGCACCTGAAACAGAGAGAGCATTCGAACACGGTACGCGGTCAGGTTGTTCCCTCCCTCTGTAGCCCCATAGTATGAGCGCATGACATTTTCGTTGATGGATTGTGTCCATCTCATGCGCTGCACACTTCCGCCGGGAGCTGGGACCCTGTCAGAAGCTGATGGGCCTCGACGTCCTAAGCGGTCCGGCGGCCGGCGTCCTCCCCGTCGGCGAGCAGGTGGTGGCGTCGTTGGCGGAGAGAAATACTCGTCGCTCGAGCTCGACGCAACTACTGCGGCCGGTGTCATCACAGCGTTCACATTGGGGCTGGAGACCGGCGGCGGCGAGGCGGAGCTGAGCGACGAGTCCGGAGGTGGTGGGCGTGCACATCGAGCGGCAGATCTTGTCAACATCGTCTTCGTCTGAATTTTACAGTTTTGTCGGAGGTGACAGCTGTCATGTCACCTCCGGTTCGGCAGTTTTTTATATACATTGTTGCACATTATTTCATATTTATTTAAAAAAAAAAATGGATATAACTGATGTTGGGCTATTTTCTTTGTTGTTTTTCTATAAATGCTGATAAAACTGATTGTAAAATGTATTTTAAATGAATATATAATTTGGAGCTTGACGAATATGATTAGTTGACGCTGGTGTTGCCAGTTATTATGCCAATTATTATTATTATTATTATTATTTATTATAACATCGCTTCATAACGAAACGAAATCGAATACCAAACAAACCAATAACGAAAACGATTGACCACGTGATTTATCGCGTCTTATGTCAATCCCATACATTTTGGACTTATCGAACTTCGTTATCGTTATTAAATTGTTACATTGGCTAGGGCCCCTGGATTTCTTTCCCCGCGGCACCTCGGACCAGCCGTCGCCGATCGAGTTCATGTCATCTCGCCATCTCTTTCTGGGCCGGCATCGTCATCGTTGTCCATCTTTAGGCACCCATGGTGTGGAGACTTTTGTAATAGACTATTGTGTCTGGCTCATTTGCCATTTGCCATTTGCTGCCAGGAGCCTGGCAGTCTACCATCCTCCATCTCTGGCATAGGAGTAAGAATTTTGCTATTGTGTTATATTCTGTGGACCCTTCGCCGATAATCAAAAGTCTATGGCTTGCTAATTATTTCTCAAAAAACAAGTCGTTTAAATTATAATGTACCAATTAATACATCATAATCATATTTTCCTCATTCAAAAATCTTATTTACGTGATGTATTTTCCTGTTATTATATTATCGTCTACAGCAATATGACAAGCTGCTGTTTTGTACCTACACGTAACACCATGTTATATTTTCTCCCAAATATAATATCTGCGTGATCGAATCACAAATGAGGAGATCCGCAGAAGAACCAAAGTCACCGACATAGCTCTGCGAGTCGCTAAACTTAAGTGGCAGTGGGCAGGGCACATTGCTCGTAGAACCGATGGCCGATGGGGCATAAGGTTCCGGAGTAGCGACCACGTACTGGAAGATGCAGCGTAGGGAGGCCCCCAACAAGGTGGACCGATGACTTGGTGAAGGTCGCGGGAAGCCGATGGATGCGGGCAGCACAAGACCGGTCACCGTGGAAAGCCTTGGGGGAGGCCTTTGTCCAGCAGTCATCTATAGTCTGAAGAAGAAGAAGAAGTTATTTAAAAGTTGTTGCAGTGTGGTTACCGACCGCACAATACAGATCACAGCAGATACTGATCTGCTGATCTTGTGTTCACTGGAACACAGGATGCGTGCGCACAGCGGGACGAGGCCCCCTTCGTCATCGAGGTCTTCTCATACACAATAAATAACAAAATCAAAATCAAAAGTCATTTATTAAAATTAGGCTGAGAGTCAGCACTTTTTGAACGTCAATATTACATAAGACAGTTCCCCAAAACGCCCACCCATCGACACTTTGACAGTGCTTTCGCTGGGAAGAAGAAGTGGCGGAAGAAACTCCCCAGCAGCACAGCTGCATGCAGCATAACATTGTATGTAAAATCTTTATATACAGTATGTTAAATAACAGAGGGCGTTCCCTTAAACTCGTTAATATATATCATTAATAGATTAAAATAAAAATATCAGCATAGAAAAATAAGCATAAAAAATCCGAATAAAAAAAAATTCTAATTGGAAATAAATTTGAAACCTCCTGTTTTAAATCAAAATAGTAGTCGTCATGTATAAATAAATTGCGACGTTGCCGTCTTTCATGTTCGCGTGTACAGTGTGTTTCTTTTACATGTCAATTTAAAATTTTTATTGAATATTTTCTTATTGGAAATTTTTTTAAAACATTTTGTTTTCGAATGGAAATATTTTTTTTAGCATGTATGTATGCTATACTATTTCAGGTTTACGGGAACGCCCTCTGTTAGTTAACATACTGTATATAAAATCCATGCAGAAATTGTTCTTCTGAGATCTAGGTAGTAACTAATGCAGCTGCCACTAAGTTGATAAACTATTGTGATGCTTCAACGGTAAAATAAAATAGATTTACCCTTCAAGAAGGGTAAATCTATTTTATTTTACCGTTGCGTTGCGTTGTTGATCAAGATCAGGCACCTTTTCTATCCCATAATAAAATATCCGGGCATAATGTCGAGAGGAAACTTTTGAGTATGAATATAAAGGGTGTAAGGGTAGAGGAATGAAACGATGGCGAAATTAGTCAACGATGCTAGGGTTAGAAAAAGGATGATTTTTAAATGGCGGCTAAAAGAGAAGTATGGGAAAAATACCTAAATGTTTAGCTAATCGCAAATATATTCGGATAACGACAGGAGAATTGTAACGGTAATGAAAACGCTATCTGGTCAGTGGTCATTGACCAAGAAAACACAGGCCATAAATAATGTTGTTATAAGCAGAATAGTTGTTATTTTTAACCGACTTCAAAAAAAAGAGGAGGTTCTCATTTCGTCGGACTTTTTTTTGTATGTTCACCGATTACTCTAACACGCCTGGACCGATTAGCATTTTTTTTGTTTTCATAGTCTATAAATATTAAGATATAAAATCATGCCATAATATGCTACGGAGTTGCATAGCAAATTGGCATTGCTAAAGGAAGTATAAATATTAGCTGATGCCAATAGTGTTCATACTGTGCCAGTTAATTTCGATACACAATTTGATGCGATAAGTAGTATTGTTAAAATAGAATGAAGCTTTACTCTTACTGCGTGTTGTGTTGTCAGTGACTGGAATTGATGCGTTTGTGAGTAATCTATGTAACTTTTTTTACTAAGTACAAAACTGAAGAGTTACTTTGAACGCGCTAATCATGGGAATTACCGGTCAGTTAAGGATAAACAAAGGCGGGGAGCCTTTGCGATGCCTCTGATTAGTTGACGAGAGATTCTCAAAAAGTTGTCAAATGTAAAGCAACCAGTTCGAAGTCTTTGACTTGACTGAATTAATCGATCTTCTCATTTCTGTACTATTATTACAATCGTTGTAGATATAAGGCGCGTACCACAAGTGAAAAGCTTCATGTGCTCTGGACTTTACCAACAATTCATATGTTCGTATCAATTTGGCCCAAAGGCCATTGGCTGGCACCACCCCTGAGGATACTTTAGCACATGATAGTCTAATTTTAGAGGGAAGCTATAAAGAGACACCGTAGCCCTTGGCACAGGTTAATGAAGAAAAACGGGTGCTTTGCGCTCTTCGCAGAGCGGGATAAGTCATTTGATGATTTCCCACCCAAAAAAAAGGCTCTTGAACATCGTACTGCGACTCTTAAAAATAGACCAAAGGAATGCTAAAGGAAGTTAAAGCTAGGTCAGTAATATTATTGGGATGGGATGTGTCTCAGCAACACGAAATTTCACGCTGACGAATCGCAGGCAGAAGCTGTGTTGCTAATATAATATATCAGCAATGTAATTCTGTAACAATCTCAGTATGATAACTTAGATGAAGTGACTGCGGAGTGAGTGTGTATCCCAACTAATGCTAGGTATCCGCAGAAGAACCAAAGTCACCGAAATAGCTCTTCGAGTAACTAAAATTAAGTGGCAGTGGGCGGGGCACATTGTTCATAGAACCGATGGCCGATGGGGCAGTAAGGTTCTGGAGTGGCAGCCACGTACCGGAGGGCACAGCGAAGAGAGGCCCCCAACAAGGCGGTCCGCTGACCTGGTGAAGGCCGCGGGAAGCCGATGGATGCGGGCAGCACAACACCGGTCGTTGTGGAAAACCTTAGAGGATGCCTTTCTCCAGCAGCGGACCTCAATAGGCTGAAGAAGAAGAAATCGGTGTTTTTTTTCTTTTTTTTATAAATTATAAACTAGCGCTTGACCGCAATCCCGCCTGATGGTAAGCAGTGACGCAATCGTTGATGGTAAAGCGCACTAGTTTATTAAGAGCCTATTCCCTCTAGCCTTGAAGACACTCAAATTGTAGTCCGACGGAAACACCGCTGCTGCCAAATTGTTCCAATCCCGCGATGTACGCGGTATAAAGGAGGAGGCGAAACGCTTCATCCGGATCGTAGCACCACTACGATCCGGATGAAGCGTTTCGCCTCCTCAACAACGTAAGGGTGGAAACTAGCCGTACGACGGGTCGTCCGATGGTGGAATGAAGATGGGGGAATTAAATCATGCAATTCCCTCGCACACTCCCCAAAATGCATCCTATAGAACACCGAAACGCTGGCTACTCTACGCCTATGCTCTAGGCCTTGGAGACCATTTCGAGTTAAATCAGGGTCACCAATCAGCCTCTTCGCACGCCTCTCCATTGAACCCAAAGTGGCCAGGTGACACTTAGCAGCACCAGCCCAAATGTGACCGCTGTACTCCACACACGAACGGGCCTGTGCTTTGTACAACATTAGAAGCTGCGCAGGTGTGAAGTACTGCCGGACCTTTGCGATAACGCCAAGTTTCCTGGCAGCCACCCTGGCCTTGGACTCAATGAACCGCCCAAAGTTAAGGTTCGAGGAAATCTCGACACCCAAAAGCTGAAGGCGGTCGATACACTCCAAACACACATTTCGAAAAGTAGGTGTCAAGGTGAACGGGTTCCTTTTGGCGGTGAAAAGACACGCGTGTGTTTTGGCGAAATTGAATGCTACAAGATTGGCATTGCCCCATTCGGAGACTGCCTGTAGTGCAACACTCGTTCGCTCAACCATGGCCTCTCTTTCGGACCGGGTTGATTCCCTACTAGCCCGAGCATCCGACAGGTATCTTTCTACAACTGGGTCTCAGCAGATCGTTAATATGCAGCAGGAATAGAGTTGCAGAGAGAACAGACCCCTGAGGAACACCGGCATTAGTCGACATGGGCTCAGATGAGCATCCGTCGACAACAACTCGGTTGATGCAGATGGTTATGTAACGAAGACCCAAATGACGTACTGGAACTAACCCGAAAAATCAATCAATACACTGAAGAATGCGTCAACGAAGGAACAAACGAAATAACAGCGGATGACGAAGCGAATGACGAAAGAACTAAAGATGAAAATGCACTGGAGAATATGGAGAAAATAACCGTTTGCGTCTTCCATAAAGCAGGCATATTGGAACCCGATGGAAAATTTAACTCAGATGCTGCAATAATTCTACTTAGTTTATTAGGAGTCGAGTGGAATACCGCAGCAGAACTTATTCAGAAGTGTAACAACAGTATTGCTGGCTTGGATGCTGAAGATACGGCTTACGCGATCTTTAGATGTCTTGATAGCGGTGTTAGAAGCAAAAAATATGCTCAAGGCTCTTTCCACACTTTCACGCTTATAGATACCAGGGGGACAATTTAATTTTGACAAACTAATTTTAGAAAACGTTCACAGTTCGAAGGAATTAATAACAATTCTCGTAATTCAAAAAGATCAAGATCTAGTCGCAGTTACTAATGCATAAAATTAAAACATTAATGCATTAATGTTAAAAACTTGCCAAAACTTAAGGAAATAAGAAGTATTTTATGACCAATCGAGACCTAAATCAGTCTGTGTACGTTCTTTGACATTTCTTTGCTACCAAAATGAGACTATGGGTATATTTTGAATGTTTTAATCATAGGAATTGGTCTACTGGGGGCCTACACAAGTGAAGATCACTTTAAAATCAACAGTGTTATCCTATGGGAACGCTATAAGTTATTCGGTAACATTTTTCTATCGTTGTTATCGCTCATAGAATGTTATTTTATCTAGGCTTTCTTCACTACATATTATAAAAACAAAGTCACTTTTACTTTCCTTATTTTGCTTTGTATGATAAAATCTTTAAAACTACGAAACGGATTTTGATAGGGTTTTAATAGATAGAGTGACTCAGGAGGAAGGTTTTTATGTATATAACTTGCATAATATATAAGAGGAACACTGATAATTTTTGAAGTTTGTAACACATGTCGCAAAATAAACCCATTTTTTGAGCTTACATTGCAAACGGTGGCCGTACCCTATGAGATAGATCAAAATAATGTTCAAAATTACAGTATTGTACACCTTAAAAATGCCTAGAAAAAAGTCTGCGACAACATATGTCTATACTTACTATAGTTTTTTCATTATGACTACTTTTTTATGTTTGAAAAGTTAATTAAAATGCCAGCCGAAATCAGAGCCCACTATTTGTTCCTTATTATTAATCCTTATCCAAATAAATTACGTCATATGAAAGGTAATTTTAGTAGCAGCAGATCTCTTTTTGAATTATTGGAATTGGTTGATTCATTCCTGAATGATGATTAGTAAATATCTCCTGAGATATCACGATTTATTCAAAACTAAACACCAGAAAAAATCCGCGTGCCGCTCGCGCCTCTGCCGGCTGCCTGCTACTTGAGTGTTTCTGTGCCTAAACCGCGGAGTGAGTGGGCCGGAGCGAGGGACCATTATTTCGAACAAACTTGCTACCCCGGTAGGCTTTCATTCTGTTTGAAGGTGGTGGAACTGGCTATCCATGGACAATAAGGTCGATGTATCTTGCAGAGTCAGATATTGCCTGATGGTCGGCACAGTAGACATTATTATTTTTTAAAGGCCACTTTTTCCTTTCATTTGTCCACGTGCGAAGCCGGGGCGGGTCGCTAGTATAGAGTAAAATCATAATAATAAAGTAAATAAATAATAATAAGTGTTATTTAAAGTGCTTATTTCCGGGTGTTCTCGTCTAGCTAACAAAGAGTACTTGCATAGATACAACCATGTAGCCAGGATAATGCCCGACCCAGTTCTCGAAAATGGCCATATCACATTGTACTGGGTTCAATCCATCATCACTAACAGGACTAATGTTGCAAATAAGCCTGATATAGTGCTGGTGGATCGGTCAGTGGTATATAAAGGTATATAAAGAAATTTGACATGTAATAAACAAATCAGCATTTATTGAAATGATTAAGTTTTCATTACACATATCGAGTTTTCATTGTTTTAAAGATGTATTCTGCTATTCGGGGCGGAAACAAATCCAACGAACCAATAACCATGAAAATTGGTTCAGTAGATCTCGAGTTATAAGTGTTGTAACAAACCCGTCTTTCTTTTATATATATAGATTATTTAAATTACTTGCTGACCCGGCAATCTCTGCCTTAAAGGTCTCACATGATCACATTTTTTACTTTTTAAATTAGGATCATAATAAATAAAAAAATATATAATTCATCCATGATTCTTAATTTGTCATTTATGAATTGAATGAATGATGAATGATGACATTTATGAAATGAAAATGAATTTCTTCTTATGCTTCGTAAATTATCTCGCCGTTGAGCTCTGAGGTTTGCTCCCGGATTTCGCATTGTCAACGGAGCCGTTTCACGGGCATTGTTCATACGTAGTGGTTTTTTATATACTCTTTGAGCACTGTTAATGTATTTGGTGGTTTTATGTGGTTTTAAGCGAGTGCACATTCAGTATTACTATTAATAACAATGCCGCGTCCTAGAAGGTCTAATCTTTCCCAGCAGAGCCGTAATGCAATTAGGCAACGGAATTTCGCGAGTCAATTATCTGATGAAGAACGAGAAGAGCGCCGCGTTAGTATGGAGCAAAGAAGGGCCCGAATTCGTGCTTCTCAAACACAAGAGCAAAGAGCAGCAGCCCGTGAAATGGCTAGGTTAGAAACGAGAAATCGTCGAGCTTATCGTACAGACAAACAAAGGAATAATCTTCGAATTGCAAGAAGAGATGGTTCAAATATTGATTTGAATCGAGCAGCGTTTCTGTATGATTGCACCGTCGACTACAGTTTGCATCGTTTAGTTTTCTTTGGTCCAATGAACGTTGTTTGCCAGTATTGTGGAGCATTGAAGTTTGCTGGTGAAACGCCTGGTTTGTGCTGCCTTAGTGGTAAAGTGAAATGTGAAATTGCCATTATTGGTCCCGCCACCAGAGCCACTGTGCCCTGCTTTCTGGCGAAACACTAGAATTACGACATTTTCGAGCGAAAAGGATATTATTTAATCTTAAATTAATATTTATGTTTATTATAAAAAATTATCATTCATATCGAGCCGTTTCAAACCTTTATATACCACAAATTTCTTTATATACCTATTTTTCAAATTCCTCGGCACTAGGTCCCCTCTTAACACAATATTGGTACCAATCGTGAATAATAAAAGTGGGGATATGTCGGACAAAGCGAATTATCGCCCTATTTCCTTGGTGGACGGCCAGGGACTTGATAAATGGAAAACCTTGCATGATGCACAGTTTGGGTTTCAGCCTGGACTTTCCACTGAGCTATCCTCTGTCTAAAGCAGATGGTCCAATACTATAAAGAGTCTCCTCCTTGTAATTTATTTAGTTTGTCTTTCTTTAAATATAAATAACGCTAGAGTTTGTTTGGTTGTTTAGTACCTACCATAAGATTATTTTTACATTCAAAAGCCTATTTCACGAGGAAGGTTTGAAATTTATAATTGCACTAGGATACTAGTAATCAGATCAATATTATATACCAGAAATATGGCGTGGGCAGGCAATGCGGGATGGGTCGCAGTCTGGTCGCCTGGACGAAGTAACTACCAGGAACTAGAAAATAATCTAACACAGTGAACCTATTTTAGTTCGTTCTGGGCTACTTCCTAAGGGAAAAACTCATTGTCACTTTGCCCATTTCAAACAGCTTTTTTAATGTTCTGGATGGAAAATCATCAAATGATCTCTCCCGCTCCGGGCAGGCGTCTTCTACTGGCTAAAACTCACCCGTGTTCCTTCACTTGCCTGTGCGCCAAAGCCACGTTTTCTTTTTTAACCAACCCAAAACCCTGACCCAATTTTAAACAACTTTTATTAGCAATTTTGCAAGCTAGTTTAAATTCAAGAGTTTAGATTTACAAAATCTCCAAATGCTTTGCTAAAGCCTCCCTCAGGCATTTCCACTGCTCAAAATTATAAGTTTTCCTTTTCCATGTCCCTTCCGCAGTAAGTTTCAAATCGTCTTCCCATCTTTGAAATGGTCTCCATCTTTTCCTCTTGCCGTCTCTGGAATAATATTCTGTAATTTTTTGGCCCATATTTCGTTTTTAGGGTTCCGTATCTAAAAGATAAAACGGAACCCTATTCATGAGACTTCGTTGTCCGTCTATCACCAGGCTGTATCTCATGAACCATAATAGCTAGACAGTTGAAATTTTCAGAGATTATGTATTTCTGTTGCCGCTATAATAAGAAATACTAAAAATAAAAAGTATTTAAGGGGGCTCCCATACAAGAAACGTGATTTTTTGCCGCTCCATATTAATAACGGAAAAAGATAGACGCTTCAAATGTTCACATAATATTTTATTATATATTAAAATTAATAATTAAACTAAAATAAAATAAATAGCGAAGGGGGACTCCATACAACAAACGTGATTTTTTGGCCCTTTTAAAGATAATGAATGGTACGGAACCCTTCGTGTGGGGTGACTTGCGCAACCCAGTGCGGGGCACGCCGTCAAAGCGGTAAGACCCTGCATGGAGAAGTGGATCGACCCGAAGAGGCATGGGGTGCTCACCTTCCGTGCGACGCAGGTGGTTGACCGGACACGGTTGTTTCGGCAGTTAACTGTGTCGTATCGATCGGGAGCCGACACCGGCGTGCCATCACTGCGGTGGCGGGGCAGAGGACACGGCGCGGCATACCCTCGAGGAGTGTCCCGCATGGGACGAGCAGCGCCGTGCGCTCACCGCAGCGATCGGCGGAAACGACCTCTCGCTGCCGGCCGTGGTCAGAGCCATGATCGACAGCGAGGAGTCATGGGACGCGGTCGTCTCCTTCTGCGAGGAGATAATCTCCGCGAAGGAAACGGCCGAACGGGAGAGGGAGGCACTGAGCACTCTCCCGTCCCGCCGACGACGCGCTGGCCGGAGGAGGAGGGAAGCCGAGGTCGATCCGCTTCCTCCATAACGAGAGACCGACGGGCCGAGGACCGGGGGAGTCCGACGCCCGTCTCTAGGGCCGGAGTAGGCGTGTAGTGGCTGTTCCTACACGCCTACCTGATGGATGGAGGGGGGGAAGAGTGACCCGCCGATCTCGCGCGCGGCGGGTCAAGGCCTGCCGGGGATGCGGCGTTATGGCAAACCAGAACCCGCACCCCTGGCCATAGGCAAGAAGAGGAACGCTCCAGTGGTTTTAGCCGGTGAGAGCCCGGCACACCCTCCGTCGACCCCCAGACGGAGGACGGTCTGGTAGAGATTTCCACTGGATGAACAAAAAGGGAGTCCAACTCGAACTTTTTTATTATTATTGTTAATTCGACATACTTCCTCAAGGAAAAATCCAATGGCACTTTGCTTATACCGAGGATTAATTCCAAGGAGACAACCATATTTTAATATCGAGGTGTACTGTACATTATCATCCAGCACCCTCTTTGCGTCACACGCTTTCAATTACAATCTCATTTTGAAGGATATTCCTAATCTATTGCTTGATTTATGTTCAGTAAATTCTGCCCAACTACATAGATAACATAGTGAATGGTGTTGAACTGTCAAAACGTAAACCATTAACTCCGTAGGGATTCGTCTTTCAATATCGCAGTCCTGGTTTCGATTTATGGAGGTATGATGAACAGGGTGCCACTCATCCTCCATAGGAAAGAGTGTCTTGTCGGCTGTTCAGCCTCTTCTTCTTCATTTCATTCTTGACAGAACGGTTGTGGTCACTATGACTGAATTCGAGTCGTTGATGTAACTCGCCGCACGATCTGTCTCCAGCTATCCCTGTTGGACGACAATCTGGAGCATCCATTTACAGGTCCCCCACTGTCGACTTGATTTGAAATGAAATGAAATCCTTTATTAAGTAAGTAGGATCACTGATCACTTTTACACGTCATTAGTTTTTTTTTTTTAACTAGTTGAAGCCGGCATTTCCTAACTGACTACCTCTGAGAAGAAATAGCCGAAACAAACTCAGGGATCATCGTCTTTATTGAAGTCCAGACATTCAAAAAGAAAATGTAAACAATAATTTACCTTATAATTACGCATATTGCTTAATAAAAATGCTTAACAGAGCGAGCAGCTCGGTCCCAAGCTTTTTTGTCTTCTAAATAATCTGTGATTTTATAATACCAATTTTTGCAAAGTTTGGCATTTGGTCGGTCCACCTCATTGGTGACCTTCCACGAGGTCTGTTCCCTTCTGCTCTGGCTGGACGACCAAACATTCTATGGAATTATTATGGTGCCTTGACACGTGACCGAAAAACCCAAGTATACGGACTGTACTAATCCTGAAAGACGCTCTTTGATGCCGAGTTCTTGGAGTATAGAAACATTCGTTCTAAACTCGGTCCATGATACCCCAAGCGTTCTTCTCATATACCACATTCCTAGTAGAGCGTCTTTTTTTCAACTACCTGACGATGAATGTCGGGAAGTTTTATGTCATGCTAGTTACTCTGAAGTTTTTGCTTGCGCGATTTGGATTTTGCGTGACGTCAGCATGACGCGTAGTTTGCATATGGCAATATAGATGCCACCACAGTCTCGTCGAAGGCTTTCAAGTATTATTTATATAAGTCATAATTTATTACACAGACAGGATAACAGGTAAAACGTGTTCTCTTTGAATGATCTTAATCTGCATATTTGGAAATATATAATCTCCGCAATTTTCCTGGTATTAATATATGCAGGAGTAAATCCTTTGAATAAGGCTTAAGTTTTGCAAACTCATATGAAACACCGGCTTTTGTTAGCGGCTTCACCCATGTGGATGTCGGAAATGGTCCAGGATGTAGCACCAGGATAAAAGTAAACTATGCTCTAACCCAGATCATGATGTTTGTTTGTGTGTGTTTATTCATTACTAGCAGCCGCCAGCGACTTCTTTCGCGTGGAATTAATTATGCTCCGCTCCTATTGGTCGTAGCGTGATGTTATATAGCCTAATGCCTTCCTGGATTGATGGGCTATCCAACGCAAAAATAAATTTTCAAATCGGACCAGTACCTAGTTCCCGAGATTAGCGCGCACAAACAAACATACAAACAAACAAACATACAAAAAACATACAAACAAACAAACTCTTCAGCTTTATATATTAGTATAGATTAAGCCTTCGTGGGCGAGTCCGTCTCGCACTTGGCCGATTATTTTTACTGTGCTGACTTCACAAACATGTTGTGTGTGGGTGGGTATATCGATAGATATCTAAATAAAAAAAAACATAAGAAACAAATTATAGTTCAAGTAACAATACTAAAAGCGGTCGTTGACCTCCTTATAAAACAGAACCTTTTTACCCAACTGCAGAAGAAAGGAGAGTAATTTTATTTGATTTCATGCTAGCTTTGCTCCATAGTTTCACCTACATTAATTAGTATCAATCCCATGGGAATAACGGGATTAAAACTATCTCATCCCCTAATTCTGGTTATTAACCTCCAAATTTCATCCAAATGTTTTCAATTAGTATTTGCGTGAAAGAGTAACAAACACATATAGAAACTTTCACGTTTATAGGTACTTAATATTAGTAAAATAAATCTTCTATTAGGTGCACACAAAAAACACGATTAAATAATAATAAAATAACATAAATAATAAAAAAACGGCCAAGTGCGTGTCAGACTCACGCACAAAGGGTTCCGTACCATTGATTTATGAAATTAAATGATTTAAGTTATTTGTATGAAAGATTACGCGGTAATAAGCGGTTTACGATTTAAGAGATATTAAAAAAACTACTTACTAGATCTCGTTCAAAACAATTTTCGTTGGTAGTTTTCATAGTAATGTACATCATATATTTTTACCAACTTTTTTCTACTTTGGAAGCGTTTGTCACGCAGACTATGCGGTTTAAAAAAAAATATTCTAGAAACCTCGATGTCATTTTTAATGACCTATCCATACATACCCCACACGTATGTGTTTGATGAAGTATGAGTATGGGGAGCCCCCAATATTTATTATTATTTTATTTCAGTTTCAACAGCCTCCGTGGCGTAGCGGTAGCGAACGCGGCCGCTGCGCAAGGAGGCACGGGTTCGATCCCCGCGCAGTGCAAATATTTGTATGCATGAATATTAATATTTGTACTGGTCTGGTCGTGCCTCAGAAAGCACGTTAAGCCGTCGCGTTGGTCCTGGTTGCCATACGAACATCTAATGGCAATCGTTACGGGTTGTTGGAGCCTTCAAAAGTCCAACAATTGGTCTAGCTGCAATGCTTCGATATCGCCTTCGGGTTTTGGAGGTCATACGGCAGTCGCTTCACGGAAAATATTGAAGTTTAGCCAAAATCAGCAGTTAGACTGGTAAAGCGGACCCCAGACTCCAAAGCTGAAAAAAGCTTCGGATGCGACTGGTATTAACGCTGAGATGATGATGATGATTATTTTATTTTTGCATTAAAATCCTAGTGCAGTTCACAGAATATCATCAGAATCTACCTACTAAGTTTCAACAGTATAGCTCTTATAGTTTCTGAAAAAATTGGCTGTAGCCTGTGACATACGGCCGGACAGACGGACAGGCAGACATGACGAATCTATAAGGGTTCCGTTTTTTGACATTTGGCTACGGAACCCTAAAAATGCCTGCAAGATTTCGATATCTAATCTTCCTATAATCAAAATATACCTATTATAAATGCGAAACTGAATTTGTTTGTTGTTACCTAATCAATCACAAAAACTGCTAGATGCATTAATATTTATGAATTTAAGTGACTAGATCGGCAAGTCATTAAAGGAAAAACATCTAGATTGATCTACAGAACAACAATCTCACACCACGGGATGCCAGTGATCGTGCGAAATGGAGGCGTATGAGTAGGAAAGCGGACCCCGGGCTCCAACGCGAAAGCCGCTGATGCGACCGGGATTATACGCCGAGATGATGATGATGATGATGATTGATCTACAGAACGCACAACAACAGACTGTAGTAGAACAATACCTACCTATAAAAACTTCGCAGAAATTGTTCCATCAGCACCCTAATTGCATATATTACTAAATCATTGCTTTATATGTCCGGCAACATTATCTACACGACAACATAAATAACGTAATGAAAACTGTTGATCTGTCAAATTTATATGGCTGGCTACTGAATGACTATTGAATGGCTACTGTTAGTATCATAGAGATATACTAAAGGACGTCCGCGTATGCCGTACGCGTATAATCTGCAGTATTTTTTTGATTTGAAAAGACTGAGAGAGATGGCCTATACTTTCGGTCTAGCACTATCTCTTTCCCCATAGATGATTGATGATATTGAAATAGTCTCCGTGGCGTAGCGGTAGCGGACGCGGCCGCTGCTCAAGAAGGCGCGGGTTCGATCCCCGAACAGTGCAAATATTTGTATGCATGAATGTGAATATTTGCACGGGTCTGGTCGTGCCTCGGAAAGCACGTTAAGCCGTTGGTCCCTGTTGCCATACGAACATCTAGTGGCAGTCGTTACGAGTTGTTGGAGCCCTCAAAAGTCCAACAATTGGTATAACTGCAATGCTTTGATATCGCCTTCGGGTTGTGGAGGTCAGACGGTTATAATCGCGTTTAAACTGTCTATGAAGTATCTTGATATGACAAGATTAAAATAAAATGTTATCTTCTATCCTTTTCTTAATGAAATAGAATTAAAAACCTCTTTTTAATACCATTTCATTAAGAAAAGGACAAACTAAAAGAAAATTAAAAAATCGAATCGAATCGAAAAAATAGAATCTATAAATAAAGGAATCGGCGCCATTTATTCCTACAGAAAACGGAGACGCGGCGCGCTGTTTGTGCACACGGGCCTTAATCCACCTCGGCCCTAGCTCGCCTGAATGACGCGCCTTAAGAATGCCACTAAGGTCAATATGCAAAGTGACACAATCATACACTCCTGGATAGCAGGAAGTCCCTAGTACATACTTAAACTATTTACAACAGGAAATGCTTACAGGATAATTTCCGGGTATACACAGTTTAAAAAATAGTTTACTTAAACCATCGTCAATTTCCGTCAGCATCCGACTAGTTTCACAGGAATAAACTGAGTATATTGATTTTTTGCGATTTTCTTAATAACAGTAAAATAAAATGATGCTCTGAAATTTATTTAAGTTTAGTTTATGATTATGAACAAAAGAATCGGTGCCACAAATACAAACAACATTTTCAAGAAATCAAATATTTAATTAACTATTGTCAGTAATGATGAGTCAGAATTGTTTACAAAGAAGTTTCCTACACATTGTTTGTATTTTTTTCCCAATATACAATATGTAAAGAAAACCCTGTCCGACCCTTAAGGATAATAAAGGTTAGGTAAACACTTAACCAAATATAATATAAAATTTTACATAATCATCACAGTAACAATAATAATGAATTTTGAAATAATCTTTTTTTCCCGGGTATTAATTCCAATTTCCCCGAAATTAGGTAATTTTTAAAAAACTGACAACACCATTTGTGACGGAGCGAATAGCGATGCGACCACGTGCCGCATGCCCCGCCCCCCTTCACCCGCGCATACATGCGCGGGTGAAGGGGGGCGGGGCTATCGGGTTGCCTACCGCACATGCATTAAGTTACCTCGCTTTTTCGAAATAATATTTATTTTTTTTTGGGGATTTTTTTTTAAGTTTAGCCCGGCTTTGTAGGCATTATTAGAATCAGTTAACGATACCTAACAATACCTTCACGGATCGGACAGGGTTTTCTTTACATATTGTATAGTATCTATATTAAAAATGAAAATAGCTTTTCATGTTGGCTGGCTGCGTTGTTTTTTCAAACTACGCAGCGAATTTTTGCGAGATTTTATTTCAAAATATAGCATAAAAGTATAGTAAAAACACTTTCAATCACAATCTGGATCTTTTTGAAGGATAATCCTAATACTATGCTTTGTATGTCCGAAAAATTTGTCCCTCCGCTGGTCCAAAACAATGATGTATAAGATTCTATATACCTACTCTGATTGTTTTAGCTATTCGTAGTACAAAATTCAATGCCAAAATGGAAGCCGTTTACTGTTATTATCAAATTCAAAAGTCATTGTTCAAATTAGTCTGAGAATCCCAAAACGCCCGCTCTTCGCCACTACTTAGTGCTTTCGCTGGGAAGAAGAAGTGGCGGAACAAAATCCCCAGCAGCACTGCTGTCTTCATGTCAGATTAGTAGGTCAGACCTCACACTGGATTCGCACTCCACATTGAGATCTTTTTTAGTTCGAGGGGAACCGTAAGGGTGTTGGGTTGTGGTAATGCTCTGGTTTCAGCGTACAGTCTGCCACACAGGCAGTGCGGCGGGGTAACGTAATTACGCTTTTTACTATGACGACACTATTGACTGAGGTATTGGGTGTGGCTTTATATACTTAGTACAAATAACGCTATCGCGCCACAACATACATAATTAATTTATCTCACTGGTCGCCTTGTCCTTTGTGCGTGCGTTGCATCGCCGCATTCGCCGCACATCTTCGAGTCGCATAAAGCTGTGATTTGTAAGTATAAGTGGCGCGATGGCATAGAGTCACGGCTCAGGCTCCGCAATACGCCGGCAATGGCGGCAACGCTTCATGTGGTGTCGCTCTTTTTTTTATATATATATTATAAACTAGCGCTTGACCGCAATCCTGCCTGATGGTAAGCAGTGACGCAATCGTTGATGGTAAAGCGCACTACTTTATATTATAGCCTATTCACTCTAGCCTTGAAGACACTCAAATAGTAGTCCGACGGAAACACCGCCGCTGGCAAATTGTTCCAGTCCCTCGATGTACGCGGTATAAAGGAGGGGGCGAAACGCTTCGTCCGGATCGTAGTGCTGTTAACAACGTAAGGGTGGAAACTAGCCGTACGACGGGTCGTCCGATGGTGGAACGGAGATGGGGGAATTAAATCATGCAATTCCCTCGCACACTCCCCAAAATGCATCCTATAGAACACCGAAAGGCTGGCTACTCTACGCCTGTGCTCTAGGCTTTGGAGACCATCTCGAGTTAGATCAGGGTCACCAATCAGCCTCTTCGCACGCCTCTCCATTGAATCCAAAGTGGCCAGGTGACACTTAGCAGCACCAGCCCAAATGTGGCTGCAGTACTCCACACACGAACTGACCTGTGCTTTACCGTAGACAGAGTAAAAAAATAATTATAATATAAGTAAAATAATTACGATTACGCTCAATCCTTCTCTGTATGAGAGGAGACCTGTGCCCAGCAATGGGACGATAAAAGGTTGATGATGATGATGATGAAAATAATTATTCAAGGATACACTTAACGTCTATTAAGTGCTGCAGTGATAGAGTATAGTAAATGAGACAGAAATGTTATAGTAGGTACTCATATACAATAATATCCTTGGGTATACAACATTATTTTTTACCCGACTGCCAGGAGGGTTATTGTTAAATGCGAAACCCGAAACACGTGTCCAGTATTTTTAAGTAAAGAATCTATGTACAAAATTTCAAAAAGATATCATGGAAAACCACAAAGTTATGAGCTTGTTATCCTACTTGGCTATCCCAATAAAAATATGGCCCACGCTCCGCTCGGGCGGGCAACCGGTGTGTTGACCTCTGGCGTCAGCTATGCGCAGTACTATGATCTATAGTAAGCTGCGTGGGAAGCTCGGTAATCACACTGCAACCATTTCTAAATGTCATCATCTTAGCGTTAATCCCAGTCGTATCCGCAGCTTTTTTTCAGCTTTTGGAGTCTGGGGTCCGGTTTACCTGTCTAACTGCTGAGTTTGGCTAAACTTCGATATTTTCCGTGAAGCGACTACCGTCTGACCTCCACAACCCGAAGTCGATATCTAAGCATTGCAGTTAGACCAATTTTTAGACTTTTGACGGCTCCAACAACCCGTAACGACTGCCACTAGATGTTCGTATGGCGACCGGGACCAACGGCTTAACGTGCTTCCCGAGGCACGACCAGACCAGTGCAAATATTCATATTCATGCATACAAATATTTGCACTGTGCGGGGCTCGAATCCGCGGCTCCTTGCGCAACGGCCGTGTTCGCTACCGCTACGCCACGGAGGCTGTCAAACCATTTCTAAATGTATTTGGTAAAAATATAACATGGTGTAAAAATGATTGAAATCAATTCAATTGCTTATTCTGAACAAACTATATTTTGGTTCCGTCTAGAGCAAAAATACCGTTGCATATTTTTGTCTGACACCAGTAGGCCAATTCTTGTAATTTAAAACGTCCTAAATCTCGACGAAAAACTAATCTCAAAAACTACACAGTCAAAATTTGGAGAAATTCGTCTGAAATCAGTGTGTACGTTTTTAAAATTAGTAGAATTGCCCCTCTGTTGTTACACAACAACAACAGTCACAAAAGGCACAAATCTTACAAAAGTAAGATGAACCATGGAGTAAGCTATCATTCCAAATAATACTATGGGATGGGAGCCGGTTTTCCGATAGTAACCTATCGAAAGTCATCAAGAGATGGCGCTACCATTACTTTAGGTATTTTTTTAAATTTAATTTGTTGCGATTAATTTAGTCTGTGGCAAGAAAACAGGGACACTGATAGAATGTTATCCTTACCTCCTGTTACTCCTCCTCCTTGTTATCCTTGTTATCATAAATCGGAAAGTGAATTTGTTTGTTTGTTTGTTTGTTCCGCTTTAACGCCATAACAACTGAACCAATGGCTTTGAAATTTCGGAGACATAAAGTTAGAAGTCTGGATTAAATAATAGGGTACTTATTATTAAGGAAAAATTTGACATTCCCGAGGGAAATATAAAAAGCGTGATATAACCGAACTCCACGCGGGCGAAGCCGCGGGCGGAAAGCTCTAGTAAGTCATATTTTGATTGATTTAAACAAATATAAAATGTGCAAACAGAACTTTTCTATCACCAAAAGTGCCGCGCCATCTAGCAAGTCATAGGAAAGCTCCTGGAAAAATGCTCATAAAATGGCTTCAAGATACAACTTCTTAAGAACCTATTACCCGAGTATATAAGAGTGTAGTATAGTTTAGAAGTGAGTCTCAAAAACTACCGGCATCTCATCCTGTCTTACTGCCTAATATTAATATTCCTACTATCCTATCCCATTTCTACTTTCTATCCTACTAAAATATAAGCCATAAGCTAGTTATAATTATAACCTATCTGAGTGCCAAATTTCATCGAAACCCGTTCAGTAGTTTTTGCATGAAAAAGTAACAAACATCCACACATGCATAAATTCTCAGAATGTATAACATTAATAGCTGCACCCTGCGGTTTCACTCGCGTAGGCTTCGATACCGTAGGAACATCGGGATGAAAAGTATCCTGTCTGTTATTCCTGGTTATAAATTATCTGTGTGGCAAAAATCATTCAAATCCGTTCAGTAGTTTTTGCGAAAAAGCGGGATAAATAAACAAACAAACACACTTACGAAACAGATAAGGCAAGGTTTATACTACAATTTAAGTAAGCTTAGAAAACACACTTAATCACTAATTAAAGGGGAAACCCATCCTCTCAAACTAGGCGATAGCCTGTATCTTGAGAGGCAGTGAATCAGCGCTATATACAATAGTGGACTGGATCGGTCTACCCGAACGATTGTCGTGATACGGCTAAAAATGTAAAGTGCGTGTATGTGCATGTGTGTCTGTGAGTGTGTGTGTGTGTGTGTGTGTGTGTCCCAATAGTCCCGCAAACAATTATTAGTAGAAATTACTCTATCCATACTATTATTTAATATTATAAATGCAAAAGAATCTCTGTCTGTCTGTCCGGCTTTCACGCCAAAACTACTGAACCTGCTGTAATGCTTAGTACACAGATAGTCTAGAGCCTAAGAAAGGACATAGGCCATACAATATGCCGCTATGACTAATAGAAGCAAAGCAGTAACAATAATTTTTGCGAAAACGGGGACGAACGTGGACGTACATATTGCTCCCATTATTTTAACAGACGCTTATATCAACACGCGGACAGAGTCGCGGGCAACAGCTAGTTTTTATAGCGGATACAGACAAAATACAAAATACATGTTCATAGATTGAATGTAACTAAGTTAGGCTGGCAAATTATATGGTTTTAATTTTGAATAGGAACTCAAAATTTAAAAAAAAGTAAAAGAACTAAAACCCAACTACGACAAAAAACGACGCTGAAAAAGTATAAAACAAGATTATCAGAATACTAAACTGAACAAAGTTGCTAATATAGTTGTAAGTAAATGGACACAGTAGAGTCTACCAAGATGCTTTCGTTGTAAATTGACAATAATGTCATACAATACTATTCTGAAGTATGCAATATTCACTATGTAGAGATAAATTTTCATGTTTGGAAAACCGCAGTCACACGTTATCAAAGTGCTACGGTAGGTAGGTATATGTAACGTGTGACTACGCCTTTCCAAACATGAAAATTTATCTCTACATAGTGAATATTACATACTTCAGAATAGTATTGTATGACATTATTGTCAATTTACAACGAAGGCATCTTGGTAGAGTCTACTGTGTCCATTTACTTGCAACTATATTAGCAACTTTGTTCAGTTCAGTATTCTGAAAATCTTGTTTTATACTTTTTCAGCGTCGTTTTTTGTCGTAGTTGGGTTTTAGTTTTTTTACTTTTTATTATTTGTACTATTTTGGTGTTAAAGTGTATTTGTGGCGCATAATATTAACAAAAGTTAAATTGACGAACTAAAAACTAGGTAGTTAACATACGACATCTCTTTTGACTTATGAATCGGCATATAGTAATACTAGTTTTCCGCCCGCGGCTTCGCCCGCGTGGATTTCGGTTATATCGCGCTTTTTCGATTTCCCTCGGGAATATCAAAATTTTCCGGGATAAAAGGTAGCCTATGTTCTTTCTCAGGGTCTAAAGATTGTCTGTGCCAAATTTCATCAAAATCGGTTGAGAGGTATAAGCGGGAAAGCGTAACAGACAGACAGACAGACAGAGTTACTTTTGCATTTATAATATTAGTATGGATTTAGAGATATCCTATTTTCTATTTCGTAGCACGTGGATCATAGCGCGTATAGCAACGGTTTCCCCGTATGAAGCTCCCAGTATTTCGTAGTGGCGACGCACATTTGCTTCGATGGCAGCAAATGGGTCATGAATTAGTGGATGAGGTCGTTAGTATAAATAGATTGGATGTTTCACATATTAAGAGGACCTGGAAAGATTTCTTAATCTATCTAATTCTGATAACGATCGACTGTCATGTGGATTTTTAAGTAATTTATTATGATCCAAGACATTTATAAACAATCCCTCTATGGTTTTGACTCTACTAGCGACATAGGCCTGTCCTTTACCAAACAATGACTTTCCTAGATCGATAACTGCTTTATCTAGAGTTTAACCTTGTAATTTATGTACAGCACAACCCCAAGAAAGACTCGGCAGGAGCATTTTAAGCTGAATTTGCCCAGACCCCCCTCACACCGTCAAATTCAGTGAGGCAAGGCTCGATTCTGCTAAGTCCGTTAATATCTGCTTTTATGGATGCGTCGTCAAATTGTATGAGAACAGCGCTTGGCTGTTCTCTCTGTTCCAACTGATCGCGCCGAAGAGCAGGCCATTCGAAGGCTTTCACCACTCCCATCGCTCCGTTTACCAAACCCTGGTTTACATTCAAATTTCTACGAAGCATTACTCAGGATTATTTACAAACATAAAGTACTCGTAAAGTTCTTTCAAGTGATACCAAATACGGTATATTTATTTTAATTTTATATTAACATAGAACTTTTGTCCGCTAGAGGGCGTAATACTAAATATGGTGACAAGCTTTATAGCTCATAACCAACAGAATATCAAGGCCCTTCTAACGGTACTGCAGTGGTCTTATTCTGATAAGTAGTAAAGAAGCTATGAACGAAAAGATGTGAATTATATGCAATCAGCCCATGAATACAGGTAAAGTCACAAGTGTGGTGTTCACTATAATCACTTATAGGGGCTTTGAGGTTTGAAGTAAAACCACCAAATTATCAGTAAGTACACACAGCTTAAGGGGCACGTCTAGTCGCCACTCGGGGTAGAGTGGGAATGCCTTGAGGTGCTACATTAAGCTGTGTGCCACATTTAATTGTATATACATCACATCTCTTCCTTTTTATATGTTAATTGATGTTTAACAATATTTATCATTTAGACGTTAATTACTTTATAAAGTAAGATAACAATTTGAGACATTTAATTTCAATCCATTAAGTTTAAAGTAGCCACTAAAACATTTAGAAAATAATTACGTTTTAAGTACAGTTCAATATTTCACATTAAGCTACAATCATTAAACAGTACCTATACAGTATGAATTAAAATTATTTATCTGATATAGTTCTTCTTTTACCTGATAAGATAACAATTTTAAACATTTAGATTAGTTCTTATTTATCTGATACGATAACAATTTTAAACTTTTACGTTAGT
This sequence comes from Sesamia nonagrioides, assembly GCA_017933935.1. NCBI lineage: Eukaryota > Metazoa > Arthropoda > Insecta > Lepidoptera > Noctuidae > Sesamia > Sesamia nonagrioides. Next base: position 440,648 of record JADWQK010001094.1, read on the forward strand.
TCTTCTTTATCTGATATGATAACCATTTTAAACATTTAGATTATTTCATTAAGTTTCACAAATTAAGTTTCACAAATAATTGTGCTTTGAGTATAATATAGTACATAAATATTTCGCATGAAGCTTACAATATTTATACAATCGTTAATATGTGAATTCTTCTTTATCTGACGCTTCGTGATCGAGAGCGTTTCACATAAATATTTCGCATGAAGTTTACAATATTTACACAGTCGTTAACATTTGAATTCTTCTTTATTAGACGCTTCGTGATCGACAACTTTTCATTGACCCTCTACCTTTTTGGTGTACGATGTTCAGTCTGTACTCTTTACCAGTTTCATCATTTCTTGTATTTATATCGCTTCTTTGAGCATTTGTGTAACTGTATGCGGTGTGTGATTAAATTCTTGAATCAATTTGTTTTCATTTATAGTGTTCTTATTATGCTTTTCGTCAATTTCTAATTCTATGTATGTAGGTTTTTTCTTATCTTCGTTTAATTTAACCTCCCTTTTTTTCTGTCTGTCTTCTGGATTATTGTATCTATTTTCGCGATCTCTCGTAACTTAGATAAGTTTGGAAGTAGATTTTCTTGTGGAGTAATAAGGTCTTTCCAGTCTTGACTTCGCCGCGCAATCTGATTTTGTTTTTTTTTTGGTTATATGTATAGTTGTCTGAGAGGCCGGTTCATTCAGTTTCCTTTTGTTTAATTTGTGTAGATTTCATCATTTTAATGTCTTTTTATCGTCTTCAATACGATGATAATAAAATTATAATTCCCACTACACAGCGGATCCGAAAACCAACATCAGTATTCAGTCAAATTTTTTAATGGTTACTTGTGGAATTAGGCCTGAGACTAAGGTATTTTAGTCTAGTAAGTATTTTAGTAGTCTGTTTTAGAGGTTGTATAGCCTCTGCAGTAATTTATAACACGGTGCTGCTCGTCATCTGTTACTTGAACTTGGCTCGACACGCTACCGCGTGTCTAGATTACTTTCGCACCTTTGTGCGTGACCCAGTCTTTATATTAAGAATGCCTGGGTGAACTTCTTGGGCTGCTTCTTATATACATATAATAAGACACCATAATGTGTCAAAGTTCATGTTCTATTAAGTTGTAGCTGTTTATTGAAACCTCCCAAGCATTATTTTGTAAAACGTCTTTGATTATTTAAATTCATGGTCATTATTCAATGATATAATGATTGTTCTAAGGGATAATGCTACGGGTCGCTTATGTGAACATCTAGCTAATATGATGTTCATGTTCAAAACTTTTTTGTATGCTGTTACTTTTATTTATTTTTATTAACCTCTAGAGGTTATGGTCTGTGATAAGTTAATTTTTTTTTAAATGATTCTTTAGTCGGTTTGACAATACGTTTTTAACGTTTATCATTCCGAAGGAAATGATGCGGCGCCTTTGGCGACGTACTGAATCAGTAGGTACAGCCTCTAGATGAACAGGACTTGCATCAGCAATTACTGAATACGGTCTTTTGTGTAGCCAAGCCTGAGAATCTCAGACAGACATGTTTTATTGTTTGATCCTTATGCCAGAATGTACCTACCTATATATTGACATTTTGTGCATATTGCTTTTTTGTATTTGACAATGGGATCTGTTAAGGTTGACAAATCGGTGATCGATCAACAAAATTGAAACCTTTTGTTCAATGGTTTCTGGTGGTCTAAAAGACTCTATTGTTCAAATTTATTTGTCACATGGTTGACGCTTGATGATGATTTCTTTTTTTTTTTTATGAATTTCTCCTTTATCGTGGGTGCGTTTACAACATATAAACTCACATACACAAACAACTAGTCCCAGAAAAACTATTTGTAAGTCGTACTAATATGTATTTGTTCCGTGCGGGAATCAAACCCGCGACACGAAACGCAGCAGTCAAACATTTAACCACATACGCCAACCGTGCCGTCATACGAAAATTCGATCCATAACACAGAATCTGAATAGTGTTGAACTGAAGAATTATTTAGTTTTGTTCAGTAAATCATTATTGTCCTTCAGATGTTCTCTTTCATCACATCCAACGACAACAATGACGTGAATAAAATTTTCATTGCATGGCAATAAGATTATCCATGATTTTTTTTTTTAAATGTTCAAGGACCACTTTATTGATTTTCTCTAATGACAGCTTTGTTGATAGCACACTACAAATATCACCATCGGGCTTTAGAATCGCATTTTTACCAGTTCGACTTTTTTTTGTTTTTTTTTTCATATCAAGGTAATTGTTTGATTGACAAACGGGCGTACCTTTTTTGACATCTATCGGAACATCTTTTAATTAGGGAAATGATTTAACCCTAATGGAATTGAGATGAAAACTTAGTTTCTTGATAAATTTTTTATAACAACGTTTTGCCGATACCTACTGATTTCGACCTAGCTTTTATGGGTGCATCAAACAATCCCAATATTTTTATAGATGTTAGGCACCATAAGCCATGAATGTTTGATCCAGAGACATTTGCTGGTTGGAGACTATACTTTAGATAGTTTCATTAACTTTCAAGTTTTATCATTTATTATGATAAATCTACTACGGGAATCAGTGAGCATTGTCTATATGTAGACAGACTTTTTATTTTTATGAGTTTTCATTTTTTTTTTTGGGATCGTTAGCTTTATTGTTGTCAATTGACTCAAGGTTAAGAGCTTTTCTTTCGTTGATCCTGGTTCTGCAGTGGGTCTTGAAATGTCCTCGGAACCATATTTTATGTAATTCTGGTTAATTGCAGGGCAGGAACAATATCACTTTTGTAATTTTGCAATTTCTGTTTTTGCCATAATTTATGCGATTCTGATTAATTGCAGGGCAGGAACAATTATCACTTTTGTGATTTTGCAAGTCATTTTGTTTAGTGTCAATTTTGCCATATTTTATGCAATTCTGATTAACTGCAGGGCAGGAACAATTATGTATCCCTTTTGTGATGGGTTGCTTGAGGAACAATTATGTATCACTTTTGTGATGGTTTTGCAAGCAACCTCTTTTTAATTAAAAGTATTTGGTTTTAGTGTCAGTTTTGTTTAGTGTCAATTTTGTTGAGGCTGGTACTTGTTGAACTTGTACTGACTATTGTGGCATTTTCGCACCGTCGTTTTACAGATTCACAGAATACAGAATTTTATGTCTTTTCGATTGTTGCTGTCACAAATTCAGTTTTCATGTTGCTGTGCCAAGTCAGAGATATAGACAGCACGTATTGTAGTAAGAGAATTTACAGATTACTCAATAATTTAAGGTAACTTGAATTATTTCTTATCATCGTTTAATAATCAACAAAAGTATATGTATAATTCCTGTTGAAATATAATCAACAACTTGGATTATTTATAACCAATTGTTCTTTCTCGACGGTTTTTGTGCTTAAGCGGCTCACCTCACAAAGGTTCTTTATTAACGCTCTAAGTATTAAGTGTAAACTTTTAAATAAACAAGCTTTAGTAAGCGAGTCTCACAGAAGGAGACACCTTAACTACGCTTTATGTGGCGTGCCACAATTCCAACGGTCACTAGAGTTCTTTTGTTTATTACAATAGCCAGCCAAAATGCATTGATTTGACTAAAATTAGTTCAATCATTACAACCAGTTCAACCTTCACAGATTTTATATAGACACTAGTTAGTTTTAACCGGCAAGAATAATTATTCTTTACCTTACTTCGATTTGACCGAAGGGGGACTTTTGTTAAAACTGATACATTTACATTATTTTATTATGACACTAGTGTTAGTCTTAACAGTAAGATAATAAATTATTCCGTACTTTTGTTGGAACTTCTGTTAAAACTGGAACATTAACGATATTTTCGTTGGAACGTTTTTTCCTTATTTATTTTGTGTAATACACTGTTTTAATAGTTATAAAGATATTTTTTTTTTCTTTACTTCGATTTTACCGAAGTGGAACTTTAGTTAAAATTGTTACATTAACGATGTTTTCATTGGAATGTTTTTTATTTCTGAATTTTGTGTATTACACAAGTTAGTTTTTATAGTAAGATAATAATTTCTTACTTTACTTCGATTTTACCGAAGTGGAACTTTTGATCAGATTTATACATTCACGATATTTTCTTTAGAATGTATTTTTTATTTTCCTTGAGTTGTGTGTACTTACATTATTGGTATTTTCGTTACTTTCGTTGTGTCACTTTTCATGATTTTTTCGAATAATATTTCATTGGTAGGTATTATCTACATACGGATTTGGTCAACCATTCAGTAAGCATTTAGGTCATAATTTAAGGTATTGTACCCATATTTACATAAATGGTATTACCTCATAAATGACGGTTATATAATATCATCACCCGTTTAGCTTTTCCTATGTTGTATGTTGGAGTCGGCTTTCAGTCTAACCGTTTTCGGCAGAATACCAGTATTTTCAACGGAACGACTGCCTGCCTGACCTCCACAATCCAGTTATTGGGTAATTCCCCATGGTAAGACTGGTTGTCAAACTTTCGGGCTACTGACTACCCCTAACGACTGTCAAATATCCATAAATGTCAGCCGGGAGCAACGGTTTAACGTGCTGTTTAATCTTGTGTAACACACTATCAGTAGCAATGGGTTTCATTTTGACAGTTCAACAACATTCATTACATTATTTCCGTTGTTGAACATACATTTTCGAACATAATATGAAACAATGGATTGGCAATATGCTTCGAAATGATTCCAATTAATAGTAATGGCGCGTTATACAATTAGGGTGCTGATCGATCGACCTTTGCGGGGCTGTCAATGGTTAGCCACGAGCCCCACGATGGTTTTATATTAGGTATTTGAGTTGAATTTAAGCGGTCGATCTGTGCATCACGTTCTCGTCTCAGCTGATCGCCAACGTAGATTGAGCATAGATAAGAAGATAATTGCTTAAAGATACATGAATTTATATGGAAATTGTAACCACCACGACTAGTGTATGGTTACACTTAAGTTTTTTTTTTTTTTTTTTTTTTTTGTATATATAAAACTCTCTACACAAACAAACACTGTGCAACCATATTTTCATGCTGACCAATTTCCGTAAGCAGATAATTTCAGTAATAGTTTTACTTACTGCGCTTTTACTCGTCGCCAATGTGGTGTTCACTATAATCACTTATAGGGGCTTTGAGATTTGAAGTAAAACCACCAAATTATCAGTAAGTACACACAGCTTAAGGGGCACGTCTAGTCGCCACTCGGGATAGAGTGGGAATGCCTTGAGGTGCTACATTAAGCTGTGTGCCACATTTAATTGTATATACATCACAACAAGCAAATGCTAGATATATATATATATATATATATATATATATATATATATATATATATATATATATAAACACCTCTTTGGGCACATAGTTGATCCAGCCGCAATCCCGAACACAATAGACTCCACCTTTAGCACGGAATAACTTTGATCTAGCTGCGTATTTCTCGGGCGGAGTGGCAACGTCACATTCGATTAAGCGATGTTGCCAAACATATTCGTCGATAGGACATTATACTCGATAATTTTTTTTTAACAATTTCATGCAATTGTGGATCCGTAACGGCTAAATTTTTTGAACCCACGAGGACTTTTTAACTCTGAATATATTTTAGAAATCAATTACTTGTGTTGATCCATTTATATACTCGTACTTCCAGTAATACTTCTTTTGATCCGATGCCTGTACCGTAATGGTTGATCAATTATGAAGTTATTAAACCTAATCTAGATATTTTATATTCGCAATGCTCCATACATTGTAAGATCTATATATATTTTTTTACAATTCCATGCATTAGTGGATCCATAGGATCCATAACGACTATTTTTTTTTAAATGCACGAAGACTTTTTGGCTTGGAATATATTTCAAAAATCATTCACTTATGTTGATCCATGTAGCTACTCGTACTTCGTAATACTTATTTTGATCTGAAGATGTACTGATACCGTACCGGTCGATTAATTATGTTTAGTATGAAGTCAAAGTTATTGTTATTAATATTTAAAGAGGTTGAATTTTGCGTATGGGGTTTTTATACTTTATTTCTAACTTACCATTTATATTAAGTTTTTAAATTCTATTCATCGAAATCAACCTAATTAGTCCAAACACGATATCGGCGCTGCATGTTTTGGGCTGAAAATATTGTGTGGACGGCCTCGGTTACGCTCAATGCAATTAACACTGCTTGTATAGACTTTTTTGGTAGAAATTGTATGCGAATACATATTATTATTAAATTTGAAGTTTCAGTTTTAGCGGTTTTTTTAGGTATTAATCAGGTAGAAAGAAAAATTGTTTACTCCTTCCAAACAGAACGCACATTACAATAATAATACACTAAAAAATAATAAACACATAATAAAGAAAAAGAAAAAAAAACAAAGTAATATAATTTACTAAAAAGCCTCGTACTCAAAATAAAACAATGTTTTCCTGATGTTATAACCCGGGTCAGGAGTTTTGGCGGGAAAGTTAAGCTGAGCTTAAATTTTTCCATTAGAGTTTTAAATTACTTAAAGTGTTCTTTACTAAATAAAAGTGCGAGATTTATGTAGTAAAAAATGCATTCAGTAAATAATTCATAAAGAACATTGAGATATCCTAGCGTAGTGTGTACAATAAACATGTGTACCTCATTTATAATATTTTTTAAATTAAAAAAGATAAACTCAACCGCACGTTAGTGGAAATAAAATCATATTTGCTACTTACTAAGTAATAAAGGTAATAAAGATCTGTTGATCTGGTGGATGATTTCTCAGTCTACTCAAAGTTACGTGTGTTATAAAAATAATTTCGCTTAGTCGCGTTATATTTTAGCGAAAGAAAGCGCTGTTTTCTAATCAAATCAAATTAAATCATTTATTTGTTAACACAGGTAAATATTGACAGATCTTACAAAGAATAATAATGATATGATGAATGAATAGTAATGGTTTGTGGTAGGTACTGGAACGCGTTAGACACATGGAATGTCAACTTTACTTTGTCGACAGTAGTAGATTGTTTATTGAAAAAAACGAAAGAACATTATAATAGCGCGGGAAAAAATATTATTGTTCATTATTCGTTATTGAACTTAAAAAAGAAAATTGTGTTTGATTTCCGCAGATTGTTTGAGAAAAGTAGTTAGTAAATGCCTGCATGATTTCACCGTATACTGCTTAGTATGATACTATTGTCATCGGCAGCAGCGCGGGCAATAGCAATAAAAAAGTTAGTAATCAATGTCAAAATCCTATAAAATTTAAATTGTCATCAGAAAAATTATTTTCTTTTGGAAATTTAAGTGTTTACCCGACTTCAAAAAAAGGAGGAGGTTCACAATTCGTCGCAATCTTTTTTTATGTGTGTTCATCGATTACTGTAAGACGCCTGGACCCGTTTGCGAAATTCTTGTTTTATTTGAAAGGGTGGTCCCATAGTCACCAGGCCAGGATCTGATGATTAAAAATTAGAGAAATCAAGGAAAACTTTCAAAATTTTTACGGGCAACTAGTGCATTTCTAGTTATTTTCATTAAGTATTTTAAAGCACTACAATTTAGTAATGATCTGGAGTAGATATGAAGTCGGGAGACAGTTGAGGGAACTCCTCGACAATTCAAAGCAACTGCCTTGCAAAAACTTGCAAAGTTCAAAAACTTGAGTAATTTGTATTAATAAGAACTTTACACCTAAATGGGTTGTAACTGTCATTAGGGCTCTGATGATGAATACAAAGGTCAGTTCAGGTAACTCCTCAACGGTTTACAGTAGTTCCCTTGTATTTGGAATTAATTAATATATATTGATGAGCAATTTTCACCGATATGCATTATTATGAAAATCTGTAGTAGATTTGATGATGAAGACCACGACCGACAAACATTCATTTTAGCCGACATATATTTTTTTTAATAATTATAAACTAGCGCTTGACTGCAATTCCGCCTGATGGTAAGCAGTGATGCAATCGTTGATGGTAAAGCGCGCTAGTTTATTAAGCCCATTCACTTAAAAAACCTTAGTGAATAGGAAGGAAGACGGCAGTTGAGCGTCGACAACGCTGCGCCAGAGGGAGATTGATGTGGAGACCCTCCACGACCAAACTCCCGGCACAACAACATTTGGCGCATCGTACCCGGCACACACTGCAACACAACTGCTCAGACCCGTCCTCCGTACGGCTTCACCAGAAATCAGGCCGGTACACGACGAATCGCTTGGCGGCAAGATTTTGTCTGGTGGGTGGTAACTTCTGCCGGCAGCCGATGTTATGGCCTACCACCGAGCAAAGGCACCGAGCATAGTTGCAATGTTCTTATCAATACGAATTAATCAAGCACAAACGCAAGGTGGCTGCTGTGAATAGTTGAGGAGTTCCCTCGACTGCCTATGGTCTTCATCATGAGATTTACTACAAACCATCTTTTTAACCCATATAGGTGCAAAGTTCTCATCAATATAAATGAATTAAGTCCAACCACAAGGTACCTACTATTAACCGTTGAAGAGTTCCCTGAACTGGCCTTTGCTTTTATCACCAGAGCCTTCATGATAGTCATAACCCATCTTTTTGTAAAGTTCTTATCAATACAAATTAATAAGCACAAACTCAATATAGCTGCTGTGAATCATTGAGGAGTTCCCTTGACTGTCTAGGGTCTTCATCATCAGATCTACTGCACACCTTCATTTCAACCCATACAGGTGCAAATTTCGCATCAATATAAATGAATTAAGTCCAAACACAAGGTACCTACTGTTAACCGTTGAAGAGTTCCGTGAACTGGTCTTTTTTTCATCACCAGAGCCTTCATGACAGTCATAACCCATCTTTTTGTAAAGTTCTTATCAACACAAATTAATCAAGCACAAACTCAAGGTAGCTGCTGTGAATAATTGAGGAGTTCCCTTGACTTTCTCCCGGCTCCATCATCAGCTATACCAGACCTTTATCAAATTGTAGTTCTCTGAAATACTTAATGAAGATACTTAGAAATGCACTAGTCGCCCCTACGATTTTTGGAAGTTCCTCTTGATTTCTTTAGTCTTCCATCATCAGATCCTGACTATGGGACCATTTAGAAAGTTTACCTTTTCTAACATAAAAAGAATTTTGTTAATCGGTTTAGGCGTCTGAGATTTATCGGTGAACATACATAAAAAAGTAACTGCTGCTTATCCAATCGCTTCACTCCCTTGGCAAATGCTGCGCCCTGATTGGCCCGTTTGAATTGGATCAACAACTGGTCAGACGCCAAAAAGGTGGATTTGTATAAAACAGCCCTTAATTATTGTTATTACTTATTATTATTCATCGTGACAAATGTGGCTCCGAACGGAGCCACATATTTATGGTCAGATAGCAACGGATCAAGAAAAGGCCCCCGGATCAACAAGTGAAAATGGATCAACAAATTACTACCTATACGGCACGTCTGATCAACAAAGTGCCCAAAGGGATATCTATATATATATATATATATATATATTCAAAATGTACAAGTAAAGCGCTTTCAAATGATACCAAACACTGCATATTTACCTTAACTTTATTTTTTTACTCTGTATGTTTTGTCCTCTAGAGGGCGCCACAGTAGATTTTGTGAAAACCCATATAGCCTATAACCAGCGGACAATTAAGACGCTTCTAATGATATATCATTTGTCGAATTCTGATAAGTAGTTTAGAAGTTACGAGGGAACAGATGAACATACATACATACATACATAGCCTGTCAAAATCATAACCCTCCTTTTGCTTTGCCGTAGTCGGGTAAAAAGTGCCTGGCCTGCTGTCTTAGACCGTCAGTTTATAATTTGTCTTCAAGGCTAGAGTGAATAAGCTCATAATAAAATAATGCGCCTTATCATCAACAATTGCATCATTGCTTACCTTCACGCGGGGTCACAGTCAAGCACTAGTTTAAAACATAAATAACATTATAATAAAAGAACACGAGGTTCATTATTTATCACACTGACAATAGTTGACAGTTCAACAGCAACCATTGCGTTATTTAAGCTGTTGAACAGACAGAATTTATCGAACATATAAAGCAATGGATTAGTAGTTATCTTCAAAATACCTATATGGTACTGGTTTAAAAAAAAAAAACTATGGTTTTGAATTTTATTTACAATCATTTGTTTACCTGTAAATAAAAAGAGGCTGAAGAAGAAGAAAAGGTAATGAAGACAGTTACTGGCCAGACATTATTACAGAATAACGCACGAAGGGTTCCGTGAATTTCCTTGTTCCGTAAATTTCAACTGTCTAATTGGGTCTTAGTAATAAGGTCCGCTTTGGGTACGGAATCCTAAAATAAACATACATAAATGTAGATGCAAAAGTGCGCACGAGCATTCAAATAAACACGCAAAAAGTGGGTAAACGTAACGTCGGTCGGAACGGTAAAATTAATCAAACGAACATAAGTACTAGTAATTTGTATAACAACAAACCGGTGTGTATGTACCACGGGTGCTGGTATAGGCGCCTAAGTTTTCCTCAATCAAGTTTTTTGTTTTTTTTTTTGTACTCACAATTCACATGGATGGATAGCCAGTCGCTTTTTAACCGTGGACCAGAGTGTTCGTTTTTTGAATTTTATATCTAATATTTAATTCACAATAATGAAGTTACTGGTAAGTTTTTTTTTATTATAAATAAGTAACGATTTAAAATTCGAAGGATTTCATATTTAAGTTGTGTTTTCCAGCCAGTGTTTATTTTTTACTATGTTTTATGTTGTATTAGTCATGTTAACAATGGATTTTTAAAACAAGTTGTCATTCACAATGCTAGGTATTTAATTAAAGAATAGATTAACTTTACGAGTTACGACAAAAGAACAATAATTGCTGATTTTAGTTATAAATCAAGTTAGAATGATTGACAAAATAGTAATTGCTTATAAATGGAAAAAAATGTAGGTATTATGATAATTCCGTAACTTCATCGCACAGGTCAATGGATCAGTAGGGTTATTACTTAAAACATTATCGGTAGCAATTGGTGTCATTTTGACAGTTTAAAAACAATTCATTGCATTATTTACGTTGTTAAGTAGACACGTTTTTCAAATATACTCAGCAATACGCTTCAAAATCATTCAAACTGATAGTAATAGTGTGTTTCGCAATTCGGGTGCTGGTTAAGCTACGCTTGCCGCGGTTGGTATGTAGATGGGTGAACAACTTTACATACCTACACCCCTCTGTGCCTGGAAAAGCCCGTTAAGCGATTGGTCCTGATTGTCAATCGTGTATCTTTGACAATCAAATGGCCGAAAGTGTATCAACCTTACCAACCTTAAGCCTGCAATACATGTTGGTCGAGCTTAGACCAGCGCGAGCCTAGGCAAATTGATACAAGGCAAGCGCTACTGTCTATACGTTTGGCAAGTTTGAAGGAAACCAATACAAATGGCCAACATAGACGAGCTTTGAGAAGACGCCCACATGTTGGCCCGCGCGGATAAACATGTGAATACTATTGGCCGAGCGCGCGCGAGCGCCTTTGATTTGTGCTGAAAAACCGACACCGCTCCGAAGTGAGGCAAGTGATTGCGAGCGACTGCGAGTGGAGGCAAGTTACGTCAAATGAGGTCTATACACGTTGGCGCTTGTCTTTACTCAGCCAACTAGGCGAGCGACACCGAGCGATAGCAAGACAAGGCAAATAAACTGTCTAGATGTTGGTATTGGCCTTCACTCGGCAACGCTCGGCCAACATGTATTGCAGGCTTTACAATCTTACCAAGGGATGTCGTATAGCCCAGTTACTGGTTCGCTCCATGTAAAACATTGGTATTCAGCTCTTGTATCACCACATTCTACTCCAGACTTAGATAGATTTTTCTGTGTTTGAAGCTATAATCGGTAATGTCGATAATACCAAATATTATTACTTATTTTTATTTTTATCCGATCTAAACATTCATTACCAATTCTTTGCTAATTAATCATAATGCAATTTAATACAAATATTATTGTCGGGAAAAAACAGCATGTGCAACTATTCTAATGTCAATAGGTACTAGGTAGGTAAGGCAAAACTTGAATTGAAATTGACATACACAGCATAAATACTGACCCAGTTCACAACTCATGCGATGCAAATACTGTTTTAAAATACTATAAAGGCAACAAATTACAAAAATTCCAAAACATTGTAGTCTGAAGGTGTGGAAATAATTGGGTGAACTTGATTAATACAGACACGTTGTATGTTAAATTGGTAATTTTTCCTTTAATTTTATAATTAGTATAGTATTATTTCAATAAGAATTTAACTGTAATCCGCTGTTTGCTTAGTCTGGAGATGGCCTGAAACACAGGTTTTTATTAACCTAGCTCAGGTAGATCGCCACAAGCTATGATGTCAGTACCAATACATAGAGATTTCAAAATTGTGTAAATTAAATTAGTGTTTATTATGAATATTTAAGACTATCGTTAAAAATATGGTACTACTAAGTATTTATAAGGCTGTAAATGTACTACATTGTAAAAGAACTAAATAAAATTATTATTATTAAATTCAGACCTACTATATAGCCAAGAATTCTGGTTTAAAAAACGTGTGACAATGGCGCCGATTCTCTAGTTCACAAACTAAACTAATTTTAAGTTAAGTGCATCTTTTTCCATCTCCTTCATTTAGAAAAGGATAGAAGATAACATTTTAGTTTAATCCTGTCAAATTAAGATATTCCATAGATAATTTAGACGCTATTATAAACATGGCGGCCAACAATACTTCAAATTACGTCACGATAGTGTTCCGGCATGATGTCTGGTGACGTCGTACGGAGGACTGGTCTGAGTAGTTGTGTTGCAATGTGTGTCGGGTAGGATGCGCCAGATGTTGTTGTGTCTGGAGTTTGGTCGTGGAGGGTCTCCAGATCAATCTCCCTCAGGCGCAGCACCGTTCGTTGTGTTGTCGGGTTTAGCATTGCATCACCTCGCTCAACTGCCGTCTTCCTTCCTATTCACTCAGTGTTTTTTTTTTTTTTGAGTGAATAGGCTCTTAATAAACTAGCGCGCTTTATCATCAACGATTGCATCACTGTTTACCATAAGGCAGGATTTCAGTCAAGCAGTAGTTTATATTTAAACTAGCGGCCGCCAGCCACTTCGTTCGCGTGGAGTTAGTTATGCGCCGCTCCTATTCGTCGCAGCGTGATGTTATATAGCCTAAAGCCTTCCTGGATTAATGGGCTATCCAACGCAAAAAGAATTTTTCAAATCGGACCAGTAGTTCCTGAGATTAGCGCGTCAAACAATAAAACAAACTCTTCAGCTTTATTTATGTACTAGCTGTTGCCCGCGACTCCGTCCGCGTGGATTTCAGTTTAAAGCGAGCGGTGGTTCCCGTAAATTAAAAAAACTCAGTTGATATAAAATCAGCGTCTGTTAAAATAATGGGAGCAATATGTATGTCCGCGTTAGCTCCCGTTATTGCAACATTTTTTGTTACTGCTCTTCCCCTATTGGCCATAGCGGGTTGTTATATAGCCTATGTCCTTTCTCAGGCTCTAGACTATCTGTGTACCAAATTTCGTTACAATCGGTTCAGTAGTTTTGGCGTGAAAGCCGGACAGACAGACAGAGATACTTTCGCATTTATAATATTAGTATGGATTAGTATAGTTTAAAAAAGTAGCGGACTAATTTGACAGGTCTAAACTAACATTTTACCTTCTGTCCTTTCCTTAATGAAATAGAAAGAATAAGATACATTGAACATAAATTTAGTTTAACTAAACTTGTGAACATGGTAATCAGGGCCATTGTCAAAGTAAGTCGACCACTGACGGAAACCTGCATAACTTGATTTTAACGAAAGTCTAGTCTGATACATAAAACACTCAAAAACGGTTCTTCCTTAATTATACAAGTAGGTTATAGAAACCGTTTGAGGTAAAAACTGTATATAAATATGTTTCTCCACAAATAAATATATGTAAATAAATGAAAAAAAAAACATATCTATACTAATATGTAAAGCTGAAAGGTTTGTTTGTTTGAACGCGCTAATCTCAGGAACTAATGGTCCAATTCAAAAAAAAATATTTTTGCGTTGGATAGCCCATTAATCCAGGAAGGCTTTAGACTATATAACATCACGCTGCGATCAATAGGAGCGGTGCATAACTAACTCCACGTGAACGAAGTCGCTGGCGGCCGCTAGGTATTATAATAATTCCGTAACTTCCTCGCACAGGTCAATAAAGTTTTTGTTTTCATTTATGTATACAATACCTACATATATTTATTTGTGAGTAGCGGATGCATTTAATCACATACGTACGTATGTACGTACATACATTGACATTACATATGTATGTACGTACATCCTACATATACATATGTAGGTATATGGGAAAAGCCTGCCTTTCTTCATACATTTTATTATCCGGACTTTCGATTATCCGGATGTCTACCAACCACAGAGCAAAATAATTAGTCCGGAAAACCGGGGTCCTACTGTAGGTATATTTATTTGTGAGTAGCAGATACATTTAATCAATAGTTAGAATAGAATACTTAAGTACTCTTTATTTACTGACAGCCTCCGTGGCGTAGCGGTAGCGGACGCAGCCGCTGCGCAAGGTGGCGCGGGTTCGATCCCCGCACAGTGCAAGTATTTGTATGCATGAATATGAATATTTGCACTGGTCTGGTCGTGCCTCGGAAAGCACGTTAAGCCGTTGGTCTCGGTTGCCATACGAACATCTAGTGGCAGTCGTTACGGGTTGTTGGAGCCCTCAAAAGTCCTACAATTGCTGCAATGCTTCGATGTCGCTGTCGGGTTGTGGAGGTCAGACGGCAGTCGCTTCACGGAAAATGTCGAAGTTTAGCCATATCAGCAGGTGGACTGGTAAAGCGGACCCCAAACTCCAAAGCTGAAAAGGCTTCGGATGCGACTGGAATTAACGCTGGGATGATGATGATGACTTACGTACTCTTTATTATGCACACCATATCTACCACCTAACCTATTAATTACAGAACATAAATATGAATATTTTACAAAAGGTAACACAATGGGCGGTCTAATCGTTAAGAGCGATCTTTTTATAGTTTTGTCCTCTAGGTACTCCTGAATGATTTTCAGTTGACAAAGAGCATTTTGAACAATCAATCTTCTGTGAGCCTTTTAATTACTATTTAAAGGTACTTTAGTGACTTTTACCGATAAAACTAATAGACCAAGATCCCAGGGCCCGCAGACGTTTTCTCACAAAAAATATAAATGGGATAGTGTTAGTACGTAAGTACCTACTTTGAGTGGGTGGCCAATTCATATATACCAGGTGCTAAAGGTAGATAAATACAGTACTGATTTTTCTTAAAGTCTCAGTGCTGATTTTTACATATGTTTCAGAGAATTTTATTAAAAATTAACAATCATTATTGCCAGACACTTTCGATGGAAAGCACCGATGGAAAGTGTTTGAATTGGTCGTCGACATAACGCAAACACCAATCCATTCAATATTTAAACTGCTATCGGCAAAACTAATCAATGTGTCTATTAATTTACAGGTATCCGCCCTAGTTTTGGTGTCGTCATCAATCGTAGCGGGTCAACGCGGGTCATTCGCGGGCACTAAACCGATTGGGTTCCCTGACACGCCAAACAGAACCACCACGACAGCAGATCCTCTTGGAAACCGGTAATGTTAACATTATATTCGCTTGACCATTCGTGCAATGCTCGCACCCACTCTCGAGTGCATGCATGCAGCCTGCAGGCATTGTTTTGTACCATTCTCGAGCGCAATCCCTACGCATCTCTCGCGGTAGAGAAGAGAGGATGCGGCTTCTCTCTCCCGCTCACCCAACTCCTTTGCAAACATGACATTTTGCAAAAGGAGGCAAGCCCCTCCCATGCTCTCTCACTCTCAATCATCTATTTAAGAGGGGACTCTAATGTTACTTTCTCTATACAAACTTATTCCGCTGTTTTCTTCGTGGATAATGCTTTTAGAGGATTTTTTTTCTGCAATTTAACAATTTTAATTTTTTGATTATACGTGCCTACGTGATTATACGGGTACTATCATTTGATTTTTTCCGAAACTTAATTAATAAAAGAAATATAATATTTCAAAGTCCCGAAAAATAACCCATTTAGACAACTATTAGACAAACGTGATAAGTTTTTGACATAAAAGAAAATAATAGAAGCATAGGTATACCTACCCTCTAAATTTTGATATAAAAATAATTGAGATCTGCCATGCTTTCAAAAAGAAAACCGTGGAATACGAAACGTCTTTTGGTCAACGTTTTTGTAGGTAAAATCATCCTGACCTGCAACTGTCCTTTTCGCACTTTACCGGGAGAGGTTGGAAGAAGCGCATTTCCCAAATTCCTCGGCACCCTTCTTAATGACTGCCGTAAGCGAGAGGTTGCTATCATCTATAGTCACGATGAATTATAATATATTTGTTTAAGTGTACCTAAGCATATATTTGTTTAAGTATAAGCATCTATGTAAATCGCTGTTGGATATCTTAATAAAATAAATAAATAAATGAAGTAGCGGCCATGCCATACCCAAGTTGGGCATTCCTCCAACGTGTGCTGCACCGTATCCAGGCAAGCTGCACAACGGACACAACGGTGCAACACCGGCTAACGGCCTATACGACACAGATACTTTCCAAAGCTGCGTCTATTCAATGGACTGCAAAAATCATTCTTCATAATTTATTCGAGTTAGTTCAGTGACACTTTAATAAAACCCGTCCACAGCGCCCGCGCAGTCGCGGTCGCCTTGCTCATATAGGCAGTAATCACCACTTTTGATCAATCGGTCGCTTTAGATGTCGCAAAAAACTGGTTTTATATGATGGATAGGTATATGATTAATTCCGGGATTTAGGTAAATCCATAGGGGTACAGCAATATACAGTAATGATGTTAAAAGAAAGCAGTTCATAACTGACTTACTACCAACATAACTATTACTTATACGAACAGTATCTAGCATTATAGATACGGTAACTATTTTAGGTAATATGTAGGTAACAGGGGCTGGTGTCTACGCAAAGTATGCATTTTTTGCGTATGCAAAAAAATGCATACTTACGTGAGTTTGCGGACACCAGACAAACATACCAAACAACAAAGTTAAGACCACTAATTCACTATAAATGTATTAGTGAAGTAAATATACTCGTAGATAACTTTATACTTGCTCGAATCAGGTACATAAGTATATTTTTTTATTAGGGTTCCGTAGTAAACTACAAATTCTTTAAGTTTCGCCTAGTTTGTCTGTCAGCCTGTACTGTAATCTCAGCCATCGTTATCACTAGAACGTTGAAATTTAGTACCAATGTGTAAATCAGTCACGCCAATAAAGTGATAAAATTAATGAACCAAAAGTTTAAAAAATATGAATCAAACCTCATAAAGACTTTCTAGGAAAATTACTTTGAACTTGATGGGATGCATAGTTTTTGATAAAAAGTAAAAAAAACTAAAACCCAACTACGACAAAAAACGACGCTGAAAAAGTATAAAACAAGATTTTCAGAATACTGAACTGAACAAAGTTGCTAATATAGTTGCAAGTAAATGGACACAGTAGACTCTACCAAGATGCCTTCGTTGTAAATTGACAATAATGTCTTACAATACTATTCTGAAGTATGCAATATTCACTATTTAGAGATAAATTTTCATGTTTGGAAAACCGCAGTCACACGTTATCAAAGTGCTACGGTAGGTATATATGTAACGTGTGACTACGCCTTTCCAAACATGAAAATTTATCTCTACATAGTGACATCATACTACTCTTGGTAGAGTCTACTGTGTCCATTTACTTGCAACTACATTAGCAACTTTGTTCAGTTCAGTATTCTGAAAATCTTGTTTTATACTTTTTCAGCGTCGTTTTTTGTCGTAGTTGGGTTTTAGTTTTTTTTACTTTTTATTATTTGTACCATTTTGGTGTTAAAGTGTATTTGTGGCGCATAATATTAACAAAAGTTAAATTGACGAACTAAAAACTAGGTAGTTAACATACGACATCTCTTTTGACTTAAGTATCGGCGTATAGTAATATGTAGAGATGTCCTATTTTACTATTTCGTAGCGCTTGGATCGTAGCGCGTATAGCAACGGTTTCCCCGTATGAAGCTCCCGGTTTTTCGTAGTAGCGACGCACATTTGCGTCGATGGCACCGAATGGGACATGAATTAGTGGATGAGGTCGTTAGTATAAATAGATTGGATGTTTTTCTAACGGTGGTAGGCCATAACATCGGCTGCCGGCAGAAGTTACCACCCACCAGACAAAGTCTTGCCGCCAAGCGATTCGTCGTGTTCCAGCATGATGTCTGGTGAAGCCGTACGGAGGACGCGTCTGAGCAGTTGTGTTGCGTTGTGTGGCGAGTACGATGCGCCAAATGTTGTTGTGTCGGGAGTTTGGTCGTGGAGAGTCTTCAGATCAATCTCCCTCTGGCGCAGCATCGTTGGTCGTGTTGGTCTTGGGTTTAACATTGCATCACCTGGCTCAGCTGCCGTCATCCTTGCTATTCCTAAGTTTTTTAAGTGAATAGGCTTAATAAACTAGTGCGCTTTACCATCAACGATTGCGTTACTGCTTACCATCAGGCGGGATTGCAGTCAAGCGCTAGTTTATAATTATTAAAAAAATGTATATATTAAGAGGACCTGGGAAGATTTCTTAATCTATCTAATTCTGCTAACGATCTGTCATGTGGATTTTTAAGTAATTTATTATGATCCAAGGCACTTATAAATAATCCCTCTATGGTTTTAACTCTACTGAGAGCGACATAGGCCTGTCCTTTAGCAAACAATGACTTTCCTAGATCTGTAACTTTTTTATCTAGAGTACAACCTTGTAATTTATGTACAGTACAACCCCAAGAAAGAATCAGAGGGAGCATTTTACGCTGAATTTGCCCAGAACCCCTCAAGCCGTCAAATTCATTGAGGCAAGGCTCGATTTTGATAAGTCCGTTAATATCTGCTTTTATGGATGCGTCATCAAATTGTATGAGAACAGCGCTTGGCTGTTCTCCTGTTCCAACTGATCGCGCCGAAGAGCAGGCTATTCGAAGGCCTTCACCACTCCCATCGCTCCGTTTACCAAACCCTGGTTTACATTCAAATTTCTACGAAGCATTACTAGGGATTATGTACAAACATAAAGTACTCGTGAAGCTCTTTCAGATGATACCAAATACGGTATATTTATTTTAATTTTATATTAACTAAGGAACTTTTTGTCCGCTAGAGGGCGTAATACTAAATTTGGTGACAAGCTTTATAGCTCATAACCAACAGAATATCAAGGCCCCTCTAATGGTTCTGCAGTGGTCTTATTCTGATAAGTAGTAAAGAAGCTATTTATGAACGAAAAGATGTGAATTATATGCAATCAGTCCATGAATACAGGTAAAGTCACAAGCAAATGCTAGTAATATATATATATTCAAAATGTACAAGTAAAGCCCTTTCAAATGATACCAAACACGGCTTATTTATCTTAACTTTTTTTTTTACTCTGTATATTTTGTCCGCTAGAGGGCGCCACATTAGATTTTGTGAAACTCCATATAGCCTATAACCAGCGGACCATTAAGACGCTTCTAATGATATGTCATTTATCGAATTCGAATAAGTAGTTTAGAAGTTACGAGGGAACAGATGAACATACATACATACATACATACATACATACATACATACATACATACATAGCCTGTCAAAATCATAACCCTCCTTTTGCTTTGCCGTAGTCGAGTAAAAAATTTTACAAAATCTGAACTAAGTTTGTACTTTAAGGTATACCTAGGCAAATATTTTTTATATTATTTTACTAATTACTAATGATTAAAATCGATTCGAATCGCAATCCAAAATTAACCCCGAAAATCCGACATACATATCCCGTTTAGTTTGTATTTTGTAAGTCACCCATTTCTCCGAGAGATGGCGCTGTATTTTGGGTTAGGTACTTCGCGCTGATAAATTTTGTCCTGAGTTGATGGGTTCAGGACGGTACGCTTTAAATTATTGAATTGAGCGGTTACCGTCTCGTTGTCATTGAATTTTTTTCATTGTCCGTAATGTAGGTACAACACTTGCAGAATATAGTACCTAGTCGATCCGCAGACAATGGCATGCGACATTTATCTAGCCAAAGAAACTTGGAGTTGCCTTGCTTAGTTATCACTCCATTTTACAACCCGTTCCCACTACTCGTGGTGGGACTCAAATGACAACATTTTTTCGAACTTTCCATGCGTAGTTGGAATCTACTTATAGCATTTTCTTTAGTTATCACCATCTTTCGTGAGCCGTTTTTTTTCTAGTACTTACCTATTCTTTACTTAGTATGTATGTCAACTCATTGTAACAAATAGCAGTATGGACACTGTGTCACTTGTGTGACATGTGACAGACGAGAAACTACGGAACCCTACACTGAGCGTGGCACGACATGCTCTTGGCCGGTTTTTTCAGATCGCTCACCCAAAACAAAAAGTATTATAAGTAGTACCGTAATTCAAATATTTTAGATTAATAAAAAGAACCTGTTTTTATATTTATGCATAGGTTGACATGCCTTAACACAGCTATACTTTTATAGTTGCCAATGAGGCGCCCATGGGTAAATAATAATAACAGCCGCACATGTCGATCGGTCAGGTTAAGCCACGCTTGCTGCGGTTTATCTATGGATGGGTGATATCTTCACATTTAAGATCCTGTGTCTCGGAAGTTGGTTAAGTCGGAGGAGGTCTGCCCTACTTGGGTAGAGTCGGCGATCTCTCGCGTCCGGCCCTGGTCCAGGTCATGCTCCGAAACGAGAGTGCATGGCAGGTCGTCACCTCCTTCTGCGAAGGAGTGATGCTGGCAAAATAGAAGGTGGATCGCGTGAGGGAGCGGGAATCCTAGCGCCCTCACGCATCTAGCCGCCGCAGGAGGCGCCCTGGTAGGGAGACAATATCGAACTCCCGGCCACCGTAGGCGGTGAGCAGTGGGTAGCTCGCTTCCCGGTAAGGCCCAGGCCCGGGTCGACGGCGCATAGTGTTACGCGTGCCTCAAAGAGATGTCAGCACATCGTGACAGGGTCCACGAAGACCGATGCCTGGGTGAGGGTTGCGGGCTGGTTCAAAAAGAAACCGTGGCAAGTGAAGAAACACGGGTGGGCTTTAGTCAGGACATGTTACATGGAGTGAGTGCCTGGCACTCTACAACGTGTAACAAAAAGGGTATATACATACCAAGGGCATGGCATCTTTAGATGATATCAAACGATATCGGAAGGGTTTCAACTCAAAATAAAATACTCAAAAAATTGGTACCAAATTTCGGTTTCGTGTGTTTCTTAAAATCAAATTATAACAGACGTGGCAGCACACTACATACGTTAATAACTACTCGTTACCAGTCACGTTACTTGCCAAAATCCGATAAATGTCTTCAATATCTCTGTGCGACTAGTATGATAGTAGCCTATCACAGGCGGTGTTTTTCCTCATAACTTCCTAACATAAAGAGATAGGATTAAAAAACCCTTCCAATATCGTTTGATATCATATAAAGATGCCATGCCTTTGTTATGTATATACCCTTTATGTTACACGTTGTATATTGGAAAAGGCTAAGCAGAAGTTCATGAAAAACAATCTGTTTTTATATTTCACTATGAAACTTTTATAGTTTTTAATGAGAAAAGACAGAACTTTACGACCTTGCAGACATCTCGACTTAGGTACTGTGTAACCTATAAAGATATATGATGTCTAACACCTATTTCGTATTAATCATAGTACCTACTTCTTATTTAATGGCACGTCATTCAACCAGCGTTGGCAAGCATAGTAGGTACAAAAAGACAATATAAAACCTGTAGGTATCGTTTTATTCATTACAGTATATTAATGAAGCCACCAATAGGTTTTTTCCATGCACTGAAAGCTTAGAGCATATTTTAAGAGGCAAAAACTTTTTAACACCTCGTATATTGTGGATAAATTAAATGCCAGTCAAGAAACCAAGTAATTAAACATTTGAAAACCCCCGATACAAAAAGTAAACGAAAAGTAGACAGATTGAATACCTACAGAAGGCGATGAGCGCTGCTAAGACAGTGTATTGTGACGAAACATGGGAGAGGCCATGTCCATCAGTGGACTGTGATTAGATTGATTGATAAAAGCGTTATTGCGTCGGAAATCATTTAATGACTTCTCCTTCTCTGGGAGGAGCTGAACTCTTACTGACTAATACCAGTAATACCTACCCGTGTCCCTTCGTTTGCCTGTACGCCGTGTGGTGAATGCTTATCGACGAATCCCGCTCCTCGGATTTAGCTGGAGGTGAAATAGCGAGGTGGTTTTAGCCGGTAAGTATCCGGCAAAGCCCTCTCCCCTCCCCTACGATGGAGGCAGTTCATGATTCCCACCTCGAAACCAAAATAAAAAAAAAAAATTAGGCCACGGTCTCCCTTTCGAACAACTCTGGTAGGCATCGGTCTTCGTGGACCCCTTCGCCGTCATGATATGCTAATATCTCTTTGGATGTGGATTACTTACCGGGCGGCGAGATACTTATTGCTTACTGTCTGCAAGCCCACGCCTACAGTGGCAGTTCATTGTTGTTTTCCAACGACTACAGCGTCTACTGTAGCGGCTTATTGAAGCCTAATGTCAAAGATCTACGAATGAAAATCGGGACCAACGGCTTAACGTGCTTTTCATCATTCATTCATCATCAGCCTCTACTCGTCCACTGCTGGACATAGGCCTCCTTCATGGCACGCCAACAAGCTCGATCCTGAGCAATTCTCCGCCAGCCACTACCAGCCACGTTTTTGATGTCGTCGCTCCATCTCGCCCAAGGGCGTCCTACGCTACGTTTGCCGGGACGCGGTCTCCACTCGAGGACTCGTTTACCCCATCGGTTGTCGGTCCTGCGGCATATGTGACCAGCCCATTGCCACTTCAGCTTGCTAATCCTCTCAGCTATGTCGGTGACTCTGGTCCTCTGTCGGATCACCTCATTTCTGATGCGGTCCTTCAGAGAGACGCCCAACATAGCCCGCTCTATAGCTCGCTGAGCGGCATTAAATTTATGGACTAGTCTGACCGTTAGTGTCCACGTCTCGGCTCCGTACGTCATGACGGGTAGGACGTGCTTTTGCGAGATTGCAAAGATAGTTAACCATCCACCGGCCCACCTCGGCAGCGTTGCTTAACCGCCTCGTACGGCAGTAATTATTTAACCACAAGAACCTCGTTAATTTATTTTTGTAACGTACTTCGGGTTCTTGTTTCCTACCTACTCTCAGAACAAACAGCAAAACAAATCTTTTTGTAAAGTATCCTGGTAGCGCTTAATTTATGTAAGTACATCAGTGTAGCTACCATGAGTTTTCATTGCGAGACTCGATCGTCAATATCGAGCGCGTTTGGCGCTCTCATTGGTTGAGAGTTCTTATAACCTTGAAGCGGACCAATCGATAAGTCAAACGCGCTCGATATCGACGATCGAGTCTCGTAATGTAAACTCATGGCAGCTTCACTGAACGCTCGGCCAGTCGAGATAGGTAGGATATTCATTAACGGTTTCTATCGGGTCCTCAGCTATGGAGATTACGTTGGCCGAACGTCCTGAGTTCCAGGAACGAAAATTCATTTTACTTTTTATCGGTGGCATTACGAGTAAAAATATAGCATTGGTTGTTTATCACTAAATCTTTATTCAGTAAGTTTCTCTAAGGACCTCAGTTATGGAGAATCAGGTTGGCCGCCAACCCGCCACCCGCGTAGGTTGCCCACCCGCATTGAGCAAGGGTGGTGATTACTCTCAATCCTTCTCTGTGTGAGAGGCCTGTGCCCAGCACTGGGATGATAAAAAGGTTGGTGATGATGAGGTTGGCCGAACATTCTGATATCAGGTCGTTTGGTCATAAATAAATGTTTCAAACTGTCGCACTACTCTATTCTAGATGTCACCAACTTTTTGGCTGGCATCTATATGCGTTAAAAATTCGTCTCTATTACCTGGAGTAGCAGCAGTATTTCGATTGGCCGAACTTTCCGATGTTCATCTTGATTTCTATAACCATTTATTATTTCTTTTACAGTTTCGGCGAGGGCGTACCAGAAAGACTGCCCATTGAAGCAAATGGCGACAGGGACCTCATTGATCGGCTCAGCAAACTGCCCGTAGACAAGCAACCCTTCTGGTTTATCAACTGGCAGTCATATGAGAACCACAGGAAGGATCCACAGACCTACCCACAGAGGCCCAATGTCTTCGTCGATCCTATACCCCAGAATACAAACGCCGGCCCAACGAGCAACGGATTTCCAACAACCGCTTCTGAATCATCTGGAATTGTTAACAGATTTAATCCTATTTCTGCTCCGAGTCAGCCCGGTAATAATTTTGGCCCTACTGGTAATAACAATAATAATGCTTTTCCCAGTTCAGTGTATCCCACTGGTAAACCCACTTCTAATGTTTATCCAACTGTTAATCCCAATTCTAATGTATATCAAACTTCTAGTGCTAATTCCAATTCGTATTCAGGAACGATTACCAGCACTGGTTTCCAAACGGCACAACAAAATCCAGAATATTACCCCACAGGCAGTTCCTTAAGTAGTGGATATGAATTCTATTAGTCTTTATTTAAGGATATATGTAAGAAAAACCAGTATTTAATTTAAGGAAACATTTTTATTGACTTTTTTTTTAAATAAATAAAACTTAATTACTAAGCGTATTCTTACAATTGAATCCTCATAAGAGTGAATATAAATAAAAAATAATAGTAAAATGCAATCAATTGTTCATTTTATTTGACTGGTAAACCTGACCTTCGTATGAAGACATTGTTTAAAAAAATACAAAAGTATAAATTATTGTACAAAAATATTATAATTCAAATATCGAATGATATTTTGCAGTGCTGCTCAATTTCACTTTGTATTAAATAATGACAGCCATTGTGACGTGGCTTATGTACTAGTCTAGATTATTTGAAGGCTTTGACTGTATAGACATCAACGCACTATGGTGCTAAGAAAGCACAGCCCTAAATGTTACCTACGATACAAAAAGCTTAACCAAATAGATGAATTGATAAAACAATTGCAATAAATAAAAACTAATTGGAACGAAGTTTTTTAACGGGTATTACTGCAAGAGCTCACTGGTAGAAATCATAAAGTAAGCACTAAACCTCCTTCTCTATTTATTTTAAATATAAGAGTGTGTATGAGAGTATCGCAAATATGAAAAAACATGGAGTTCATCAAACCAAAATAATAAATTCGGACCAGCCATTCCATTGCTACTCTCTCCTGCGACGCCCTAATCCGAGGTTCGTGCCCCACAAGGGGTGCCCTTAGCTTATCGCAGCTTAGTTTTTTATACCAACCACAGGAAGGAGAAGGACTAAATGCGGAAATCAAACACGTAACAGAGAACCATAGAATAGTCCGGTTAAGTAGTCACAACCTCTCAAGGTCAACTGCAAGACACCATTAAAAAAAATACCGCTTAAATAACTTCGTTCCTGAAAGAGTCGACAGAAGAGTTTATTTTTCAAGTAAGTAACTTCTGAATCAAGATTTCATTAAGATTTCTTCGAACTCAAAAGGTAACATAATTACACAAATCAAGCACATTTTACAGCAGTAGAAAAAGTTCTGGAATCAAAGACTCATTCTAAACAGTACAATGATTCCAACAAATGCCTATTTCTTTATTGATTAAGCTACATTCGCGTACATAATAGGAATATAAGTAATTATTATGTAAATGATATAGATGAGCCGTGACTCAACAGTACAGTCGACAGCACAATAAGCTGCTACAAGCTGTCGGATTTACTTATTAGATTTTCAACTTTATCTTTATAGTATTAAGGCTCAAGGTTGATTGGGAATATTTGACTGTTTCGGGTAGCTTGACCTGCTGTCACCTGTCGTCCATACATCCAGTAAACTGGATTATTTTCGGGTATAAACTTTAGATTTTCTCAGTTAAATTACAATACATTAAATTACATTCATTACATTAGAGGTTCTTAAAAGGAGCACAATACACCTGATGAATCATGGTCATGGCTGAATATAGGACCTGTGAACTCTTGCGCATGTTCACTAACTCATATTCACCTCATGTCACCAATTGGTGACCAAAAAAATGTTCCTGCGCAACCTTCTGCGCAAAGTTCGGATCGGTCATTAATCGTCGGCCATGTTGTAATAGTGACAAAACTTTTCAATAAAACTGTAAGCATCGACACATACTAATGGACATGCCTTAGAGATGAGAATTGTGGCACTCCGAAAGAAAGAGAGGAAACAAAGTTTCGTCTATGTTTATCTCTCTCAAAATCATCAATCATCTATGAGGAAAGAGATAGCGCTAGACCGAAAATATAGGCCATCTCTCTCACTCTTTTCACACCAAAAAAAATACTGCAGATTATACGCGTACGGCATGTCCATTAGTATAATGTCTATGACTGTAAGAACTAAATTGTAAGTTAGGTACTTATCAAAAACAGTTCTTTGTCTTACATAAATAGTGTCTAAATCGGTTTAATAGAAAAAAGATCATTCCAAATCAGCCCCCTAATAGGCGAACACATTTTTGTCAAATGATTGCGACTAGTTGGGATCAGTTGGTATTGTTCGGGCCGCCCATTGGTCTGTTCGGTCCAAACGATCCCAACTAGTCGCAATTATTTGCCAAAAATGTGTTCGCCGATTAGGGGACAGATTCAATATTATTAGAATTGTTTTGTTTAAAAATATTTAGAACAAAAACTATCATTTGATTATGACTTCACTGGACACAACAGAATGTATGTATAATATTATCAATAAAAAATAATTATACCGTTTGGGTACATACTCGAGCATCACTCATAAGTACAATAATCACAAAAAAAAAACATCCACACAAAGTACCTAAGTTATTAAAAAATAAAAACCGTTAAACAGTTCAACGCCCTAATGATACATATGTACACATATTCGCAAATTATGATACATAATTTGGCTGAATAATACTATTTTATTTGTCGGTCGAAAACATTTTAAAAGTAAAAATTAATAAAAAAAAACAACGAAATCATTGGCTCAGACTGGTTACGGGTACAGATGTGTGAGAATATCTAGAGCGAAGTCTATAGCGCTTTAAATATAGACTACAAAATCGAACCTTCTTACATAGACCGTTAAACTCATAACCCTTTGTTTTCAAGAATTGGATAAAAATATACTTCATGAGAAATATAGTGATATCCCTTAATATTCGGATCGGAACATTTATGTTCAACTATTCCACTAAATCCACAATAAAATAGTTCAAAAAGTATGTAGGGTACCTCCTAAAGGCACTTTAGGTTTTAAGGCACTTTCATTTTTACCAGTCTTGCGAATTATTATAGGGAAACACTTTAAAGATTTTGGACATAAGTATATTTAAATACAGAGGATGAAAAGAATCTGGGAATGATAAAACAAAACACTAATAAAAAAATGTGTAAATAACAATTTGAGCATTTCAGAAAGCAAGTGTTGGTAGGTTTGCATTACAACAGAAAAATTGGAGATTTCAACCTCATTGTAAACGCTGCTTAATCCGAGTCCCGAGCTGTGTGCGCGAAACGATCGTGATTGTGTTAATGATTGATAAGCGACTATCGATAACTAGTAGGGTGACTGCGTAACAACACTAGTAAAGGTTTCATTTTGAAAGTTCAACAATATTGAAACATTTTTTTCTTCTTTTCATTGCGTTGTTTACGTCGTTGAGCAACCACATTTTGCGAACATATGGAGCAACGGATTAGCAATATGCATCAAATCAATAGTCTTAGTGTGTTATGCAATAAGGATGCGATTTAATAACTTCCGTATAAGTGCAGAAATCGGAAACCACGGAATCAGAATCGAATCGGAATCGGAATAAGAATCGGAATCGGTAACGGAATCGGCTATGTTGGGCGTCTCTCTGAAGGACCGCATCAGAAATGAGGTGATCCGACAGAGGACCAGAGTTACCGACATAGCTGAGAGGATTAGCAAGCTGAAGTGGCAATGGGCTGGTCACATATGCCGCAGGACCGACAACCGTTGGGGTAAACGAGACCTTGAGTGGAGACCGCGTCTCGGCAAACGTAGCGTGGGACGCCCTTGGCCGAGATCGAGCGACGACATCAAAAAGGTGGCTGGTAGTGGCTGGCGGAGAACTGCTCAGGATCGAGCTTGTTGGCGTGCCATGAAAGAGGCCTATGTCCAGCAGTGGACGAGTAAAGGCTGATGATGATGATGATGATGCAGAAATCGGAGCGAGGAAACTTCATCCCGCTAACCTCCATTGTCATGGTATGTTGGTTTTTCGGAGATGACGACTAATAGAGACCTTTAGGACACCGGCCTTCTCTCCATGCGAGGGAGTAGGCCGTAATCTACCACGCATGCCCAGTGCGGGTTGGTAGATGTCACATGTTTTCGAAGTATTGGCTCTAGGATATACCGCTTTCCTCGCGATGTTTTCCTTCACCGTTTTGAGAGCAGTGGTGACGAAGTAATTTACACAAAGTCTGATGGGGTTTGAATTTTCGGCCTACAATTTGTAAGTTACGGCCAATACCACTAGGCCACTGCTGCTCATTATCATCATCATCATCATCATTATCAACCTTTTTTATCGTCTCACTGCTGGGCACAGGTCTCCTTTCATACAGAGAAGGCTGATCAACAGTAATTATTTAAATTCCAATTCATCCAACACGATGTTATCGATAGCAGCATATAGGTGACTTTAGGGGTTTGGGGCGCAACGGGCACATATGAGATGGTACAGTACTGGTGGAGTATGGGGCACGACGAGCAGGTGTTAGGGTATTAGTGAAGTTTGTGACACAGGTCCACACCCTGTTGTCAATCCGTTAAGGTATTCCCACTTCACGAGGTTCAACTTGCTATCAATTTGGGTTTGGAAAGGGTTAAGGGACTCTAAGACATGCCGGTTTCCTTACAATGTTTTCCTTTGCCGTTTTGGGAGCAGTGGTGATGAAATAAAGCGTCAGTCAATAATGAGACATAATTCTATGTCTTTTTCTACTGTTAGGTATAACTTGTTACATATAAGTGCAAAAATCGGAGCGAGGGAATTTCACCACGCTAACCGCCATTGTCATGCTATGTTGGTTTTTCGGAGATGACGACTAATAGAGAACTTTAGGACACAGGCCTTCTCTTCATGAGAGGGAGTAGGCCTTAATCTACCACGCTGGCCCAGTGCGGGTTGGTACATGTCACATGTTTTCGAAGTTTTTGGCTCTAAGACATGTTTCCTTACAATGTTTTCTTCGCCGTTTTAGGAGCAGTGGTGATGAAATAAAGCGTCTGTCAATATTGAGATATAATTCCATGTCTTTTTCTACTGTTAGGTACTGAATAAAATTGTCAAACTAACGAGTGACTATAAACATTACTAAGCAATTCCTCACACATTTGTACCCTATTTTGAAACATGTTCAGTTTTACCGTGTAACAACCAACATTGTACATACGACGACCAGGGCAGTCCAGCTGAAGGTACCGGTTGCTGAACCAGCGGTTTTGGTGACTGAAGGCAACCTAACGCTCTTGTAATGACAGGACTTTTCGGCAGTTTCGTTAGAGACAAGCTCTGTATAGTTTGGGTAGCTCTGGATCTGCATTGGCTGTAAAGGGAGAAGAAATAATTAGAATTAAGTAGCTATTAATATTACTATTATCATGGAAATCTTATCCTTCCTATCCTACTAATATTAAAAATGCGAAAGTTAGCGAGGATGTACGGATTAATGGATGTTACTTTTTCGAGCAAAACTTACTCAACGGATTTGGCACACATGTGGTTTATAACCAGGGGTGACATAATATAGCATAGTTTTTAAATGCCTCTGGCTGGAGACTATAATTTTTTAGAAAGCCACAGGATAGTCCGGTTAAGTAGTCACGGCCTCTCATGGCCAAGTACGAGATGCCAATATAAAAAAATAAATAAAAGAAAAGCAACAAAAAAAAATACAGTAAAATCACCTTCTGTCGGTACATACATTCCTATTTCGATTTAAGTAGAATAAACGAATTGATTTGATTTAAGAAGTACAACGATATCCCTTGATAAGACTGGTTGTGGTTGGCCAAAGATTACGGATGACTGGACTAACGTTTAATGTGATTTTCGAGGCAAGGAAGGTTCGAGTAAAATTGCACAATGTTGGACATCTTCACTCATTTCAACTTAACATGTATAAACATTATTTCAATGTCACTAAAGTTGATTTCAAAATGATTGTCATTTTAAAACGGTCGGTATGAAAAAAAAGTTAGTACTCACCACTGCATAAGTATCATCCCTCTTTTTGCAAAAGGTCATATGCATGCCTTTGTACAGAGTCTTCTCAATTTGTTCAGTCAACAGCGGCTCAGCCCACGGCATCTCGTTCAGGTGAGCCATGAAAGATTTATTGCGGAATTCAGGAGGCTCCCAAATCACCAGCTCCTCTGAAAATATAATAATAACATTATTAAATTATAAGAGATTGACTTAATAATTCCATCAATCCCTCCCTACTAGAGGGCATAATGCAAATCTAGACGTAGACAGCGCTACAATTCTACAGAAACTAATCCAAAAGTCCATATTGGACAATCACGTATGCTTGTCGTACTGAGCTATTTCAAGGTAATAACTGGGTAGTCCCTGTTCTGTGAATATATATCAAAACTTTCATTATTTTTGTATCTTAACTATATAATATTATGCTAATGCTACCCTACGGTTTTTTAAAAGTGATCTAAAGCATACTTTACACACATCACAACACACCACATCACAATGCACCACACCACACACACGCATCACACGCACCACACCATAATGTGATGCGAGTTTGATGGGGGAAAAGAAGGTTTTGGTGGAAAGGTACGACAGTAAAAATAATTAGCAAATTTATTTAACGACAACTCAATAAATTTTAATTAAAAAATTGGGATTAAAAATTCGTTACTGTATGCGCTTGTGCTGCCCTCTGGTGGCAAAATATTGCAGTAATATATAGTTTTCTTCTTCCAAAGTAAGCCTATAGAACATTGGACGATGATCATGTAGTGATTATATGATACTTACTCATCAAGCCAACTCCTTGGTCATCACCTTGCACGCCTTGCTCGCTCCCCGTTTCGTTCATCATGCGCATCTGAGTTTCAAGTTCTGACAGTGACAAGGATGCTTCAAGAGATGGTAGGTTCTCGCCGGTCCTGGAATAAGGTGTAGAGCATTCTACGTCACAGTTGTACCCTTCAATTTAGCAACATTATTAATGAATTATGGAGTACAACTCATCATCACAATCATTGCAGCTGAAAGACGTCCACAGCTGGGCATAGGCCTCCCCCAAGAACCTCCACGACGACCGATACTGCGCCTCCCGCATCCAGCAGTTTCCCGCGACCTTCACCAGGTTGTCGATACATCTTGCCGGGGTTTTCCGGTGTGTGGTCGCCATTCGAGAACCTGTCGGCCCCATCGGGCATCGGTACTACGGGCAATGTGTCCAGCCCACTGCCACTTAAGTGGTGCAATTCTTCGGGCTATGTCGGCTATTTATTTATTTATTAAAACTTTATGCACAAAGAAAAACATTGCACAATGGCGGACTTAATGCCTTAGGCATTTTCTAGTAGTCTACCTTAAGGTGATGCAAATGATGTTCTTCTGCAGATCCCGTCATTTCTGATTTGATCACGCAATGAAACCCCAAGCATAGTCCTCTCCATTGCCCTTTTGAGTGCTTTGTTCAACTTTAGTCACCTACTTAACCAAAATGGAGTTTAAAGCCCGTATTCCAGAACGTTACTCAAGACTCAAGCATTACTTAAAACTAGTTTCAACCAATCAAATGGTTTGAAACGAGACTTAAGTAGAGCTTGAGTTTTGAGTGACGTTCTGTAATACGGACCTTTATGTTAGCAATGAAACATCAGGTCCGGGCACCTGTCAAGTGTCAAAGCATCTGTATTTTCTTTAGTAGTAACTGTATGATGGACATCATCTGCCTATTCTCTTTCCAACTAAGTAAGGATTGGCTTTCAGTCTAACTGGTTATGGCTGATTGTCAGACATCTACGACTTCTGACTACCTAACCTGAGTACTTTAATTGTGATAATGTTTGTTCCCACCACGACTAAGGCAGCTTAACCTTATATCGACCCGTTGGGCAGTAACTATTAAACCACGGGCCCCTTCATCAACCACAAAGCATTCAAATAAGTATGACCTGCGGCTGTTTATAATTGATATTACACTACAAAAGATTGCGACGAATTGAGAGCCTCCTCCTTTTTACCAATTCGACCGTATATATGATTTCTTTTTATGTTGTTCGCGGGTAACTTCGTCGTGTATGAACCGATTTTGATACTTATTTTTTTGTTGGAAAGAAAATATTTCCAAGGTGGCCCCATAATAAGGACAGGATCTGATGATGGAAGACCAGAGAAATCAAAGGGAACTTTCAAAAATCGTAGGGTCGACTAGTGCGTTTCTTAGTATTTTCATTAAATGTTTTAAAACACTAGAATAAAAAAATATTATAAAAAAAAACAACCGACTTCCAAAAAAACACTACAAATTGAAAAATAACTAATTTAGGAAGTAGGTGTCTCTGGTTTTAGCATATTCGTTTTTGACGCCGATTTCAGAAATTAGTTATTTTTCATTTTGTAGTGTTTTTTGGAAGTCGGTTGTTTTTTTTTTTTTTAATTCTGTTATAAAGCAAGAAACGATACTTCTACAAAATCTTACTCAATAGAGGGCGCCCTAGAAGCTGGAGAGTCCAACTTATTTATTATTTCGTTAATGTCGCATATACCATAACTTCGAAATAAAAATACAAGCTTTTACTAACCCAGAAGACAGGAAGATATTCTCAACTTGCATAAAGTTCAATCCATAGAACTCCTTGACTCCAAACGTTTCGAAGAACTCCTTCACGGGCGTCATGGAGTAGCAGCCAGCTAGTTCAGTTCTCGGGTAGTAAAGTATGAAAGACAGACACATTTCCTGAAAGGGAAAATAAATATTTATTAGTACCTCACTGTTTGACACGGCTCACCATATCCCATAGAGGTGTAACAGTGCCTACAACTCGCCATGCGAACAACGCGTCATACTGACGTCACGCGAATCCTACATCTCGCAATCAAAGTTTTTTGCGCAACTATCACGCATACAAGTTCGCGACATCAACTGGCGGGCAAATAGGCCCGCCAGACAATACCAGTCTGGTCGGAGGATCCCCCCTTTTCTATGGATGATGAGTGGGCTTTACACGCTGCATTTTCATACCTCCACAGAGGTATGAAGAACCAGGTATAAAGTTCTGATATGATCATAAGTCATAGAAAACGGATGACCCTCTGTTGTTGGTAAACACGACAGTGTCATCCGTGGGCACATTAAAAGTATTACTCACTTTCAATACAAAATTTAAATGGAAATAAATCACAGAAAGAAAAGTAATTTAATTACCTGGTTAGCAGAATAACCTCCCAAAATAGGTTTATCCTTTGACGTACTGTCATATGTACATTCTGTGATCAGAGTATCTCCTCTCATGAATTTCCTTCCTCGAGGTACAATACGAGACTGCTGATAATGCGAATCGTAGAAATTTTCCTGAAATTTACCAATAATATATTATAACACCATCTGTTGCATTTGAGAAAAACTATTACGTCAAGCTGTTACATAAAGAATACAGCGCCATCTAGTGTCTTTTTGTGAGATGGGAACGAAAGCAGTTGTTTTTAATAATGTACAATTTAGATAATAGATGGTGTTGGACTCAATAAGTATATTCCGAAAACTTTTCAATAGATTATTTCAAATTACCTCTGATATTCTCGGTAATTCCTGTGTGCCTCTGATATGTTTTAAGGCAATCTTTCTCGCAGTTCCATGGGCGTGTAGAAGAACTGACACTATGTTGACACCGTCTTCTGGTAATGTCTGTAAACAAAAACGTTATTAATATATGCAAAGGGCAATTATCTTTTTTTTTTAATTAACAGTATATTCTAAAAGAACGGTTGGACGCGGCCCGCATTTTGGACATACTTGGGGGAGGCCTATGTCTAGCAGTGAACTTCATGTGGCTGAGAGGATGATGATGATGATGATGAACAGTATATCATAGCTTATTCAGTATCATCATCATCAGCCTCTACTCGTCCACTGTTGGACATAGGCCTCTTTCATGGCACGCCAACAAGCTCGATCCTGAACAGTTTTCCGCCAGCCACTACCAGCCACCTTTTTGATGTCGTCGCTCCATCTCGCCCAAGGCCGTCCTACGCTACGTTTTCCGAGACGCGAGCTCCACTTATATATTATCCTATATATTAGTTACATATTACCAACCAGGTAACATAACAAGCTCATAACTTTGACATTTTTCAAAATAGCTTTTAGGAATTTTGTACATAAATTCTTTACATAAAAATATCCGACACGTGTTTCGGGTTTCCAATATACAAAAAAACGTTATTTATATACCAATATTACTAATCTATTGCTTCCTATTACGCAATAGATTAGCAATATCCTGCAAAATGATTCAGATTGTGATTGAAAATGTGCTAAGCAATTAGAGTGCTGGTACGGTCAGCAACAAAATTGCGATTAACAGGAAATTATTCGATAATGTACTTTTCCTTAATGTACTTAAGAGAATCAGACTACTGCTGATCGATTGTGTAAAAATCTCATCGTAAAAAGTTAAGTAAAGTGAGCAGAGGGAGCTGTCAATAGTGTCAATCCCCTAACATTAGTTGCAAACGTTTTTATGTGGTACCGGGCTTAGAACTTAGAATAGTACTAATACCAACCAAACACTACCAAAAAAAATAAACCAATAGGATATGGGACCATTGCCTCTAAGAGGCGACTAAGGGAACTCTCACCAGGTAAGCGGGCAGCAGCGCTTCTCTTGTGGAATATCAAACTATTGCGATCTCTAACCCGCTTGCCAAGCGTGGGGATTACGGCAAACCCCCCCAATGACAGCCTAGGGAGAGACTTTTGTCCAGCAGTGGACCGAAGAAGTTTTCACGGTGAGATGGTAACAGGATCACATTGCTGTTATTAAATTCAATGTCACTTTGATTTCGATTTTAATAAAATACTCTGCTCAGTACTTCGGAAACTTAATCGACTTTGCTGACTGTACATAACATTAGTATGTTGTTGTTTCAGTAGAGCCCTTTTGGCGAATAAATTACTGAAAATCAGGCAGATTCATGTTGAGAGAAGACAAGACAAGGCTATTAGAATAAGTATTATGTACAGACGACAGTATATCAAGCTGCTATAATCCGTCAGATTTCTTTATGAGATTTTCAACTTTATCTCTAAAGCATTAAGACTCAGGTTGATTGGGAATATTTGTGTGTTACGAGTAGACTAGACCTGCTGTCGTCCGAACATTTTACAGAGCCCTTACAGGGTACATGGTTTAACAGTGTCATGAAATTGTAAAACATGCCTACTAACCAGTGTTTTTTATTATTTTAGGCCTATATTAACGCCATGTAGCGATAGTGGAAAGAGCTGGGCAGGTTGTGCCAAAATTTGACGAAATGGATGAAAAATGAATAGAGTAGAAGAAGGCCTCCACTCAGGATAGAATTAACTTTTTAATATAAAAGACTTTGTCTCACTGCAATATCTCCCTTTATCCTTTCCATTCCTCTGAACTACTGTGTCTTGAGCTACTGTGAAGTTTTCAATTCTCTCCGTTTGACGACTGAAAGGAGAATCAACTACTTCCTCTCAGCCTATAGTGGACCTCCCACTGCTGGACAAAGGCCTCCCCCAAGGCATTTGGTTTGCCATGATTACCACGCTTAGCAGGCAGGTTGGGGATCACAGTAATTTATAATTCCACAGGAGTAGGACTGCTGCCCGCTTCCCTGGAGAGGGTTCCCTTAGTCGCCTCTTACGACACTCACGCGAGGATATGGATTGATACTATTCTAAACCCGGAAAACTACTTAAAAAATATTGGTACCAACCTCTTGAGTACACTCAGTGCTACAGATTCCAACAGTTCTGTACTGCTTCTGTTTGGGCGGGATCACGTGCAATGCTGATATCAAAATACCGGCTCCAACAAGAGCGGCGTCGTGTTGTCTCAGTGCAGATGTGTAGTGGACTCGAATGCCTGAACTGTCCAGGACTGTAAAAAAGGATAGTGGTTTATGGAATGAAGGGTAGACAAATGAATGTATAAATTGCACCGATTTTAGCGTGGTGTGACCAGACACAGGCGTACGGAGGACGGGTCTGAACAGTTGTAGTAGTTGTGTCGGGAGTATGGCCGTGGAGGGTCTCCAGATCAATCTTGCTTGTGACCAACGATGCTGCGCCAGAGGGGGGTAGTGCCTCGGAAAGCACAAGCACGTTAAGCCGTTAGTCGCGGTCGTCATACGAACATTTAATGGCAGTCGTTACGGGTTGTTGGAGCCCTCAAAAGTTTAACAATTGGTCTAACTGCAATGCTTTGATATCGCCTTCGGCATGTGGAGGTCAGACGGCAGTCGCTTCACGCAAAATATCGAAGTGTAGCCAAAATCAGCAGTTAGGTTGGTAAAGCGGACTCCAGACTCCAAAGCCGAAAAGCTTCGGATGCAAATGGAATTAACGCTGAGATGATGATGATGAGGAGTATGTAATTAATGATCTTAGTATGTGGCGTACTACCCTCCCCCATGTGTAGAAGGCTTGTGTTTAGGTATGTGTGTGTAGTTCAAATTCACCGTTATGTAGCTCCTGGTTATCATAATGAACTTCCAGCATGTAGTACGAAACTCCGCCTCTCTCGCCCAGAGGTATTCCGACATTTTCAGGAAGGAATTCACCTGAAATTATAAGGATAATTAATTAACATGCTAATTAGATGTTTGCGAAGATTTTAAGGCTCATTATTGTTAAAGGTTTTGAGGTAGACAAGGTGTTAATTACGAACTTGAAATGAAACAAAAATATCCGACGCCTGGTTGAAATTGTTGTTTATATTAATTTCAGTGAAAGAAGTTTAATAAACAAAGTTAAGTTTCTTTAACAAAATTGTAAGTTTGTAACATTCTGTTTTGAAGACGTAATGGATTGACTTATTGTAGTTATTAAGC
Source organism: Sesamia nonagrioides (assembly GCA_017933935.1). Classification (NCBI taxonomy): domain Eukaryota; kingdom Metazoa; phylum Arthropoda; class Insecta; order Lepidoptera; family Noctuidae; genus Sesamia; species Sesamia nonagrioides. Next base: position 477,949 of record JADWQK010001094.1, read on the forward strand.
CAAAGTATAAATAGTAGTAAAAACTAACCATTATTGAGTTTTTTTTTTTTTTTTTTTTACCTACCGACAAATCACGCAGATTGAGCTAGCCCCAAAGTAAGTTCGAGACTTGTGTTATGGGATACTAACTCAACGATACTATATTTATAATAAATACATATATAGATAAACATCCAAGACCCAGGTCAATCAGGAAAAGATCTTTTTCCATCATTACCTGGCCGGGGATCGAACCCGGGGCCTCTGCGTCGCAGGCAGGCGTGTTGACCGCTGCGCCACGGAGGTCGTAGTTTGGACTTCTATTGTTCAATACTTGATTATGATTAACTTTGTGCACCGTAGGTTAGGACGGGCAGAGTGGACTTGTCGGTAAGTTTAATTTTTAATGATATTGGAAGAATACAAAATAAGAAATAAAGAAAAAAAATAATGTACCCCTGCAGGATAAAAGCCACGATAAAGAAAGCAACAATCAAGAAGAAAGGGATTTCTTCTTTCTTTACTGTTGCTTTAAATTGTTCAAAATCAAGTCTTTTATTCAAATTAGGCTGAGAATGAGCACTTTTTGAACTTCAATATTACGTAAGACAGTAACCTGCCTGCCCTTCGCCACTTCCTATTGCTTTCGCTGGGAAGAAATGGCGGAACAAACTCCCCAGCAGCACAGCTGTCTGTTCATTAAAAATACACGACTTTATTGTATGCCAGAGGCACGTTCTCGCCACAAAAATCTAAATGGCCCTTACCTTGAGACCCAATCGCCCAAGCAGCAAGAAGAGTAGCACATGTAGCCCAGGCACTCGGCCTATTAGGTCCAAAGTACCCATCACCTTCCGCCCACGAATTCCACAAATGTTTATCATCATCTTCAGCACATTCGTACAGCACCATGTGATGTACTGGCGACTTGCTGTTCGGGTCTTGTACCGGTACGTTGTTCCTGATTGGTCGGCTGTCTATAAGAGGTTCGTAGCCTACGATGTGGTGTTTGTTCGGCAGATCGGGGGCTTTGAAGATCTTGCACCAGAACAGTGTTGCCATCACGTAGGGGATTGTGAGCTGAATGGAAAAATGGATAATGTTATGAGTATTATGTTGTACTTATCTCCAATGTGTTAAATTACTAGAGTCTATTCAAAAAGTTATTATAGTTACAGAAATATTAACTTTATTATAATGGGATTTAAGTTGATTTTAGTGAGACTGACTATTGAAAAGTTACAAAAAACAAAAAGTAGGGTAAACTGAACTTAATTGAGCGGGATTTAAAGTTATCTATATGTACATGAACTCGGTATTTATTTGCATTCTTGGCAAATAAATCGTGAAAGCAAATTAGATTTTCTATATGCTTGATAAAGTCTGTGAGTTTTAATTCCCTTGTGGTGGAAGTGCCAGCTGAGGATCTTGAAAATTCATCTCTCCAGAATTTTGGGCGAAAGGCGTTATTTTTCGGCGATTCCGTGGCCGGATACCTGACACAGCGCGATATACGACGCCGATGTTGCAAAATATTCGTGTATGAGTTTAGTTTTATATAGATTTTATAAAGTTTAATATGTACTTATAGTATTTCATATTTTTTCTTTATTTTATGTTATAACTAGCTTTCCGCCCACGACTTCGCCCGCGTGTAATTCGGTTATATCGCGCTTTTTAGATTTCCCTCGGGAATATCAATGTTTTCAATAAAAGGTAGCCTATATCCTTTCTCAGGGTCAAAAGATTGTCAGTACCAAATTTCATCAAAATCGGTTGAGAGGTTTAAGCGGGAAAGCGTAACAGACAGACAGATATAGTTACCTACTTTCGCATTTATAATATTAGTACGGATATATTATTATTGTATTTTCTTATGGGCCTTTATTGCCTGAGCTAAATTTAAAAGAAATACAAATCATAATTTTTTGCATAGCTATTCCCAAAGTTTGTTGGCTGCTGATACTAGTTTTTTATATGAAGTCGCGGCTTATCTGACCTTCAACACCTTAGTTATTGGGTAATACAATAACCCTTAACTAGGCTGGTTGTCAGATTTTTGGGTTTCTAAAGACCATTAAAAACTGCCAAAAATCAAAGACCTACGACTTGTGTTAAATAATCACAGATTGGAATTTGTTTCTAGTATAGCAATTCTTATTGTAGTAACGCTTTCATTTTCCTCGGAATTAATTTTAGGCACAATTTGAGACAATTGAGTTTGTTACAGATTTTTACTTTTTTACCTTAGCTTGCTTTTGTTCTCTTTTGACTTAAAAACATAAATTTAGCGTAAGTCTTCAGGTCTACTCTTTACGCCTGATTGACTCAGAATTGCACCCGACCTTCCCAATCACTGACATCTATATACAAGGGTATGTATCAGACACACATAGGCATCAATAATTTTAAAGATAAAGATAATTTTATTTTGCAAACATGGGTAAGTAACTTTGACAAACAAAATGACAGGTTCAGCCATGTTATACCATTTAGGCATGCAACATTTTTTAAAACATTCAACTTAAAACTAGAAAATACAATTTAAGAAAATACTTCAAAACAACTTTACTCCAACTTAAATTAGCAGGGTTAATTCAAAAGTAAAGAAAACAAGTATCAGTAATGCTCACATTAGTCAGTCTAACATCCCAATGGTTGAGCGGTATGGATTCAGGCTTGGACACAGGCTGGAGAAGTCTCAACGGCCTGGCTCCACTCTTCACGTGTTTTAGTAGCTGTCCATCTGACCCCTCTGGTCCTAACGACCAGAGAATTTGTATTGTTTCGTCCTGTGGAAAATAGTATAAATTAGTACTTATTGCAGTTTTTTGAAGTCTTTTTGAGAGGCCCGCACTCAAAAAGACTACTAATCAAACGATGCCAACGCAACCTTATCTCCTTACACGGTCAGAACTATAGACAGTTGAAATTTTAGCTTTTGTTTGTGTATTTCTATTGTATTAACAACGTAAAATCAAATAAAGTTAAACGTTAAAGCGGTCCTTCGCGCGGTGATTCTAAAACGATTTATGTATCGAACCATGTATCAAAATGTAGTCTTTTGTAGAATTTGAAATGGCTGAAGATTTGTATTGACTAGGTGTACTTCGAAACGAGGATTATTGTCAGTATGCATTCTAGAATCTATGTGGCATTAAGCCATTAAAACAGCCTCAACCGAATGTCGGAATCAAGACTTTCCATACGAAAGTTGTTTCAGTATGCATACTAGAATCTATGTGGCATTAAGCCATTAAAACAGCCTCAACCGAATGTCAGAATCAAGACTTTCCATACGAAAGTTGTTTCAGTATGCATTCTAGAATCTATGTGGCATTAAGCCATTAAAACAGCCTCAACCGAATGTCGGAATCAAGACTTTCCATACGAAAGTTGGAGGAAATTTCTGCGGTTTTATAATCTACTTACTCCAATAACATAGTCCTGTTTATCACACGTATCCAGCAGTCTTCTGAATTCAACAGTAGTATGTGTATCGTTCTGATATCCAGATATAAGCTCGTAATTCTTCACTTCGTCCGCTATAGCGCGGTCTTCGTGTTCGGAGCCGTAAGAATCCTGAAACAAAAATAAATTATTATTAATGATGTTTTCGATTCCTTTAAAAGAGCTTAAAGGGTAAATGCGACACACCAGAAGTTATATTCTTATGACGGCTATTGCCCTCCCTTCATATCATATCATAATCAGCCTACAATGTTCCCACTGTTGGAACAGGCCTCCTCTTAGTGAGAGGGAGTGGGCCATAATCTACCAATCTGGTCCAGTGCAGTTGGCTATTACGATTTAAAAAGTAAAACTAAGAACTCTTTAGGAAAAAATCAACATATTTTATTTCTCCAAGGGTCTGAAACCGTTTTCTCCCTTTTTCTCTCTTTCTATCGAACCAATCTGAACGTCCGACCCACCAATCGACAGATATTCGTCTCTGGTACCATGGAATACTATTTTCAAATTATTCATTGGGTTAGTTGCTACATTTTTCATCAAAAAACCATTTTGTACTTTGTACGATTTCCCCTTCATTTCCCATACTTTCTTTCCCCTCAAGCGGTTCTGTTAGTATAGTGCGAATTTTTCGCACGGGTCAGCTAGTATTTTATTAATTCACTTTTTAGTTGTATAATATGTTCCCTAAATGTGAGCATAACTCTCTAAAATGTAGGTTATATTGTATAGGCATAGTTGTTTATAATGATAAGCGTAACAAAATCATTGTTATGAAAAATTTAAGTAGATATCGATTTATAACAGGACATCCTGTACATACGATTTAAAACCATTGGATTAATGGCCAAATTAGTGTATAAGTTTGAATATCACATTTAAATTCTTCTTGCAGCCTATGTTTTCTTTTAAAATTGGAGCAGGAAACAAATAATAGGTATGGAGAGTCTTTTTTTTAAAAGCTCAAAATCCGCCCAATTTTTTTGTTACGTAAAATCGTGATCTCGGCCAGTTTTATGGCTCGCAATTAAGACGAAAAAGGAGTTAAGGATACGAATCTGGACTTTTTATTGCCCTTATTAGTCGTTAGAGTATAATTAAATAAATAATAGAACTATTTTTGGGCAAGGCGTTCATTAAACAGCAGCTTAATTACTTGTAACTTTTTATTTAAAACTTAGATAGTGGTTAAAAGCAAGCTTAAACTGCTTTTGTTAGAGCGTAATAAAATCTAAAAACGCTATAAAAATTTTGCAGTAAAACAGTCGAGCTGTAACAAGCCTCACTTAGTTTTATTATATGTGATAGCCAGGATACTTATTATATTATATGTATGAGAAGCCTTTGATAGACCGAGCGAGTAAACGAACCCATACCTACCCATACCCATACCTACTGGATAAGTTGTAGAGGTCCTCTAAGGGCAAACCTTTAGAGGATCTCTACAACTTATCCAGTGTACTACTATGTATTTAAAGTTTGAAGACAAACACGAAGTTTTAAAAACTATAACAAGTCACATGTACGTAGGTACCTACTCAATGGTCTGCTTTAACCATACTACTCACAATGCAGAGTCCAACGCAACATTCGTATACCTACCAAAGACAATAAAAGCAATTCATCTAATGCCAACACAGATCTAATTTGACCATAAACGACAGACAAGAGTGTACTCCCCTCTTTTGCCACACTCATACCGCGAAAGTAGGTAACAAACATCTGTTCTGTTTTTTTTTTTATTTGAGACACAAAAAAATGTTTTCAAAAATAGCCTTTGCTCTACGGAAGCTCCCAAGGTGGGATAGCAATTTTTTGTAATTTATGTTATAACTATGCCGCGCCAGAGGGAGATTGATCTGGAGACAAACTCCCAACACAACACATCTCAACACAACTGCTCAGACCCGTCCTCCGTACGGCTTCACCAGACGAATTCGAGTTTCCTTGCATCTGCTATATTTTTGAACTATGTTGTATAAAAGGGAACTCTAACAGTGATATCGAAATCCTACTAAACCTACTTATATTATAAATGCGAATGTTTGTGTGAAAGTATGAATGGTATATATTGTTACGAATGGACCTTATGTCGATGGCATAAGGTTCAATAGCGCGTGACATGCAATGTGTAACTTTTAAGCCCTATAACCCCAGATCTAGACATTTCAACCCTTAACCGGCGTTTTAGTACCCCCAGCCCGTAATATTATGTATAGATAGATAAATGTTTGTAAGTCTTTTACGCAAAACTACTGTACTGATTTGGATAAAATTTGCCACAAAGGCCAGTAATAACATCTAGGATACTATTTATCCCCACATTCCCCCAGGGTCAAAACTTATGAGGGTGAAACCGCGGGCTTCAGCTAGTATTGACATAAAATCACTTAAAATTCACAGTGCAAGAATCAAGATAATTAGTTAAATGCTGTGCTAATAAAAGTTACCACCTTTTCGCTGCCGTAATTCTTTTAATTAAAAAACGGCTCCGAACTGGTATTAAAATGTCGTTTATAAAACAGCTGATTGCAACGGCTTTAGCGACTCATTATTCATAAAAAAAAAAAAAAAACTGGCGCAGCTGAATCAGCTGGCAACTTTGAAAGCAGTCGCATCCCTAATCTCAAAGCACATCCTTTCTATTGCACATATGATAGTCAACAGATGTGTCAGGGTATAAAAGTGAGTGAATACAATATACTATTATAAATTCCTTTTTTGCTCGACAGATGTCGTGTGCACGTGCCACGCCCGATGTTCGAGCAGCTGGCTTTGCCCGTAATGATAGGGGAACGTTATACATGCCAAATGTCAGGAATTTATCCTTCCCCCTTCTCTCTATTTGAACAATCGGTTTGACCTTTTATTTTATTTAGGGACAATAAACAGCTACAATATAAATACACACATAGAAAGGATAATTAATAATATTAACAATATTGTAGCCCACTACATTATCCACATATTAACAAAAAGATATGATAACGAGTGCCACTGCAAGAAGTATCTTATTACTTCTCTTATTAATTAAATAAATAAATAATCAAAAATATTAATAACATCATGCAAAATACAAAAAGAATAGAAAATCCAAGTCGATTGCTTGGCAATTAGAGAATAATTAAAAATAATTAAACATTAATAACAAATAAATGATAAATAAAGTCTAGCCTAACTTACATTCCTAATAACATTCTTATGATTATCAGTAATAATATTCATAACATTACATTTAAATTTAAATTATGAGTCATTACATTTAAAAGCATTTAAAAATTGAGCACACAAAGATATCAATTGTTACAAAATTACAATTATAAGATTCTTTTGAGGAATCTTGCTTCTGTGTTTCGATGCACTAGGGTTATACAAAAAGACGTCTGTTTATAATCCATTGTGGATATGCAACTTCTGGAATGGGATGTCAAATTTACGTTTGAATTCATTTATTTCTAAAGACTACAAATTTTTCAGAAATAAATGCATAGATACTAAAAAAAAGCACTAAATTCAATTTTCATCCCACCATCTCGGAAAGAGTATTTTTAATCTTCAATATCTGACTGGAAAAGCCGTTTTTATTCTCTAGAGGATAAAGTAAATTGAATTTAGAACATCGTGTGCACTAAGTTTGTAAATAAAAAAAAAAAAACATTAAACCTATTTACTGTTACCTCTATGGTGCCGAATATATCATACAACTTTTTTTTAATTTGTTAAAAACTCAGACTCGGAACCTTCTTGGTGTTCTTTTTTCAATTTTCTTTGTACGCGGTTCTTTACGCGGCATTTTTCACGTCATTGTTAAACCTTATATTAAAAAAAAGAAACTTGAAAACAAGTGAAAAACTAAAATGAGTGATTCTAGCGACGAGGAAGTTTGTTTGACGCCAACAGAATTGACTGAAACTGTTAATAATGCGCAAATGAGCTTTCTACCTCAACAATCACGCGAGAAGTATTTAAAACAGTACGATATGTTCAACACGTGGCGACTAGCAAAAGGAGCCAAAACTTTCTCAGAAAACGTTTTGCTGGCATATTTTATAGAATTATCCGAGAACAAGAAAGCAAACACTCTATGGAGTACGTATTCGATGCTAAAAGCAACAATAAAGATGAAAAAAGACATACATATCGATACCTATCCTAAATTAGTAGCATTTTTAAAAGGAGCCTCATCTGGTCATCATCCAAAAAAATCGAAGGTTTTCACAGTATCTGATATTGAAAAGTTTCTTAACGAAGCACCCGATTCCGTATATTTGGCGGCAAAAGTAAGTCAGTTGCACATTCAGTATCTACTTAAGTACATATATTAATCTCAATTAAATAGTATACTTAGTAAATGTTGATAGGCATAATTATGCGTTCATATAAATTTTATTCATTTATCTTCTACAATACTCTTTACATTGCAGGTTGTTCTTATTATTGGAATAAACGGAGCATGTCGAACTAATGAACTAACACAACTTAATGTCAAAAACATAGAGAAACATTCAGATGACTTACTATTAATTAATTTACCTAATACAAAGACAAAAAGAGACCGCAACTTTGTCATTCGCAAGGAATACGTAACGATTGTTGAGAAATATCAAGCCTTACGGCCGCCTAACACTCCAATCAATCGTTTTTTTCTACAGTATCGCAATGGAAAGTGTGTTAGACAGCCTATGGGTACTAATAAAATTGGCAGTATCCCACGAGAAATAGCAACATTTCTTGAACTTCCAGAACCCCTGTTGTACACGGGTCATTGTTTCCGACGAACTTCAGCCACACTTTTGGCTGATTCCGGAGCTGATCTCCTGTCCCTTAAGCGCCACGGAGGCTGGAAGACCAATGCAGTTGTAGAGGGATACATAGAGGATTCCATCCAAATTAAGTCTAAAATATGTGAAGGCATCGTAGGAGCCATTACACTGAAAGAGCCTCAATCGGAAACTTGGACTGGCCCTTCTACATCAAAAATAAGCCGTTATGAAACACCTAACCATCTCCCTCTCTCTCCAACATTCACGCCAAGGGAATCCGATGAATCGGTACAACTATTAAGTATGACAGACAGTTTACCGAAAAACAGTACACAAGTGACTAACACCAATATTACAGTACCAAACAAAAATATTACACTCAATTTAAATAACTGTTGCAACGTTACTTTAAAATTTTCTTAATTATACTTTAGTATTATTTTATTATAATTTAAAGATTATTCTGTAATACTTACCTGTCATAATGTAGTAATTAATACCTAAACTGAAATAAAAGTGTACCTATCTTGTGATTGTAAACATTTTTTTATTGCATTTAGTCATTTCCTCGCTGAGGTGGAATGAAAAGTTACGTGTTGCACTCGAGTGCAAAGATTTTTCACCTCGTGTCCTTTTGATTCCCTCGCTAACGCTCAGGATTCTAATTTTGAATTACTCGCTGCGCTCGTGATTCAATTTTAGAATCCTTCGCTTGCTCGGTCATCAAAATTGAACACGCGGTTAAAAAGCAACTTTGCACTCTTGTATAACAAATAACTATTTTGCTGTCAAGGGCTCAAGAGTATTGTAAGCTTAACGTAGAGAGGTTTTGGCGGGAAAGCTGAGTGTCACGCTCATTTTTCATTAGACTTTTGGATTATTTATAGTGTCGTTTACTAAATAAAAGCGCGTGATTTATGTAGCAAAAAGTGCAATCAGTAAATAATTCATAAAGAACATTGAAATATCCTAGCATAGTGGCCACATTATAACTTTGCCCCAAACTTCACGCGGCCGTCTTTTTCGACTGTCATTAGCGATAGCCGCCATTATTGTGAAATAAAATTTTCAAAGAATTTCTATAATTTGTTACACATGTTATTGGCAAAATTGTGGTATCTATTCCACAGGGGCCATTGATCAAGAGTTGAAGTTGAAGCTTAACGTATTAACTTTACGAAAATAAGAAGGTAGTTAGTAAAAAGTTTTGTTTCCGTCGTTTGGCGCGCTAACAGTATAACATAATATGGCGCGGTTTGGCGGGGACGGACGCGCGGTGACTAAAGATGGGCGGGTGGGTAAAAAATGGGTGGGTAAAAATTGGTAAAAAAGGGTAGAATAGGTAAAAATTAAAAAATACCCATTTTTACCGGGTATTTATAATAAATACCGGGTATAAAATGAATTGTTATTTAATTGGCTTCGTCATCAATACTACGATCAGGTACTGGAGTGCTTTGGGGTCCTACCACCATCTTTGGGACCTAAGTTAACCCCACCTGCCTGACGGTGCACCCGCTGACTTACGGATGGGGTGCTGACGCCAGTTTTCCCTTCGGAGCTGAGTGGTCTGACAACAGTCGCACTCGTAAAAGCAAAACAAGCCAAACTATTATGAATAGGAAGGGAAGAAATGCACGTGACACAGTTAGGGCGCCGCCGCAAACGGCGCGCAGGAGCTACGCCCGACTCCTGTGACCTGTGGGCTAGGTCTAACGTGTAAGAGGCGGATACGGCTGAAGAAGCGAGCCAAAACCAGGAAAATCCGTTGTGCTTTTCCTGATGTGGTGACGCCGAAAGTATGTTGTTCTGGATCCAGCTCGAAGGACAGTTTCACGGGATACCGTTATACCAGCGAGTGGTTCTGGGTGGTGATTTGAACAGTCATGTCACATGTGGGTGAGAAGAGTGCCGGGCTTGAGCGTGTTCACGGCGGCTTTGGGTACGGCGGCCGCACCGCAGAAGGAAACAACATTCTCCAAACGTGTGCAGCCGCTAACCTTGCAATCGTGAACACCTACTTCAAAAAGAAGCAGGAGCACATTGTCACCTTTCGCAGCGGGCGAAGCGCTACCCGAATAGACTTTCTACCGACTAGGAGACACCACATCGGCAAAGCAGCCAATTGCAAAGTCATAGCCGGTGAGAGTCTCACTGGACAATACCGCCTCCTTGTCATAGATCTCTGCGTAACGGCCCATCGTAGACGTGTAGAGCACTGCCGGCGCCTAATTTGGTGGCGGCTGCTTGATGAAATAAGTCCTAGGAGTTCGCATCGGTTATTAGAGACAAGTGCGCTGGACCGATGAAGAATATGTCCAAGACCATTGGGGCAGGATCCAGGCAGCTATTATTGGGGCGGCGCGGGTGGTGCTGAGTCTCTAAGGGCGGCCGCAAACGTGAAAAGGAGACCTGGTGGTGGGACGACACAGTCCAGAGGAAGACTAGGATGAAGAAAGCCCTCTTTAAAACGTGGCATCCAGATCGCGACGCATATAAGGTTGTCAAACATGCCACTAAAAGAGTTGTAGCTAGAGCCAGAGCCAGACCACTTGCAAGCGCTTTACGAGAAGTAGGAATCATTTGAGGGGCAAAAGATCTTTTCCAAATTGGCATGTTCCAGGGTCAAAGCGGCATAGGATATATCCAAGTGCCGTTGTGTAAAAGACCCTACTGGCAACCTGCTATGCAAAGACCTCACGGTGAAGGAGAGATGGCGCTTGTACTTCTACGAGCTGCTGAATAAGCAGCACCAAGAGGTGCAGACACCGAAATTCATTCCAAATTTTTTTTTTTTTAAATAATTATAAACTAGTGCTTGACTGCAATCCCGCCTGATGGTAAGCAGTGATGCAATCGTTGAGTGTAAAGCGCACTAGTTTATTAAGCCTATTCACTTAAAAAACTTAGGAATAGGAAGGATGACGGCAGTTGAGCGAGGTGATGCAATGTTAAACCCAAGACCAACACGACCAAACGATGCTGCGCTAGAGGGAGATTTATCTGGAGACTCTCCACGACCAAATTCCCGAGACAACAACATTTGGCGCATCGTACCCGCCACACATCGCAACACAACTGCTCAGACCCGTCCTCCGTACGGCTTCACCAGACATCATGCCGGAACACGACGAATCGCTTGGCGGCAAGACTTTGTCTGGTGGGTGGTAACTTCCGCCGGCAGCCGATGTTATGGCCTACCACCGAGAAATCTTGAATTAGTGCCCCCGATAACGCCCGAGGAAGTCCAAACGACTTTTCGGCAAATCGGAAAGCTGTCGGAACTGACGGAGTCCCCATTGAGGCCTGGAAGGCGATGGGTCCTCGCGATGCGGGCATGTTAACTAACCTTCTGAACCGCGTGTTCCTAATCGGCAAAATTTCAAGCCAATGGGGACTGAGTATTATTACTCCAGTCTTCAAAGGCAAGGGCTCGGTACACACCCTGAAGAATTTTGAGAGGATTATAGACTCAGATTCGGCAGGAGTATGCTGTCTTGGGAGTGTCAATATGGGTTTCGTCCAGGGTACGGAACCATGGATTCTATATTAACACTAAGGTTCACCATGGAGAGATACAGATTCAAGAACACGCCTATATATAATGTTCTTTCTATGTAGAAAGAGCATATGCAGTCCCTATACAGGCCTCAGCATCCATGATCCACCTCCCTGGTTGCTCATGTATGCTGAGGCGATATCCTCACTGTGACTGTTCCCTGTCCGCATCGCGCTGGCTGACCCGGACAGATGGAGCGGCGTGTGAATTAGGCGGCTGACCTGTCCCACCGGACCGGACCCACAGTGGCGGGCCAGCATCAATGGAGAATTGCGGAAGCAGTTTTCGTTCTCGCAACCCCCCGGTGTAGGTGTGAGATGAAACACTGGGGTGGTTTTCAATCATTAAGAGTCCGGCAAACCCGTCGCCCGCCCTAGGGCGGTGGACATCGCATGAGGATGTTCCACCCCGGAAACCGTTCTCGAAACTAGCGGGCAGATCGCGCGTCACTATAGCCGCGTAGTATTGTGTTCACGATTGTGTCGACGAGATATTTGTTTTTATTTGCGAAAGAAATGTTTGAACAATGGTGGCAACAACTTTTTGATTCAAAGAGAAGTACACCGCTCGCTGCCCGCAAGATTCGAGCGCGAGAAGTACACCGCTCGCTGCCCGCCACCGCCCCGTTGTGCCGCGCCGCTGTTTTCGAGAACCGGTCTGTTTGATTTAACGCATAAGATCCTGCCGCTCACTCGCCGCCGCCGCCGCCGCAACGCTGCCCGCAAGATTCGAGGCAGAGGCCTAAAAATAAACCGTGGCCCTGGCGCACAGGCACACACAGGCACAGGCCTAGAGCGGGAGAGGTCATTTGACAATTTCTCATCCAGAACAAAAAAATGGTAGTAGGCTATTTGACAGTATTCATTTTTTTTGGGATTTTTTGCTTTAATTGCATAAAATGAGGGTTCTTTATGTCATTTACACGAGTTTTAATAAAAAATGCAATAAATGAGTTTGAGTTTGAAAATAATAACAATTAATACATACAAAACACAAAAATATGTTTAGCTTTTTGTTTCTCGCGCCACACATTGTGAAACGATCCGGATTGGCTAATGTCGCGATGACGTCATACGCGCATCAACGCTTGTTTTCGGACTTTTTTCAAACTTATAAACTGTTTTTGGGGGTTTTTATCGATTTATTTGTACAACCCGGTACAGCACACCACTTGTAAACCATTTTATTAGATAACAACAAATAATAAATAAAAACAAACACCACTGAGAACCGAAAACCGCTTGTGACGTCAATTACAAAGCTCGACGCTATATTGCTGAATAAATCGTTTTCGCGGCTTATTTGAATTTTGAATTTTTATTTGCATATTTCTTACGAAATACGTATTTAAAATTAAAAAAAATACTTTCGGTTAACTTCTTAACCGCAACCAAGTAATTCGAGATAAAAATTATAAATCTGTCAAATAGCCTGTTCCGTAGTGGCAGCCCGTGTAATTCAGATTTTGTCGAGTTTTTTGCAATTTACTGGTCAGTGTCAGGTTCTAACTTGATCAAAATATGATCTGCGATAATAATAACGATGCAACTACGGATCTACCCTAAATTAAACTGATTATAATTTTTACCCGGTAAAAATTAAAATTGGGTGGGTAAAAATAGGTATAAATGGGTATTTACCCATAGTTCGGGTTTTTACCGGGTAAATGCCCATCTCTAGCGGTGACTCGTAATCTTTGATTTTGTTTTGAAATCTAAAGACATGTTCACATTAGAGGCAAATGGATTACCTATAATACCTAGTTATTTTATAACCCTTGGTATATGACGTGACAGTTTAATAGTTTAAAGCATATTTAGCGCATGCACTTTAGAATAGAGATATTACAATATATTTGACGGCACGGTTGGCGTACTGGTTAAATGTTTGACTGCTGCGCTACATGTCGCGGGTTCGATTCCCGCACGGAACATATATTTGTATGAACTACAAATAGTTGTAAAGGGTTTGGTTGTTTGTGTATGTGAGTTTATATTTGTAAACGCACCTAAGATACAGAAATTCCCAGTGCGGGGTAACGTGTTTAAAAAAAATGCACAAAAGACGTGCGCTTTACTTGTGGTTACCAAGAGTGTGTGTGTGAGTTATGTGCGATGCTACACAGATACATTGACAAAAAGAAAGCGTGTTTGTACACTTACTGACCACGAGAAAAGCGCGCGTTGCTTCATGAAATAAATAATACTGTAAATAAATCATGATGGTGTAGTTTTTACATAGTTTTTATAACACTTTTGTTAAATTCAAATCTACTTGTAAATACAGCAAGTTCTTCCGAATCATTCCGTGCCGAGCTTTTAAATACAGCTTACAACGTGGCGAGAAGAAAAGCCCGCCAGAGTTAATAATCCAAATGAAAGTCAGAATGTAGACGGTGACTATGGAACGTAGGGATTAAAATAATCTGTATTCGTATAGCCTCTAATGACCATCCAGCCAAAAAGACATACCGAAACAAATACGCAATTCAATTCGCAGAATATTTGGGTATTTCGCATACCCGACGAAGTATCTCATAAATATTTGTGAGCTTAGCTAGAATCTTAGCTCTTAATACAAGGACTATAGAATAAGTAATGGTGTGTACAATGGTAATAAAACATTTTTAAATATTTCGTGTCTTAATGTGTACAGTCTTGCTGAAAATGTGGAGGTGGTTTTAAGTTTTATGCATGGACATAAAGCTGTCGTTGACACTTCTTATAAATAACTAACTTGGTTTGCGAATGATAACCAATGTTCTTTTTACATGCTTTTTATTAGTTTCAAAAATTATGGCACAAAGCGCCTCACGCTTTTTTAAAATTCTTTTTAAATTTTTAGTTTGATATTTTTTAAAAACATGTTTTTTTTAGTATTTTAAACTATATTTATTTTTAGGCTCAAAGTGAAGTAAGATATGTGTAGTCAGATCATGTTACAAAATCGCACTGCAGGAGTTAGTTATTAGTTTACTTTTATTACTAGTAGGTTAAGTTATCATGTTATTCTGAATAGCCTGTTTGTAAAAGCGGTTTCGGTTGTCAAAATCAGAGGCACCTTGCATACACATCTGAAAACTGTTAATACTTTGTATCAATGCAATTTATGTTAACACCACTTGGAAATCCCTCGAAACAGGTTCATTACAGCCAAAGTAAATTAATAAGACGCAACAACACCTACATATTACATTCATGTTGAGCTATACGGTTGCAATGTGCACTGAGTCATCTGATAGTTCATGAGTTCAGAATTCTAACTGAGAACTCACGACACATTTGTTGAATGCACGACTATCTAAAAATGATTTTAAAACTTAGAAAAGCACACTTGCCAAGGATGAGTTTTAAACGCAAACAATGAAAACATACCACATTATTGAAATACAAGTCTAAACTCAAATGGAAGTTATTGCAAACTATCGAAAGCTGTATGAAACAGTCAGAAAAGACATGCCAACCTTTGATTGCGCCATGGACCAGGCCAACTAGCAAAGTTGAACGCTCACTCAAAAATCCCTTTCCCCTCGACTAGATTTAAGTAGTACAGCCCTCAACATCCAAAGCACATTACGTACCCAAAAGATAGTACACAGAAAATAAAACTTTAATAGCTATAAAAGCATCGCATAAACCTCGCTATTCTATTTTATAACAGGTAGTGAATGTTGGAGCGAAACAGGATTTTGCATGGATTCGTCGATTCGACTCCGGCGCTCGTTCCCACGGTCCGCTAAACGTACATACACATAACGTGTTTAATTGTAGAGATTTTTATAATGCACCGTTGGATTTTCGTTTTTACTTGTAACTTGGTCAAAGAAGTAATTTTTAAGACTTGTAAAGTTGCAGGTGCAGTCGGTCTGGTTGAAATAGATTATTTTTTTTTTTTTTTTTTAAGTTATAAACAAGCGCTTGACCGCAATCCCGCCTGATGGTAAGCAGTGATGCGATCATTGATGGTAAAGCGCGCTAGTTTATTAAGAACCTATTCACTCTAGCCTTGAAGACACTCAAATTGTAATGTGACGGAAACACCGTCGCTGGCAAATTGTTCCAGTCCCTCGATGTACGCGGTATAAAAGAGGAAGCGAAACGCTTCGTCCGGGTCGCAGTGGTATCAACAACGTAAGGGTGGAAACTCGCCGTACGACGGGTCGTCCGATGGTGGAACGGTGATGGGGAATTAAATCATGCAATTCCCTTGCACACTCACCAGAATGCAACCTATAGAAGACCGAAAGGCTGGCTACTCTACGCCTGTGCTCCAGGCTTTGGAGACCGTTTCGAGTTAAGTCTGGGTCGCCAATCAGCCTCTTCGCACGCCTCTCCACCGAATCCAAAGTATCCAGGTGACATTTCGCAGCACCAGCCCAAATGTGGCTGCAGTACTCCACACACGAGCGGACCTGTGCTTTGTACAACATTAGAAGCTGCCCCGGTGTGAAGTACCGCCGGACCTTTGCGATAACGCCAAGTTTTCTAGCAGCCACCCTGGCCTTGGACTCAATGAACCGCCCAAAGTTAAGGTTCGAGGAAATCTCTACTCCCAAAAGCTGAAGGCGGTTGGTGCACTCCAAGGATACATTCTGAAAAGTAGGAGCCAAGGTGAACGGGCTCCTTTTGGCGGTGAAAAGACACGCCTGTGTTTTGGCGGCATTGAATGCTACAAGATTGGCTTTGCCCCATTCGGAGACTGCCTGTAGTGCAGCACTCGTACGTTCTACCATAGCCTCTCTTTCGGACCAGATTGCTTCCTTACTAGCCCGAGCTTCCGGCAGATATCTCTCCACAACTGTGCTGTCATCTGCATACCCATAGATACCGGGCATCAGCAGATCATTAATATGCAGCAGGAACAGAGTTGCAGAGAGAACAGACCCCTGAGGAACACCGGCATTGGTCGACATGGGCTCCGATGAGCATCCGTCGACAACAACTCGGAGGGACCGTTCAGTCAGGAAGTCTTTAACCCAGCCAGTCAGGCCAGCGGAAACGCCGTACGCTGGAAGCTTACTCAAAAGGCCAGCGTGCCATACCCGGTCGAAGGCCTTCGAGACATCAAGGGAGACGGCAATCGCTTCCCCATTTTTCTCGAGGGCCTCGCCCCACAAGTGAGTGGCATACACTAGTAGGTCCCCAGTTGACCGATTGCGCCGAAAACCGTACTGTCGGTCACTGAGGAGATCGTTACCTTCCAGGTAAGCCAAGAGGCGCGAATTAAATACACGCTCCATAATCTTGCAGAGTATGGAGGTTACCGAAATCGGCCGATAGTTGGTAGGATCGGCACGACTACCCTTTTTGGGCACGGGCTGCACGTTGGCAAACTTCCAGGACTTGGGCACTATACCAGTCCCAAATGAACAAAAATTGAGCAAATTGTAACCTACAGCCTGAGGAATTGCATAACCTGTTTTAGTCAGATGTTATTCAAATAGGGTTGCATTTAATGCATACATTGCTGTTTTACATTTTACTGAATCTGTATATGTTGTGTTCAATGTAAAGAGATTTAAGATGGTACAATTTAAATATCTTTGGTTCAGTGGGTACCGTTCGCGTTTGCACTACAATAAAGGTACTTCAAGCGTTAACATTTTTATTATAATAGCTGTTCTTTGTAAAGCAATCACAGTGCTTCCTCGAATCGTGCTTTTACCGAACAGTAAATGTGACATGTGACAACACATTGAGTTCTGCTATGCAAATACGAATAACACGACAGCACAAAGTTACATGGACAGAAACTTAAATAAGCCAAGAAAATGATCGCCGACTATCAAATGGGTCGGCATTACGCAATAAAGTGCTGGTCTATTGTGAGATTTTATACCAAGTTCAAACGGAAGCATTAAAATTCTTTCTACGTTCACACAAAAGAATAAGTTTTGAGAATCGACCTGATGTTCGCGCATGAGAATCGAAACACAATAGGAACATCACAGGGCTGCCAGTTATCCGTATAACTTGTAATCATTCACTTATACCCAGCTTTCGTGGGTAAACGGCATTTGATGTTTTTTTTAATTTTTTGATATCTTTCCTTCACCCAATTTAAGTGAAAGACGCTATTTTTCCATAGAATACACCGGAATTTAAACCGTATATCAATGACAACTGCATCATAACGTCCATGTAAGATACGGCCAAGTGGCGGAAACCTGGTGCTTACCACTCCCATCCTATTTCAATTTAAACAAATATCAATTTTATTCCAATGGCAATTGAGTTGATTACAGAGTGAAGAAGCAAAAGTTATACTACTGTTTGAAGTTGTAGATTAAATTTAACTTTATTGTGTAGGAATCAAGTTATTTTTCCGTAAACTTATGTATGTTTACAACACGCATTTAACCTTTCTGAAGGACAACGTGAAGATGGCATGCTTCAGTATAGATAACTCGGTGTTAAGCCATAATAGTAACTGCCGGCAGAAGTTATCACCCACCACACAAAGTCTTGCCTGCAAGCGATTCGTCGTGTTCCGGCATGATGTCTGGTGAAGCCGTACGGAGGACGGGTCTGAGCAGTTGTGTTGTGATGTGTGCCGGGTATGAGGCGCCAAATGTCGTTGTGTCGGGAGTTGGATAGTGTTTTAGGGTTTAACATTGCATCAACTCGCTCAACTGTCATCTTCCTTCCTATTTACTCAGTTGTTTTGAGAGAATAGGTTATTAATAAACTAGCGCGCTTTATCGTCAATGATTACATCAATGTTTACCATCAGACGGGATTGCGGTCATGCACTAGTTTATATATTTTTTTAAATCTGCATCTGTATCATGACTCCTCACTTTACACTATGGGATCGTTTTCGCTGCAAAACCTGAACAATCAGCTTCTTCGACAATGATTAATTGGGTACACACATTGTCTTCAAATTTTTGGTTTTAGGACATATGGATTTCCTCTCTATGTTTGCGGTCACCGTTTTGAGAGCAATGTTGATGAAATTATTCACACAAAGTAAATCGCCTTGCTAAGCTCGAACCCATGACCAACATTCTAAACTCAAAAACTGAATGTATTTGAAAGCTAAGCCTTGGCCTTAAGGCACAGAATAACGTAAATGAATAAGATTTTAAACGACAAAACTTACGATGACGTACTTTAGTGTTTTGGTAGGTAGGAATTATCTATTCAGTTAATCCCACATCCCTGTTTAAAATTCACATGACAACCTTATTTAAAATGTCAACGTAGAATTGAGCATTTGCAAATCTCATGCAAATCGATACGCCACTCGATTCTCGTCTTTCGCTATAAGCAATAGGGGGTTAAATAGTGCATCAAAGAGCTAACTACCTGTTTGGAATGCGATTTTGGCGTGCCGTGCTTTGCGCAATACGATAGAATTGCATCTATGACTGGTTTGGATTAGATCTTTGTGGGAAGAATTCGCAGTACCTGTAAATGTTTTGATTTCTATGCTTATTCATCGGTTTGGAAATTCAATATATTATGTACCTCCTATCGGCTGGTTCAAAAAGATGTATTACACGCTCGGAAAGGGTGCCCATTCTTTTATCTTTAACAGCTGATCTTGGCTCCAAAGCAAACAAGGCTATACCAGCAGTGTTATTGCGTAACACACTATAAGTAGCAATGGGTTTTATTTTGACAGTTCAACAACATTCATTGCGTTATTTGGGTTATTGAGCCGACATGTTTTCGTACACATGGAGTAATGGATTAGCAAAATGCTTCGAAATGATACCAAGTTCGAAATGATTTAAGGTACTAGTTTTATTGTCGATAGCCAGCAAGATTCAACAAGATTCAAGAGGAAACAACTGAGTGCTCATACAAGTTTCAATAGTTATTTTTGCTGAAAGCTGCAATGGAAATTTTCTGCCGCATTTTCATTCGCAATCCTGCCTGATGGTAAGCAGTGACGCAATCGTTGATGGTAAAGCGCACTAGTTTATTAAGAGCCTATTCACTCTAGCCTTGAAGACACTCAAATTGTAGTCCGACGGAAACACCGCCGCTGGCAAATTGTTCCAGTCCCTCGATGTACGCGGTATAAAGGAGGAGGCAAAGTTACTTTTCTTGTTGAACAATTTTATCTCTTGGCTCCCACATATCATGCATGACATTACACTATAACTGGCAACCCGTCTGATATAAAACATTTAGGTCCAAAGTTCACATTACTACAGCTATTATCGTACAGCAACTTGGTATTCTTAAAACCAACATTAATTCCTCTCTCGTGCGTAAACATTACGTGCAGGTGTACGCTTGCACCTTGCGCCTGCATGTGTGCCCATAACTTATGTTTCAAAAGTAATTGCACTGGCGTCGTAAAAGGATTTAATGTTTAGAGTACTAGAAGTGAATGGTAGACCTTTGTTTCCTCCGATCACAAGGCTCTAATATTTCATATCATTACCAGTAAGTAGTAAACAATTCAACATTTCAAAATGTTCTGCTTCTGCGGGTTTCTAGTCAATGTATATGGAGTTTACGTTTGTTAGTCCAAGTTTAGCTAATAATTAAAGAAATTTGCTATTGCAGCTGATAGTGGAACAGACAAGAATAAACACTATTTATTATTTAATGTTGTCAAAATCTATGTATATTTGACCATCTTAAGGACTACTACCTGCTTGTGGTTTAAGGTCAACTAATAATATTTTTAATCGTCCTTTTTCTCCTTCCGGAGGCACAGCTGTGGTCATAATATAAAAGATTTGGACATAGTACACCACACGAATTACAGACGGAAATGTTACGTGATGACTCTAAAGGTCTTAGCGATAAGAAGGTCCATTTCTCTATGTAGCTTTTTCACAGCTGGCTTTAATCTGTTCTCCTTTTCATAGATTCTCCAGATATTGCCACGATTTTCATCTTTAATTGCTTAACTGATTTCGTCGTGAAGAAGCTGATCTTCCGCTTAAGCACTACCAAGTGCTTTAAAACAATGAATATTGAGAAAATGCAAACCTGCATTGAATTTAATCCTCGACACCGATTATATTTACATTGCTTTCAAAGCCTTTGGTCATTTAACGAATAATTTATAGATTCTAAATGTCAGGCAGTTAATAAGCAATAGACAGGTTACAGAGATTTACAGAATATTCCAAGACATATGCTTGCTTCCAAGACACAGCTGCAATAAAAGGGTACCTACTTGATTGACATTAAACGTTCTGCTCATATTATTGGTTAATTTATCATTAATCACAGTTGTAAGTTAAGATTTATGGGACATTAATTGAATATATTGCGTGAGTTATACGGGCAAAGTGCGGGATTTAGTGTGTCTGAGAAAAAGCCTGTGGGACTATTGTAATGTGATTAATTATTAACGTTCTAAGTTTTGACTGTACACAATAAGATGACAGGGACTATGAAACTGTAGATAACTATGTTAGCTCTTCATCACCATCATCATCATCAACCTTTTTATGGTGCCACTGCTGGGCACAGGTCTCCTCTCATACAGAGAAGGATTGAGCGTAAGCCCACGCTTGCTCAATGCGTGTTGGCGATTTCAGACTTAAAGTCCAGGTTTCCTCAAGATGTTTTCCTTCACTTGCAGTCATTGGTGTCCAAGATATACTTTGAAAGTACATATAACTTTAGAAAAGTTACATTGGTACTTGGCTGACCTGGAATCAAACCCGTGCACTCATACTTGAGAGGCTGGTGTTTTAACGACTAGGCCACCACTTGTTAGCTCTAGACTCTTAGTAACTAAGCGAACTAATGGGTATTATTTGTTCTTCTTATCTTATTCAGACATCAGAGCAGAAAATATTAGTCGGTCGAAAAATCAGCTGATGGAATACCTACGCGGCCAAAGTGATTGGAAAAGTTTTTTTTTTAATTAATACCTGATCAAAATGTTTAACGCATGCGGTTTTAGAATGTCTAATTCTGTATTAGTATTTTCAAAGAGATCTTCGAAAGTAAAGTAAGCT
Source organism: Sesamia nonagrioides (assembly GCA_017933935.1). Classification (NCBI taxonomy): domain Eukaryota; kingdom Metazoa; phylum Arthropoda; class Insecta; order Lepidoptera; family Noctuidae; genus Sesamia; species Sesamia nonagrioides. The sequence goes on from JADWQK010001094.1 coordinate 499,661, forward strand.
TTAGATTGTAATTACAGAGATTCAGTAATGAGAAGCTGTATTGCTGTGTGCTGGGAATTCGAGGCAGCTCACAAAATCTTCATAGCCATTAGACTCCTTGTTTTATAACTACATTATTTTGGCTAGCTATGCCCGCTAGTTTACTTGTGTGCGTGTCTGGAAAAAATTGGTAGGTCATGGATTTTATGTTTTTCTAAAATACAGCACACCGTAGTACCGCATACACTAAAAAAGTAAAAAGTTAATGTTATGTAATTAGAAATACACAGTCACTTAAATTTTATTAATTTGAATCGATCAATAGACTGGTTTTTTGTCTCAAATCAGTGTCAACGAATCAATAAACAATCATCTCTAAGCTGATCGTGGGTGTGAAAGTAGCTACACAAAAATTCCTGTGACACCTTTTTCTTTCAGAGTTCAATTCAACTAATTAGTAAATAACCTATTAGTAAGTGTCGTTTACTAAAAAACGCTTTTTAAAAATAACTTTTCCTTACTTAAGTTTTACCTCGATCGGCTTAATTATCACTTAAAGATGGAAGCTTAAAAGATAAAGGTGAGTGTACACTGATCGTTTTGAAATGATTACGGGACTATTCATCGACCTGTTTAAATACTGTTTTGATAATTATCGTTACGCCTTGAATTATAAGAAGTGTTGGCTAGTTAGCTAGTTTACATTAATTTAATCCGTTTCTATTTTGGGTGCGTTACGTTCATTGGTTTTTAATGATAAGTTTGTTAATTTCGAGTTTAGTAGTTAGAATTTTTAAAGCGTAAGATTTGTTCAGAGCGTTTTTTAATATGTTTACGCATAAGAAATATCCAGGCACTTACACAATGTGGGGACGATACAAGAATAAATTAAAGCATTATCAATATTAATGTATGAGTATGTTGAAACTGTCAAATAAAACGACACATTGAAATTAAAGTTTTTTTTTTTTTTTTTTTGTTCAAACGACTAAGTAGTAGTGATGGTCCGACGCAGGTTTATAGTGGTTCATTTTTTTTTTCTTTAAATAATTATAAACTAGTGCTTGATCGCAATCCCGCCTGATGGTAAGCAGTGATGCAATCGTTGATGGTAAAGCGCGCTAGTTTAATAAGCCCATTCACTCAAAAAACTGAGTGAATACGAAGGAAGACGGCAGTTGAGCGAGGTGATGCAATGTTTAACCCAGAGGGAGATTGATCTGGAGACCCTCTACGACCAAACTCCCGACACAACAACATTGGCGCATCGTACCCGGAACACATCGCAACTGCTCAGGCCCGTCCTCCGTACGGCTTCACCAGACATCATGCCTGAACACGACGAATCGCTTGGCGGCAAGACTTTGTCTGGTGGGTGGTAACTTCTGCTGGCAGCCGATGTTATGGCCTACCACCTATCATTAGTGGATTAGCACAACTTTGTTCGCCCGAATCAGACGAATCGTAGCCCTAGGCCGGGTCACATAAAGAAATACGCTAAACAAAATCCTACATCGCGCAAGCAAAGTTTACCGCCGAACTTCAAACATACTTCTCGACACCAATCGTCGGGCAGCCCACCAAATACAACACCCGGAGTATGAGCGAACTTTACAATCTGCAGGGTAATTGCGTAAGAAACCGTGGCCCTGGCGCATAGGCAAGTGAAGAAACACTGGTGGGTTTTAGTCAGTAAAAGTCTGACATGCCGCTCCGCCCAGAGCGGGAGAGGTCATTTGATGATTTCCCATTTGCGTAACATACTATCATCAATAGCATTGGTTTCCATTTTGAAAGGTCAATAACTTTCATTGTGTTACTTATCTTGTTGAGCACACACGTTTTACTAACATGTGAAGCAATGGATTAGCAATTGGTTTCAAAATAATTCCAATTGATAGTAATAATGTGTTACGCAATTAGTGTGCTGTTCCTCATAGTTTACAATACACCTATACAGGGCATGTATCTGACATGTATCTGACATCGTAACGCAAACTTCGCGACAAGGCTACACCGCATGCCACTAACAAAATTATGATTCTTTAATGTCGTTAATGAGCGGTTTTAGAAATAACAGTGTTTAAAAAAAATGTCGACACGGCTTTTGAACGTTGCAAGCGTGCCGCCGTCCCTGTTTGTAGGTATTACGTTGACCCCTGATGCGAACTCCATTAAATCAGCTGATAGGATAGTTTTTCTAGTATTGTTCACATTGCGCTTTTTTTGTGTAATTACCGAATTAATTAATTTCTACTTTAAAATCTTATTGGGTTATAAAAGTATAGCAATTATGAACGGTCTCAAGTGAAAAAAGTGCATTTTTTTTTTATCGGGAGTAAGCCCACGCAAAATTCCACCACTGGGAGGTTCAGAATCATGTACCGGATCCAAGGTACTCGTTTGTGTGTCGATGTCAGATACACCCTTTATGTAAATATTGTATCGTTTGAAAGTGAGTTTATTTCAGCCAAGTTCACAAGATACTAAGAAGTTTGCTTAATCCCATTTCCTTATACAAGAGAACCCATTCAAAAGATAGAAACTAGGTTACCATAATGCAAAGGAACCATTTTGGCTCGGGTTTAAGGCAAATTGGATAGTAGTAGTACTTTGCTGTAAGTAGTAGGTTTTTCGATAGCAGAGTTGTCGAAAATGTTGCTAAGGTTAAAGGAACTCAAATATCTCCTCGTTTTTATATACAAAAGATAGTCTTGATAAAGATAGTTAAATTATATTAAGAGATAATGATTATACAGTATGTTAAATAACAGAGGGCGTTCCCTTAAACTCGTTAATATATATCATTAATAGATTAAAATAAAAATATCAGCATAGAAAAATAAGCATAAAAAAATGCGAATAAAAAAAAATTCTAATTGGAAATAAATTTGAAACCTCCTGTTTTAAATCAAAATAGTAGTCGTCATGTATAAATAAATTGCGACGTTGCCGTCTTTCATGTTCGCGTGTACAGTGTGTTTCTTTTACATGTCAATTTAAAATTTTTATTGAATATTTTCATATTGGAAAAAATTTTAAAACATTTTGTTTTCGAATGGAAATATTTTTTTTAGCATGCTATACTATTTCGGGTTAACGGGAACGCCCTCTGGTAGTTAACATACTGTATAAGGATTAGAGTTAATATTCTTTCATTGGATGTAGACGACTAATACATTAATGTTTAAAATAAAGGAAATGTTTAGCAAAATATACTTGGACAAGGTAAAATAGTTTGGTTTTATAAAAGCAAAAAGGCTTTTGGGATTAAAGGTAACCGGAGATGAATAGATCAAAAGGAAACCAGAGAGATGCGCAGGTATTAATGAAAGGAATAAATGAAGCATTCAATGAAATACAAAATATTAAAAATAAAAGAAAAACGTAATAGTATGAATGGGATAGGTAACACAAACCATAAGGAAAAAATTCACAAATCAAGTTGTCAGAGTCATGCCACGGGTGGTTCGAAACATACTGTGGCTTCTGGCGCATAGGCAACTGAAGAAACACAGGTGGGTTTTAGTCAGTAAGTCTGACACGCCCTTCAGCTTCAGCAAACAAAAACAAAGGGTAATTGCGTAAGATACTATCATCAATAAATAGCATTGGTTTCTTTTTTTTAATATTTATAAACTAGCGGTTGACTGCAATCCCGCCTGATGGTAAGCAGTGATGCAATCGTTGATAGTAAAGCGCGCTAGTTTATTAAGCCCATTCACTTAAAAAACCTTAGTGAATAGGAAGGAAGACTGCAGTTGAGCAAGGTGGTGCAATGTTAGACCCAATAACACGACCAACGATGCTGCGCCAGAGGGAGATTGATGTGGAGTCCCTCCACGACTAAACTCCCGGCACAACAACATTTGACGCATCGTACCCGGCACACATCGCAACACAACTGCTCACACCCGGCCTCCGTACGGCTTCACCAGACATCATGCCGGAACACGACGAATCGCTACGCAGCAAGGCTTTGTCTGGTGGGTGATAACTTCTGCCGGCAGCCGATGTTATGGCCTACCACCGAGAAAAACGTTTTTATTTTGAATTTTGTTTCTATTTTGAAAGTTCAATAACTTTCATTGCGTTACTTATCTTGTTGATCAGGCACGTTTTCCTAACATATGGAGCAATGGAATAGCATTAAACATTTGATGATTTCTCATCCACAAAAAAGGGTCATCGGTCAGATGGATTCAGTAGGTACATGATTGCCCTGAGATACAATTTTTCGGCGCTTATAAAAAAAATGGCCATTCCATAATTTTTTGGCCGCATAGTTGCTTTCGTATGGTTTTTTTTCCATCTTCATTATCTACGAAATATTAACTAAACTCAACAACTCACAATAACAGTACGTGCCTCGATATCCTTGGCACCCTGGTAAAGCAGTAGGTACTTTTGATGCAAACAAGAAGTTAATGAGTGTGGTGTCACGTATTATGCATTTGTGAACGCAACGTAGAATACGTGACGTGGCCTGTATTATGTTTTAGAAAAGTATTTATCTACTCTCATATCAAAAAATTAAAAATATAAAAACAAAAAGGAGTTTATATTGACGTACTTTACCAATAGTATATCGAAAGGAAATTAAAAAATTAAATTATAACATTATTTCTCTAACAAAATAATGTTATAATATTTTTTTTTTTCATTACGGTACAAACCATAGACAGCCATTGATATAATATTAAACTAAGGTAGATAAGTCACTAGCGCATTGAACTTAAAGCGTACAAAATATCATATCTGTTTAATATTATATCAATGTAGACAGTACTATTTCATTTTTTATCTGTGGCTGCGCGCGCTTTGGCGCATGAGCTGTGATGCAGGGTGCAGAATTGTTAACATTTTGCATATTACAATTATGAAACTGAATAAATGGAATTGTGTTGCGTTGGCGTTAGACGCACTGAGTAGTGTAACTGTACATAATTAGGTATTACACACTCGTGTGATACTATTAAAAAACTCGCTTCTCTCGTTTTTTAAACTCCCACTCGTGCTTGATACCCCTCATTATGTATCAGTATCATAAACTACTATTATAAGTCAGACAGGAAGGCACCCCTGTTAAGCGTCACCACGAAGCTACGGTCTAAGGATCGATCACGTTCCAGAAGTAGCTTCGCTAGCTTGCTTGTCAACCATTACGAGGCACGGACTAGATTTAGGTCATTAGTGTATTTTGTTCCTTAGTAGGAACAAAATACACTAATGACCCAGTGGTCCAGTTAGTTACATATGATTAATACCATCCTGTGTAGACCTGGCTTTGAACTTTTATAAGTGAGGCAATTATAATACTATTAACTGCATGTTGGGGTTTAACTTCCACGCTTCGACGGCAACTTGACTACCAATATGCATTACAGGAAATAGGTAGAACACCTTCCACCTATGTCTCCAAAAGAGAATACACTTGACTGACCAAGTGACATAGAGAGAAAAACATACTTGTAAGACTCCAAACAGAAAACAAGTCTAATAAACACGACGTGTTTAAACAGACTTCATTATTCACTTGAAACAAATTACAGACAAATCACGTACTCTGGCTCTTAAAACGAAAATCACCATAAAAACAGAAGAAATTCTCAAACAATTAGTGTCAATATTCTAAACACATACAAACATGTGTGACAACAATATTCAAAGTATTTGAAGGTATAACATGCCTTCATTTAGAATGCTGCGTCAGTAAGGGAATTTTAAGTATCTCGACCGAAGCGGACGTGACCAGGGTGATGAAGATCTTCAAATGCCAATTTGGTGTTTGGGTCACCTTAGGGATGTCGTATAGTTTTAGGGTGGTACATGTGTGTGTTTATTTATATTTGATGGTGTGTCAGGTTCGTTTTATTATTGGTCGAGCTGTGATTGTGCCGTGGTCTCGTCAAGGGTGACCTTTCGAATAAAACACCATATCTCATTATCTGTCTTCACCAAAGCTGTCTTTATTTGTTGGAATACTGGTTTCATCAGAGCTCTTGTCTTAACGAATGATTCAAAATCAAGCATAGTTAGTAGAACGTGGCTAAAACCCTCTAAAAATATATGCTGCAGGTGTTCAACAATGAGGTCATCGTGGCTATGAGAGTCTTTGGTTTGAATATTAATTCTACTTCTCTGACTGAAAAGTTTGACTACATTTCGCCCATGGAAGCGTCAACATTGACTACCACAAGCTGTGTGTCCAGCAGTATTTGTGCAGAAAAGTGGGACCCAAATAAATTTACTATGTCCTTAGATTCCTTTGGCCGTCGACGCTACCTTCTTGATATTCTGCCGAACCCCCTCTTATGTGCTACTCAGCAAGGATGTCTATTTTAATTAGCCCTGATGATCTTAGCACTATTCAAGTCTGGATTTCGACACCCTTCTGCTTTCTCGCATCTCTAGATATCTGTCTCCGCCCTTTTTAGTAAACCTAAGGGCGGACACAGACCAGAGATCCGGACCGGCGGAGGAGACAATACCCAATCAAATCTGGTTCTGTCAACCTGGTAAGCAACGCTGACGTTTTTGTGCTACCACAACCTGCCAAAGATGTATCTCGAAGAACAAGCACACTTCGTACACTCAACAGGGAAATTAATTAGCCTTAGAATTCTGTTGCTTTTGTAATTTGTTAGTGTACTAAAAAAATCTGGTCCTCACTATGTACACCTCAAACCACACATCCATACTCATTACACAGTCTTTAGATATTGATGAATATTAAGCAACTTCTTATTAATAAAAACTATTGTTGATAAAACATTTCATCGCGTGCCTGCACCATATACAATATGTAAAGAAAACCCTGTCCGACCCATAAGGATAATAAAGGTTAGGTAAACACTTGACCAAATATAATATAAAATTTTACATAATCATCATAGTAACAATACTAATGAATTTTGAAATAATCCTTTTATCCCAGGAATTAATTCCAATTTCCCCGAAATTTGGTAATTTTTAAAACAGTGACAACACCGGTATTATTATAAGCGAATAGCGAAGCGACCACGTCACAGGTGCCGCGTGCCCTGCCCCCCGCCCCCCGCCCTGCGCCCGCGGAAGGGGTTGCATAACGCACATGTATTAAGTTACCTCTTTTTGCGAAATAATATTTATTTTTTTAGGGAGATTTTTTTTTTAAGTTTAGTCTGTCTTTGTGGGCATTAGTAGAATCAGTTATCGATACCTAACAATACCTTAACGGATCGGACAGGGTTTTCTTTACATATTGTATAACTTACATGATTGGATAACATCTAGAAAACAAAACGTTTGCGGATAGAAGCAATCGGAGTGTGAACAACACGAATATTATGTTCAAACAGAAATAATAAGGTTTCTGTAATAATACTGATGTGTATGACATAAGATTCGGTATGAGAAGAATGTAGTATTTGAGAGAGATATGTTTAGGCATCTGTAAGACCGCCTTATGAAAACTACGCATTATGCTGACGTCACACAAAATCCTGCATCGAAAAAACAGAGTTTACCCCGCAATTAACATATACACAACGTCCTGGCATCAACCAAAAAAGTCCGTTGACGATCCTCCTTTTTTATGAAGGACAAGTTTAATTTACACCCTGTTCTTCATACATCTATTGATGCTATATAATTTATCTCTGAAAGATCACAATATGGTGCCAATTCAATTTAGTAAACATATTATATTATATACATGTAGGTGCTATTAGATATGACATTGTTAGCCGAAAATTATCATTACAGACGGCAGATGGATAGATTTAGAGATGCCTGGGGACCCAGTATCCGGGTTACGATGCCAGTCGCTTCATGTAAATTATTGCTATTAAGCAAGTACCAGACTGAGACTGGAAGCTAACCATTCTTTATATGCAGCCAGGAAAAGTCTGAAAAGAGAGTGACTAACAAGATGAGTACTAATACAGAAGTATAGCAGAAAAGGATATGTAGCGCCGATCCGAAATAAATTGGGATAAGGACATGACAATTTTGAATTTAGTCAGAAATAGGATAGGTACCTATATACGCAACCTCCCAACAATAAATGACGAACGCTTTTTTGGTTTGGTTCGTTTTTGGACCTAGGAAATGTATATTTATCAAACAAATCAAAGGGGACATGTACCTATATCCTTTTCACCTATTCGGTGACACCTAAATAAAAAGACATTGTTGTATTTTCGGCACTCGGCCTAGCGCCGTAAGTTCAAAATCGAGCAGTTCAATAACATTTAGGTGTTTCCTTAGTGGAAACGGGCAGTAGAGTCATGTAAAATAATAATTGAATACACAAGAAATTGAGACAATCATAATAGATTATCCTTTGACTACATTCAAAGTGCATATTCTGGAGTGCACTAGTTTAATAAAACTTGGGAGGGTGGTTATGCAACTGGCAACTGATGTCATTCTTGTGACGTATAACTGGAATATGTGGGAGTTCAGGTTCTTTTGAATCTAAATTGTTAATTTACATATTTTGTCTTGTGTCTTTACTTCTAAGAGTATTTTGCAAGAACGATGCTGGAATATCTGTTTGAACGACAGAAGTCAAAAGTTACCAAAACTTTTCATGTCGTACATCAGTAGAAAAAATACTATGAAGTGTTCATAGAAATTGTTGTGCTAAAGACGAGATTGCGCCTATACAGCGGAAAATTTTACTGAAATGGGAGTTTTTTTTTATTTCTACCGTGGCAACATTATTTATGGAATTATATGAAGATTCTTTTAAATTCCCAACCACGACCACGTTAAATATGACGTACACATCTATACCAATATTATCAAGAGGTAAAGTTTAGGTGTTAATCTCTGAATCTTCAGAGTGCCTTAAATATGTAGGTACATATTTACCTGAATTATTAAAAGACATTTTCGTGGTGGAACTTCATCAAAAGTAAAATGTTTACCGTATAAGTTCAACGAAGTGGGGACGGGTCGGTTAGTACTAATTATAAAACATAACAGTTTTTTTTTATAAATTTGATCGCATTAAAATCTGGCAATGTGGTCAGATTTAAGCATCCGTTTTACATTTAATAGCCCAACATTTGAGGAAGGCTGTAAACTGTTTGATATCAAGCTGGGCCCTTATTTTGGATGGGAAATGATGAAATGACCTCTCCCGCTCTCCAATAGTGCTGAACTCTTAGAAGAGGAGCCCAAAGAATACAGAAAGAACGGTAAGCGAAAATGAAATAACAGCGCGAGCAGGCGTTACGATGGGAGGCGGTGGGTCAGGGAAACCAGCAACACGTGGACGAAGTCGCAAGCGAAGCTAATTTTAAAGGTACGAGGAACCGAGAACACAACAGGCGTAAAGTTCACTCTTCCGCCATAGAATAGGAAGGGTCCTCAGACCAGACAAGTATTATGTCTGGCGGGCACTTGGCTGACCGTTGATGTTGGGAAGTTGTAGGTATATATGCCAATTGCACGGTAAACTCGGCTTGCGAGATGTAGAGTCCGTGTAACGTCAGTATGACGCGTTGTTTTGTATGTGGTGTTTTTTAAATACCGCTACACTAATATTATCATGTATATATTTATCACTTTATCTTGGACTGGCTGCGCCACACTGTTTCACCTGCGCCTAAAGCCTTCCTGAATTATTAGGTTATCCAACGCAAAAAGAATTTTTCATATCGGACCAGAAGTTCCTAAGATTAGCGCGTTCAAACAAACAAACAAACAAACTCAGTATAGAATCAGTATAGATTCGGAATCAGATATAGTTTTGTATCGGAGATAAAAAGTAGGGCCTACTTTCGCAAAACAATGTTAAAAACTTTGCAGACGACGCGCAGCGTTACTAAAACGTCAACTTTGTTTCTGTACTTTCCATTGGAAAAAAATCCTATTACTTAAAATCCCGTCCAAAAGGAACAGTATGAGAAGTAAAAAACAAAGTCAGCAACTTTTCTTTTTAAGCCAACTAAAGAACATTCATTATTAAGTAAGTAAGTGTACTGCTCCCAAGGTTTGTCTTTGAATTCTTTACGATTTCAGTACCTACCTGCCTACTGATTTCCCAAATGTATTTACTTTTGTTGAGAAAACTTAACTTTTCCAATCACTATGAATGAAGATAATGCGTACCTTTTTAGTACTAGGGTTCTCTTCATTGGATTAGGTACTACAATTTGGCTTTTGTGTCTTAGATACCTACTACAAAAATGTGATTGGATTTCGTTTTAGTGAGCCCAAAAAAAATTCCTTTATCAATTTGACGTTATTTCAAGTCAAATTGAACTTAGTTTTAATGGTAATTAAGTTCTTTTCAGAGTGAGTAGCACAATTGAAAAATTAATGTTTTCCAAGTGATAGCGTAAACTGAAGCCATATCACTACCTACATATTATTAAACAAAGTCAGTTTCTTTTTTCCTATGGCCCTTTGTATGATTATCAATCTTTAATACTCCTCAACGGATTTTGGATGAGGATGGGTTATATGAATAATAACATCCATTAAATTGTGGAGAGATACTATTATTTTTGAGGTTTTTAATGTAATGCCGTAAATAATTACATTTTTTCCACGTTTGCAGTGAAACTAGGGTTGCCAGACCGCCGGGAAATCCGGGATTGTCCCGGAATCTTGCCTCTTGTCCCGGAATGAGCGGTAATTGTCCCGGATTTTAAAAAGTTATCAATTAAGAATTTAAGAATTTACGAGTGCACCCTTTTTTTTAGCCGTTCGTTCCTCCGACTCTCCCGGATTTGATTTCGAAACTTCGATTTTTTTTTTTTTTTTTTTTTTTTAGCCGTTCGTTTTTCCGAGAGGGTCTCTGTCGACGACTGTCCCTGATTTTGTAACTTCCTATCTGGCAACCCTAAGTGAAACGCAGGCCGAACCCTACGAGATTTATCAAAATAATGTACTAAATATTGTAGACATTGAAATAGTCCACAAAAAATTCCGCGATGGTATGTTTATCTCTTTTGGCTATCCCACAATAGCATTTTTTTATCATTTACTCTTTACGACAACTACCGGCTAATTTTCGAAGCGATTTTAACCAATACAGCATTAATCCTTATCCAATTTAACACCTTAAATAAATTGTTGATTTAATATAGATCTATATTGCCCTTTACAGAATATGATTTAAATGAATATTTCCGAAGATATTAGATTATAAATTGCGGGCAGGAACGGCGGCGGGCCGTTATGTTTTTTATACGTGCACAGTTTTTCTGTAGTGTATTTATATTTAGTATCAGAATTGCACCCATGCGAATCCGGGGCGGGTCGCTAGTTTATAATATCATTTTAATATGTGACTTGATTTTTATTTTAATGGAATTTTCCCCCTGCGTACCGTATCGTTTATGACGTAATGAATGAAAACCCGAAATGGACGCAAGTTTGGCGAGATTAGCGTGACGTGATTTTGAAGGAGTTTATTGAGGGTTCATGGTGACTTAGTGACCTGGAATTTTTTAGTAGAAAATCGGATTCTCTCTGGATTCATTCCCGGTTGATATTCTAGCAATAATCATTGTCTGTTACATGGGACTCGCACATAACTGGCGAAATGTGTGTATCTGCTAAAGATTTATTCGTCATTCTTCGAGGAACACAGAGGTGCTGTTATGACCGTAGTTTTTTGTTTAATTTGTAGCAAAGCTTACTGAAAAATATTTTGAAATAGTTATTCTGGTGCGTTTTGGTCTCGTCTGAGATTTTCTGTTTTTTGTTACTTTTTTATTTATATACCTGATTTGTTTTCTTTTTATTTTGTTTCGTATGACCTGTATGAGTTACTAAACACGTTTTTCTTTCTTTAAATGTATATGAATGTTATCTTTTTTCCTTACTTTACGAACATACGATTACACATAACACGAACATTCTCAAAACCAAATTAATTATAGAAAAAAGATAAAACTCACAAGCCAACCCTATCCTTAACACTGCCATAAAACAAGCCCTTTACTTCGAAACAGAGCAATAAATCTCATTTCTATGACAAATGGCATTAAAGGAATTTCGGTAACCCATTAAATTGGATGGCTGATGCCTCATGATTACACCCGGAGGGTTTTAGGGAAATTAAATAGATCACCAGGTTTTTGGGGTTTCGATTACCAATTGGATACACTTCCTGTTTAATGGTTCCTCAATAAGGTAATGATTAAGCCGTGCTTGATATAAATATAGGTTTTAAAGAGGAAGGGTCTTCTTAAGACGTACATACCTATACAAATTGGACACTTGATATGCTTTCGTTATCTCAGCTTGAAAAACAATTTTTTTTTTTGGAACATACTATAAGTGTATGTGAGGTATATATAATAGTAGATATAGCTATAAATATTGGAGGACACCATGGTAGTATAGTACATACAAATTGAAATCAAATCTAAAATGTGCTTAAGATATTAAAAAAGTGAACGAGCACGAGTTTGGTACCGGAACATGGGTTTTTTTCTATTTTCTATCTGCGTTCTGGATTAGCGCTAAAACGGATTGGATGACATTTAGCAAAAATCGTTTTAGCCTGAAACCCGGGTCGGGTTGAAGCCGACCCCTTCATAGCTGGATGTAGTTATGCAAAATGGATCCAACCCACAAAAACCGGTTTTTTTTTTGAGTTACTGTCACAAATGTCTAAAATCTACACATCAACTTTAGTATATATGCAAAAAATATCAAAGCCGCAAAAGAGTACAGGAAGATACCCATTATTTTAAAGGAAATTTAAATTTACTGTTATTCTATTTTAATATACAGTATGTTAAATAACAGAGGGCGTTCCCTTAAACTCGTTAATATATATCATTAATAGATTAAAATAAAAATATCAGCATAGAAAAATAAGCATAAAACAATCCGAATAAAAAAAAATCTAATTGGAAATAAATTTGAAACTCCTGTTTTAAATCAAAATAGTAGTCGTCATGTATAAATAAATTGCGACGTTGCCGTCTTTCATGTTCGCGTGTACAGTGTGTTTCTTTTACATGTCAATTTAAAATTTTTATTGAATATTTTCATATTGGAAAAAATTTTAAAACATTTTGTTTTCGAAAGGAAATATTTTTTTTAGCATGTATGTATGCTATACTATTTCGGGTTAACGGGAACGCCCTCTGTTAGTTAACATACTGTATAAATTTCACTTCAAACTCTATTTTCTCAAAAGCAAGTTTGCTTGCTGGATCCTTTTTGCATAACTACGACCAGTTAGAAAAAGGCTCAGCAGCTGATGATGATTCATTCACAACCGCTTTTTTTTTTTAAAATACTAAATATTATCATCAGCCCCTACTCGTCCATTGCTGGACATAGGCCTCCTTCATGGCACGCCAACAAGCTCGATCCTGAGCAGTTCTCCGCCAGCCACTACCAGCCACCTTTTTGATGTCGTCGCTCCATCTCGCCCAAATATATGTAAAGTTTATTGATTCAGTTCTTCATACATATATCTGTGGCTACCCGGCGATAATTTAATTTAATCTTTAACGAGTATGTAACCTTTGCACCATTGCACAACAATAACAAAGATAGTGGAAATCCCGGTGATTCACATGTTAAAACACAAATAAGCTTGTCACTGCATTACTTAAAAAAATTCACATTTGACGGTATAATTGTGCAAAATAATCTGAATCATCAATTATAAGCCTGATCCAATTAGAAGCCATTTCTGAATCTCAAATTGGTACATTTAACATTTTTGAGTGCGAGTGGGTTTAAGTTAAACAATTTATATTGGTACTGATTAACTGATATTGACTGTTTTAGCGTCTTTGTTAAGAGAATACTTAGCCTTATAGGGAAGGGAAGATTCTGGGGTAATGTTAAAGACTTTTGGTGTAGCGCAATGCAATTGATATGTTAGGTAGTTATTTCTTGAGTCACCCCTATAAGTCTAACTACACAGGTATTTTAAGCATAATCCTACTACAAATATTATAAACTAGCGGCCGCCAGCAACTTCATTCCCGTGGTTTAGTTAAGCTCCGCTCCTATTGGTCGTAGCGTGATGTTTTATAGCCTAAACCCTTCCTGGATTAATGGGCTATCCAACGCAAAAATAATTTTTCAAAGCGGACCAGTAGTTCCTGAGATTAGCGCGTTCAAACAAACAAACAAACTCTTCAGCTTTACATATTAGTATAGATAGATGTAAAAGTTTGTATGTGTGTTTTTTAATGCCTCCAGTAGTTTGAGCGTGAAAGAGTAACATCTTTCACACTCAAACTACTGGAGGAATTTAGATGAAATTTGGCACACAGACGTTTTGCAACTGGGATTGACACATAGGACAAAGGTAGGCAAAATATTTAACAAAAAATATCAATTACAAAATTTACTTGATATTTTATATAATAATTTCCAAATACTTTAATGTACTAGTACAGTGTTTTTCAACCTTTTTCATGGCACAAGCCTCTTAGTGTCAAAAAAATATATTGCGACTCCCTTCCCTGCTGATTTTAACTTTAAATTTAGACAGTCACTTTGGCTATCTTTTGGTTAAACAGAAAAACAGAATACCCACAATCAACCACAGAAACTTTAAAGTGAAATGTAATGTGTGAATGTGATATGTGTAATGTGTGAAGTGAAATGTGAAACTTTGAAGTGGAATGTTCTATAATTTTAGAGAAAATAGTGACCCCTTCAATGAGACTTGGCAACCCCTAAGGGGTCGCGTCCCACACGTTGAAAAACACTAGTTCATTATTATTGCAAAAAAAAAAAACACTGTACTAGTAGGTAGTTTAATTTATTGTTGTGTTATTATCTTCACATTGTATACAGAATTCGTTAAAAAAACAGCTGTTTCAGGAAAACAAAAAACAACACGCGTCAAAAAATTAAATGCAACACCCGCGGTAAAAATGTATGGAATAGCTCATAAAGTGTTCAAGTGCCATTCGCGGTAGTGCTATTCAAGTCAGTGCTCTAAGTGGAAAACCAAGTTTAGAATCACGCTGAAATACAATGACTAAATAAACCACCTTACGATCTCATTCTTCCGTATTTCTTTCAGAATTTACTTTAACCCAGATGATCCAAATTAATATTAATGAAAAACGTTCAGTAATTTTCCTTAACAGGATTTGTTTGCCTACTAAATTATTTGTTATTTCAGCCTCTCTTCAAAGAGGTCAATACGAACTGATTAATTAAGTAGATACCTTTTGGATTGGATTAAAATCATGAGGATGGAATATCCAATAATTCACCCGACGCGACGGCTCAAATACTTTTTGTTTTCATTTTGCTGTCAAATTAATGTGCACTTTTTATGTTGCCTGTCCTGACTGCTTAAAAATATTAAACGATTTTTTAATAAATTATATTATTAACTGTTATTAAATGACGGACGACTGACTAATGCTTAAAAAAAGTATTGTGTTAGTGGCCAGTCAGAGGAACTGACCGGTGTCGGTGCACCGAAAAAAAGAACGTCATAATTTTTTTTTAAATCGATATACCATAGAGGCTAGAGACCTGTGCGAGGAAAAAAGATCTAGCTCAGCATAAAGGAGCGATATTAAAAAAAAAACTAAAGGTCTGGTATTTTACTGGCTAGGTATAAAAACTACTGCATGTATAAAACAGTCCAGACTGACAAAAGTGCACTTAACGCCTTAGATCATTATCAACCATTTCAGGAAACAACGGGCTACCACATTATACGCTCATATGAATCGGGTGAGTCACAGTACGTGACTGTACTTCGTTTAAAACAGCTAATCTGTGATGCGTGCGACAGTATCCTTGTGTACATTCGCGTACGACATCGATTTAGCATGGAATTCTCAAAATTACGATAACTTTGCCCGCTTTTATGGAATACTAATTTTATTATAGTTTTTTTTTTTTGTTTAGTTGTTTTTAATTCACTTTGATGACAGAAAACTATGCTTTAAGAATAACAATAGGTAAGTAACTTGTATTATATGCGTTTGTAAAGGTTCGTTTGATTGAATAACTAGAGGATATTTTAAGTTGTTTATGCGGCTTTGGATGTCTGAATTACTTAAGATATTCAATGTTTTATCACATGCCACACGTTGAATATTTAGCGTGATTCCCAGTAGGTAAACGAGTGATGCCAGAACTGCGTAAGACAAAGTTTAATTGTTGAGGTCTTCCAAGACATTTTTTTAGAGACACAGCAAAAATAAAAAATATTCCTTTCGCACCTATTAAGATTTTCTCTCGGTTGTAGGCCATAACATCGGCTGCCGGCAGAAGTTACCACCCATCAGACAGTCTTCCCGTTAAGCGATTTGTGGTGTTCCGGCATGATATCTGGTGAAGTCGTACGGAGGACGGGTCTGAGCGGGTGTTGCGATGTGTACCGGGTACAATGTGTCAAATGTTGTTGTGTCGCAAGTTTGGTCGTGGAGAGTCTCCAGATCAATTTCCCTCTGCCGCAGCATCGTTGGTCGTGTTGTTAGATTCAACATTGCATCACCTCGCTCAACTGCCGTCTTTGTTCCTGTGCACTCATTTTTTTTTTTAAGTGAATAGGCTCTTCATAAACTAGCGCGCTTAACCATCAACTATTTCATCATCTTAATCCAGGAAGGCTTTAGGCTATATAACATCACGCTGCGACCAATAGGAGCGGAGCTTATCGAAACCTACGCGGGTGAAACCGCGTGGCGCATCTAGTATATGTAGATATATCGAGACGAAAACAGTTGTTTCTTCTTCTCACAAAATAAGCTAACGTATTTTTTTTCTAAATTACCTGTGTATTTGAATGTACAGAGGCTAAATAAGCTGGGAGTTCTAACGCAGGAGTGGTTAACCATTTGTAACATTACCCCAACCCCAGGGGAAACCTGCCCCTGTGACTTAACGAACCCCTGATAAAAATGTGCATACTAAACAGTACCTAGTATATATTCTTTTTTTTCTGAAATTAAGGAAATCCACGGTCATTCTTCACCGATAAGGATAACGGTGTTCGGGCGAAATGTTAGCATTTTTCATTTTAATGATCTTCGAAAGTACAAAGAATGAAAAAGAAAATATTCTTATTTTATTTTAATGATCTTTGTTGTTCCTAAAGAGGAAGTCGAGTGCGCAAATAATGAATAATTTTATGTATTTATAACAATATTTCAAAACGAAACTTTTATTTCTCCTTCCATACTTATCGTCATCATGTCGTCCCATTTCTAATCACACAGTCCCTTCATTGTTTCCTCAATCTTCCCGAATTTTGATTATAATTACATATATTAAAAATTTTAATAAAAACAATTCATACGAAAATAAAACAATCCAACATCATCGGTTATCATTCGTATGACAAATTCCTACAAAATGTTAATTAAAGACCTCTTGCAAGACGAAATTCTCACATTCGATGCGGTAAACAAAACAATTTACAATAGGTACGAATAATGATATCAAAAGACACAATCAAGAGTCAAAACAATAGGCATACGCGAGACAACGAAGCTTACATTTATGTAATTAATACAGATATTCCATATAAATGCTCCTTTCAGAAACAAAGGTAAACAGGGAAACAATTGTTCTTCCGTATACAAAGAACAATCAACCTTATGATAGTAGGTATACTGCGGTAGACGGTTGGTTGTCGTGTGTGGAAATATCAATTGCTTTTGTTGGTGATGGAATTATTGTCAACGGACACTTAAGAGCCACCCCAACCTGAAGTGGATGGGCACATGTCATGTAATATTGATACAGAAAGAAATGATAAAGGCTATATTTCATAAAAAGGTAAGGTAAGGCAAGTATAAATATAACAAAATTCATTATTTACTATCCGCTCTCCGCGGTTTCACCGGCGTAAATTTTGATCTCTTGGGAATATTGAAAAGTAGCGCATGTCTATAAACTAGGGTTGTAACGGAGCTTCGCCTCCGCTTCCGTTACTGCGGAAGTTCCGCGAGAAATCGTATCTTTACTTCCGCCTCCGACTCCGCAAAATTTTTGCGGAGTTATAACGGAGGTCTATTTACGTATTTATAAAATAAATAACGCGCAATCTACGAGTTACGACGCTCGACAACCGTCCGGCCACGTTTGAGAGCGAAGTGGTCAAGAATCAACTAGTGCGAGACGGGAATGCGGCAATATACAATTTGTTTCTCCTTAATTTTCATTACTAGATGGTAATATTTTTTACTAAGTGTACTAGTATTAATGTACGTATTTATAATTTTAAAAAATGTTTTAATTAACCATAAATTTCAATTTTTCTATATATACTTTCACCTCCGCCTCCGTTAACCTCCGCTAACAAGGCCTCCGTTACAATCCTACTACAAACCATCTGTGCGTCAAATTTTATACAAATCTTTTCAGCAGTTTTTGCGTGAATGAGTCTGAAACATCCATCCACACCTATGCTACTACCATATATGCCATATATACCATATATGCTGCTATTATGTAAATACATAATAGTCTGATTCTCAAGAACATTTCCAAGAAGGCTTTTTTATAATATTACTAGAGTATTTTTATCAGGAAAAATGAAAATGAATGTCCTGTAATCTTGTTAGACTGTATATTATGTAGATACCCACATAGATCAAAAGACAGGCAACTTACAGCTTGGAATGGGATTACATGGGCCTGATATTCCTACAGGGCGTAAAGATGTAAATACTGTACATAGTATATCATAAAACGGTAAAACAAAAATGAGTTTGCATGTATCTTCGGAACCATTGAACCGATTTCGTAATTATTTCACGAATAGAAAAAAACAGTATTCCTAAGTTTTATACGATATGTTTAATGTGGAAGCTAAAAGAAAACGTGGCATTATGATTGGCATAAGTCGCCTATAGGCGATCTACACTCAAAGAATCATCCAGCAGGGTAATTGCGTACACATTGTTAGTTGCAATGGGTTTCATTTTGACAGTTCAACAACATTTATTGCGTTATTTACGCTGTTGAACAGATACATTTTCGAACATAGGGAGTAATAGAACAGCAAGACGCTTCAAAATGATTGAAGAGTGAATACCGTGTATCGGCAAGCGCAGTGTGTGACGCCCCCAGCTTGATTGACCACGACCTTACTAGATTTAGTGCGGAAAGCTGCGTTTTGTGGCGCTAAGAGACCCGTGTGTTCAGTAGTTGACTGCGATAAGCTGAATTGAATTAAATCGCGGACACAAGCTCTTATTCTTCGTTCTTCTACGAACAACGTAACATGCTCAAGCTGGCTATAAAGAGAAACATTTATAGAAGACATAAGTAGCATCAATACAACTAAGAATAGTGCATCGAACTTGGCTCGTTACTTGTGCCCATGAAAGATTCAACACGCGTTGGGCATGACCGATTGTATGAGAAAGACGGAATTGTTCTAAAGAATTAACAGTGACTAAGCCTTGAAATGGTTTTGGAAATGGTAAGCACTTAGTTGCTAGGTATTGCACTCAAGGCACTGATACCAACATGCACTGGGCCCGCGTGGTAGATTACGACCCACCCCCTCTCACCGAGAGGAGGCCTGTGTCCCAAGTGTGGGAACATTAAGCTGAATATAGTATGTAGGTATGTATGCACCGATCTTAATCGCAATTGAGCACTCCCTGGGGGCTTCGACTGGAAAAACAAATTTCTTTACATGGGTTTTGGTTTTAGTAGGTTTAAGTATTTCTTTTTTTTTTTTTTTAAATGTCTTAAGTTTGGTTCTTAATTAAAGAGACATTTAACAAGTTTTCAGGTTTTTTGTCAAGTCTTTTTCTTCTATTAAAATTTTGGAGTGGTATAGGTACTCGTATGTTAGACTTATTTTCTTCCCAGACAGAAAATTATAGAACGCCACCAGCTGCTATAATCTAATAATACTCCATTTGCTTACTTTGCGTTAATACATCGGGCTGACCTACAGACTGGTTGCGAGTACTATGAACCTTTCCGAAAAACCTAACCTAATATGTCTCTCTCAGAGTCCCACACACATCTACACTCATATTATGAAACGTTATAACAAATTGTCTGTTTAGAAAACAATAAGTAACTGCTAATTAGAAACGAAAACGCATAAATTTACATTTGTTGTTAATACTTTCTTAAGTTACTAATGATTAAATTATTACTTCAAAGATCAAAACTAATTCTCCAACTAGTGAGATCAATCTCAATGTCTATTAGATATTCAATAAGAATCGCATTAAATATTGAACCAACCGCAAATCTGATTCTCAGGGATAATAATAACGCTAAGTGACTACGCACCGGTTTACAATCTTTAATGTAACGTAAGCATTTACGTTATATTTTGAGTTAAGGGTCATTACTCATTATATAGCCTTTGACTGTGGCCATTTAAAATGTAAAGGATAATTAAGGCGAAAAGGTGAGTATTTCTGTTTGGGTTTAAAAATTAAGGACAACATTTCCAAATATTGAAAGGTCCTTTGAGGAGCCAACGATATTACTGTAGATATTTAATATTCTGATCACACGAGTCATGTACCAGGATTTATACAAAATGAGAAAAATGGTGAAACAAAGTAAATTTAAAAAATAAAAAGCACAACTAGGTACGTAAAAGTGAATTTTGGAAAGAAGATCTCACCTCGTTAAGCTAACCAAAACTGTCAGTTTTTCCAATCAACCTTGTACTTAAATGCTTTAGTTAGTAAGAAAGTTGTAAAGCTATTAAAGAAATTTGACTGATTTATAGTAGCTCATGAAGTGTTGATGTCTGATGCCCAAGCTCATGCATAAGGAGGTATTTTCTTAATATTAACTGTTTTAACGGTCACAGGGGACATTAACATTGTGAACATCCATTTGTCATACTGATGCAATCATTTGTCGGCAAAGTGGAATAGGAAAACCAAAAACACAGAACAGCAAAACTACCTTCGATGTTTTTATACTTTCTTCTTTTGTTTTAACCGGGGGCTTTGATTTTATAGGGGATCTTACCGGAATGAAAAGTTTATAGTGGATAAGAGCAAGGGATCAAATCAGCACCCTAATTGCGTAACATACTATTACTATCAGTTGGAATCATTTTGAAGCTTATTGCTAGTCCATTGGTAAATAACACAATGAATGTTGTTCAACAGTCAAAATGAAACCCATTGCTACTGAGCAATAGGTTCAACATTCATTGAAACCCATTCGACATCAAATGAAACCCATTTGCTCAGTAGCAATGGGTTTCATTTTGACTGTTGAACAACATTCATTGCATTATTACGTTAGTGTGTAACGTAATTACCCTACAGGAGACGGAATAACTCGTATTTCATTGCCATGATCTATCTAGGAGAGAAATGGTTTCAAAGACTCCAATTTTCAGCAGCCCTTTAGGAATTCATAGCTATTAGATTAGCAAATCATCTCACGTTTGGTCGGCCGGCGTGAGGAGATGGCAGCCGTCATGGTTTGGTAGTCAGGACGTTGACACGTCTATCGAAAACCGCAAACCATTGTTTCTACAGAAAAACGTTTCTAGTTTGCGTTTTGGTTTCGTGTAACGCTGCGGTAACAATTACGGGTTTTGTGCGAGTTTTTATAGTAATCGTTGTATTTGTTTAATCATTGTTTTTGCATTAGAACTTCTATTTAGACTACAAATAAATTGGTTATAGATTAGGTAATTTTTGTTAATAATAAATCTGAACATGTATCAAATTGATTTCATCAAAAATTGTTCAATTAATGCCTTATTAGGTCATCAAAGCAACATGAGATCTTTTCTCTTCTCTGCCTTTGGTTGACTGGTACGTACGACGACGACGTACCTCATTCTGTGCGAGAAGTTAAAAATAGTTAAGTAACATAAATAAAAATATACGAGTGTGTCATGTCACCGTTTTTATAAAGATCAAAAAATTAAAGTAATACTGAGCAGTGTACTCACAAGCGCTTGACCGCAATCCCGCCTGATGGTAAGCAGTGATGCGATCATTGATGGTAAAGCGCGCTAGTTTATTAAGAACCTATTCACTCTAGCCTTGAAGACACTCAAATTGTAATGTGACGGAAACACCGTCGCTGGCAAATTGTTCCAGTCCCTCGATGTACGCGGTATAAAAGAGGAAGCGAAACGCTTCGTCCGGGTCGCAGTGGTATCAACAACGTAAGGGTGGAAACTCGCCGTACGACGGGTCGTCCGATGGTGGAACGGTGATGGGGGAATTAAATCATGCAATTCCCTTGCACACAAAATTCCTTTTATCGTTGATCACTAATCAGACACATTTTTCGAATTTTTCTCGGTGGTAGGCCATAACTCGGCTGCCGGCAGAAGTTACCACCCACCAGACAAAGACTTGCCGCCAAGCGATTCGTCGTGTTCCGGCATGATGTCTGGTGAAGCCGTACGGCGGACGGGTCTGAGCAGTTGTGTTGCGTTGTGTGGCGGGTACGATGGGCCAAATGTTGTTGTGTCGGGAGTTTGGTCCTGGAGAGTCTCCAGATCAATCTCCCTCTTGCGCAGCATTGTTTGGCCGTGTTGGTCTTGGGTTTAACATTGCATCACCTCGCTCAACTGCTGTCATCCTTCCTATTCCTAAGTTTTTTAAGTGAATAGGCTTAATAAACGGGGAAAAAAAGGCGGGATTGCAGTCAAGCACTAGTTTATAATTATTAAAAAAAAACAGTAAGGTTGAAACTATGTTATTATGTTAGTGATGGAATTAAGGCAGGCTTTATAATCTACGCTGCTCGCCGATTTCACTTTAATCCCTAAGCTTTTAAAACTAGAAGTAGTATTTTATTTGCGAGCAGATATGATAAATTTAAATGCCGTTCCGAAGCCGTTTGCTTTGTTTTTAACCGCGACATTACGACACCACGAGCGCTTGAAAATTTTAAATGGACCGTTGGAAGTAAAATGGAAATCAGAGTAAAGCGCTTTTTCCGCAGTGCTTTTAACTATCATCCAACGAACAGTTACCGTAAGACAAAATATCAATTACTAGCTTTCCGCCCGCGGCTCCGCCCGCGTGGAGTTCGGTTATATCGCGCTTTTTAGATTTCCCTCGGGAATATCGAATTTTACCAGGATAAAAGGTAGCCTATGTTCTTTCTCAGGGTCTCAAGATTGTCTGTGCCAAATTTCATCAAAATCGGTTGAGAGGTTTAGGCGAGAAAGCGTAACAGACAGACAGACAGACAGACCGACAGACAGACAGACAGAGTTACTTTCAAATTTATAATATTAGTATGGATATAGTATATAGTATGGATACAGCAAGTTAGGTACCCAGTACATAACATATTAAGTAAAGTTGTAGTAATATAAAAATAATGAGAGTTATTTCTGCCAAGGTACTGCACCCTATACTGTCAATATCAGTCTGAATCATTTTGAGGAATATTGCTAACCCATTGTTTCATATGTTGCAAAATGGGTGTGTTCTATAGCATAAATAACGTAATGAATGTTGTTGTTGAATTGTCAAAATTAAACCCATGACTACTATTGAGTGTGTTACGTAATTACACCCCTGGATAGTATAGTTATCTATAAAGATGGCTTAGTAGAATCGACATAGTCTATGTAATGTTGACATAATATAAGTTAAGTATGTCATATATTTCATATTCATGTCATATATTTGTTTTCTTAAATAACTTTTAAGTTTTGTATAACATAGGGAGAGCGGAGCATCCTAACACAAGCAAATTAATTGTTTAATTGCTCCTAATTAATGTAACTAGCATAAGTTATTTAAGTTGTTGAATAAACATTTTATTATTATTTATTACTAGCTTTCCGCCCGCGGCTTCGCCCGCGTGGAGTTTGGTTATATCGCGCTTTTTAGATTTCCCTCGGGAACATCAAATTTTTCCGGGATAAAAGGTAGCCTATGTTGTTTCTCAGGGTCTAAAGATTTTCTGTGCCAAATTTCATCAAAATCGGTTGAGAGGTTTAAGCGGGAAAGCGAACAGACAGACAGAGTTACTTTCGCATTTAAAATATTAGTATGGATTATTCTGTCATTGTATGACTTGACTAGATAATGCTCAAATGTAGTAATACTAGTAGTAATGTCATGTTTTATCAAAATTACTACTACTAGGTGTGGGTCGTTCCGCCTTTTTCAAGAAACGTAACATAACCAGTTACTTGGTCGGCGTCACCTGTAATAAAACGAGATATTTTTGTAGCTAGTTATTTTCATTCAGCTACTGTGATTGTTTACATAATTATACGTCCACCAATTGTACAGTTACGAAACGAAATTAAATCACTGTCTTGAGTGTGTCCTGTTATAGAAACGAGTAATATTTTAGCTAGTTATTTTCATTCAGCTACGGTGATTGCTTCCATAATTATACGTCCACCAACTATACAGTTACTCACGAAACGAATTTAAATTAAATCACTTTCTTGAGTGTGTTGCTATACAGTTAAATTAATAAATGTGATGCATGATACGGCTACGGCATAACGTGTGTATGAAATAACGCATTTACAAAAATAACTACTTTTTAATTTGAGTCGTAACTAGCTATTCAGTTACACATCGCGTCACTGGGTATTGTAACTGGTTATGTGAAATAACGACCATGTTTTTTATATGCTATACTTTTCTTTGAACGCGATATTTCAAATCCTAATCAAATATATTTTAGCATTTGATAGCCTAATGACGACAGCTGGTCAACGTACCCGAAACTGTCAAAAATTTCCCACCAGCCTTGAGCTTTAATGCTTTATGAATAAAGTTGAAAATCTAATAAAGAAATCTGACCGATTGTAGAAGTTTGATGTGCAGTCGTCTGTTCATTTCAAAAAGGAAGAGAGAACGATAACACCATGGGATGCACCGCGGTGGGTCGGAAGCCGGTTTTATGCTGAGGAAGTTGCGGACTATAGCTAGTTCTTAAATTAACCTCAGAAGCATTAGGTCGTATCTATAGCTCGACGTTAGAAGTATTATGTCGTATGTAGAGGTACGACATTCTACACATACGACTTGCTGCTTCTAACGTCGAGCTATAGATACGACCTGATAATGCTTCTAAGGTTGGGATATGAGAAGAGCATAGGGTTTTTAATAGATCTTCTTTAAATAAAGTACCTCCGTAAGTAAATCGTTGCACAATGAAAATATTAAAAACATTTAACACTTCCTTGTTCGGAAGTAGAGCGTCAAACGGGCGATTCACGTAATTTTTAGACCGTTCATAGGATTTTTCGTCGCCGATATGAGTCTCCTTCTTCTTCAGCCTATAGAGGTCCACTGCTGGACAAAGGCCTCCCCCAATGACCTGTCTTGTTCTGCCCGCATCCATCGGCTTCCCGCGACCTTCACCAGGTCATCGGTCCACCTTATTGGAGGCCTCCCTACGCTGCGTCTTCTGGTAAGTGGCCGCCACTCCAGAGTCTTACTGCCCACAGATACATGGAAACGTTCTCTTTCTATGATTGTCAGCTCGCGAAATCCTCCACTTGTAAAACCGATAGAAATAAATCTAACTCATATGCCTGAAAACAAATATGGAAGGCCACGTTGGAGTGAAACAAATTTGAGTTTGGACCAGTTTTCAATATTACATCCGAACTCGTTTCAAACTTTAAACTAATACATAAAACGTATACTAGTCTTAACATTTATAAATCACAGGCTTGGCGTAAATAAATACGGTCCATAATAACTATTAATATTGATAGAAAACTTCCATTAGGTAAAGTTATTATTAGTTAGGTCTATTGAAGACAGATATCTACGTTCAACTTCTAGCACAGGCGTAGAGTAGCCAGCCTGTCGGTGTTCTATAGGATGCATTTTGGAGTGTGAGCGGGAATTTCATGACTTAATTCCATCATGTCCGTTCCATCATGGGACTACACCACTATAATCCGGTCGAAGCGTTTCCCTTCGACTTTTATACCGCGTATATCGAAGGACTGGAACAATTAGCCTCTTGCGGCCTTTCAGTTTGACTACAATTTAAGTATATTCAAGGCTAGAGTGAATAGACTGTTAATAAACTAGCGCGCTTTACCATCAACGATTGCATCACTGCTTGTTTATCAGGCGGGATCACAGTCAAACACCAAATAATAGAGTTTTAAAAAAAAATAGGTTTTCTTTTTAAATGAATGATTACGCTTAGCATTAACGGCATGTCTACCATGTTCTGTAAAGTTGAAAACATAGCTTCATGAAAATGAAATATGATCTAATTAAGAAAGATTTCATATTCACAACAATTAAGCAAAGAAAATTGATAGGTATCTACTAAAACTTGGTCGTGTAAAATTAAAGAACAAAACTAAGTTATATGCCAATTAAAAATACTTCGAGGTGGTTTCAAAGAACATTTGAATGCGTGGGTGGCTTCTAATTAGAAGTTTATAACAATTAGCGTCTGAGAGAAAAGATTCATTAGTAAATTAAATTACATTAATTATTATTTAGCACCTTAAAACTGCAAAGTATTTACTTCAAATAAACCAATTATAGGCACCTTTAAGTAGTCAAGGGGTCGGCCGTCAGAAAGTTGCAGCTAATTGCTTATTCCAAAGCTCATTAGGTTTCTATGACGATGCCAAGACAGCCAAGAAACTTTAATAAGTACTTGAGATTGTATAACAATTTCATTGACCATTTTATGAAATTGGTTGTTCTAACCACTCGCAAAAACTACATCAAGTAAAATCTCCATCTCAAAAAATATGTTACAAATCATTAACTTCCGAGAGCAAAATTTCACAATCTTAAGTCGTCATCAAATTCTTCCCATTTCATTAATTCACACGCTACCGCAATATAATTAACATGTTTTACAAATAAGACCACCATGTACCGTGAGAACGAGGGAGCAGCTGTTAATAATAATCTTGATAAAACTTACCAAAACTTGCGCGATGCCAGTCCTATCATCCACCCAAGCGACCACCAAATCTGCTCCTCTCATGTTCCTTGCAGAATTGAAACCCAAACCCACGTAACCATGAGTTTTCGCCTCCATTCTAAACGTTATAATCGAGTCGGTATTCACCCACCGGAGGATCACATCACCATTCTGGTCTAGCCTCTCCGAATGAGCCCATGTCAAACTCGATTCATACGATTTTGAATCGAATGTTTCTCTCCGATGCCGTACTCGGTATTGGTCAACTATTCGACTAGTCTTTTCTGATTTCGATTGAGCTTGTAGCTGTCCTAGAGCTTGTGAGTGTGAGGGGTTCGCCGGTAGCTCATTAGGCTGTGCGTGTGACTTAAACCTTGGCAGCTTAGCATCACAGAGTAAAATAGCGCTTAAAGCTACGACTATTTGGAGATGCATTTTTGTTCAATTTCGTTAGTTCATCACTTTATTAAATCTGAAACAAAAAGATAACAATGACATTACTACTACATTCAATAACAGAGACAATGCGGTATTAAATCAAAAAAATAAATAAAAAGACAGCAATATATAACGAAACAGAAAAAAACAAAGATGTCGTAATAAGGATGCGGCCAATAAACAGGTACTGGTATTTCCGGTGTAATAACCACTACCACTGACGTAACAAAAACAAGCCCAGATAACGATGTGGATGTCATAACTCGTCCCGGTGTTTCGGAAAGTCGTCGAGAACAAATAGTACTAGTATTCACCTTATTAACATATCACTAGTCACAGTTTGGCGCCGCCGAATGAGTCAACAACGGTCTCATAAAAGCCGTTTATTAAAAAAAAATTGCCCTATTTGGTGCTATTCAAAAACACCTAAATGATTAGATTTTTGGTACATTTTTCACCAGGTTTTGATATAGAATAGACATTTTTTCAGAAACCGATTTATCGTTTGAGAAATTTGGAAGCACGATCGAGAAGCGTTTACTTGTGTTAATGAAGGTAATTCGATTTATAGCCGGAGTTGCAATTCGTTGTTAATGAAGAAAAAGTTCGAAGAAAGTTAGGAGTTAAGCAACATTTGTTCTTGGATTAAAACTTCGGCCCCAAAATTAAAAAACTACGATCCAAAAATGTGCGTAGGTCGCGGTTACTTAAGCAGTTACTAATTCGAGAGGCATAAAATTAAATATTACTTTTGTCTACGTGTGACTTTAGAACTGCATTTAACAATTAGACTTAATCATTACTAATAATTAATTAGGTAATGGATCCCAACTAATGGCGATGGATAGTTTAGTGCTAAAAAAAATGTTAATGTGTCTAAAGAAATGTAATTACGTAGATGATTCGGTTTTAAACGGTCGTAGAACTCAGGACCAAAGAAACCGAGCAATGTGGGCGAAGGATTAGATTATTTTTTAGCAAATAGTTTAAGGCTAGAGCTAAAGACTTATACTTTATGAGCTTAAATAAATAAGATAAAGGAAACAAATATAGGGCATCAAAAAATCGTTGCCGTCAACAGGAAAACCAGCCAAAAGGCTGGTAGAATTGTCATGTTGACTGGCAATGCTGATTCACTAAACAATTATCAACCAAGCGTCTGGTTACGCGAGAAGTTGACCAACCAACCGCTTGGCGTTGTCTCGATAAACAAGGAATTAAGATGTATTAACTATTGGCAGATCTCTTCAAAAGCTAGAAACTTCCAGCCTTATTTCTATTCGAAATAAAATCTCATCTCACTCAAACAAACGAGCATTATAGCTCACACGAACAAAAACAGATTTACCTAATGCAAAAGATAAAAAATAAAGATCTAATAGAACAATAAATAAAAGATAAAGAGGTCAATAACATCGAGCAGAGATAAAAAAAAACAATGATAAAAAGCATTTCTATGCAAATCCGTTAATAAATTACGGAATATATTAATGAAGCGGCGACATTGCAATTAGTTTAGTCATTATGCAAAGAGTAGAGGCCAAGGTCATGTATTTTAAGACCAGATCAGGTAATGTCATTTGCGTGCACGCACTGATAGTTAACAGTTTTGGGAATCAAAATAGGCAAAGATCTAAATGTAACTCATAAAAACACAAATACAAGCCCATTTAGCTCTGATGAACAATACAATGAAAATAAAAAGCTATGAAGCAAACAAAATAAAAATCTATAAAAAAAAAATCGTTACAATAATAAGGTATGAGTCAAAATAGACAAACGTTAAAAATGTTTATCTCTCGATATAATTAGAAATGAACAAAACAGTAAAAATATCAATAAAAGCTCTTTTGGATAATTAAGGATGCAATCAAAATACATCCGCGCATAAAAAAAGATGTCCGCAATAACGTAAAAAAAACATACAATCGTGAGAAATCTATTTGAAGCAAATAAAAAATTGGATGTGCCATTTGTTACACGAGGTGTCCCGAAATGCTTACTAGCAAATCTGTGAAAAAATAATGAGAACACGAATGTTCACATGGCGTCCGTATCTCAAGTTAATGTAATGAGTAAGGGGCCTTGATATAATCAACGCAAAATGCCTGATACGCACCGTTACTTAAAACCATTTAAAGCAAACTGGTAGGTCTTATGGCAGACACAAAGGAAAGGGAAGAATGACATTACAGGACAACAATAAATTTTGGAATCAATTGTCGATATTGTAGGTTTTTAAAACCTGGTTTAAAGTTTACAAACCACAAAACCAAAGTTAAAACCACGATTTCAATAATATTCTAATCATTAAGGTTATTCATCCAAATATAGCAACGCATGAATCTAATCGCAAATTAATGTCATCCGCAAACTTAGCTAACGTTAATTGCCAACGTGACTTGAAGCTCCGGGACTTCTCATTTACTAAGAAATTCCTAATAGGAACGCAGTCACGTTGTCTCCAAATCTTCCGGATTAAAGACCTGATATAAGACCCGCCTGGACAAGGTCAACGTTCTTTGAGCACCTATTTTTAAAGACAATAGTAAAACACTAAAAAGGTGCAAACAATGGGCAAATTATGCCAGAAACCTCCAAATTTATTGGCGCATTTAAGTACTTACAAGGGACTCGCCGGCTTGGCCTTTTTTGAAAAGATGGAAACAAAAGAAAAATAACTAGAATTAGTAATTACTGAAAAAGAAATCAGCATTTAGAATCTCATTAGAGACCGAAAGTGTAGCTACTGTTGTTAGGCAAAAATGTATTCATAAAATCTTGTAGCTGGAGCATTGTCCTTGCTGAGGCATCAATTTGAATAATTTTAAAAGGCATGAAAATAAAGCTAATAAAACAAGATAATAAATGGTTCTTCAAGCAAACATGTATGTACGGACGACAGCAGGTCAAGCTACCCGAAACTGACAAATATTCCTAATCTATTTTGAATCTTAATGTTGTAGAAATAAAGTTGAAAATCTAATAAAGAAATCTTACAGATTGTAGTAGCTTGATGTGCTGTCGTCTGTACATATGTATCAAAAATATTATGAACTTGTCAAATACCCTAATTGAAGTAGTAGTAGAACGTTTTTATAACAAAGCTAATAAATTGTCTGACGAAATGTACTCTAAAAAGGGTGATGCCAAAATTTCTCCATTTTGAATAGGCGACATTGAATGCATTTGAAATATTAAACGCATTCTTGTCGGTCAACGAACTCTTAAGATTTAAATAGCTCGACGCCTTCGGGATTTTATCATGATACAAGTTATTTGTAATTATGTATAAAAATAACTCAATAGGTTTGATCGAATCATACGATAATGGTCGTGCGATTGATGTAATATCATATTGAGTTACAAATCGATTTATCTATAATTACAGGAAGCAATAACTCTAGAGAAACTCACAGAACTAGTTTTATATAACAATGATCGAATTAAAACTGTCAATCCTTTTACCAACATTAATCAGTTCCACAACACTCATGAAAACAAAATTATATCCCATCAAGCAAAAACAGGAATATCCGTTATAAAAATCAAATTTTCTATTTTTCTTGCCAACTATAAAACAGAATGGAAATTCAACCAGCTACAAAAACTACCAATTGCGTTGTTCGAGCAAAACGAGATAACAGATCATTATCCACTTATTGAGAGGAAGTCGAAACCGCTTTGTCCATAGTCGTTATAAACAAATGGAGCGATATTTTCGTTGGTAATACCTGTAATACTTAAGAAACCGCAATACAAGAAGCCAGTTTAATACTTTTATCTAATCTACTTAGATGCATCCTGTTTGAAAGGAAGAAGAATCTTTGTTTGAAGACTGAACAAGTTCATTCAGAAATCGATAGTATCGTTTATTTTAGAAATTCATTGATCATTCTCATATCTGAACCCTCCATTGCATATCCGGGAATTCAATTCTAATTAGAGATCAACAATCTCGGGCATTTTGGTGAGAGAATTTCAATATTGGAATCTCAGTTACTGTTATTATAATATTGCATGTGAACACAGGAAATTCACCGGAACTTTTAATCGTTGAACTGGTTCTGAATAGGGCCGCTGCTATTTTGCATTTAAAATGAGCACAAAAGAATATTACAGACCGACAGTAAAGAAAGGTACCCAATAATTATATTTTTATCTTCGTTTTAAAAGTAGTACATATATTAGCCATATATGCTGGTGTACACCTATATGCATTTCAATTATCTGGCAATGTAAGAGTGTAATGGACCTGTGAGTAAAAAAGCTACGATACCTACTTATACTTACCCATCAATGAAATACTGCATCGAAATCTGTGATCTAAAAATATGGGCAAAAAATTGCATTTCATACTACTCACACATTGAAGACCAGAATGGCTTTATTCTGGTCGTGGTGTAGAGCTAATCCTGAGAAACTCGCCCGTTCACATAATGGAGACGATAGAAAAAAGTTTCTGTATAAAGTATCAAAAGGTCTGACTTTGAAGTGCTTTAGTGTATGAACTGCAGCAGCTTTGCGAGAAAAGAAATGATTTGGAAGATTATAAACAAAAGTGTTACGCTCTATGTGACTCTTAATAATTATATTATATAAACAGCATTTTACAGCCATCGACTGCCACAAGCAACACAATCTTTACTTACTTATGCAATCAGAAAATTAAGAACTATACAACTCCATACTAAATAAAATAAATAGATACTCGCTGAAAATGAGACACTACTAATGATACTCGAGTCGCGAAGTTCTGGAAACTACGCCAGTCTTTTATGTAGCTCATTTCATTCATACTCAAAGGTCCGTAGTTTATAACAAGCAAGAGTTGTAGCGTGTGCCGGCAATGAACCATTTTGTTGCACTTCCACATGTGAGCAGGAATATATTGTTCCAACTTGTCCTGGCTGTGTCGTGCAGATGAAAAGCCGTTGTTGAACAGAACGTAAAGTATTTTTAATATCAACACTGTTTTGTGGTGGTATAAAGTAGGTTGTGTCTCCTGAAATATATTTAATTCTGCTTACATGACAATGGGGAGAGATGTTTGGTCATGAGGAGCGACTTGGAAACCTGGCCCTTTGTAAAATTCGCTAAATGTGTACGTCTTCAAGCTATCATGAAATGACTATTTTATTATACAATAAATAAAATAAAAAAGCTCCGATATAAGTTGTGAATTGTTCCCTCGGCGAACATTACGACGCCTCCAGAGTATTGCGCTGATTTATGTCATCCCTATACGGGATGATATAAATCGATGCGAAATATTATTAGGGTTGGTAAAAAGACTGAGGATTGGCAGGACATATTGCTATGAGGTCCTAGGTGACAGAAAGGTCACCTGCTAGCACCATCAAGTAAATAATTCTAATTTCTCAAATACTACTGTTAGAATATCGAATTTACATTTTCGAACTTATTCATTGGATAAAATATCTACATCATTACCAAACAAGATATCAGCAATACACTTGTGCCAATCCTATTAAAGACCATGGCCGTAACATCCAACTTACGTTTACTACGTAATAAAAACCAACATTAATTCAATTTGATGCAGACATCCAGATTACTGACTTTCATTTACCGTCGATACCCATTTCCGTTACTATTTGCTGCTCTGATAAGAAACTTAGTGGCTAAGCCACTACCTTTATTAAAAAAACTTGTAGATTCATTCATGGTAAAGCTTGAAAGGGGACCTAACGTGATCTAGAAATCTATTTTCACCACATTTTCCGTTGTATTTGGAGCAGTGATATCCCTACCGTCAGATTTATGATCAGAACTAACTTGTTAGTGTTCATTCATTTTACTTGTTAGGCACAGAGTCAAGAACTTTTACAAAGGCATGCAACTTTCGGAGACACGAATGGTGAATTTTATCACTTTTCTTCATCCCATCAACTTGGTTTAATCGAGTTATTTTAATTACTTCCTTGTTCCAGAACTTAAAAAGTGAGACATATACGAGGATAAGAACCTAATTACCGCTTCGTGGGACTTTAAAATTTATTTACAGCCCAATATGGGCCATATTCTTTTGGTGATTGAATTTGTTTTGGTTCTTAGGAAAAAAATTAAAGAAAGCTTATTTACTATACTATCAAAAGAATCAAAATATACATTATTGGTCCAAAAGCAAACAAAAGGCCCCAACACAAAGTGAACCACGTTAATGTTGTTCTAATGAATGTTACAAGCGTGTACTTAATTACCACAATTATTAGCATCGTGTAATTAGCTTTTATCTGAGCTAATAACCTTCTGATTAACTATAGCAAACGCATGCATTAGTTCCGCTTAAATAGAAAAAAAGCTGTAACTATTCATATTTCCAGGAAGGATCTGATGTATATACAGTATTATAAATAACAGAGGGCGTTCCCTTAAACTCGTTAATATATATCATTAATAGATTAAAATAAAAATATCAGCATAGAAAAATAAGCATAAAATAATCCGAATAAAAGGAAATTATAATTGAAAATAAATTTGAAACCTCCTGTTTTAAATCAAAATAGTAGCGCGGAATAGTATCTACCTAACGTTGTATTGCCCAACACACATCAATCAATTAGATCTTAGATCGCCGCCGCATACGCGGCTCGTCATTCATAAATAAATTGCGACGTTGCCGTCTTTCATGCTCGCGTGTACAGTGTGTTTCTTTTACATGTCAATTTAAAATTTTTATTGAATATTTTCATATTGAAAAAATTTTAAAACATTTTATTTTCGAATGGAAATATTTTTTTTAGCATGTATGTATGCTATACTATTTCGGGTTAACGGGAACGCCCTCTGTTAGTTAACATACTGTATAATAAACAAGATTAGATTATGTCTGGACCTAAAAAGAGACTGTGGCTCTGAGTTTGATTTGGTCTTTCAGATAGGAAACGCCGTACTCGTCTAGTTTTATAAAATATGATTAACTTGTAAAAGTGTTTGTGCAAACCTAATTACAGAAAATAATTTATTTATAAAGATATAACTAATACATTGTTTACTGTTATGTTCATGGTCGAATGGTTAGAGTTTTTGTATAGACACATTACTTCAACGTTCAATACCTTTTAATTAATCTATACTTGTTGTCCTTCTTCCAAATGAAGATAAGGTGATCTAGTTCAGGTAATGTAACAACAGATATATGATAATTTTTCATTACTAAATTTGTTGTATCATGAGTACAGACTTCATCACCATGATCATCGACCTACATATAACCGTCCACTGCTAGATATAAGCCACTCCTATTGCACGATATTTAAGTCGATTTTCGGCAGCTCACATTCTCATTTCAGCTACTACCAGCCATGGTACTAAGATTGTCGATATAATAACAATTATAATTTAATCACGCTTGGACACAAAGGACAGGAAATCTGTATAGTAGAGTGTATAATCAATATTGGTGAATGCAAATGGCTAGCAGATTGCCGGGCATAAATTGACTGCGTACTGTAACTAGTACAGATTGCGGTGTCAATCAGTTTGTCGGGTACAATTCGTTTAAACAGTAGCAACCAAAAGGCCACAAAACTCATTGAATACCTAGGCATTAGATGAGTTAAGGACTTTATCAAAAATACAGACACTAACATTCTTAAACATGCTAATTGTTATTAAATAGCAAACACAGATTAGATAAAAATATTTGTGACTTTTCCTTTATCCATTGTTTTTTATCTGAGATAAGAACCTAGTGGTTAAAACAACAGCAACTCGAGTATGAGTGTGCGGGTTCGATTCCAGGTCAGGCAATGTAATTTTTCTAAGTTATATGTACTTTCTAAATATATCATGGACACCAATGACTGATTGCAATGTGAAGGAAAACATCTTGAGGAAACCTGGACCTTTAAGTCTGAAATCGCCAACCCGCATTGAGCAAGCGTGGTGATTACGTTCAATCCTTCTCTGTATGAGAGGAGACCTGTGTCCAGCAGTGGGACGATAAAAAGGTTGATGATGAAGTCAGAAGTATCAGGGATCCTAATTTATGAGTTATGCCTCGCTCGAGATAAAACAATAGAGTTTTTAAAGGTTATTTAGGTTGACTCGGAGATCTGGGAAGGTTGTAAAAGAAATAAGATTTTTTTTCCTAAAATGACAGGGTGCTAATGAAAGCTAAAGAAATTCTATACGAATTAACCTTGACCTTTCAATGTAGAATTTATTTAAAATGTTTCTGTTGCTAAAATCGATTTCCTTTGAGAGGTTAAGCAAGGGCACTGTGTAAACTTAACGTTATAAAAAAGGATACAATCTGGAAGACCAAAGAACCGATGAATCAGCAACCAGCATGTATTACACGGAGCACAGCCTATCTGACCTCCATAGCCCAGTTATTGGGTAATACTATAACGTTTAGTAAGACTGGCTGTCTGACTTTTGACATTCTGACTAAAGACTGTCAGAGACTACAAATGACAGCAGAGTCAACGGTTTAACCTGTTTTCCAAGGCACCGCATGTGATCATCCCACCCTAAACCCGACATACATACCTAGAAACAAATACAAATATTTATTGGGACAAAAAATACATTTTTAAATTTTTGTGTAGGTGCTTTAATACTGCATAATAGGTTTAACCCTGTCCCCTAAAGTAGGTTAGACCCGTATCTTAGGGGGCAGTGCCCGGCTAGAGGGGCATAATGCAATTGTGGTAGATGTGTCAGTGGACAAGCAAGTTCTTGAATCGTAAATAAGATAATCGGGAATTATATTTTTGCTGATAAAAGGGAGAATGAGCGTCTGTGTGTATGAAACTATGACCTTGTTATGAGACAAACATGCCATTAGCATATTTGTTGACGCAATATTAATAATTCAAAGGTAAATCGGAACAATTACTATGACATAAACAAACACTTTACTCTAACTATAACAGTAATTGGATTACTATTTGTCTGTATAAGCCCCGCACGATGATATTGCGACTGGCGGCCATCTTGATGACGTAGGCGAACTCGCACCGTCGGTACCGTTCGCATGTTCAGTCCGCGCTTAGCCACTTACGCACATCGAATATTTTTGTTAGCTTTTTGTTTTTGTTATCCTGTTTTATTGCTGTTTTTGAGTTTTGTTGTTTAGTTTTGTTAGCTGTTACTCGTTAAAATGAGTAAGAAATTAATTAACAGTCGTGCTCGTGAAATTATAATTAAAGTGGACAATTATTTTGTTAAAGAGAAAGAGGACTGTAAGTTAGTTCTTGAAATTATAAACCGTGCTTTAAAAAGTGCTTCGGACACTACTGAGGAAATTTTAATACCAAAGCAACTGCTAATAGTTATTAAAAATATTTGGCAAAATTTTACGAAAGTCACGAAGCGTGTGGCACGTACCACAGGCGTTGCAAAAAATACTGTGACGAAATTGCGACGAGAGCATGAGCCAGCAACAGCCAGCAAAATGAGAACTCCTACTAAAGGAAAACGACAAAAGAAGGAATATTTCGACGGATTTTCCTGTGATGTGGTGAGGAGAGAAATACCCACAATGCGCAAAGTCTTCAAAGTAGACCTTAGTACCTTTACTGCCTTAGTACCTTAGTACCTATACTGGTAGTGAAACTACATTAAGAAAAATAATTAAATGTGATTTAGGCTACCAATTTAAACGATGCTACCAAAAAGACTGGCTATAATTGAAAGACCCCAAATTCAAGCGTGGAGGGCTAAATATTTACGACGTATGAAAGAAAATGACTCGCTTTGTAATAACAAAAGACTCGTTATTTATTTCGACGAAACGTGGATACACGCACACTACACGATAAAAAAATGTTGGCAAACAGTAACCGATGTTGGAGTGAGACGGAACGACAGCCCTGGCCGTTGATGGATAATAGTTCACGCGGGAAGTGAAAGCAGTTTTGTTGACACTTGACAATGCCCTATTAATGTTTAAAGCAGACATCAAAACGGGGGATTACCATGATCAAATGAATGCTGAGAATTTCACCAAGTGGCTTACAGAAAAATTAGTACCCAAATTACCACGCAAGTCCATAATTGTGATGGACAACGCCCCTTATCACAGTAGGGAAGAGAATAGGCCACCAAGTATGAACAATAAAAAACAGTTGATGGTTGAGTGACTACAAGCTCACAACATCGACTTTCCCAACAACAGTACAAACTCAGATTATAGAACAAAAGGTTTGGTTAGGTTTGTTCTATAATCTGAGAGTACAAAACCTAAACTGTATTTATTAATTAAACGGCACAGACCGCCGAAAAATTATAAAATTGACAATTTATTAGCTGGCAATGGCCATGAGGTCGTTAGATTACCACCCTACAACTGCGACCGCAACCTCATTGAGTGCATCTGGAACCTGGTAAAGATGAGGATCTCAGAAAAGAATGTGGAGCAGTTGGAAAGTCGCATTGAAGATCTGACGTTGCAGGCGTTGGCGTCAATAACTCAATCAATCATGTTAAACGGCTTGAAGAGGAAATATTGGAATAAAGATCTAATAACTGACGAGTTATTTGTCATAAATACGGCAGACGACAGTGAATCGGAAACGACAGACACAGAAAGCAGTTCTGATTCGGAAGACTATATGAGTGGAATTGAATAAATAAGATAAGGTAAGGGTAAGATTATATTGAATTATAAATAAACATTTTTTTTTTCATTCTATCCTGGTTTTATTTATAAAGATGTAGGTAGTAATTAATTAACACATGACTGCTACACAGTGGACTCTGGTTCTATTCCCGCTCGCAAATTAACAGAAATGTAGTTAGAAAAAATTAGTATACATGTAAGAAAGATATACGAATAAGTATATTTTTCTTACGTCTACAAGAATTATTTCCTTGAAATTTTTACAGTTTATTTGTCAGAATATGGGTGAGTAGGTATAAAGAGTGTATGTATAATAAAATTATAAATTACAAATAAACCCTTAACCCTAATATTAATTTTGCGTTAAACATTCTTTTGCTAGCTGTCCTTTTGTGTGACAGATGACGTCACAAAGCTGTTATTGTGACAAGGTTCCATCGCAATATCATCGTGCGGGGCTTATACAGAATAACAAGAATGTGTATTGCATATAAAAAATCGAGGTATCTCTTTTATGAGTAAGTTTAAAGATATTGTAGGTACACGTAAACGTTCCGGAACAAATTGTCTAAATATTGATGAAAACTACATCGAAATCCATATTCGATAATCGATTGTGATGAAAACTATATCGAAATCCATTACGTAGTTTACTACGTAACGTGTCAGTTTGACAGAGTTAAAATTGACAGACAAGAAAAGAGGCTTTTGCTTGAGCTTTTTGCGCTCGGCTATCTAGAAATTGTAAAGCTAAATATATTTTACACTCAACCAGGTGTTTTGTACCATTCGGACCCTATTAAAGCTAAACGAAAAAATACGTATATGCTTTTTCTTGACGCAAAACACAATTTACGTTATGCCCAGCCATCCGTGGCTTGCATTTTATGCAAACGGCAAACGGTCGCCGGGGAGATTAATAGCGGTAATGTTTTTGCCTATCTTTGTAGCGATGCTTTTAATTTAATGTTTAACGAGGGTTAAAATATATTAAGTATGGAATTATTATGAGAATGATTTTAGAAGAGGGGAATGCGTCTATCATCATAATTGTCTTGCCTTTATGTCAATTTATGTACATCCATACTAATATTATAAATGCGAAAGTAACTCTGTCTGTCGGTCTGTCTGTCTGTCTGTTACGCTTTCCCGCTTAAACCTCTCAACCGATTTTGATGAAGTTTGGCACAGACAATCTTTAGACCCTGAGAAACAACATAGGCTACCTTTTATCCCGGAAAAATCTGATATTCCCGAGGAAATCTAAAAAGCGCGATATAACCGAACTCCACACGGGCGAAGCCGCGGGCGGAAAGCTAGTATACAATATGTAAAGAAAACCCTGTCCGATCCGTGAAGGTATAATTAGGTATCGTTAACTGATTCTAATAATGCCTACAAAGCCGGGCTAAACTTAAAAAAAAAATCCCCTTAAAAAACAAATATTATTTCGAAAAAGCGAGGTAACTTAATGCATGTGCGGCAACACGTTAGGCATAGATGCGCGGGTGAAGGTGGGCAGGGCAGGCGGCACGTGGTCACATCGCTCCGACACAATTGGTGTTGTCACTTTTTTTAAAAATTACCTAATTTCGGGGAAGTTGGAATTAATTAGCGGGAAAAAAATATTATTTCAAAATTTATTAGTATTGTTACCTACCTTGATTACGTAAAATTTTATATTAAAATTATATAGGTACCTATTTGATCATTTGTTTACTTAACCTTATGGGTCGGACAGGGTTTTCTTTACATATTGTATAGGTTTGGCGCAATATCACCTTTTCTTCTATATACCTATGTATTCTTTTTAGCCGTCATTTTTATTGCTAGGTATATTATATTCCACAGTCCTTCCGCCGCTTATTTGGCCTACTCAGACAGCCGTTCACATTCATATTCAACCCACGAAGCGCGGTCATAGACGCAATTTGTGATATGGAAATACCATTCATTGCAGAATTACAACCCCGATACCAAAATTGTCGATAAGATTTTCTTATTAACAGTTTGCCTACTAATACCTAATTAGTGATTGTTGGAACTAGAGGAGAAAAACAAGACGGTCATTGGGAACCACCTTTTTTTTTTGTTTGGTATGGGGAATCATCAAATGACCTCTCCCGCTCTGGGCGGAGCGAAAGTGTGTGTCAGACTTTTACTGACTAAAACCCACCCGTGTTCCTTCCCTTGCCTGTAGGCCAGCCGCCAGAGGCACGGTTGCTTTTTAACCAACCCGTCATATTTTTTTTGCTTGACCGCAATCCCGCCTGATAGTAAGCAGTGATGCAATCGTTGATGGTAAAGCGCGCTAGTTTATTAAGCCTATTCACTCAAAAAAAACTGAGTGAATAGGAAGGAAGACGGCAGTTGAGCGAGGTGATGCAATGTGAAACCCAATAACACGACCAACGATGTTGCGCCAGAGGGAGATTGATCTGGAGATCTCCGCAACCAACCTCCCGACACAACGTTTGGCGCATCGTACCCGGCACACATCCCAACACAACTGCTAAGATCCGTCCTCCGTACCGCTTCACCATACATCATGCCGGAACACGACGAATCGCTTGGCGGCAAGACTTTGTCTGGTGGGTGGTATTTTCAGTGTCCTCCCAGTTCCTAAAGAAAGAAAACCGTTTTGCATATAGGCAAAAAAATATTCAAATAATAAAAAGAATTTCTAGAACAACGAAGTAATGCTTAACTGGATTATTTCGTTAAAAGGGTTCGTGTTAGTAGAGTTTCTATTTGCTTTGCTGTAATATTCTATCTCATATAATGTTATGTCCTTTAATAAATCCAGGGCTTTACAAAATTCGTTTTGCGTTGTCACGACAAATTATGTCTCTGGATAATTAATTATTGTGCACATGAAAAGAAGACGCAACAAAATGGACGACTTTTCTTGACATTCATGTAACCGAAAAACGTCTTTTTGGTGACTAATATTTTTACAGGCTTTGTATTGTGTATAATATTATTCTAGGTATGTGTTTTTATTAAGCTTGTGCTGCTACATAATGAATGACATTTCTTTACAGTCTGGACAAAAATAGAGTATAGAAAATATTATAATAACAATATATTTTCTATGGTCTTCAGAAACTATAAATCTTATACTTTTCATACTAGAACAATAAAAACAAAATTTTTAAATTAAATAAAAATTAATTGATTAATAAAATACCGATATTCAAAACAAACCCATCCTTAATACTGTGCCCGGAATTCATCAATGAATCCGTACCGCGGTCGTATGCTTGCAAATATTCTCATGTATAGCTCTTGTTCCACATATACACCATATTATTTTCGAAACACGAAAAAATGTAATCTAATATAACATTGAACAACAGAAAAGCGTCTGTTATTTGCTTTTAGCCTGGGTAAAGGCCTCTTGGCATACAAAGAAGGCACGAGTATGGATCACCACGTTGACCAAGACGAGATGCGATTTAATATTAATTCTGGCAATCTAATTGCGTAACACACTTATAATTCTATCAATTTAAATCATTTCGAAACATATTGCTAATCCATTGCTCTATGTGTTCGAAAAAATTGTTAGTACACCAACGTAAATAACGCAAGGAATGTTGTTGAACTGTCATTTAAAAGAAACCCATTGCTACTGATAGTGTATTAAGAACAGGTTAGGTTTCCTAACAACGCTGTCCTTCATCAATGTCAGTGATGTCTAAGATAAACCCAGACAGAAAGTATAATATAAATTGAAAGTCATATTGATTACTTGCCCAGATTTTAACCTACTAACTCGTGGACGAACTGAGAGGTCTTTGCGAGGTCAACTATATTATGTATTTACTTTTGTTTTATTTTTGACTAAACTAAATCCGACTTAAAACAATGTTATCTCGTTTAGTTCTAAGACGCGGTTATGCTAATAAGTTGTAAATACATCGTCCCTATAGATGCAGTGTCTTTGATTTAAAGA
Source organism: Sesamia nonagrioides (assembly GCA_017933935.1). Taxonomy (NCBI): domain Eukaryota; kingdom Metazoa; phylum Arthropoda; class Insecta; order Lepidoptera; family Noctuidae; genus Sesamia; species Sesamia nonagrioides. Next base: position 541,444 of record JADWQK010001094.1, read on the forward strand.
AATACATACAAGACGACCTTATTTTGTCTACAATGTTAGCTACAGAGTTAGAGACTCACGATTCCCATAAATTTTAGTAAAATACTTCTTCCTGTTTCCTATCAATAACATCTTTGTCTACCCGTTTAGAAGCCGTTACTAAAATTGCCTGTAATTCTGGCAGGATATGTAGATAGTGATTCTTTTCTACTTTTTCCATTTGCTAATAACAATACAGTATTACTAATCTATGGTCTTAAATACCATGAAACGACTCTATCTCCACACCCATATTTCTTAGATCTGGCAAGGCGCCAAATAGGAACTGCAGCGGAAAAAAAATCAGATAAAAAGCCTTAATGCCTAGACATGAAACCCATTTTGCTTTCTTAGTGCTTACGCGCAAGAAATAAAACGAATATTAGTTATAATAATGTAGCAAACTGTGCAAATTATAATTATTTTTATTACATATACTTAAATTTCTTGTGTGATTATTTTAGTTGAACTAGCGTCATTGTCTTCATCATCAAGTTTTTGATCCCAAAGCATTGTATTGCAATGTTACTTAATTACCTACATAACGGGTTATTCACGGTATAACAATGTATAGTTAATATTCAAGTTCACATATTGTATTGTGTGTAGGTACATAAAGCTTATTAAGTTATTACATACAATTGACATTAAGTTATGAGGTCATTGTTGGTTGCGAGAGTTGCGAGGGTTCTCGCCATATGGATACTTTCAATAATAGAAGTAGTAATAAAGTAGTAATGGGCAATCATATCACAGTAATGTGTAAAATTTACCGTGGTCACATTAACCTGTATAGAGATAAAATTAACTACGAATATAAAACACCTACACATAATGTAGTAAAACATAATTATGAAGATAATATCAAACAATAAATATGTTTTTGATTAGAAAACTGACCTTTAGATGTTTAAACAAATAAAAAAGAACAATTACCTAGCCTTAAAATATAATAAAAAAGAAAAATACACTGGCTCTGTTGGAAATCCCCAAAAATTGCTGTTGCAAATACCGAGCTATTTTTTCCGATATCATCATCTCTGGTGACATTGTATTCTTATTATACCTGTACGAAATGCAAGGTGATCTCGAAACAACTCTCATTATTATCTATAAAAATAACACCAAGAAAAACGAACAAGAAACGACTGACAAAACAAAAACGCGGACGGCCAAATAACTAGTCCAACCACGGAGTGTTTACGAAGAAAATATACGATGGGGACTTGTGAAAACACATCGGTGTTTTTGTAAGATAAAAACAGTCAGTGATATTCGATATTAAGACTATACGCGATCCGTCTTGTGAATGCGAAGCTTTATGAGTGAGATGTGAAATCGATAGCAAGTATTAATTACAGGTGGACGTGTAGTATGTGTTGTGGAGGTTAAAATAATACTGGGAAAGTCTGATTATTAATAAGGACAATATTCGTAAGACTATTCCTATAGTTCTGTAATACTGATTATGAAGAGAAGGACGTATAAGTATTCTCAAGCATTACATTAAAACATATTAAGATTAAATCTCCTACAAAAATATCACAGCTGTTTGCTTACTGGTACCAAACTAGCAAATGAATCCAAGTTGTTTGCACAGTAAATGTCGAGTAGACACTTTTATACCCAGAAATTAAAATGAGAGTGACGTCAATGTTTTTATAGCGGCCTATGCTGTTGCAACAAAGAATAATAATGATGATAAATGACTCATTCAAAGATATTATCTCAAGCCTCAAGGTATTTGCTTAGATTTTTAAATGCAACTCATTTCATTACTACGCCTTTGCGAAGACAAAATTTCTAAATTAGTACCTTTTGAAAAAATACAAAAAAAAATTACACTATAGCTCAACAAATATACATATGAACACAAAAAATTATATTATAAGTGCTTAACACCTAATTTCAGTCCATTGGACCCAAAAGAAAGCCCTAAAGAGAATAAGGAAATTTCCCTATGTATGAGAACGATTGCCAAGGATAAACATAACAGATTATCGAGTATCCATGAAGCAGAAAGTCGTAATAAATAAGTTCAGCCACATCAAAATGTTGTATTTACGACTCAAGCGTAAACAGCCCGGTTACCACAAGTGCTACAACTAAGCAAGAAAAAGATCACCTTGCGCAGTGGAGACGTCTAAAGCTGATCGCACACTTGTCAGTAAAGTACGCGCCGCACGCGCTGAACGCGCCGTATTTTGAGTTCGGATGCCTACCGTATTTTACGAAAGGCGCCTACGGTGCGGATAAATATACGAGGTTTCATATCATGGCATACAACGAATTCTAAAATGCGGCGCGTACGGCGCGTGCGGCGCGTACTTTACTGACAAATGTGCGATCAGCTAAAGCAAGAAAAAGATCACCTTGCGCAGTGGGCGTATTCAGATGACACGAGCCGATCACGTACAGCACCCGCGGACGCGTTGTGCCCGCCTTAAACCCGCACAAGCGCTGCATCCGGCTTGCACACGCTTCGCGCCCGCTTATACTATTAATGACTGCACTACTTCCTTCACTAGGCATGGTGGCTTCCAGGTCGTTTAAACCAAATCGCGGGCAGGGCGAGCGCATTATAGGAGCGAGGCGTCTGCGTGTAGACCTCGTTAATTGCAATCTTATTTAACGAATTTCAATGCGAGTTGGACGCGGGTGACGTGCGCTAAGCGTGCTCGTGTCTTGTGAACGCACCCTAACATCGGAAACCTTTTTTGATGTTAGACTTCTCAGCATATTGCGAACAATGGATCTTCTAACGCATATAAATATAATCGATATACAATGAACATTACACAGATGATAGAAAGTAAGTATATCAGTCCGTATCTATAATAGTGCAACACAACGTAAATTGCTACCGTAATGGCTTTGCTAAAATCGTTTGCAGTCACCACAGGAAATTAGCTCATTATACAGAAATTGGCGCCGATTCTGTTGTTCACAAACTAATTTAAAGTTATGTGCATCTTTTTCTTTCCATTTTGTTAAGAAAAGGATGGAAGATAACATTTTAATTTAATCGTCAAATTAAGATACTCCATTGACAGTTTAGACGCGATTATAAACATGGCGACTGAAAATACGGCAGTTTACGTCAGGGGCGCACTAATTTGACAGGTCTAAACTGACATTTTTATCTCTTAAGGCGGCTCCAGAGGAAAAACACACCGCAGGCCGTTTTTATGTAGTTTTTCGGAGCTATCTACTCTTTATCCAAAAGAAATATTAACTTATTAAAAATACATAAATTTTCTCCATAATCTTGACTCCAAAATTGTAGATTTTTTTTTCTTTTACTAAGCATAATGTTTAAATAATTCCTTCACAACGAAACCTCTGACAAGAGAAATAATTATCAAAAACGTGCATCTCCTCGAAAAGTAAGCATTATTTAGATTTCGTTCTTACACTAATGGATAGGCAATTTCATGACGAACATTATTGTAGAAATATTTTTTTAAAACGACCAAAACAAAAATTTTATTCAACAATCTGAGCGTATTCCCCATCATTTCTCTTGCCCGAGCTATTGAGATTCAGTATGCCACAAGCTCTCGAAGGGGGAACCCGTGTCGTTCGTCATCGCGCGGTCCGCTAGCATAGCGGGCGGCGCGTGAGCGAGAAAGCATCTGCTTGCTCGCTCACGCACCGCATGTCGCATAGAGTATAATACTATCATAAAGTTTCTCTGTTATTGATGTTCATTTTGGTGTTCGTTTTTTTAACCGATTTCAAAAGGGAGGAGGTTATATGTTTTTTTATGTTTGTTTGCGGATAACTTTACTATAATATAAATAATAGGGTATTTGACTAAAAAAAACTAATTAGTCCGTCATTCAGATTATAGAAAAATATTGGATAGGTTTATTATATACGTTTTACATTTCGTATATTTTGTTTTATCAAATCAATAAAAATTGACAAATATAATAGGCATCAAAGATCAGGAGTGATGGCTGGTGACGTCACTGGCCGCTAAAAAGTGTAGCGTGTAGTGACGTCACACGAGTTTTCAAAGCACTGTGTCGTATTCATTTTATGTTTATATGAAAAAAAAAATATGTGTCTAGTATTTTTTGAGTAGGCCCCCGACAAGGGGGACCGACGACCTGGTGAAGGTCGCGGGAAACCGCTGGATGCGGGAGGCGCAGGACCGGTCGTCGTGGAGAACCTTGGGGGAGGCCTATATCCAGCAGTGGACGTCTTTCGGCTGAAATGATGATGATGAGTATTTTTTGGAAATCTGACTGACGGACTAATTAGGTTTTTTTAGTCAAATACTCTATTGCATAAGTTGATAAAAAATGCTATGCAATAGCTTTACCGCGGCAGTTCCCGATTGCCACATATTTTTTTTTTTTAATTAGAAAGATTATATCTTCAAGGTAGTCTCATGTTAAGGAAATCAGGGTCTGATGATGGAAGACTAAGGAAACCTAGGAGAAATTTAAAAAATCATAGGGGCGCCTAGGGCATTTCTATGTTTTTTCATTAAGTGTTTTAACGCACTACAATTTAGTAAAGTTCGGACTTGATGATGGAGCCGGGAGACAGCCGAGGGATCTCCTTAACGATTCACATCAGCTGCCTCGTGTTTGTGCTTAATAAAATTATATTGATAAGAACTTTACACCTAAATGAGTTGTGATTGTCATTAAAGCTCTGATGATGAAGACAAAGGCCAGTTAAGGGAACTACTCAAAGGTTTACAATAGTTACCTTGTGTTTGGACTTAATTCATTTATATTGATGAAAACTTTACACACATATAGGTTTAAATGAAGGTCTGCAATAGATCTGATGATGAAGCCCATAGACAGTCGAGGGAATTCCTCAACAATTTACAACACTGTACTTTAACATAGTACAAACACTACCTACTCGTCATGCTTATGCAAAAATCAATTAAAATCAAGAGACTGAATTTAAGTTGTGTTATTTCATTGCGTTATTTCTAGAAATGCTCATACTTTCATTGTGGTCTTATAGGAATTAAAGCAAACGAAATACGTCGTTTGCTTGCAGGCCTTTTCCAAATATGCTGCCGTCAGCGTCCAGTCTGACCGGATATTGTATTAGTCAGATGTTTATTATTTTTCTGCAAAAGGAAGCTTTGTGTAAATAATATTATAGTATATGTATTTGTTTTTTTTATACGATAGTTTTGTTTTTTACAATTTACGTATTTGTTTTATTAAACGAGAATAATAATATAATATCAGTCTTGCCTGAGCCCAAAAAAAAAACATCAAATCTTTTTTTTATGTAGGTTTCCTGTCTGCAGAAATTTATATGACCCTGATTACGTTTTCCCTTAAAATAATAAATAATGACAAATTAACCTTTATTATATTATTTTTCTATCCCTTTGATCATCTGACTTAGCTAACTTTCAATCTACAAAATTAACTTCCAACCCTGAAGTTACAGTCATAACATATTTAGTTGTAAAGCTCTAATCAATACAAATTAAGTAAGCCCAAACACATTACAGTCGCTTCCGATGTGGATTCCCTTGATTCTCTGTCATCTCCATCATCAAGTCAGGTCCAAATCTTCACGGTTTTATAGTATCATCCGATATAAATACGAGTATCAAGTTTTCACCCGAAGCATGGCTACAATTTTCGATAATTGGCCTAAATTTCTTAGAATTTCCATTATCGACACTGACGTGGTAACAATGAGATTACGTAGGCAGCATACTCTTTCATATAAAAAAAGAATGGTCAAAATCGGTTCATTAACGATAAAGTTATCAGCGAGCACACATAAATCGAATTGAGAACCACACTTTTGGGAAGTCGGTTAAAAAATAAAATACGCAAATTTTTTATTATGAAGTATCGTCAACATTTGTTTCAGTCTATAATAACCAAAAGTATTTGGGCGCACCAATAAACAAAAATAAAAGTGCCATGTCTGTTACTTCTGTGGTCTATGAATTTAACTTGTATTTGTAAGTACTTCGTCCGCCAGACGGCGCTAGTAATATTTTGCGAAGTATTGTAGAGGTGGGGCGCGGTGAAGAGGGAGCAAATGCTCGAGGTCATTTGGTGAGGGTACGACCTTAATAGAATAGAAAGAAAAAGATGCACATAACTTAAAATTAGTTTAGTTTTTGAAGAACAAAATTGGCGCCATAGTATAGTATGAAATATTAGGTTGGTAGGAATGAAGAAACTATTGTAGTTGTGGCTCTAATACAGTAGTACAATTACCACGGAATAGTTTCATCTGTTCTGTGACAATTACCTATGTGTTTCGTAGCAAGAAGTATAATGCACTGACGTTCTTGCACTGACACGTAGGGTTGCCAACTATACTGTTTTAAACAGTATTATATATACTATTTTTCACTAAATTATACTTTTTACTGTTACAAAAATAAGATTACGCTTTTTAAGGCCTTCTGCCAGTCATTTTACACGTGCAGCCTGTGGGCCACGTATACCCGGCGGGCATACAGCGACTTGCGCGTACAGTATAATAACGCATTCAGGGTGCTCTTGGGGTTGCCGTGGCGCTGTAGCGCGTCAGGGATGTTCGCGGAGGCGAGGGTCGACGGGTTCGCCGCGATCATGCGAAAACGTTGTGCTTCCATGATGGCGCGCTTGCGCACCTCCTCCAATGGCATACTGAATGTGTTTTCGGATCGGTGGGACTCGCCCCTGTTACGTAGGTGGATAGGAGTCCAGACCCACTTTAGTTAATTCATTACTAACATTAGGCTAAGCTTTATTTGTACTAACACTATATGGATGTTTTTTAATCCGAAATAAAATTTTGAATTTGAATTTGAAAAAATAAATACTTTTTACTGTTACAAAAATAATCGATGTCGCCTTCGGGTTGTGGAGGTCAGACGGCAGTCGCTTCACGGAAAATGTCGAAGTTTAGCCATATCAGCAGTTGGACTGGTAAAGCGGACCCCAGACTCCAAAGCTGAAAAGGTTTCGGATGCGACTGGGATTAACGCTAGGATGATGATGACTGTTACAAAAATAAAGTAAACAAAATACTATTTTCACACTTGGTGCATATTACAGAACGTCACTCAAAACTCAAGCTCTACTTATGTCTTGTTTCAAGCCATTTGATTGGTTGAAACTAGTTTTGAGTAATGCTTAAGCAGAGATCAATGCTTGAGTTTCCTTCTGTAATACGGACCTAAGACGCTCAAAAATCTGTTTTTGTTTAGTCAGAGGGCGCTCACTGCTCAGTGCAGCGCAGCCACAAACAAATTACACTTAAGTTTCTGAACTAATCTGTAAATTAGTAACTTATGCGATACTGATCAGTTTTTCTATAATTATTTTTGATAATCTTCATACACTCAGGTCAGGTAAGGTGGGGTTTATTTCTTGTAAAGAAAGTTGGCAACCCTAGACACGCGAAATGAACACACTGCGCAAGATACAGCGCTTGAATTGTTGTAAATCTAATGTTGGAAACTAATAATTAACAGCGAATTGTCCTACGAATTCTGCTTGCGTTTGGCAACTTGACATCGTAATTTGATAAATGCAATAGGCGATAACGCACCTGTTATAGTACTTTAGTAACACAATGTGCAATTGCTGCCAAGTTACAAACAACATGACTTGAATAAAGATTTCTTGGACAAACATGTACAATATAATATTTGCACCAACGACAGTCCAATACAATGTCCAGGAAAATCTCTGCCCTTTTTAAGATTGCCTGGACAAAATTGGCTTAGTGATAAGGCCGCCCATTTTATATTTTGTAGTGTAGAATGTATATTTTAAGTAATGTACATATATTTTTGGTTTTCAATAAATTATTAAGCTTAAATATGGGGAGACTGTCTAGTGGAATTGCTTATTACTTATCCAGCTAACTAAGAATCAAAGATGATCATGAAGCGATCAAGATATAAAAGAGATAATTAGTCTTTTTCGAAAAATACAACTCAGATGAACCTTTTCCTTGGATGCACCTTAACCTTTAATACAGGAATTCCAACTTTTGCGACATATCTTCTGCAAATGAATAACCAACCAATTTACGCCTCACGCTAGGATGGTTAGCTATCTTGATTAATGTTGTTTGGGTTTCAAGTGGAATTATAGCCATTTAATATGTTTATGTGTTTATTTATAGGCACTTTAAGGTAATTGAATTTGTGGTAATGTGCAAGACCTGGCCATGTCCTGCAGTGGACGTCTTTCAACCGACGATCACGTAGTTGATTAGTTTGTAAGTTGTTGTTGTTGATTAGTTGAGGTACTTAGTTTGGATAAATTTTGAAAATGTTCATTTGCTTTATTTGTTGCATATCTTGAAATCAGCGACGGACATTATCAAAATTATCTCTATTCTCTCCAAAGCCTAGAGCACAGGCGTAGAGTAGCCAGCTTTTCGGTATTCTATAGGATGCATTTTGGGGAGTGTGCCTAGGAATTGCATGATTTAATTCCCCATCTCCGTTCCACCATCGGACGACCCGTCGTACGGCGAGTTTCCACCCTTACGTTGTTAACACTACTACGATCCGGACGAAGCGTTTCGCCTCCTCCTTTATACCGCGTACATCAAGGGACTGGAACTACTTGCCGGCGGCGGTGTTTCCGTCGGACTACAATTTGAGTGTTTTCAAGGCTAGAGTGAATAGGCTCTTAATAAACTAGCGCGCTTTACCATCAACGATCGCATCACTGCTTACCATCAGGGGGGATTGCGGCCACGCACTGGTTTATAATATATATAAAAAACAGAGATTTTTTGCCCCTCTTAATGTGTATCTAAATTCTAGTAATAAAAGAAACACCTCTTGTATGCAAATTCGACAAACCCATGGAGAACAAACAATACGCCGTTACCTCAAATGCAATCAATATCAATATTGAAAAAAGTCACAAAAACACGCTCTCACGGATTTGATAGACGGAGCTAATTTTTAATTCGAGCTGCAGATTTATTTAATAGTCACAAAGCGATTGTCAATTGGTTATGGCCATACAGACTCGTAAACTACCATTTGATATGAGTATACAGTCATAGAGATTTTGATTATTGTTTGCTTTTTTGCGACAGTTAAAATATGTCAGAGGCTCAAGATAAGGCAGACGTATATAATATTAGTGCAAAATGTGTTGACAAATATTAATACTTAAAGTTAAAGTTGAAAGTACTACAAGCCCGAAGTTCTTTGTTAATTTCCGTTTGATTTCTTCTAAAGATTAAGTTTGTCTGAAGTACTGGCTACTGAGAATTGTGTTTTACATTAACTCTGCCGTGATTAATGATCCTATTATTTTTTGAATTACGATTACAGTTTGCACTGAAAGCAAAATAGGAAAACAGAACAGATTCACAAGCGAAATTCTCTACTAAGTCATAAAATATCAAACGCAAAAGTATAACTAAAATATGAGCGAAGATATATAAAATAAACGAAGTGCATTTTGCATTTTACCTTTGAGAAATTCTTGCAACAAAGGAACAGAACCAATCTACCATAAAGTTGGGGCTTAAGCAGCTGAGATGCAGAGACAAGCAAATGTAATGAGAGCCTCGCATATGGAAACTTCAAAGACGGATACTTACAACTTTGAATCTTAAAGAACACCCTTGAGACGTATGAAATGCGCATTAAAATATCCTGTTTGTACAAATTTGTTTACGACCAAGTTGGATCCAGTAGGAGCAAAGGTTTTAATGTAATAATTTAAACCGACCATTTTGTACCACAACATAATTTGTTCTTTTCAATTTCTGCGAAATTTTTACTGTTTGTTAGTACTTAAACAGCAACAAATTATCTCGAAATATCTTTTCCCGGCAATATAGAACTAGTCTCCTAAAGGATCTATTTATTTCCCTGTTCAAACTATCTGTCAATATAATTTCAAATATCAAAACTAATCTCAAACAGCTTGATAATGTTTCGAAGTCACTGGAATGGACGTCTGAAATATTATAGTGAACTTTAGTCCACTATTGTATTGAATAGGCTCGCCCTAGTAGGCTGATGTCAAACTAATGAGTGTTGTGAAAATGTTTTTATTCAAGTTGTGTTAAGCAATACAACATAAATTGTGTAGGGTCAGATTCAGATCCGACAACACCTACGATAATCTGGAATCGTGTTTTATCACTTTAAAAAATCAACAACTATTTTGGGAAGGTTCTGACTGAAACCTCGAAGCCACAAAGGTCTGCAATGTTTCTCATTCTGGTACAAATGTCTAACATTGGTTACCCTGTGAAGTAATAAAAGCTTTTGTATACATTGTTGGAATATGACAAAGATTCTAATGAATCACCAGAACTGGACGATAAGTACTAAATTACATGATTCTGCCGCTGACACCGGGAAACTTAGGATACAATGGGAATTCGCTTCAAAGCTCATGTAACAGAATCGTAATTATACACGAGAATAATGAGACGGTGAGAAAACGACGAACAATAGAATTTGCGATAGATTAGCCTTCAAAACCATTACTTTAAGGTTCAACTTTGATCGTGAATTCTAAGCCACTTCATTTTCAATTAAATCGTTAAAGCACTTGCAAGCCGGCTTAGGGATTCTGGCATATCATACATAATTGATGAATAAAATTATGCTAAACTGCACTTAAGACTGACGGTTTACCATCGAGGGTAATAGAGTTTAGAGTTACGAGTAAGCGTATTGAGGTCCCTTTTCAAATAATATACATAATGGAAATGTACGTATGTACGGAATATAAATATGAATGATGGTAGTAAACCTCTTCTCGGGTAGTATATACTACAAGCGTTTTATAAGTAAACACGTGTTTCATTCAGAAACTTGAATAAGCTCCCATTTTGCCTTGAATGAATCGTCGATAATGACAAGAAATCGTAAATTCATTCTTAATTCGAGAGTCACGGGTGCGACCGAATGCCCCCGAAGTAGGCACGAGCACCGTGAAGAGAGCAACGCCCCTACACCTGCACTATCACGAACTAACATTCCTGAAGATGGAACATACAGAAAAAACAATGATATAGCATCGCGAACTCTTCAATAGAACAGAATCGCGATAAAAATTACTATACAGGCAAATAGGCAAGACAAAAACATAGTAATTACAAACGGAAATCCTTAAAGTATCCATCTTGACTTTTTCGTGCACACATGTTAATCACATACACACTTTCGCTCTCAATTTGTCTGAAAAAACTAAACATCCAAACAGGTGCTCCACTTTCTTCACCAAACATTAGTAAGAAAAAAAAAATATGCAAATATAAAAAGGCTGTAAGTAAAATTTGATAGGAATCAGACGTTCTGACGATCAAACACGTCGACGCCGGCACAAATCCATTTAACCATATCTATATAAAAACATTTGCACTAGCACTCCCAAGACTGTTTCGAAAGAAGCCACGGACCGTGAACATTCCACCGGCCACTGAGCATAAGCAAACTGGCGTAGACAAAAACATGAACGCCATACTTCTATCCGAGTAACAGGAATTTAAAACATGAGGGACTGTCGAGAAAGTTGGAATATTATGGTTGAAGAGTTCAGGTTGAAAGTGCCACTATACAATCTATGTAATGAAAAAGATTAATTAGAAACAGAAACTAGCTAAGAACATAAACCTACTACGTTTAGTATCTATTGTACAAATTAGACTACTGAACTATTTAAATTCTTTTGCACATTTGGCTACTTCCACAAAAGCACGGCGCCAGTTCAGTCGTTGCCTATGTCAATAACCGATCATTCGACAACATCGGCAAAAAACTGGGCTAAATTCCAACGATTTCTAAAGCAACAATCATCAAAACTAATTCCCAATGCACGTATAAGTTTCTTCAACAAAAACTGTTCCTAACACTTCCGAATGCGCAAAAGATTAATTTGCTAAGCAATGGTCACGAGCACATTGTCAAGAGCCGTGTTCCGAAGGCGATGACACTTGTAAAAAGAAGTTTTATTGATCGTTTTACGAAGTAAGTAGTCCGTGCGTGCGGCAGCTGCTCTGGCGCATGCTTCTAATCCCTCTCTTCGTTCACGCCGACACCGTTAACGGCCGGCACGGAGGTTCCGTAGCAAAATGGCCACAATGATTCCGTAATTAATACTATTCAGAGCATGCCAGTCTTCCAAGACGGCCTTGTTTTCAATTCGGTATGCTACGCTATCGTAAATCGTTTAGCGCATCACAGAAATTATCCAATGGTTTAATGGGCAGGTGAGACTGAATGCTGTACAGAATTTTCTTCGTTTCAAATGGTTCGGGATGTTTATTTTGAATAACATGTAGTATTACCGATGAGAAGTAGAAAAGGCTATGAACCGTACGAGGTTCTTGAATAAAATTAACCACTGGAAAAACTTGCGAATTATAAAGGTGATGGGAATATATAACAAAGACTAATCATACTTAATAGGTATGCTACGATCTCTAGCTTCACACATCTTAGAAAAAACAGACTTCAATGAAGACAAATGATTTAGATCTTTAATTTCAATTACTAATTATAACTGGCGTCAACATTGTTTATAATTTTTCATGTTTGAATACGAGGCTCTTGAGTATATTCCATGTGACGTCTTTTTTATTATTATTATTATTTACTTGTAATGTACGTTTTGTTTGTACGGAATAAACAATTTTTTATATCTTTCTATACATACATTAATACGATATAGATTCCACAGCTGAATGTCTATTTTGAACCACTCTCTCCCATAGAGAGGCCTGTGCCCAACAGTGGGAACATCACAAGCGGTTATGCTCTATATGAACATCTATCTATAAACCCGTATTGTGTAAAGAGGGTACTATTGAGCCCAGCCATAAATAATGAGGTAACAAACCACTTCAGATGACAATGACGGCTATATTTTATAACAAACACACTCAACCCTTTCAAGTACAATAACAGCGGAAGTAGCTCCATCGAGATGTACCGGGAACACCCCAAAGTCATGATTTATAACGATGCGATATTTGTTTGAACCTAAAGGGATTTTCCTCGGATCGGGCCGAATTGTGACGGAAATCGCTTATTTGCTCAAAATTCTTCCTCAGACTCCTTCAGATTAGCGGAACGTCTCTCGAGACTACAAATATTTTTTTTTAACACGTTGCCGCACTCTGGGCTTTACTCTTGTATAGTGGGTGCGTTTACAGTCATTTAACCTCACATACAGCCAGTCCCGGAACAACCACCTGTAGGTCTGATAGATATTTGTTCTGTGCTGGAATCGAAATCGAGAAACGCAGCGCAGCAGCATAATTCATACTAATATTATAAATGCGAAAGTAACTCTGTCTCTCTGTCTGTTACGCTTTCCCGCTTAAACCTCTCAACCGATTTTGATGAAATTTGGCACAGACAATCTTTAGACCCTGAGGAAGGACATAGGCTACCTTTTATTGAAAAAAAATTGATATACCCGAGGGAAATCTCAAAAGCGCGATATAACCGAATTCCACGCGGGCGAAGCCGCGGGCGGAAACCTAGTGGCCAAATAAAATTAAAAAGTATTGCGTACTGTCTTTTTCTGTGCAGTTTTAATTAAAATATACGTCAAAAACATTCATTAGTGCTTGAATATAATCGGTCCTCTATCTTAGATTAAACTACACTTAATTTTAAACAGTCAGACACACAAAAAATTCATGACTTTTTGCTCTTAACCTCTATATTTATGTTTGAGACGGAAGATAACTAATTATCTGTCTAGGTACAGAAAATATTATAGATGTGTAGAAGCAAAGTATGTAGGTAGAGATCGTCAATCTTTTGACTAGATCATAAACATTGAATTGGTTGAAAGATTCTTTATACATTTTATAATAGGAAGTGCGGAAGACCATTCCCAATCCATCTGCAATCCCAGTGGGTGTTAGTCACAACATCAGTTATTTTTTATTATCTTAAGGCAGTTACTTTTTATTTTTGTGAATCGATGACTGGTTTTTCTTTGAGTCATGCGATATTCATCTTTATCGGCCACGAGGCTACATATCCTTTCTTTTTTTATACGCATAACTAATGCAAATGCCGAATGCTCATCCCACGTTGATGATAGTTTCATAATTCAATGCTCTCCGCAATTTGTATTTGCTACTAAAGATGGAGCTCAATAATTAATTTGGAGAGATGAATATTTCGAAAACTTGATCAAGAATCTCATCTTTCCACTAGTTAATGAACCATGTGTTCAGCAGGTGATTGCCTCAACAGTTCATAATTAGAAATTCTCTTAAGAAATTAGGCCTAATTAATTCTCACATCCGGGGCATCATTAAAGGTTTCATCTTATCCAACATTAATACGACCAAAATATATACCAGAAATATAATTAAATAGAAGTATGTTTGTTAGTTCTATAGATGTTCTCCAAATTCCAGTATCGAAAATGTATTATGTGGAGCAGTTGCATCATTGACTTCTTCGTTGCCTACGACATTTGTATCAAAATAAATTTTAATATGTTAAGTATTAGTTCTAAAAATAGCAACCTTTACCTTGAATCGTGAGAATTTTCCAATCACGCGGAAGATAGTAATTAATTACCGTGTGTGAAGCATAGAAATTGACATCGTTAATGGATTTCGCCGTGAAAAACATGTATCGTTAGAAATCTTGAGATCGCTATGCTGTTGATAACCTCAGTTCTTTTGTTACTGTTATTATACACACTATTGCATACAGTGGTTTCCGATGTCACGCTTTCTATTGCTTGCAGTATATTCTGGTGTCATAGTTCTTCGAACCGATTGAGACGAAACCGTTTCAGCTAAAGTCTGTTTTTCACAAACTTCTATTGTCCTATCTGTTATTGAAAATATTGAGGTTGACGACCCAGGTATTAAAAATAATAATGGAGCTACCGTTATTATTTTTAATTTCATACAAATTTGATTAACCTCTTGAATAACAATAACCGAAATAAGAACCCTGATTTGAAGAATCCCAAAATAAATTAAAAACAACACAATTATGGAGGCAACACGATATTATCTTACTCAATTTAATTTAAATCTTACTTCGTTCTCTTAAATCTGATTTTCCTTTAAACACGAAATTTTAACCGTTGCAGCACATTGTAAGGGAAACGATCCATTCATTGTAACTCTTGTACAGCTTCAATGTCAGCTTCAGAGTAATTTCAACTTTAAACTTACCAGAAGAAGACATCAATTGCACTGTTGTTTCGTAGAGCAGTAACGTCTTTGTTCAAAGAGTTTCATACGGGAACGGACGTTGAAAAAAAAGGGGCACGACGGGAACACACCTGTCTGTGGTGTTGCCAGTTTTTGACGAGAACCAGTGAATGGCGACTATAGGTACAATGACAGCAGATTTTTGAATTTGGATAAGTTTTTTTTAGTATAGCCCTCATTCATGTCAGATTGCGAATCTTTTTGACAGAATGTTAAGCGTTTTGCGGTTCGACCCTACCAGCTATTAAGTCCGTTGTTTTGTTCGTCTTAAGAGTGAACTACCAAATTAGATCTCATAATAAATTCTGTCCGGCTTGTTGGCAAGGCAACCTTTTATAGAAATAGGCTGAGAAATGAGTCAAGCAGTGCCTGTTAAGGGAATTATAGTTTTCGCTCGAAACTTAAGACAATGTTAAGCTTGAGCTTGTTTCTTAGATGTAAGGTTAAAGATGTTGTTTCTGCGCAATACCAAGAAGCCATAAACTATTTCGCAAAATGACATAACTTTAAACAGTTGTGTTGCAATAAATCTGCAGCTAAACAAGAAATAGACGGTTAAGTAGAAATGCCGCACATAACCTCTCTAGTTCCCAACATAATGTTACATCATAACTTGTACAGTGACAGATCAGTCAACAAACTCCTGCGCACCATTCTTTCGCCCACGGCCGCGTTCCTAACTCGAAATGTGCTTTAATACTTTTTGGATTTATAAATGATGAATTTTAAAAGCTCAGTAAGCGCTATTTTTTATATTTTCGTAATAAGTGATGTTTGTCATTATAGTATACCGGCACATTTCCAAAGCGGTAAGAAATGTGCCCCATTATTTAAAATTGAAGCATTGTGTAAACACGGACATCCTGCCGATGCAATTAACTGCTCGCCTAGACAAAAACAATAATCAGCTCGCAGTGAACTTTTAAACAATACAAAGCAAATAAACGCACGGACAAAGCGGCAATTAAGAAAAGTCTAGCCAACTGATATCTAAATAAAAATCTAATAAGAATGGATCAACAACCTATTTATAGCTACCGTGAGAATGAGAAGCACCTACTTAAAATGAATTACAATGTCACTCCTGCACATTCTAAAGAATCTAAATACATGCGTATCAGCGTATGCGACCCGACCTTTTCCAAGGACATACAACTGCGGCCAGTGTCCTTCCAAACGTACCTTGAACCAACATCCGGTGTATAAATCAAATACCAATAACCCACTAATCAAAAAGTATTAACAAATAAAATACATTTCATCATACAAAGATGAACCGTATTGTTTTTTTTTATCAGTCATGCATAATCAAAAATATGATGGAACAATACAAATCTGTATTGAACAATCGAGACCTAATCACATACATATGTCGAGATCATGTTTGGGTACACCTTGATGATCGAGAAGAGCTGTATTAACATAAAAGGTGTATTAACATAATTTAAACAATGTGTTTATGTAAGGATAGCTTTTGTTTAAATTATAATATGGTGTGCTTGAAAGGTAATGTATGTCACATTTTTTTTAATTCGTCATACATACAATATGTAAAGAAAACCCTGTCCGACCCATAAGGATAGCAAAGGTTAGGTAAACACTTGACCAAATGTAATATAAAATTTTACGTAATCATCATAGTAACAATACTAATGAATTTTGAAATAATCCTTTTTTCCCGGGAATTAATTCCAATTTCCCCGAAATGTGGTAATTTTTAAAAAAGTGACAACACCGGTATTATTATAAGCGAATAGCGACGCGACCACGTCACAGGTGCCGCGTGCCCTGCCCCCCGCCCCCCCGCGGAAGGGGTTGCTTATCACACATGTATTAAGTTACCTCTTTTTGCTAAATAATATTTATTTTTTTAGGGCGAATTTTTTTTTAAGTTCATCCTGACTTTGTAGGCATTAGTAGAATCAGTTATCGATACCTTACAATACCTTCACGGATCGGACAGGGTTTTCTTTACATATTGTATATTAGATCCTTGGCTTTCAGAATTAAATTTCAATATATGACCAACAGCCTAATTGCGTAAAACATTTTCGTCAAATGAGACTGGTGGTGAGGTGGTGGTGGTGGTGGTGGTGGTGGTGGGTGGTGGTGGTGGTGGTGAGACTGGTTGGCATCGTTTGGACCACAACTGATATCATTTTACACATTTCGTATTGTGTATGTTTATTTTATTTATTGAGGAAAACAAACAAACTCCATTATCCTGTGATATTAATTGCAGTAAGCATCAAAACCTAAAGAACGAATGAAAAAAGCAGATTCTAACCAGTAGAAAGTATCTATCGTTGGAAAAATGAGGATTATACATAGCAATAAGAAGATTATCAGCATTTTAAGAGCTTTAAAGCAGGTGACTGATTATTGCTCTACAAAGTGTCTACCCACCCGAACCTGTGCTAATAAAAAATACGTTTTGGTATAAACACAACACTTATAAAACACGATGTAAAATGTACCAAAAACAAGATAGAAAACATCTTACAAGATTCTTAATTACTTTCAAGTTCCCACAACTTAATACCTGACAAGACTGCTTAGTAAAAATTGATCCACAAAACCCACCTAATACTGGATACCATATTCCAAATACACCTCCTGATATAATTTTATTTGCATAAGGCTTACCTTTGGAGGGAAGGAACGAATCTATAATCAGTTTTCTGCCTTATTACGAGTTTAGGATTACCTACGACATGCCTTGAATATGAATTTGATATACTACACAATCAGGTTTACGTAGGAGATCAAGTTACTGAATAACTTATTATTAAAGGATTTCGGCCCGAACGGGTTTTCGTGTTCAGTGAAATATGGATTGAGTCTGAATTACACTAATAAGTAGTTTTCTTTAAAACGGATTGAGTGATTGAGATTATTCTAAAAATGTTATTAGTATAAAAAAAAATACTAAAGATGTAGAATACACAAGGTACTTTGATCAAAGCCTATATGTCTGTTTGTGGCAAAAAAAGTAAAATATTTAATATAATATTGAGTTGCGTCCACTAGACCCCAAAAATCAATCAATCTAGTAGCATAATATTGATTAAATTGAACCGATCAAAACTAAAGCGTACCTTCAATATATTGTAATAGACCATCCATCATCCTCTACAAAGAAAGATTACACATTTCATTACAAAGTACAAAGTCTATAAAAAACTGTTCGGACAATTTGAGGCTGTCTTTTTATGCTGTCAGTTGGAAGCCGGTGTCCGAGTCCATCATTAAATGAAATCTCAGTAATCATTCATCATCAACGGTGATTTGACCAGCGGTTAACCCGCCAGAGGCAGAGCTCCCAAGGTAGTCATTGAGAGTAAAAATGAGGCTTCAAATTCTGATGCCTTTAATAACGATACCTATTTTGTTTGAATATTGATTTCGTAAGTTTGTTTCAACAAGTTCTGAAGTTTAAATTAGTTTCGTTGCTAAATAGGCTCCGGGAAACGACTATGATAAATTGAATTTCAATGGCCTTTTTTTAGTTATGTTTTAGTAAGTGCTTCACATTCCCAAAAAGAAACCTAGCATGAAAAAGGAAGCAACTCCGGTACCCATTCACACTTCTTTTGCTTCCTTCGTTTTGGGAGCTCATGCAGACATCCGATTATAAATTTCGACAGCACACTCCAAGCCTTTTCACCTTAATTCGTTCGATCCACCGCTTTAAAACGAAAATAAGCGCTGAGGCTCAATTTACATAACAAATCGCCTCATTATTATGAAAATCTTACTCGTCTCTTAATATTTCTTCAAACAATTTTCGGCACGCAAACACCTTTGGGGCATAAAATGAAAAATAAACGCGTAAACGGTAGCTGATATTAGCATGGATAGCTTTTTTGTTTTCTCTAAAACACTTGAACATGTGTAAAGGATATCCGTTGAAGACTCCGCAAGGGGTCATTACGTGTAAGTAATACATACTTTTTATTCAATTCTTTATAAACATACAGCCGTTTATTCGATCCTAAAATTATCAGGTGTGTCGAAAAAAGAAACCGTTGAATATACGGATGCAGCAAATTATATACATAGTTCGATACGTTTAATATTCATTTTAATGAGAATTTAAGTCTGACTAAAGAATGAAACAGTTACGCAGAGTCATTGACGCAAAATATAACGGTATTTTAAAAATTATACAAAGATGACTTTGTCAGTGATATTTACAAATACAGAAATTATATTTCATGGATCATGCTTCTGTTAAACCTGAAAATGTTTGACAGACCCGAAACTAATTCCGGAGTATCAGTGAGGAATTAGGCTAATATTTTTATTCTGCTATATAAAAGGAGAATTTAGCAGTCTATAATTGCTCTTGCATGATCTAAATCGTGGTAAATCGATGTCAATCTACATAGTGGTTGGAGATGACTGTAATTTATGTCTAACACAGCAGATGGCGTAACAGTTCTCAGGGAATTACGCACGTTTACAATATTGCTAACGAGTGGGCTTCCACGCGATTCCCTTCCTTTCACAGGTGATAAATCTAATTCTAAATTATGTACATATGTTTGAGAAAATGTGCTAAAGCCTTGGTTCGAACTTGGGAGGATTTGTGGATTCTCTGATTTCACATTATTAGCAGTTTGTAGGTACATGTCTTGCAATGTAACTGGGTCACACCTGCGATGATTTTTGCTTAGATTTGTAATGAATCAACAGTTCACCAAGGTATAACATCGAAGTAGACAAAAACAATAACAGTAATGATTACACTAAAAATCCGGCCTGTTATGATCGATTTGTAAGAGAAAATAAATTACCAAATAACAGAATAATTTTCCGAGCCATTTGACGTTTTGTGACACAAACAAGTTCAAGGCCTCAGATCATCGATGAAGAGAGTTTAATTTATTCGCTTATCACAAGAAAATAAATAAGTACACTAAAACGGTCTGGAGGTACTACACCGGTAGCAATATATCGAAAAACCAAAGTCAGTCTAAATTAGTTCACTAACTAAAGTGATTCAGAGGCGACCACTCAAAGATAAAAAACCTGTTAATCAGTGACTTCCTCGGAAAAAAATTAAACACGTACAAAACAAGTATGTAATTGGAAACAAGTAAGAAACGAGATTCTTAGCTGTCAACGACTTCTGAGTTTAAATCAATGTAAGTGATATTTCCATGGTTTTATGGGAACTATTAAGCTACAGAATGTGACAAGTGTTTATCTTAACTTACGAGCTGTTTTTCTAAGCTGGGAAATGGGTCGTTTAATTTACAAAGAAGATGCCATAGATAAAGAGAAATAAAAATATACAGGCAGACAATGCTTAGAACAGATTTTTTTCTTTAATATCCGACGAAATATTTAACGGTGAGGGGTCCAGAATCATGTAGGTTGGTACTCAATTCATGGTAACAAATTCCAAGTCAATGATACCTACAACAATTCCATGGTGTAAGGTTATTATAGTATATATTATTAATCTTGCCAAAGTGCATGGGAAATTCCTTAAATCTATATATGACAACACCATCGGTAGCTTCACCTTGATCAAAATTTTTGCCCATGACACCCAATTAGGACTTCGCAAGCCTTTGCTTTTACATATCAAATCCATGTCCCATAACAGTTATCAGTGCTTCTTACTGTCCTCTTATTCAGTCCTTCGTTATCTGATAAAAAAATCATCAATAAATGTTGTAACTTTATCCTATGAATTAAAACTATTAACAGCGACACAATTTATAACTTTACATTCCATACTCACACGCTTGTCATCTAGCATCATCAATATCACTTCACACTTTTGTCAACGGTTAATTAGAGTAATTACAACAATCCATACAATCTAATAGAGGGGCAAATGTTTAAGATAAGTCAAGTTCATGACATGTCTCTACAAGTCACGACATGTTACAGACAAGATGTTATGAAATAAACATATGTATGAGTCACTGGCAGTAATGAAGGCACATTAGTACTCAATTTATGAATTGCGTTCGAAGTTCTCGACGAGTGATGTATGGCCGAGTCAGCAGATGCTTAGCCTGCTAAAATGCGAATGCCGAGAAGTGAATGAATGAAGTGTCTGTCCTAATATTAAAATAACTGAAACGTTTGTGATTCAAGAAACGTTAGGCAAAGGTGACCCGTTAAACAATCGTCTACTGGAAACTGTTTGCATATAAACCCAATATTTTCACGAATACATTTATTAACAAACGATAATACTTAATACTAATAATATTTTTCTCGCTGTTCCAATCTCAAGCTTAATCAGCCCGATAATGTTCCCACGGCTGGGAGTCTGGGACCTCTCTCTCTGATTCTCTGAGGCCTCTCGCGGGTCCCGTAGGTCTCGGCGAGAAGTCGGAACGGCTCAATGCGGGTTAGTAGATGTCACATGACTTAGAATTTTTGATTCCAGGACATACCGGTTTCTCCATAACATTTTCCTTCACCATTTGAAAGCAGATGAAGAAATAATTCATCATCATCTTAGCATTAATCCCGGTCGCATCCGAAGCCTTTTCAGCTTTGGAGTCTGGGGTCCGCTTTACCAGTGCTGATTTTGGCTAAACTTTCGATATTTTCCGTGAAGCGACGATGCTGATTAACGATGGTAATGAAATAATTAACACGAAGTGAAGCATCTCTCTGAACTTACGATTGAACGTCTGGACCACCCCTTCTCCCATTATCGAACAGTAACAGAGAATTATCCAAACATTTATGATTCTAATTTTGGGACAACATTGGCCACACGAATAACTCATTTAACCGTTTCAAATAATCTAACAGTTATGGCCACTAGACGTTTCACAGAAGACGCTAAATGTTGTCAATGAATATACATAATACATATTACAATGAAAATGTGTTGAAATTTCAACTTAAACTTTGCAATGCAGCGTTAGGTTAATAAGTCGACACCTACCTTAATTATCATTTTTCTCAATAAACTCTTCAGAAGCCAAAATAATAGTCCATGGGTATAATTATTCCACTTTTTACACTAATCTTCAGGAAGTAATTAAGATTATATTGGAAATAATCTCACCAGAGTTTAATGCCAAGAGATTTATCTCTCGTAAATTATCTACCCACAGATTATTATAATACCGAGTTAATTACAATTACAAAATCTAAGACTTAAGTAACTAAGCGGTGTAAAGAACATTTCAGATTCAAAATATCGGCCATATTTTAGCATAAACATGAGGGTTTTATAGCAGGAATTTAAAAAAATCAAATGAAGGGTCTAAAGTGAGTGGCAGGCAAAAACAAAAAGCTATTAACGAATTATTAAAAATAAAAATCTGTATAAACCTCATTAAAAGAACAGCCATTTAATTTTCGAACCCTAATTACAAAAACTGATGTGCTGGCCAGAAAAACCACACGTACCTATCTACTACAGTTACCTACGTTGTACGACTTGTACGTTATATTAGGGGCCCCTGTCAGCGTTTACTGAAATAAGTATCTGAGGTCCCGAAACGTTCAAAGGACTCTCTAAACCCCTCATTTCTGACATTAACGTCTGGCTTTTTCTAAGCTTCCAATTTAGAGAGCTACACTTAACGGAGGGAGAACGGTTGCAATTTCACCGTTTTGACCTCGTCTGGTCGGGTACCTACGGGTATTAACTTTATAATTTATGTGCATGAAACTTAAAGGTATTAAGCTCGTTCTCCACAAAAGGTCTGGCTGTTCTAAGTTGCTTACAAAACTCTGAAGTGTCTAGGAGGAAACAAAGGGTGCTTTGATGAGAGGATATTACCGGCTATTTTTTATCATTTACTTAAAGAGGAAACAGTTATTTTTTTTTTTATAAATTATAAACTAGCGCTTGACCGCAATCCGGCCTGATGGTAAGCAGTGACGCAATCAATGGTTGTAAATCGCACTAGTTTATTAAGAGCCTATTCACTCTAGCCTTGAAGACACTCAAATTGTAGTCCAACGGAAACACCGCCGCTGGCAAATTGTTCCCGTCCATCGATGTAGTTACGTGGTATAAAAGACGAGGCAGTTCCCTAGTTGCGAAGTTTGTCACGAAATCGATAGAATATACTTATTAAATTCGTATCTGAAAGCGTACAAATAATAGGTGCAGAAATGTGCACCAATACGTTAACACATAACAACTTTTAATTGCTATTTTATCGCGAAATAACTAATGCAACATTGAAACACAACACTGTAACATAAACCTATGGGTTCGATATTCTATGTGTGTGTGGTGTTTCCTTCGGACTACCTACAATTTGAATGTCTTCAAGCCTAGAGTGAATAGGCTCTTAAAAAACTAGCGCGCTTTACCATCAACGATTTCATCATTGCTTACCATCAGGCGGGATTGCGGTCAAGCACTAATTTATAATTTATAAAAAAAAATGTTTGTACAACAATTCAAAAATAAAGGAGTACATCGCTTTTAAGTCAATCAAGTGTATACCTATACACATACTTTTGCTCTTGACTGTACAGACGGCAGCACATCAAGCTACTACAATCTTTCTTTATTATATTTTCAGCTTTGTCCGCAAAACATTAAGGCTCAAGGTTGATTGGAAATATTTGACAGTAACGGATAAATTGACCTGCTGTCGTCCGTACTCTTCGTTTTATACGTTTTTAGTAAGTTTCGCTATAAAACTGATGAGTACTCATTATGTTTATAGCCAAAACTTAATAAAAGATACCTTTTCAAGTATCTACATAGTTTACATTGCTGTTTTATAGGCCCTTGCTTTTGTGTTCTAATTGGTAGATATCTTAAAATACAATGAAATTAAGATATTCCATTTTAAAGCCTGACGTTGTAATATTTACAGTGGAACTTGTACCTAATAGAAACGTCTATAAGACCGATTTTGAGTCTCTGAATTTTGTGATATTTTTATCGATGAATTTAAGTTAATGACCCTTTGATGTTTAAAGGAAACTTCTTATACTACTGTAAGCTACTAAAATAAGTATGTCGCGATAAATAAAACCATTATTTTTCCTTATATGTATTTGTATGTAATAATTTTGAGAATTATTCCATATAGTTTAACTGGAATTGCACTTATTAATTTAAAATTAATCTAAAATTACAATTTTAGATTAAAAGTTTGTTCATCACATTGTTACGTCTTATATTGTTTACATACTTTATTTGTTAATTAAGGCAATTCTAATTACATAGGTACCAATAAATCTTTTAGGTAATATTCATTTTAATATTTATTTACTGTTATTCTTCAGAAACTTACCGTCTAATATAACTCGGTTGACGCAGTGGCTAACCAATCTACTGTCATCACCATCTCGGCTTTAATCCCAGTTGCATTCGAAGCTTTTTTAGCTTGGGATTCTGGGGTCCGCTTTACCAGTCTTACTGTTACTGCTGATTTTGGCTAAACTTCGACATTGTTCGATCAAGCGACTGCCGTCTGTCCTCCATAACCCGAAGGCGATATCGCAGCATTGGAGTTAGACCAATTGATACTTTTGAGGTCTCCAACAACCCGTAACGACTGCCACTAGATATTCGTATGGCAATCGGGACCACCGGCTTAACGTGCTTTTCGAGGCACGACCAGACCAGTGCAAATATTCATGCATACAAATATTTGCACTGCGCGGGGTTCGAACCCGCGCCTCCTTGCGAAGCGGCCGCGTTCGCTACCACTACGACACGGAGGCTGTCTTGGTTTTTGTGTATGTGAGTTTAAATGTCTGTAAACGCTTCCACGATATAGGTGTAGGTAGTTCCTAATGTGGCGCAAAGTTCATAAAAAAAAATTAGGTAAATAATGTACAATTAGCATTTATAGTTAAACCCAGAAATTACGATAATATGATTATGATACAACGAAAATAGAATTATACCGTATAACAACCAAAACGCACACCATTCAAAGTCTCAAGCTCATTCAAAATTCCGGTGTCCTCCAAACTTCTCAAAACAGGTCGCTCGAACCTCGGAAATCCATTCATAACTTTGGACGTAGTAAAAGGGTCAGTCACAGTACGAACCTCATCCTTGTTATCATTAGCACCTCACCACTCCCACGTTACCAAATATGTATGGGAAATACAATGTTTGATCTGCTTCGTGTTTCACATCCCATGTCTTACCTGCACAATTAGACTACCTATGTTGTTGAATTTTATGGTACCGAAATAAAACACTTGCAAAATAAGTCAGTAATTGACAGAGACTCGATTAGGACATACTTATAAGTTTGTTAGGGTGTTACCACACCAATCGAGCGATCGTCGATCGATCGCATCGATCGATGATAGAATGGTTTGGTCGTCGATCGATAGGTTCTACCACACCAATCGATCGATAGCCGATAGATGCCATCGATCGATGGAAGAATGGATTGGTCGACGTCGATCGATAGATTCTACTAGACCAATCGATCGACGATCGATCGATGGTACAATGGATAAGTCGACGTTTGCGTCTCCGTCATAATAGTACGAGCTACATCGTACTGGTCAACAAAAACGCGTCCTCTTGTGAATACATTTCGAAAGAAACTGATGAAATATAGCCGAGGTTAATCGATGTACGTCGACCGATGCCGTCGATCCATGCCATCGACCGCCAATCGATGGATTGGTTAGTCGACCGGTATCCGTCGACTGATGCCATCGACCGGCAATCGATCGATTAGTTAGTCGACCGGTATCTGTCGATCAATTATAGTCGATCGATAGCATCGATCGACTATCGATCGATTGGTGTGGTAACTAACACCCTTAGTAAAATAACGTTGAAATGTTAAAGTGGGGATTCTAGAATATGCATAAATTTAGGTGTATACACTGTTATAGGTACAGACGACAGCAAATCAAGCTACTACAATCTGTCAGATTTCTTTATTAGATTTTCCACTTTATCTATAATACCTTAAAGCTCAAGGTTAATTGGGAATTGTTGATAGTTTCGGGTAGGTTGACCTGCTATCGTCCGTAAGTTTTATCAAACCACGTTAAGCATAGTATGGGTACAGCATTAGATGCAGCATAGAGAATTACTAACAATAAATTAAGAATTTATTGAATAACACAAAGAACGACTGGAATCCAATACCCTATTAACAGATTTGCTACTTATAGCAGCCAGTACAAATTATAAGTACCAGTATAATTAATATGTATTAAGATTTATGATACAAGCGTACCCGCATAAGTTTCGATGATCCCGTGGGAATATCGGGAAAAAAACTATATGTTAATCCTAGTTATACATATACCATCTGTGTCTCTGTGCCAAAATTTCATTAAAATTCGTTCAGTAGTTTTTTTTTTTTTTTTTTTTTTAATACTTATAAACTAGTGCTTGACTGCAATCCCGCCTGATGGTAAGCAGTGATGCAATCGTTGATGGTAAAGCGCACTAGCTTATTAAGCCTATTCACTCAAAAAATTTCAGTGAATAGGAAGGAAGACGGCAGTTGAGCGAGGTGATGCAATGTTTAACCCAACAACACGACCAACGATACTGCGCCAGAGGATGATCTGGAGAGCCTTCACGACCAAACTCCCGACACAACAGCATTAGGCACATCGTACCCGGCACACATCGCATCACAACTGCTCAGACCCGTCTACCGTACGGCTTCACCAGACATCATGCCGGAACACGACGAATCGCTTGGCGGCAAGACTTTGTCTGGTGGGTGGTAACTTATGCCGGCGGCTGATGTTGTTGCCTACCACCGAGAAAAGTAGTAGTTTTTGCGTAAAGGAATAACAAACATACATCTATACAAACTTTTTAGTTTATAAATCCGAAACCGACTTCAAAAAAACATTAAAAAGGAAAAAAATAATTTAATTTTGTCATGGCTCTAGAAGTCGGTGGCGAGCTAAACAACAGAAACCTTGAGACACACAGACATTTTTTGGAAAAAGTTTTTATTTCATGCTTTTCAGTGTCTTAGTCGAAATTGGAAAATTACTTTTTTTCACCTCATAACAATAGTGGCAGCCATAACCCATGTTAGAATAAGTTCTCATCAATACAAAACAACCCTATCTCAAAAAGTACTGAACCGATTTTGATGAAACTTATAGTATTCCTTAAGTTGAACAATACATAGTACAACAAAAAAAGAAAATATTACTTAAATCGGACTTGTAGTTTCGGAAATATGCATACATAACTCATAAAAACATACATACATACATACACTTGAAATTTGGCTTCCGTAGATACGGGTCGAATTGGTAACCTAATTTTTTTGAAGTCGGTTAAAAATCAAAAAGGTATACATAAGACATAGAGATATACATCAGATAGGTTTTTCTACCTCCAGTATGCCAAAACTGGTGAACTGGTTCGGCCTTTAAATTAATGACTCATGAGTCATAAATACATAAATCATAACTACAACATATGTACGTACGACACTTCTACTACATTGTCAAATTTCTTTAATAGGTTTTCAACTTTATCACTGAAGCATTAAGGCCCAAGGCTGATTGGGAAAAAATTACAGATTCTGATAGCTTGATGTCAGTACGTCGGAAATGGACAGCCTCCGTGGCGTAGCGGTAGCGAACGCGGCCGTTGCGCAAGGAGGCGCGGATTCGATCCCCACAAATATTTGTATGCATGAATATGAATATTTGCACTGGTCTGGTCGTGCCTCGGAAAGCACGCTAAGCCGTTGGTCCCGGTTGCCATACGAACATCTAGTGGCAGTCGTTACGGGTTGTTGGAGCCCTCAAAAGTCTAACAATTGGTTTAACTGCAATGCTTAGATATCGCCTTCGGGTTGTGGAGGTCAGACGGCAGTCGCTTCACGGAAAATATCGAAGTTTAGCCAAAATCAGCAGTTAGACTGGTAAAGCGGACCCTAGACTCCAAAGCTGAAAAAAAAGCTTCGGATGCGACTGGGATTAACGCTGAGATGATGAGCACGTCGGAAATGTATTGCTTTCTTAAAACAATACGTTTTAAGTCAGCGGCGCTACCTCTAAGGTCCGTATTCCAGAAAGAAACTCAAGCATTGATCTCTGTTTAAACATTACTTAAAACTAGTAGCAACCAATCAAATGGCTTCAAACGAGACTTAAGTAGAGCTTGAGTTTTGAGTGACGTTCTGTAATATGGACCTAAGAGTCCATTCCAACTGAAAAAGCAGCTGCCAATAATGGGGTTTTTGATAGCAAATGTGTTTAAGTGATAACTTATCACAGTGTCTAATTGATAAGTGATAACTTTAACAAAAGGAAAACAAGTTTGATGGAAGGTTCTAAATACACAAAGCTATCGTTTTGAACATAGGACAATGTGTTAAATACTCCATAAACGAACACGAAATAACAAAACACAGACAATGCGGGCATTGACATATTTTATGTATTGTTCGCGAATCAAGTATTTAAATAAAAACTTCTGAATAAGACCGTGTCAAAGAATCGAAGGACAAAGAAATGACGAACTTTGGGGAGATTTGGGAGCACTCTTAGAGCAGCTGTTGCTATTATTAGATACTACCTTTCCGAACGCGGCTTCGCCCGCGTGGAATTCGGTTATATCGCACTTTTTAGATTTCCCTCGGGAATATCGAAATTTTTCAATATAAGGTACCCTATGTCCTTTCTCAGGGTCTAAAGATTGTCTGTGCTAAATTTCATCAAAATCGGTTGAGAGGTTTAAGCGGGAAACCGTAACAGACAGACAATAATAGGTATCAGTATGGATTGGGTGGTTCACAAAGCTTACGGGAAAGACCGTTGGATTTAAGTTCTGCCAATAATCACATTCGATATCTCCTTCGGGTTATGGAGATCAGACGGCAGACGCTTCACGGAAAACATCAAAGTTTAGCCATATTATAAGCAGTTACGACTGGTAAAGCGGACCCCAGACTCCAAAGCTGAAAAAGCTTCGGATGCGACTGGGATTAACGCTGAGATGATAATGAATAATCACATACATAACATCACGTATGTATTGCTAGAAGGCATCAGGGGGGGAAGTTATCTCTTGAGCAGTCAGGCTCAAAGATGTAGCACGCAGTATACGCGGCTTAGTAGAAGGAGGTGCGGTCATGGGATCGGCCGCATTTGGTGATAGCGCCCGCTAGGAATGGCGGACTAACACCAGTCAGGAGTATGGCGAATGTACAAGTGCCTCCCGTACTCCTGATTCATGGTATTGGAAGAAACAGTGGGATTTTAGTACGTTGGAGTCCGACATAACAGTCCGTTCTTCCCAGACGAAGGGTGTCCACGAAGTTTATCCCAAAACAAACAGGTAGCTATTGTACCTACTTAGTTTACACCTACATTTCAGCAGTTATGTTTGTGGCCTATGTCAGGGGTCGAGCCTATTAGCATAATACCAGACTCCCTGGCTAATGTACCAGCCTGGAGATTTAAGATGAGGTAGGTATAGAAATTCTTGGTGGAAAAGCCAAATAACCTCGCGAAGCGAAACCAAGGCATCGAGATCAACAGTAGCACTTGCGACTACTAAACCAACGAGGTAGGGCGTTCAACAATTTATTACTAGACTTGCTGCGTCCCGCGGTTTCACCCGCATAAATTTTGATCCAATCTAGTGTGCCAAATTATATCCAAATCCATACAGTAGGTTTTGCGTGAAAGAGTAACAAGCGGATATTCAAACATACAAACTTTCACGTTTATAGTATTCGTCGGATTAGATAGTTGTCTCATTAATATGTGAGACGATAAAAATGAATAGGAATAATATATTTAACATTCTATACTCATTGTTAAGATCCTTGGAATATGGCGCTTAACATAATTTTAATTTCTAATTATTTAAGTACGTTTTCGATGACCGTGTGAGGTGCATTCAAATTCTTATAATATATTTTCCATAAGTAATTATGAAAGAAAAAAAAAACAGCAGTTTTGTTGTAACAATAGCAGCACGGGTCGATCTATGAGGTTAAGCTATTGCCGCGGCTATTCTGCGGATGGGTGTCAATATAGTTGGGATAATGTAAGGCAGATGCTGATGTACGGACGACAGCAGGTCAAGCTGCCAGAAAATGCCAAATATTCCCAATCAAACTTGAGCCTTAGCGATGAAGAGATAAGGTTGAAAATTTAATACAGGAATCTGAAAGATTGTAGTAGCTTGATGTGCTGTCGACTGTACGAGATCAACATGCATCGTCAGCTAAGGCAACTGCAACTTATCAACATGGAAACTGTCGACGCATGTTTTTTTTTATAGTTATAAACTAGTGCTTGACCGCAATTCCACCTGATGGTAAGCAGTGATGCAATCGTTGATGGTAAAGCGCGCTGGTTTATTAAGAGCCTATTCACTAAAAAAAAAACTGGTCAAATACAAAGGAAGACGGTAGTTGAGCGAGGTGATGCAATGTTAAACCCACGGAATAGAGAATAATTTTCATCTGTTCTGTGGTTAAAACCAACACGGCTAACGATGCTGCGCCAGAGCCCGGCCGGCGATTGATCTGTAGACGCTCCACGACCAAACTCCAGACACAACAACATTTGGCGCATCGTACCCGGCACACATCGCAACAGAACTGCTCACACCCGTCATCCGTACAGCTTCACAAGACATCGTGCTGGAGCACGACGAATCGCTTGGCAGCTAGACTTTGTCTGGTGGGTAACTTCTGCCGGCAGCCAATGTTATGGCCTACGACCGAGATAAAATACCATAGATATAATCAGTAACAAAAGTTATATTAATATCTCTGTGAAGAATTTCGTCCTAAACAAAAAAAAAACAACAATATTCTGCCTAGCTCACTGCATATCCTCAAAAAAGGAAGCGCCTTAAGGCCATCATAACTCACTATAATAATTACAGCTTAAATAAATTAATATTTTTTAATACACTTAGCCAGACAAACCAAATCAATTCATAAGGTAACCATATTGGACCATAAAACAGGAGACCGTTGCGACTAAACCGAATACTGTCCAAATATGGTTGTATCAATAGAAAAAAAACATTTCGTTTTGATAGCTATGATGACTCAAGCTAATAAAATTAATGTTTCCGACCGACTTACTGGCTAAATACTAGACGGACCAAGCTGTAATTATATGAAACGATTTTGAACCTTATACTGATGACTTTAAAAGGTCATTTCATTTTGT
Source organism: Sesamia nonagrioides (assembly GCA_017933935.1). Classification (NCBI taxonomy): domain Eukaryota; kingdom Metazoa; phylum Arthropoda; class Insecta; order Lepidoptera; family Noctuidae; genus Sesamia; species Sesamia nonagrioides. Next base: position 572,779 of record JADWQK010001094.1, read on the forward strand.
AAGTTTTCAGTTATTTTAAGAAATTTTAAATTACAATTTAGTTAGTTTTAACAGCGGAAATGGTGCTATAGGAAGGCAACCCTTGCGCTCGAGCAGCTGACCGCTACGCTGGGGTTAATTTAAAAACAAACCTGTTTCTTTTTTTTTAAACCGTATTTACTGGCTGTGGAGTAGGTTTACATTTTGTTTAAAAAAAAGTTAAATAAGGAAATTGGAGTGTGCGTGTTTTTTTTTATGTAATCAGAAACCCGAGTCCCGAACATAATAAGTTCGATGTATTTTTAAGGCACAAGCTCTGGATGAAGGTTTTCCCGATTATACTGCACGGTTGGGTAGGCAGACATTTAAGAACGACAAGACAATAAACTTGATTAATAGAACTTCTATTAATTTACTGAAGTGAGACGAAAATACAAGTGAAGTATTACCATCGTTTAACAAACATGACATAATGAGGTTATAATGTTCCCACTTCTGGGTCACAGGCCTCCTCTAGGTGATGAGGATAGATCTGGTGAGAGGAAATAGGCCGTTATCTACCACGTAGGCCCAGTTCAGATTGGTAGATGTCAAATGTCTTCGAAGTTTTGCCTACCTAACCTACGACCTACTACTTGTAAATCGCGGCCTATCGGCAGCAGCGATGGCCTAGTGGTATCCCACTAGGCCATCGCTGCTCTAATATGGTCCTTTAACATCAACCGCAAACAGTCAATATTTATTAGCCCAGTAGGGTAATTACGTAACACACCATCAGTAGCAAATGTAGCAATGGGCTTCATTTTGACAGTTGAACAACATTCATTGCGTTATTTACACTGTCGAGCAGACACATTTTCGGACACATGGAGGAATGGATTAGCAATAAGCTACAAAATGATTCCAACTGCTAGTATTAGTATGTTACGCAATTAGGGTGCAGGTTTGTAATAGCGTGTTTTTACTGTGGCCATAGATATCAGAAACATAAGACTAACAATTCTTTTTCTGGCGCACTTACTATCAACGTACTTCTCACTACCGAGAGTTGAAAATCGAGTGCGCGAGGCAATCCCGCTGCGATATTTCATATCTATGCGCATTATGGTCTTATACCGTATAGCAATAGTCACAAATTCAATAAAATTTATAATTAAATAGCATATAAGTCAGCAGAACGTACAAAATTAACCTATACATATAAATAAAATTGCAGTGCCTGTTTGTAATAATGAAATAACCATTTTTTTCTACGTATAAATAAATTTACCAAAATATTTATTATACTATTTTTGTTTGTCTGTCTCTTAAATGGCTGAGCCGATTTTGACGGGACTATTATTGGCAGGTAGCTGATATTCCCACGGGATTTGAAACGGGTAAAACCGCGGGACGCAACTAGTCCAGAATATTAAAGCTCACGTCTTCTACATACTCCGAAGATTAATAAAATATCTCCCCGTATGTGCGGTAATTGAAAAATCCTAAGAGTCGCTAAAGCGTTCTTATAAGAAATAAATATATGCGTTCGAACAGAGACAACGCCCATTCGTAATTGGTTCACAGACCAATGATAAAGTATAATGCATTTATGAGTTCTTAGTGCCTATATTTAATATTTATGTACCCATCGTTTCCTGTGGATGTCGTAACAACAGGATCTAAAATGTTATTCAGAGGTGCAGCATCTACCTGTGACTAGCTGGGCCCGCGTAGATTCCGATCCCGTGGGAATATTGTGATAAAAAGTATCCTGTGTATCGTTCCTAATTTGCCAAATTTCATCCAAATCCGTTCAATAGTTTTTGTGCTAAAGAGTAACACATCCATTCATACATATAAAGTTTTGCATTTATGTATGATACTAGCTTTCCGCCCGCGGCTTCGCTCGCGTTGAGAACGGTTATATAGCGCTTTTTAGATTTCCCTAGGGAATATCATTTTTTTTTCGGGATAAAAAACCCCTAGTACCCTATTATTTAATACGGACTTTTAACTTTATGTTTGAAAAATTTCAAAGCAATCGGTTCAGTAGTTATGGCGTGAAAGCGGAAAAAACAAACAAACGAACAAACCCCCTTTCCGATTTATAATATTAGTAAGGATTAGTAGGATAATCGTTTTAAAAGAACTCAAACTTTTGGAGAATCTTGTTTTTTTTTTTTGTTGTTTGTGGTTACGGGGAAGACAAAATAAATGAAGGGTGGATTGGGTGGTATCTCCACCTTAGCCGCGGACTTGCGGGCGTCGAGCAGTGGTCAGCTCGTTGCCCTGTAAAAACCAGCAGCCTAACAATCCCAACTATTCGCAATCATTTGATAAAAATGCGCCGATAAGCCTGCTGGTCCGGGTCGACGGCGCTTTGTTTCACGCGCGCCTCAAAGATATGTCACCACATCGTGACGGGTTCCACGAAGACCGATGCCTGAGACAGGGTTGTGGGTTGGTCAAAAGAGAAACCATGGCACTGGCGCACAAGCAAGTGAAGGAACACGGGTGGGTTTTAGTCAGCAAAAGTCTGCCGCTCCGCCCAGAGCGGGACAGGTCATTTGGTGATTTCCCATCCACACCAAATAAAAAAGGGTGGGTTAGATGGATTTTGTGAATGATGATATAGGTAGAGTGAATAGGCTCATGAATAATAAACTAGCGTGCTTTACCATCAACGATTGCATCACTGCTTACTATCAGACGGGATCGCATAATAGTATACACTATTTATGTTCATAGTTTTTATGTATTATGTATGCAACTATATATTATTAGTCTCCGTATCGATCTGTTTATCATACACTTCCGGGTATGGACATTTCCGGCTGATAAAATGAGAAGACACCTCCAAGCTATCGATGGTGAAATGGACGAAAAAAGACAGTAAATCATGTGTTTATCAAATTTATGTTAAGGGTCAAGCTAAGAAACCCCTAAGGGTCGCTGCGACGTTCGGTTCGCACTCGATAAGAACTGTCCACTTAAATGTTTGAAAAATAGGTCGGTATACCGCTAATACCAATATATTACTTGAAATTGAACCCATGTTTATCATAGGAATAGTAATTTAACTACCAATATCGAACCTATATACTATTAACCGCAATCATTTTGAAGGATATTGCTAAACCATTGCAACAAAACGAAAATATTGTCTACTCAACAACGTACAGACCACAGCACATCAAGCTACTACAATCTGTCAGATTTCCTTATTAGATTTTCCACATTATCTCTAAAGCATTAAGAGGGAACTCTAGTGGTGCTTGTATTTTGTTTCTACAATTTTACACAGTGATTATACGTGCCCTTATCATTTGTTTTTTCCGAAACTTCATTACTAAAAGAAATACGATATTACAAAATCGCGAAAAATAACCCATTTTTACCGTGATATTCTGATGACTATTAGACAACCGTGATAAGTTTTTTAGAAAAGAGAAAATAATAGAAGCATAGACTTTTACTCTAAATTTTGATATAAAAATAATTGGGATCTGTCGTGTTTTGAAAAAGAAAACAGCGGAATACGAAACGTTTTTAGGTCAACGTTTTGGTAGGTAAAATCAGCCTGAGCTGCAACTGTCCTTTTCGCTCTTTACAGGGAGAAGTTGGAAGCAGCGCGACGGCAATAGTTTCTTCAAATACCTATTTTCCAAATTTTTCGGCACTGAAATCCCCTCTTAAGGCTCAAGTTTGATTAAGAATATCTGACAGTTTGGCGTAGCTTGACCTGCTGCCGTCCGTACCCAATGAATATTGTTGAACTGTCCAAATAAAATCTTTGCTAATATTTAAGTGTTACGTAAAAAGGTTGGTCAAAATATCGTCAATATAATTATTTCCCGCAATGCATATTATAATAATCAGGAATAAACGATCCATTAGCACAACTCTTTAGCTAAATTAGTGCCCAAAATAAAATGAAACGAACTTATTTCGTTCAACGGTATGTGTTGAACGAAATAAGTTACTGCCAATAAATAAGCAAGGAACTAAGGACCGTCGCAAGCGATACAAATGACATACACATGACTTACAAACGATACGAGAATGTTTCTGTTTGCACTCAAGTTCTTTGATCCGCCGTCTTACAGCGGAAATACGTTTTAGTAAGTACAAAATGAAAACAGTACGACTCAGGTCTTTATGTTACGCGAATACTTGGTTGTTTAATAAGATCTCTGTCTGTTCTTGTAATATAATATTTTATGTGTTGAACTTTGTTTTATACACTCGGTTATTTTCTTTTATAATCTTCATTTCCTCACTTTTCATATCAACTGTTTCTGTTTTAGAGAAATTGGAAATAATTACGTAACACCCACAACTTTCAATCACAATCTGAATGATATGGAAAGCTGCTAATTTATTACTTTTTGTGTTCGATAAATGTGTCTGCTCCACAACGTTTAATACATATACTATGTTGATAAAACTCATCGCTACCGTTAATGTGTTACCAACGCAATTGCCATCATCTCTATCTGTTCAGACTTGCAATCATCAAAAGAATTTATGATGATAAATTAATAATTATTGTATTATTAATGACTACAACTCAAGTAGAATATAATCATAGAATAGTCAGTAGTTTTCTTGAATTAATATGATTTTGATTTGATAGTACAACAAGATCATACCTACCCACTTGGTAACAAGAAATTTCAAACTTTTATTACGCACAACATAATTATATCATAGATCTAATCAGCAACCACTAAACCCTAGGCCGTTAACACTGAAAATTTCGGCACACAATAAAAACAAATGCCTACTGAGTCACGACTCGCGTTTCGTTAGGTATGTAATGAAAACTAAAAATACTGCGTTTGAGAGTCGCAGGGTCGAGGCCGAGGCTCGAGTCAACGCCACAACGCTATTAACACCAGCTTGACCCGCGAACTTGGGATTAGTTCGGCCGGAAGGAAGGTAAGTTGTCAGTCCTAAAATTGTGTTAGGTCCGATATTTATTCAGTTGTATAATATGAGAATCCGGCTTGGAACAACGATATACAGCATTTATTGCGTGAACTTAGTTGGTTAGTTATATTTTGTGAATTTTTGTTAATATTTATAAGGGTGGCCAAGCCATCCGAAACTAATTCACATTCAAGACTCATTTTTGTCGTTAACAACAAAGGTTAATTTAAATATGTGTTTTTTAATACAAATAATGCATCCTTTTTGTCAGCTTTACTTAAATTATTCAGAAAAACAATTCTCACGCTAACACTGGTCGTAAAATAAAATATATTCAAACACCAAAATGAAATATTCTCCAAAGGCTAATTTGGCTAGACATGCCGATTGTCACAAGTCATGTCATGCCCATCTTTATAACTCGTAAAGGCACTCGCGTGAATTGAATCGGCAAATTGAAGCAGTCGGCGATAGACATGTCAAATATCTATTTTTCTATAGGGACCTTTAATCCGATGTCAAGAATGAACGGAAAGTCAAACGCGGGTAATGATTTGCTTATTTCCTCTATATTAACTTGCATAATAGTTGAAAGGCTGTAGTCTATTGCTGAACGGAAAATTGTCGACGATAAGACATGACAAACATCTATTGGGTCGCTAAGGCGACGTCACGGATGAATGGAAGTTTAAACGCGCACACTAATTTACTTATTATTTCCATACTATTAACATGCATAATAGTAGGAAAACTGCATTATATCATTCTATGTTAAGTGTGTAGGCAGAGGTCAAAATTCAATGACAGGAAATCCGCGTTTAAAATTAGAATACCGGTTGCTGCCCGCAAAACTGACAGCATAGAACTGTCCGTAGATTTCTAGTCGTTGAAATAAGTATAGTATATGTATGTTAATCGCATTATCATTATTTAATTAGTAATTATGAATTATTTTCAATGGACAGTTTACAAATTCTGATATAAAAAATAAAACGCCTGAACGTCTGAGACTTTTATCAATAAAAATACCAAAAACAGAATGAGATAGGACCTAACATAATTTTTATTTGTCACAGTAATTTAAATCACATTAGACAGTCCCACATAATTATTAGATATGGGCTCACTAGCGTACAGGAAGTCCCTGTTTAGCTTATCTGGATGGCACGTTGAGTACCGCGGCTCGTTTACCTGCTTTTTAATAGTTTTGTTAGGCGCAAACTTTAATTATGCCATACCGTGTGGTCAACCTATGGTCGGTTTTTACTTCACATAAGGATGTTGCGCTGCGAAATTAAACTTTGGCAATATGTTTACACCAAGCCACAATTTTATGATAAAAATAACTTGAATTACCTACAGATTTCTTTTTATTTAAAAATGTACCAAATATAATACCGTGCCTGTTGTACTCTCCAACGCATTAAGCAGAGGTGTAAGGTTATAGGTATGTGTGTACCAAAATGTTTAATTAATTGACTTTTCACTTTATCGTTAAAGTTATTAAGTACAGGGTTGAATGGCAAAATTTGAGAGCTTCGGATACCTTGACGCGCTAGCACAGACTCCCCACATTTCGCCAATTATTTTTAAATCCCATGTTAAACTTATGGTCAGCAACAAAGGCCGATAGACACTTTTGCTTTTGAAAACTTCATTACTGAGCAAAATATAAATTATTAAAATGGAAACTCTGATTCTTTCGCTCTCTTTAACTCTTAGCTTCTGTTATAACATGTCAATAAATACATAATAGAATCATATTACTTTAAATGATTCTTATTGCTGACCGTACCAAAAGGTACAAACGAACTATTTTATACAATGTAAGATCCTAATTAGAATGCTGCTAGTTTCGTTAACTTTTTACGGGTCCAATTTCATCCGAAACTTGGCTACGGAAGAAAAACAAATTTACTTATTCAGTACGAGTCAGCTTTTACGACAAAAACAAAAGTAACTCGAAAAGAAACTAACCTTTAAGCCTTTCCCAATTTAGTTAGGAAAGGGCTGGGCAGGTAATGAGACAGATATTACACAACAAACATACATAACCAGTCTACAATGCCCCCACTGCTGGGACACAGACATCCTCTCTTCGGGATATAGTGGGCAATAATCTGCAACATGGGCCCAGGGTTGGCAGTTACATGTCTTTGATTTTTTTGTATTGGAATGTCCTAGAGAGATGCAAACATATTATGTAACTAGCTTACCGCCCCCGGCTTCGCCCGCGTGGAGTTCGGTTATATCGCGCTTTTTAGATTTCCCTCGGGAACATCAAATTTTTCCGGGATAAAAGGTAGCCTATGTTCTTTCTCAGGGTCTAAAGATTGTCTGTGCCAAATTTCATCAAAATCGGTTGAGAGGTTTAAGCGGGAAAGCGTGACAGACAGACAGACAGACAGACAGACAGACAGACAGAGTTACTTTCGCATTTATAATATTAGTATGGATGTAGGCGGGGAATTTTAGCTGTCCTCACTTTGTATAGGTTTTCCGTACAGTGAGAGGTCAGTTTATACTGGTTAGCTTAATGTGGTGTAGTAATATAGCCGTGCGTATCTTGGGCCCTAGACAAAATCTAAGCGTTTTCTGTGCAAACGTTTTCAATTCTCACTAAGGAGTTGACGTTAGCGTGTTGAAAGTACATAATTTATACTGCCCACGATCTAAAACAAATAAATAGTTAACACTGTTCTATCTTTGGCAGAGGTTCAATAAACTAATGCGATTTCAGTAATGAGCCGAGATGGAACAAATAGGCTTAAAGGTACTTAGTGTAAGATTTTCCTATTTATTACGTTTGAAAATATTTAAATTAAGTAATTTAATTAAATTAATTCAACAACGATTGCATCACTGCTTACCGTCAGGCGGGATTGCGGTCAAGCACTAGTTGATCATATACATATAAAATATATATATATAAAAGAAAACTTAGTACCGAACTAAGTTGTAATGTTAAATCATCATCATCATCTCAGCCACATGAAGTCCACTGCTGGACATAGGCCTTCCCAAAGGATTTCCAAAAAGAACAATTGGACGCGACCTATATCCAGCGATTTTGGTCAGGTCATCCGACCACCTATATTCTCGCCAAGCTCCTTAAAGAATAGAAATAAACAAACCAATTTAGGGTTAGCACAACTCACGTTTTACAAATCTCCTATTATTTACATGATTATCGACTTTTACATGGTAACTATTTATTATCAATTCCTATTGCAGCATATTTCAATAGAATCACTAAAATAACATGCATAATAACTTGGTATTTCGAAAAACCATTAAAAATTCGACATTAATTTTACGTAATAGCCCTACAAAAAAAGAAAGATGGATGAAATCCAGGTATTAAACACATTTTGTGGAATTCAACCAATGAATAAAGTTGAGGCATTTGTCAATACGATTTTGCATATTTTAATTACTTTCAAATCAACTGCATAACACATGCATTGTAACACTTTCAAGTATGGACTAAGTATAGTATATGTATCAAAAAATTTAACCTATTAGGAAATTAGCATACATGTGTGTCATATTTCATGCAAATCGGTTAAGCGTTCTATGCAAATCATAAATATTTAATCAAATAAACTGTTTACATTAGTAGCAAGTAGAATTATTACTTTTATGAAAATCATCTATCTAGAAAAGGTTGTTAACATACTGTCTTTTAAGCGTAAACTACTCGTTGCCTAGCAACGGTTTGTTTACCTCTATTCTTTATCGAATTTGGCCGACATATAGTTGGTGGGGACGCTGCACTTCGGTCTGACGCCATCTAGTAGCTCAGGGTACCGTCAACCAATTACACATCAGTAGTAACAATAGGTCATTAGCAACGCCTTTAAAGTCGTATCTGAAAGGTTAATTTTAGTAGTGCAAATCCCACTAATGTGCAGACCTCTTGCCTCAATATAAATCAGTGGCATTATAGACAGTTCTAAAGGTACTTCGCCTGTTTGGACTAACTAGAGATACCTAATGCGCCAATTCCGAGGTTAGCTATTGATCCAGCAATTTGCCCGGCGATCGGGTTGCTCTAATTAGACTGTGGTCTGAGGGGTCTGTGGGACTGTGGTTTTATCGCACTGTGTTATTCAGTGACATACGCATTGCTTCAAACCTAGGTATTTTCAATTGAAAATTTTTAGATACTAGTCATATACATAAAAAGTTTTTATCGTTACTAAGTAGTTCTTTTTTATTTGAATGGGCTTTGCTTCGTTAAAATCCGGGCAAGTAAGTTATAAGTACCATTATGACCATTTCAATAAATACGTAAGTATGTAGGTACTACTTTCTAAATTTTCTCTTGAGTTTTTCTTAGTAATTTACCTGACTACCCTGAAGCCAGCTAATCATCATCTCAGCGTTAATCCCAGTCGCATCCGAAGCTTTTTCAGCTTTGGAGTCCGGGGTCCGCTTTACCTAATTCCTGATTTTGGCTAAACATCGATATTTTCCGTGGAACGCCTGCCGTCTAACCTCCACAACCCGAAGGTGATATCGAACCATTGTAGTTAGACCAATTGTTGGATTTTTGAGGGCTCCAATAACCCGTAACGACTGCTCTTGCTGTTCTTGTTCGTATTCGGACCAACGTCTTAACGTGGTTTCCAAGGCACGACCAGTACAAAAATATTCACATTCATGCATACAAATACTTGCAATGCGCGGGGATCCACCCCGCGCCTCTTTGCGCAGCAGCGGCCGCATTCGCTACCGCTACGGCACAGAGGCTGTCAAGCCTGAAGCCAGCTGAATACCTATTTTCACATAGAGTGACTACCTAGCTGACCACCACTGTCCACAACCCAGTTTGGCTCTACCGACCACCCGAAAAGACTATCAGATTTCAGGAATGACGTTCGGTACCATCGGCTTAGCGTGCTTTGCGAAGCACGAAGATGAAAAGGTCCAAGGATCAACCGTGGCGCGGACCATACCTGCAGTAGAACCAAGTAGAACTATAACAAGCTGGTAATATTTCAAAGGACTTTACACACGGCAGCATTTAGCAGCTCAGCGATACGGTCGTTAATTTTTATATATATAAATCTTTAGTAACTTTCAATGACTCAGTTATTCAGTTACTAGGCGCCCATGAGACCAAATTTTTACACTGGTAAGCGTTAGTTGAATCGTACACAGTCACAGTTATTTCGTGTTATTTCCTCCATGCACGCGATTGAATCAGCAAAGATTAGCAGAAGATGGACGTGACTGCATGCAGCCATCCAGGTGAATCATGTATACTCGTATATAATATAAGTCAATGAAAAATACAACCAGAGTAATTACGTAACATACTATCAGTTGCAATAAGTTTCATTTTGACAGTTCAACAACATTCATTGCGTTATTTACATTATTGAAGAGACATTTTCCAACGTATGGAGCAATGGAACAGCAATAAGCTTCCAAATGATTCTAACTGGTAGTAATAGTGTGAGGTTTGGCGGGAATGTCAAGATGAGTGTCACGCTCATTTTTCATTGCGCTTTTAAAATTATGTATAGTGTTGTTTATTAAATAAAAACACGTGATTTATGTAGTAAAAAGTGCATTCAGTGAATAATTTATAAAGAACAGTGAAATTTTGTAGCATAGTGGCCACATCATGACCTCACCCAAACTTCCTCCTTCTCGGCCTCACGCGGGAATCGAAAGGAGATAGTTTAGTTTAGGTTAAGCTAGTATAAGTTAGGATATAAAACTCAAGAAAAAACATACTGAAGACTAGGCTGTATGGCGTACTATGCCTTTGCCTTTTCCGTTCAAATGAACGGAAAGAATGAAACAAAAAAAAAAGTAATAGGTAGTGTGTTACGCAATTAGGGTGCAGGTCGTTCTGCCTACTAGCCTTCGTCAACTAAGTGTGTTGATGACAGCTTCCAGTGTCACCATATGCAGCTGATTACCATTACCAATACTTATCCTTTACATGGAGCGACTGCTTATCCAACCTTCACAACCCAGTTTCTTTTTTTTTATAAATTATAAACTATCGCTTGACCGCAATCCCGCCTGATGGTAAGCAGTGACGCAATCAATGATGGTAAAGCGCACTACGGCACTAGTTTATTAAGAGCCTATTCACTCTAACCTTGAAGACATTCAAATTGTAGTCCGACGGAAACACCGACGCTGGCAAATTGTTCCAGTCACTCAATGTACGCGGTATGAAAGAGGAAGCGATTCGAAACGCTTCGTCCGAATCGTTGTGGTGTTCACGATGTAAGGGTGGAAACTCGCCGTACGACGGGTCGTCCGATGATGGAACGGAGATGGGGGAACTAAATCATGCAATTCCCTCGCACACTCACCAAAATTAATCCTATGACGCACCATAACACCGAAAGGCTGGCTACCCTACGCCTGTGCTCTAAGCTTTGGAGATCGTTTTGAGTTAATTCTGGGTCGCCAATCAGCCTCTTCGCACGTCTCTCCACCGAATCCAAATCCAAAGCAATACCATACCTATCCTTGGTAAGACTACTAGGTACGTACTACTTTCGGGCTTCTGAATACCTGAACGACTGTGAAAGCAAAACCTAGCCGAGACCAACGGTGTGCTTTCCGAAGCACGGAGGGGTCTCAACACTGTAATGAATGGTCACCCATCCATAGGCCGACCTCGGCAAGTGTAGCTTAACCTTAAATCACAGCCGCTGACAGTATTTTGCCACGAGACCCTGTCTAGGTATGATATTTAATTAGGTAATATAGTATTGTTTTAAAAAGCGAAGTCATTAAAATCTCGATCATGCGTATTGATGCAGTTGGCTAACCGTAAAGCCATTAAATCGAAATTGCCAGGTCTTGGATTTAAATTTGGAAGGTCCGAATATTCTGCGTTTATCGCCAGCCAGGGATCGGAACAATAAAATTCCCTCCACTTACTGATAATAATATAAAATCTGCATACATTTGAACAAACTTTACAATTAATTTCGTTTTTTCCGATTCCGTTAATTTATGAGATAGTTCAATAACCTTTTTCTAACGTCTTATTTAGGTATTAATTACTCGCAGGAAATAGAAAACAAATGACGAGAGGCGTCAAGTACACATTGGAAAGTTAATAGGTAGGATTACATTAGACGTGAGTTAGTTAGACACTTCAATTACCTACCTAATTATGAGTTAGGTACACAGTTCAATTACTCAATTATAACGAAATGAAATTAGGCGGAAACGTGGCGATTCAGAACTATAACTTTGTATCAGTAGGCACCTACTGCGTGTTAGTATTGATGACTAAATTAGTTTTGTTGGAGGAACACGATACATAAATACCTTTAATAAGGTCAATTCAAAGCTTGACATATTTTTCGAAATTCGAACGGTGGCAGTCAGCATCTTTTCTCGCAACGCGGCTTCCAATAATGACAAAAGTAATGAAACAATAACATCTCACGAGTATCTTCCGTGAGGAACCAACTCCACTGTTGCAGATCTTTATCAACAGTAAAAATTTATACAATTCCTACTGGATAAAATCAGTGCCGGTTGCCGGCTCCAAACGGGAATGCGAAAAAAAAACAAAAAGAATACTCACTCGCAAATTCGTTGCACAATATCTCACAACAAAAATGTCACTTTCTCAATTTAGTTTGTGTAAATATATTAATACAATAAAGTAAAGTTTTGGCACAAATTAATTTTCACTTGTTTATTTACGTTCGTTCGAATTTTGACAATCGTAGAGGTTACCACGCATGCGCAATACGACACTCCCTCCTTCGGCTGCCGGCGCAAACTGACTGATGAACGAACGAAAACCGAACACGAACGTTTTCTCGTCTCGGGGTAACAGAGAAGGGAATATTAACAAGAATGAGTGTGCAAGCGAGAGAGTGTCATTGACTAGACAGACGAAAGCATAATAAGGATAAGGTGGAGTAGACTGTATTTGGGAAGATTGTCTCGGAAGATGTATGAGATTAGATTTGACAACATTACGTCGGGGTTGTTCCGTTTTTAGTACAAAACGATCAAATCAATCGCGTAGTAGGTATTCAAAATGGATTCTTTGTTTTATTTTATTACACCAAATATATCCAGAATATTTTAGCTTTCGTATTTGTAAAGACCTACAAACAGTCTTATAAAGCATAAGCATGTTGAATATACTAGGCAAAATTAATTTAGCGCATTAGATAATTATTGGGTGTAACGAAAATGCATGTAATACATTAGGAGCCTGTAGAAGAAATTAACTTTTTAATAAAAATATTCTATACCTACCTACTAATTTTATAGTTTTCGCTACCAAATAAAAAAATAAAAACTCAAGTATGTATAACCTCAAAACGCATAGTTAGCACAAAGCGCAATTTGAGAGCGGCTGCTCACACAGACCCACACACCCTCATGTGTGTGTGTGAGGGCACATACAAACACTCATAAACAGAGGGTTTGGTATTTAAACCCTTCGAAGGGCTTAATTCTATTTTCAACCTTACTCCTTGGTGTTAATCGTCAAAGTCGTCTTTTATTTCAGACTCATATGAACTGTGTATCTGCAAAGGTGTGAGGGTAGCTCTTTTATTTTTTAAACAGGATATCCTGCTAGAGCGTCCTGGCGGCCGTTTCCGAGCATACGGTTCATTAAGGAGTGACGGCTCTATAAAAAAGCCAGTAGCACGTGTAGCCAGACAAGTGGGGCTTAAAAACAAAAACAGCTGTGTGCTATGCATAAAACCTCTATGAATTGAGCGGAGTTTTTTGAAGTTTAGTAGCTTTTTATGTTTTCTCCTGCAAGTGGCTGGGACTGGTACATTTACGGAAACCTCTCTCCCATCAGTTGTCTTCTTTGTTAACGAATAATAAAGAAGACTTTATTGTCTGTTTTTGCCCTTTCGTTACTGATACCTATTATTCCTAGTAGATAATCTTGTTTTACAAATAGCTTATCTTATCCCGGGGGATAAGATAAGCATAATGTATTTATTAATGCGGTATATTATTATTTATGGTTAAAGTAAGAAGCAGTAAAAATATCTGTGAATTTAAACGTGTTTTAACCCCTTACCGCATACGAAACCATAAATGGACGACAAAGTTTTAATTTTTTTTATGAGCTACTGTTATGCTTATGCCCCATCTTAGAAAACTAATTGAGATTAGAACCAGTATTTTATCGTCAAACGGAACTTAAATAATTTGTTCATAGTAAACGTCATCTGTCAAGTATTTTTAAGGTTTAGTTAAGCTAGTGCGACCAGCTACGAACAACTAAAAAAGTCCTACTTTGTAATTAAAAAATATATACCAAAAAGGTGAGTAAACGCATAAAAAAAAATATTACTTCATTCTATTAACTTTCTTTTATTCAATAAACGTTTGATTTTTGCTTTGTTTCGCATATTTTGTGGCATTTTGTTCACTTTTTTTAAATTGCCATATTTGGCTTCGTATGCATTCGTGTCAAAGTTTTCCTGTCATATTTGGCTTGGTATGCATTTAAGGCTTCTTTCTCTTTTATTACAGAAATAGATCTAGCACGCTTCTATGGCACTGCAGAGCATGTAAATATAATTCTAAAATATAATGAAAACTTTGTACTTCGTGGGCAAGATGGGCATAACAAGTTATTTAAAATTTGGCCTTTATTGAATATGATTCGCGAGCGTTTGATGAAAGTTCCTAAATAAGAGTTTTTAGCTGTAGATGAGCAAATAATCCCAACCAAGTGCCGTCATGAGTTAAAACAGTATAACCCTGCTAAACCTCACAAATGGGGTTACAAAAACCAAGTCTTTGAGTAGCGTCAGTGGTTTTATATATATTATTTTGATAGTTTTGCCGGGGACCAAAGCAATTCTTTCCCTTCAGATGCTCCAGATCTTGGCGTAAGTTCAAATGTTGTCACACGCTTGACATCAACAGTTCCAGAGCATCAAAATTACAAAATTTGTTTTGATAACTGGTTTAATAGTCCAAATCTTCAAGTGTATCTTTACAAAAAAGGTATACCTCCATTAGGAATTGTGCGATTGAATCGTGTTCCAAAGTCTAATATGCCTTCGGAAAAGGAACTAAAGAAGCGAGGACGCGGTAGCATTGAAGAAAAAACAGCGGTTTTAGATAAAGTAAAGTTGAGCTTGGTTTCCTGGTTCGATAACAAGAATGTGAAACTTCTTTCAGCCTACGTTGGAAGTGAACCCACGAAATCAAAGCGGCGTCACAATCGACAGGATAAAAAAATATGTTTACATACCTTTTCCCCAGGCTGTGGATGTTTATAATCAACATATGGGAGGAGTAGATTTACTCGATTCTATGCTGGGTTATTATAGAATTCATTTGCGGTCTCGTCAATGGTACAAGAGAATTTTTTTTCATATGGTGGACATGTCCCTTGTCAATGCTTGGTTGTTATGGCGACGTTTAAATGCAGACACCTACATGCCTTTATGTGATTTCAAATTGGCCGTATCCCAGCATATACGAAATGCAGGAAAAGCTGTTACGAGCAAGAAACGTGGGCGTCCATCCAGCATTCTTGGAACTCCGACATCCAGTCGGGGAGGCACACCCTCCCGTTTTCCTGAATCTCCAGTACCCTCAAAAAAGGCACGAAAAACGGCCAGCTAGACATCAAGATATGCCTTTGTAGTCAGTGCGTACTGATAGGATTAGCCATTTTCCTATTTGGAAGAAAAACGGCAGACAAATCTGCCAAAATTGTTCTAAATTTCGGTCATTCACACTATGTGAAAAATGTAATGTTTTTTTGTTGCTATAATGACAAACGCAATTGTTTCACAGAATTGCACGAAGAATAATATACATTTCTCCTAAATGCATACGAAGCCATATTTGATTGAAGATTATTTGACTAGAATGCATACGAAGCCATATATGGCGTTGTTCAATAACTTTAATTATATAAGTTAATAATTTTTTCTGTTGATTTGATCTCATTATGTAAGCAAAAATAAATACGTTATCACTAAAAAAAAATTTTTGTTTCATCTCTTTCATAATTCATGCGGTAAGGGGTTAACCTATAAACAGAAAAGGTTGTGTCGTTAAATGAAATTTAATATAAGAAGAAAGTAAAAATATTTTTCTATACGCAAGTGACAAATCAACAGATAATACCACTTCAATCACAAACGAATCGCCTCTCTTAGAAAATAGCTCTTATCTTTCAAGTGTGTAAACAAAGACCGTCTACACCCACTCAAAATTGTTACACAAAAAAGGCAACCCTCGGGTTCTTCCACTTGAAACGCAATTATTGGTTCTCTAATGTGTATTGACTTTTATAAAGATACTGAGTAAAATATCATAAAATTACAAGATTACTTTAATAACCCACTTAAAAAAATGTGTAAATAGGATTTATTTATTTCAAATTCATAACAAATACATAATTATTCAAATTCATAAAAACATATTTCATTAGTAATTTTGTACCTATAAAAGGCTGATTACAGTAGTAATGAAACCGAACACCTAGTTTTATGAAATAAATTATGTGCTATTATTTTAATTACATAATTATTTACAATTATGATCTACACATTTTGCTCTTTGGACACGGGTTCTATTTCCGCGTGGATTTAGTCAAATACTTGTACAGTGCCAATAATTTTACAAATGTTGCCCTATTAGGTATACCTAATTAGTGCTATATATAAAATCAACAATATATAGAACTAGTGGCCACCAGCGACTTCGTTCGCGTGGAGTTAGTTACGCTTCACTCCTATTGGTAGCAGCGTGATGTTATATAGCCTAAAGCCTTTTTGGATTAATGGGCTATCCAACAAAAATAATTTTTCAAATCGGACCAGTAGTTCCTGAGATTAGCGCTTTCAAACAAACAAACAAACTCTTCAGCTTTATATATTAGTATAGATATAGATATTATAGATTATGGACGTTGTACTTGTAAGTTTTTTGCACACAAAGCCGGTCTTACGTCATGCACCGGGTGCAGGATCATGCAAACAGCTGACACCTTATTTTTTTCTGTGTGCACCTTTAATACTTCATACTTTTTCTACATAGTTCTAACTAAATAAACGTGTCTTAAATATAAGAGAGCTTTCGCCATTAAAACGAAGTAATCGTTAAAGTTTTCCACTTCATGTCTTTATTATGAGTTCCGTGGGTGCTGCTGTAAAACTTCACCCCTTATGGAGATAAATGGCAAAATGATCTCATTAATACTGTCATCGGTCGGCCGGTGCTGTAAGTAAATGAACTTGTCAAGGCTACCCGAATTACTGTACCGCTTCGTAGTCGCGAATTATGTGAATTGAAATAGACAATTAGGCTTACGGGTGAATGGCATTTCACACTTGTAGCGACTACCTATTAGAGTACGAGTTAAAATAAATGTTACGTCGAGTTTAATTAGTAGATAGGTAATTAAATACAAAAAAACACTACTCAATATAATAGGTATTTTAATAAAGTTAATAAAAATGCGGCGGGCAATGCCTACCCTAGCAAATTTCTTACCCTAGAAAAATCAGCAGAATTGAAGAATTACTGTTTAATCGCTTTTTATATGGTTTATATTAGATATGTCCATCCATTTTCCTACATATAGGTACTCCCGTACATTTCGTACAAGATGTCAACTTGGTAGAACTGAGGGTTTGGCTCAACATATGATTAGCGTTGATTTAAGGCGTTATTTAAGATTTGGGTAACCTACTTTACATGCAATGTTTTTAGCGGAAATGGTTTTTATAACAAATATGATCTCTCCTTAAATGACTGTGATTAGTTCAGCTGAACGTCTCCTACCTTAGATAAAATCCCTAGCTACGCCAATGAGTACGTATCTTCCATTAATTTGCAATACCGCTTCATTTGAAATGATTTGTATTGTGGTTACAAAACTGATTAATAATTTTCCGCATTTAATTGCTAATATACAAGCTAAGCATTTAAGCAAAACAAGCGCCTTTTGATAATTACAGGCCCTAATAAATAACAATTACTAGCTGCGTCCCGCGGTTTCACCCGCGTAGGTTTTGATATGTTTTTTTTTTATATGCTCCGCTCCTACTGGTCGCAGCGTGATGTTATAGCCTAAATCCTTTCTAGATTAATGGACCATCCAACGCAAAAATAATTTTTCAAATCGGACCAGTAGTTACTGAGATTAGTGCGTTCCAACAAACAAACAAACAAACTATTCAGCTTATTAGTATAGATTACTTTAGTAGGTACAGAATACAGTAAGATTTCTTTTATCTACGAAAAGGAAGTTATTGTAACAGAACGGTTCATTAATCACTGTAGTGATTTCATGAATATATAACAACTATATGTATATGTATAACCTAACATGTACTTATATCACCATTTAGAATAGGATCTACATTAAGAACATATGACACGTTTGAAATGGGGTTTATGAATATTGGGAATGACGTTATATTTGACAATGACATTTGTCACATAGTTTATAAGTTGCCCCGCATTTCATCCTTTAGGGTTAACTCCCGTAGTGTAACTGAGAATTCAAGACGAAGAAAATATAACAAGCTAGTATATAGGCACACATAGGTGACACATACATGACACATTTCTCAAATAATCTCAACAATAAATTATTGTAAAATAAGCCGCTCTTTCATAGATAAAGGCACATCCTCTATATTCTTATTTTTTTATATCTACCTACTACATAATTTTGTTTCTCTATTCTTCAAACTCAAAAGTTTGGTTTCGCTATCGACCTCATAGCTTTGACGTAAATGCAAGTACATCATTCTATTCCTTTTACCGGCAAAATATTCGGATCACTGATTATCAAAGTAGCCGCGTTTAAAAAAAAAAATTGCGCGACGCTATGAAGTTCGTACTATTGTTAGAGTACTTACCTGCCCGTTGCCGTCGGCCATCTTGGTTTCGCACCCTTCATTCTCAAATTCCCAAATTCCTTGACGGGAGGTCAGGCGAGAATTTCTTAGAAGTTTCCCTACATATTCTCTCGATTGAAATTGTTAGGTGTAATGTATACTGATGATGTATTATGAACCGTACCTACGCAAAGAATTTCATATTCATTTCATATTTCTATAGGTGTACTTACCAAAGAGGCCATGAAGTGATGGCCGATATCATAGAGGCGATGCGATGTTTTTAGTGTTTAGGTAGCTACCTAACTTCTTACTTACCATTTACCAAAATACTAAATCCCTACTATGTAGTATTTACCTAATAGGTACGTGTGCCGTCCTATCAAGCAATGAGAATGATGGGAGAGAGGGGTGTATAATTCGCGCGAGTTAACTTTGCACCTCGCTGGAATGCGACCCCTCTCCCGCTTCCCCGCGCGGCGCCCCGCATTCGCCGTAAGGCCGCTGCCTCGAAACTTGCGGGCAGCGGGGCGGCGGCGGCGGCGGCGAGTGAGCGGCAGGATCTTAGAGCCTGTCCAGAAAGCGCGATTTACGCGCGAGTCCACTCGCGCGTTTTGATTTGTATTGCGTCCAGATGCAGCCAAATCACGCGCGTATGTGATGAGACGGATTTGGTCAGTTATAAAAATGGACTCGGATATTGCGGTTGTGTTATAGCTTGCATACCGTCTGTGGAAACGTCGTAAACGAAGAGAAAGTCGACGATTTAACGTGCATCCCATTCTACGTGACAGAATGACCTACAAGTTTTTTTTCTCCTCGGAATCACCAGCTTCACAAAAAAATTCTACTATTTCTTCCTAGTTCCTACGCGTAATGGTTCTATTAGAATAATCTGACGATTCCATATCCCATATACCCTTTTCTCAATTTCGTCAATAAAAAAGAATTAAAAAAAAATAAAAGTTTTCACGCTCCATTTTTATAAACAAATACGTCCACTCGCCACGGACACGCGCGTAGTACTGGACGCTGCAACGGCGCCGGAGTATCTCGACTCGCGCGGCGCTCGCGCGTAATACGCGCGAGTCGAGAGTCCCGCTCATTGCAAGCGTTTTACGCGCGAGTGCGGTAACGCGCGAGAGCATCTGGACGGAATGTATGCAGCTCTAGTAACTCGAGAACGCGCGAGTGCCTACGCGCGAGTGGACTCGCGCGTAAATCGCGCTTTCTGGACAGGCTCTTATGCGTAAAATCAAACCGACCGGTTCTCGAAAACAGCAGCGCGGCAGCGGGGCGGTGGCGGTCAGCGTGCGATGTACTTCTCGCACTCGAATCTTGCGGGCAGCGAGCGGGCAAAAAGACGTTGCCGCTATTGTTCAGACATTTCTTTCGCGAATAAAAATAAATATCTCGTCGACTCAATCGTGAACACAACACTACGCGGCTATAGTGACGCGCGATCTACCCGCTAGTTTCGAGAACGGGTCTTCGATGCCCGTTCGGCTCCCGCGCCGCTGTCGCCGCCGCCCCGCTGCCCGCAAGATTCGAGGCAGCGGCCTAAGCCCCTGTTATTATTCCATCCAAAGGTTGTCTATAAAATCTCTATATTTATGTTCTGTAATCTATATGGTGTACTTACCTACATAATAAAGAGTATTCTATTCTATTCTATTCTGTTCTGTTCGGTTCAGTTCTGTTCTATTCTATTCTGTTTCTGTGAAGTATTTGCTGTGTGATTTTTTTTTATTAATTTTGTATTTGTGTTTTACATTTTCGATGCGTTAGTGAAGCCTGTTGGTTACCTATACCAACATTATATTTCAGTCTATATGTATCAATTTAATTGCAGAACGTCACGAGTAAAATGATCTAGTATTATCATCAAAACGACCCTTTAATTAACATAAAAAAAAATAATTGAAACACATTTTTTTATCATAATTCTCATTTTGTACAAACGGTACCGTCTGAATGACGTCACAGAGCTAGGTGCACAGTTAACTTGGGCGAGTTGTACCTGTCTTCACACACAGAGACTAGTCTCCGTTGGGAATGTTGAAATTGCCTTACATGGCTGAACTACGGAAGATTATTAAATACTCCAGAAAAGTGAAATTAATATCGGCCTTTTAATTCCCTTGGCGACTTGAGTAATACCTGCCTACCTACACATGTATAGTACTTAGCGTACTTACCTATAGGCAATATACCTACCTACCTATTTCGGTTCTTATTGCGTTAGTACTTACTAATACCATATTATTATTATGCGTAGATAACATGTTTTGGTGGTCTACTGGTTAAAACAGCAGCCACTGAAGTATGAGTGTGTGGTATTATTATTATTTAGTATTATTATTATTTATACCTATACATTTATATACTTACCAAATACCAACGGTACGGCTTTTTGTATAATCATCATCTTAGCGTTAATCCCAGTCGCATCCGTAGCTTTTCAGCTTTGGAGTTTGGGGTGCGCTTTACCAGTCTAACTGCTGATTTTGGCTAAACTTCGATATTTTCCGTGAAGCGACTGCCGTCTGGCCTCCACAACCCAACAACAACTTTTGAAGGCTCCAACAACCCGTAACGACTGCTACTAGATGTTCGTATGGCAACCATTATTTGTATAATATCAAACAATATTGGAAGGGTATTTTAATCCGACCTATCTTTACATGTTTGGAAGTTATGAGATTTTTCAATACAGTATTAATATACAGTATAACATGAAATAAACATCGCCTTATTTTTTGTTTAATATTTAAAAAATTGTAATTTGCTGACATTTTATTTAATTGTTTCTTAGACTGTATTGTGTGTTGCTGCCTATTGAGTTAATGTGCCGGCTTAATTTGTTGACATATTTATTTTGCATGAAACTGTGACATCTACATTCGCTTCCTATGATATTTTGTATGCCTTTTGGCGGGACATAGCATGGACAAAAATTCTTTGTACATAACATCTGCATAACTGTACCCTGTGTTCACAAGTTTAATAAATGAATTTGAATTTGAATCTTTTATAATACGTCACTATAATTGTATACAATACACAATTTAGCACAATTTAACACAAACCCACAAAGAGATTTGTATCGTGGTGGCAGAAGTGTGGACAGAAAATTAACGGGGAATGTGCGCTCGTGGACTTAGCAGATGGGGGGTTGCAGGGTGGGCCCGACCCACACTAGAAAAGTACACGGAAAACAGTCTTCAAACAAAAAGCTAAAATCTCTTTACCTACAAGTTTCCTGAGCTCACTCAGGGAAGAAATTCCGTGGCAGTCTCCGTGTCCGTGACATAGCAGACAAACTGCAAGAGAGCCGCCTACGCTGGTACGGTCACGTCTTACGAAAACCGGCATGTTACGTGGGTAACAAATGTCTTGCCATGGCTCCTCCGCCGGGCCGGAACAAGCGAGGTAGACCAAAGAAGTGCTGGCTTGACGTTGTAAGAGATGACATGCGTGCCAACAATCTCACACCATGGGATGACAGAGATCGTGCGAAATTGAGGCGTATTAGTAGGAAAGCGGATCCTGGGCTCCAACGCGAAAGCCGCGGATGCAACCGGGATTATACGCTGAGATGATGACGATGACTCAGGTAATAATTACAAACTTCAAGATTTGTGCTCTAATTGGCAGGAGTTGTTATAAAAGAAGCGACTTTCGGCGCCAGAGACAGCTTCTGCATTAATGCAGATATTAAAAAGGTTACAAAAAAGGGTAAAGGTACGTGCCATGGGCCATGGGATTAGCGGGCATTTTTACGCTTCAGCAACATTACCTACGTCTTTACATTGCTCAGCAAACACATTTTTCGAACATATGTAATAATGTAATTAGTAATATAAAACCTCAAACGGCGCAAATATAACGACCTCATTGGGAACTATATCTTTGAACCGTTTGGGGTTGAAACACTAAGACCATGGGGTCCATCATCGAATTTTTCGGGACATAGCCAAGCTGCTAGCTGACTCTTCACGTGACCAGAGGGCTGGTCTATTTCTAGCCCAAAGAATCAGCATTGACATCCAACGTGGTAATGCTGCCAGCCTTTTGGGCACTTATCCCACTAACAGCGATGTGGACGAATTTTTTGATGCCAATGAGCTCTTCGAGCAACACAGTGTTGCTCGAAGCAATGAGCTAGATAATTCTTCATTCTTATGTAAATATGTTTATTTAGTTATTTTAGTTTTAACTAATAATAATGTGTGTACATGAATATTGGGTAAATACAACATGTAGTGTAATTAACGCGCACCCTCAGGCACTCTAATTAGAATATTATGTTATAATCATAATACATAAACTGATTTTTAATTGCGTTTACATGCATTGTTATTTATTACAATAATTAAGTATGCCATTTTTTGGAGAACGAAGACCTTAATGTTCTTGGAATACGGTTTTTTTTTCTCTTTATTTTGTATAGAATGATTAAATTTGTATGAATACATATAAAACTGCGATTTTAAGTCTGTATAAACAACAGGGTTAATACGACAATATTTTCCCTAGTTTTAAATATTTTTGAGATAGAAAAGTATGTACCTATATTAAAAATGATATAAACCGATTCACTGAACGATTCCGAACAAACTATTTTCAGGAAGTGCGTTAATTAATTAACATGTTCTATATAAATAAAAAATAGCAATATTCTTCAAAATTAATCAGATTTACATTAATGGTTTGTTACGCAATTCAGATAGGCAGTCGGTATGTAAAATACTGGTAGTCAACTCCATCCGGTTAGACTAGACGCTGACCCTAAATGTTTGGTAAAGACAAAGTGGAAACTTCAATAATGAATTTAGTCACACGAATGAAATACTGTCTTTAGCACTACTAGTAAAGTCGTATCATTACAAATTGTAGTTTTCCGTAAACGTTGCGCACAAGATCCTGCTCAATTCATTCATGACTGCATGACGTTCACACATGACGTAGCAGGCATTGTTGGTTACTGCGAAATGAACTTACCATCAGTTTCACAGGCTGAATGGGATTCAGCGTAATAGGAAGTAAATACCCATAGTCATCAATGTAGTTAGTCACGCTGATCGACGAATACAGTCAGCGGATTTATTCTGCAAAATGTCATCATCATTATCATCTCAGCGTTAATCCCAGTCGCATCCGAAGCTTTTTCAGCTTTGGAGTCTGGGGTCCGCTTTACCAGTCTAACTGCTGATTTTGGCTAAACTTCGACATTTTCCGTGAAGCGACTGTTGTCAAACCTCCACAACCCGAAAGCGATATCGAAGCATTGCAGTTAGACCAATTGTTGGACTTTTGCAAAATGTCATTGTGAAAATGTAGGCAAATTGAGCCAATAGCAATAGCATCTTTATGTGCGGATAGTGATCACTGGGGTGGTTTTAGTGAGGTAAAAATCATACACCATCAGACCTCGGTCCCCAGGCTTCCCCCCAAAAACAAAAAGAAATAAAAGGTAACCCTTCCCTGCCAGCACAATGACACTTGACTTCACCTAAGTTTTTCAGTGTGAAATTTTTATAATACGGTCATTTTTATAATACACCTACTTATTAAAAATACTCTCATCATCATGATGATGATTCATCTGTCTAGCATTTTCCCAACTATGTATATCGGTGTCGGTTTCCAGTTTAACCGCCTGCAGCCGAATATCGGTATTTTTCATGGAGCGACCGCCTATTACTGCTGCATTTTGCTAATCCATTGCTCTTTACATTCTCTATGCGATACCCTTTTTTTTGTTGGGATGGGAAATCATCAAATGATTTCTCCCGCTCTGGGCGGAGCAGAAGGCCGTGTCAGACTTTTACTGACTAAAACCCACCCGTGTTTCTTCGCTTGCCTGTGCGACGGTATGGCTTGTATGCGATACCTACAAGCACCACATGGATTAACGCGTCATACTGACGTCACACAAATTCTACATCTCACAAGTAGAGTTTACCGTGCAATTAGCATACCTTCCCGACGAAACATCTGTCTGGTCGGAGGATCCTCCTTTTTGCTCAACAACATAAATAACGCAATGAATGTTGTTGAACTGTCAAAATTAAACCCATTGCTACTGGCAGTGAGTTACACAACTACAATGACGGTTACACTATAAACAGCCGACTGCAACGTAATTTGGAAAAACGATCGGGAATAAACAGTAATAGGTAGCGCGCACAGCCTCCGTGGCGTAGCGGTAGCGGACGCAGCCGCTGCGCAAGGTGGCGCGGGTTCGATCCCCGCACAGTCAGTGACGGATTAACCCCTAATCAAATTAAGCAATTGCCTAGGGCATCACGTCTGGGGGGGCACCAGAACAAGCACAAAAAAGTCCATCCTTAGGGCATCACGAATCACGTTTCACTCTCATGTCACCAAAAACCACACCAAAAAAATTTCTAGGACTA
Source organism: Sesamia nonagrioides (assembly GCA_017933935.1). Taxonomy (NCBI): domain Eukaryota; kingdom Metazoa; phylum Arthropoda; class Insecta; order Lepidoptera; family Noctuidae; genus Sesamia; species Sesamia nonagrioides. Next base: position 597,947 of record JADWQK010001094.1, read on the forward strand.
ATTTGAAAATTCGCGCATTTTAAGTTGACATAAAGTCCGACCTAGAGTCATAACCCCGCTCCCGCTTGCCCACTGGCTGCCCGCTAGTGCATTCGGCAATTCGAATGTACCGGAATATGCGGTGCGACTTTGATTCTTTGGGCCGTGGAAGAATTTAGACTACCGCGGCCCCACGCGCGCTCGTGATAGAAGAGACACCGGGGTTGTTTTAGTCAGTAAGAGTCTGACAGATCCCGTCGCCCGCCCCAGGGCGGCGGACATCCATTGAGGATTTCCACCCTGGAAAAAAAAAAGATACACGTAACTGTCAACAACTTCGAGAACAGAGTCTCCAATCTTTATAGGAGTCGGTACAACATGGGCATTAGACATGACTCGTCTTATCCATGTTCATTTTAAGACCGACTCACTCGAAGGCTCTACTGAGGTCATTGTACTCAGGTCCTCCGCGGTCTCAGCCATGGCTACGATATCATCAACAAACCGAAGGTGTGTCATGTACTCGCCATTGATGTTGATGCCCAGTCCTTTCCAGTCAAGTGAAGACATTCTCCAATGCAGCGGTGAACAGTTTCGGGGAGATAACATCTCCCTGTCTGACACCACGCTGCAGAGGTATTGGTTTCGAGGTCTGGTCCTGTATTCGGACTGACATGGTGGCGTTTTCGTACAAACCCTTCAGCGCTTCAATATACCGATAGTCTATTTGGCGCCGCTGGAGAGACTGCAGTACAGCCCAGGTCTCGATCAGATGTATAAAATAATACATGATGATAAAATTGAATCAGCTTTCCCTAATATGGAAACAGCTCCCTGCATATATTTTTATCGCTTATGATTTCAAATTGTTCAGCGGAGCGTTCTTTTACAAAATTAAAAATATTAAAAAATGAAAAAAGGACAAAGATGATACAAGAAAGGCACGATAATTTATCGATATTATACATAGAGTCCGATATGATAAAAACATCACATGTTAATACTACTTGCGTGAATTCAATGCCCGAAAAAGCCGCAAGGCGCATTTCAATAAATAAATAAATTATATATTTTTTTTTTATAATTATAATTTATAAACTGCTTCAATTGGTTTTTATTGTTGTCGCGCCTACTCCACTTCTAAGGTACGTTACATTTGGACACGCCACAATAGCGGCGGTAAGTCCCCTCTTTGAGGAGTGGCTAGAGAGGCGCCACGGCGCCCTCACCTTCCGCCTGACGCAGGTCCTCACCGGACACGGTTGTTTCGGGAGGTTCCTGTTCTGTATTAGGCGGGAGGAAACGCCAGGGTGTCACCATTGTGTGGATCGCCATGAGGACACGGTGGAGCATACGGTGGAGGCCTGCCCGGCTTGGGTGGAGTACCGCCGTGTTCTCGTAGCGGCGATCGGCGACGATCTCTCGCGTCCGACCCTGGTCCAGGCCATTGTCCGGAGCGAGAGTACATGGCAGGCCGTCACCTCCTTCTGCGAAGCAGTGATGCTGGCAAAGGAGGAGGCGGAGCGCGTGAGACAGCGGGAATCCCAGCGCCCTCACGCCACTAGCCGCCGCAGGAGACGCCCTGGTCAGGAGACCACACCAAACTCTCAGCCACCGTAGGCACGGGCCTGCGGGCGGTGAGCAGTGGGCAGCTCGCCGCCCGGTAAGGACCAGGCCCGAGTCGACGGCGCGTCGTGTTTCACGTGCGCCTCAAAGAGATGTCAGCACATCGTGACGGGGTCCACGAAGACCGATGCCTCCTGGGTCAGGGTTGTGGGTTGGTTAAACAAGAAACCGTGGCCCTGGCCATCGCACAGGCAAATGAAGAAACGCGGGTGGGTTTTAGTCAGTAAAAATCTGACACGCCCTTCCACTCCGCCAAGAGCGGGAGAAGTCATTTGATGATTTCCCATTCCAACAAAAAAAAAAAAAGAAAGCATCTCATCATCTTATTTTACAAAAAACTAATGTTTTTAGGCGGTAAATGTTTAAAGACCGATTCTAGTTGACCTTGACGGCTTGACATACGGATAGGGGGGCCCACAGGCGTGGATTGCTTAGGGCATCAAGTAGTCTTAATCCGTCACTGCGCACAGTGCAAGTATTTGTATGCATGAATATGAATATTTGTACTGGTCTGGTCGTGCCTCGGAAAGCACGTTAAGCCGTTAGTCCCGGTTGCCCTACGAACATCTAGTGGCAGTCGTTACGGGTTGTTGGAGCCCTCAAAAGTCCTACAATTGGTCTAACTGCAATGCTTCGATGTCGCCTTCGGGTTGTGGAGGTCAGACGGCAGTCGCTTCATGGAAAATGTCGAAATTTAGCCATATCAGCAGTTGGACTGGTAAGACGAACCCCAGACTCCAAAGCTGAAAAGGCTTCGGATGCGACTGGGATTAACGCTGGGATGACGATGTGGTAGCGCGCACTTCATGGCTCAACTCGAAGAATTACTGGCCGAATAGAAGATAACTATAACATTCGCAAAGTGTTTTAAGCTTAACGTAAACTATTCACTAACTCAAATTGTAATCGTTCAAGGATATTTAAGGACATGTGTAGATAAAGTAGAATATATACACGAAGGTAGTGTTCGTCTATTTTATGTGCATTAACCGCGTTATGTGTAGTCTTGACATTTGAAGAGATAATTTTCTGTTTTCTTTCTCTTTATAAATAAATTATAATGAATATACCTTCACCTATTTGAATTTGGTATGGTTGTTCGGCAAATTCCACATTTTGTAAAAAGAAAAATATTTCTTTCGTTTTAAAAAAAAAGTAACTTTTAACTTTCTATATAAATATAAGCATCTAGCGATTGTAGGTATCTTAAAATCAAAATATTTTATTTCATATAAACCAACAATATGGGCTCTAATGAAACGGTAGTAATATTTATAACTATAGGGTAAGTACCTATAATCTGGTGAAGTTTAAGGTTATGATAGGTAATTACCGAAAACTGAACATGAAGGTTTTAACACACACAAGTCCAGAATACACTTACTTGAAACATAATATTTAGATCCTACACATACAGCGGTATCTGTAAGACAAGAGCGGGTTTTGCCCAAGGGACGTAAGTGAAGATGGTGACTGAAGATTGAAGGCCCAATGTTTTTACGTTCAGGGACAAACTAGAAATAAGAGCTAATAAAATGTACTAGAGTTGAGTTACGGGCGGTAAAAGATATATCTCATAAAGTTTTGGTGACAAGATGTGTAAGATATTTTATCGCCATCTGTCGAATATGGGAGAAAAACTGTGCCTCTTCTTGCAAGTGTTGCTGATGGTGATACTACGTTTTGGTTCTCGCAGTGTATTGTCTTGTTTCTTCAGCCGCCGGCATAACAGTCATAATCATCATAATCAGACTATAATTTCGCCACTATTGACACTCAGGCTCCTCCCGGTGAGAGGGAGTGGGCCGTAAGCTACCACGCATGCCCAGTGCGGGTTGGTAGATGTCACAAGTCTTCGAAGTATTGGCTCTAGGACATACCGGTTTTCTCACGATGTTTCAACGTTTTGAGAGCAATGGTGACGAAGTAATTTACACAAAGTAAAGCGCCTGATGGGGTTTGAATTTTCGGCCTATAATTTGTAAGTTACGGCCAATACCACTAGGCTACTGCTGCTCATTATCATCATCATCATCATTATCAACCTTTTTTATCGTCCCACTGCTGGGCACAGGTCTCCTTTCATACAGAGAAGGCTGATCAACAGTAATTATTTAAATTCCGATTCATCCAACACGATGTTATCGATAGCAGCATATAGGTGACTTTGGGTGTTTGGGGCGCAACGGGATGGTAGAGTACTGGTGGAGTATGGGGCACGACGAGCAGGTGTTAGGGTATAAGTGAAGTTTGTGACACAGGTCCACACCCTGTTGTCAATCCGTTAAGGTATCCAAACTTCACGAGGTTCAACTTCTATCAATTTGGGTTTGGAAAGGGATAAGGGACTAAGTGGACTAGGGAAGGTTATACATGTTTGGTGGTTAATATACAGTCATATTGTCTTGCTGCCTCATAATCATCATTTTCCAGCTTACTACTAACATGAATTTTAATTATTTAGGTACGGATGGTCAAGCTACCCGAAAGTGTCAGATATCCCCAATCAACCTTGAGCCCTAATGCTTTCGACAAAAAGTTGAAAATCTAATAAGGAAATCTGACAGATTGTAATAGCTTGATGTGCTGTCGTCTGTACATTCCACAAAAACCTGAATATTGCAAAAAAAAACGTAGTATTTAATATTTTTATTATTTGAATTTCTTAGGGAATCTGCTGTTTTCGCCTTAAATATTTCTTCATATTTATTTTTGTTAGAGTTCCGTATTAAACTAGGAACCCTTATAGTTTCACCAAATGTGTCTGTCTGTCTGCCCGTCCGCAGATATTCTCAGTGACCGTTAGCACTAAAGCGACAAAGTGGTAAAATAAAAAAATTAAAAAAATATTTATTTTCCCATAGGTACACGTAAAGTGAAGAGATTTTTTTTTCAACCCTTACTTTTTAAAAGAATGAATAGAATGAATAGTTTTTGAAAAATTGTACAAAATAATAATTGAATTGATTTTTGTATGTTTTCCATAATGGACGCTCTCAGCGTACAATATATTTCTGCATCGTTCTCACGCGGTTGATTTCAACATGAATGATGTAATCAAATATTTGTAACAATAGCTTAAAAATTTAAAAGTGTCCATGGAGTTTCTTGCCCGTTCTTCTCCATAGGTACCTACTCTTTGGAATGGGCGACTAGCTTCATCTTATTGACTGACCGACCTTCTGACAATTCAAAAGTGCCTGTAACTGGTTTATTTGAAATAAATGATTTGATTTGATTTGATTTGATTGAACTTAGTTTTGTGTTTTAAATGTATATGCTTTAATTTTTTTTTATATTATTTTACATATTTTATTATCCTGAGGGTATCTTCTTTCCATTAAAAAACTAATTCAATTATTATAACCGGTTCACGTAATCTAAAAATATCGGTGAAAATCCAACATATTATATTATCCATCTACTTTATATGAATTAGTAACCCAATTTCCCGCGAGATGGCGTTGTACTTTGGGTTACTTCGCGTTGTTAAAATTTTTCCTGAGTTTGTGGAGTGAGGTGGGGATGAACTATAGAATAGTTGTAATTTTCCTCGGTGGTAGGCCACAACATCGACCGCCGGCGTAAGTGACCACCCACCAGACAAAGACATGCGGCCAAGCGATTCGTCGTGTTCCGACATGATGTCTGGTGAAGCCGTTCGGAGGACGGGTCTGAGCAGTTGTGTTGCGATGTGTGCCGGGTGCGATGCGCCTGATGGTGTTGTGTCGGGAGTTTGTTCGTGGAGGGTAGCGGGATCCGAAGCACGGTTCTCCGCTGGCCGACCGCAGGTAGTTGGGGGCCCAAGTAGTGTGCCAGCCACATACGAGAGGCTGCCCCGCCAACTGCGAAAAATCCCAGGGTGGCCCCATCGTGCCGGTTGGCGACCGGACGAGAGGACCCGATGGCGATCCCTGGGGGGGTTCGGGCGTCCCCGCAGTCTCCAGAACAATCTCCCTCTGGCCCAGCATCGTTGGTCGCATTGTTGGGTTTATCATTGCATCACCTCACTCAACTGCCGTCTTCCTTCCTATTCACTCATTTTTTATTTTATGAAAAGGTTAATAAAGAAAAGTAGATGTGTACAGCGGGCGCATGTCCTCTCATTCCAAGTGCACCTCTCAAATGTTCGAGGTCTGCACTCCAATCTCATTGCAGTACATCACCACCTTGAGACTGAAAAGCCACATCTACTTTTCTTGACGGAGACCCAGATCAGATGTCCGTCTGATGCGGCATACCTCAGCTACCCGGGATACTCGTTGGAGCATCATTTCCTGCAGCGTGCCGGGGTCTGTGTGTATGTCCGCAATGACATCTGTTGCCGGCGCCTCCATCACCTCGAAGACCCTCACTTCTCGTCCCTATGGCTGTTGGTTGACACTGGTGTGGACAAAATTGTTTACACCTGTGTCTACCGATCGCACACCGGTGATCAGGAGACGACTCGATTATTTGACCACCTCAGTGAGGCTGCTGACAATGCGCTGCATCGGCACCCTGACGCTCAGTTCGTCGCTCTGGGGGACTTCATCGCCTGCCACCAGGACTGGCTCTTCCCATACCAGAGGACCGACCACGCTGGGAGAGAAACGCGAAACTTCGCGCTTTCTATGGGCCTTTGCCAGCTAGCAAGCGACTAGGGTGCCTGATGTAGTTGGCCATACTGCCAACTGTTTGGACCTTCTGCTGACCACTGATCCGGACAGATGTGTTGTAACAGTTTCCTCACCGTTGGGAACTTCAGACCACTGTCTGATGAAGTCTGTATCGTCCTTCTCCCCACCAGATCACGACTCTCGTGGTGAACGGCGAATGTGGCGATACAGGTCAGCGGGTTGGGATGAGATGCGCCACTTCTTTGCGTCTTATCCTTGGCAGCAGGTCTGCTTCTCTTCTGACAATCCGTCGAGCTGTGCGGACGCTATAACCGATGTGGTGCGTCAAGCTATGGAGTATTTTATCCCATTCAATGACGTGCCCGTCGGTGGCTCAGCTCGCCCATGGTTCAATGCCGATTGTGTCCAAGCTGAACAGCGTAAGCACACGGCATTTCTCGCCTGGGTTGACGCTCGTGACCGCGGAGCTCCGGATCTAAGCTCAAAGAAGAGAGCCTTTAACCGTGCTGCCAAGTCCTACAAGAAGGCGCTCAAGAGGGCTCGCTTCGACCGCATTACCCATATTGGCAACAAGTTATCTGCGCAGCCATCCGGTAGCAGATCTTTTTGGTCCCTTGCCAAATCGGTTGAGGCGAACTTCTGTCGGCCCCTCACTGCCTCCGCTGGTTAGGCCTGATGGAACACTGGCTCATACGGCGAGAGAGAAAGCAGGTCTCTTTGCTTCTCTCTTTGCCCATAATTCGCGTCTTGATACTGGCAGTGCTACTCCACCTAATTTGTCTCATTGCGGAGCTTCAATGCCTGAGGTTCGCATTAGAAACAGGGAGGTTCTGAGAGTACTGTGTCGTCTGGACGTGAATAAGGCTAGTGGTCCGGATGGTATACCAGCGATTGTTCTTAAAGCATGTGCGCCCGAGTTGTCTCCTGTATTGACGCGCTTGTATCGCCTCTATTTAGGACTGGTATAGTTCCCAAGTCCTGGAAGCTTGCTAACGTGCAGCCCGTGCCCAAGAAGGGTAGTCGTGCCGATCCTGCCAACTATCGGCCGATTTCGATCACCTCCATACTTTGCAAAATTATGGAGCGTGTATTGAACTCGCGCCTCTTGGCATACCTGGAAGGTAACGATCTCCTCAGTGACCGACAGTACGGATTTCGCCGCAATCGGTCAACTGGGGACCTACTAGTGTATGCCACTCACTTGTGGGGCGAGGCCCTCGAGAAGAATGGGGAAGCGATTGCTGTCTCCATTGATGTTTCGAAGGCCTTCGACCGGGTATGGCACGCTGGCCTTTTGAGTAAGCTTCCAGCGTACGGCATTCCCCCTAGCCTGACTGGCTGGGTAAAAGACTTCCTGACTGAACGGTCCCTCCGAGTTGTTGTCGACGGATGCTCTTCTGAGCCCATGTCAACTAATGCCGGTGTTCCTCGGGGGTCTGTTCTCTCTGCAACTCTGTTCCTGCTGCATATTAACGATCTGCTGATGCCCGGTATCTATGGGTATGCAGATGACAGCACAGTTGTAGAGAGATACCTGCCGGATGCTCGGGCTAGTAGGGAATCAATCCGGTCCGAAAGAGAGGTCATGGTTGAGCAAACGAGTGTTGCACTGCAGGCAGTCTCCGAATGGGGCAATGCCAATCTTGTAGCATTCAATGCCGCCAAAACACAGGCGTGTCTTTTCACCGCCAAAAGGTGCCCGTTTACCTTGGCTCCTACTTTTCGAAATGTGTCCTTGGAGTGTTCCGACCGCTTTTGCTTCCGCTTCGATGTTCAGCTTTTGGGAGTTGAGATTTCCTCGAACCTTAACTTTGGGCGGTTCATTGAGTCCAAGGCCAAGGTGGCTGCCAGGAAACTTGGCGTTATCGCAAAGGTCCGGCAGTACTTCACACCTGGGCAGCTTCTAATGTTATACAAAGCACAGGTCCGTCCGTGTGTGGAGTACTGCAGCCACATTTAGGCTGGTGCTGCCAAGTGTCACCTGGCCACTTTGGATTCAGTGGAGAGACGTGCAAAGAGGCTGATTGGTGACCCTGATCTAACTCGAGTTGGTCTCCAAAGCCTAGAGCACAGGCGTAGAGTAGCCAGCCTTTCGGTGTTCTATAGGATGCATTTCGGGGAGTGTGCGAGGGAATTGCATGATTTAATTCCCCATCTCCGTTCCACCAGCGGACGACCCGTCGTACGGCTGGTTTCCACCCTTACGTTGTTAACACCACTACGATCCGGACGAAACGTTTCGCCTCCTCCTTTATACCGCGTACATCGAAGGACTGGACCAATTTGCCAGCAACGGTGTTTCCGTCGGACTACAATTTGAGTGTCTTCAAGGCTAGAGTGAATAGGCTCTTAATAAACTAGTGCGCTTTACCATCAACGATTGCGTCACTGCTTACCATCAGGCAGGATTGCGGTCAAGCGCTAGTTTATAATATGTATAAAAAAAAATATATGAAATTCTTCCTTTATTTATCACTTTCGTCCTTTGTGGGCCCGTTGTCAGGATTCCGTACTTAGTATGAATAGTATGTCAACTAAATGTAACATGGGGTCACTTATTGTGACGGACGGGAAACTACGGAACCCTATATTGAGCGTAAACCGACACGCTCTTGGCCGGTTTTTGTTTTTTTTATTAGTCTATCTACAATTTGTTACGGTACAAATTTTTATTTATTTGGGATAAAAAACAGTTCCATGTTACAATATTAATAGTCGGATAAGATATCATCAACATCAACCTTTTTATCGTCCCGCTGCTGGGCACAGGTCTCCTATCATACAGAGAAAGATTGAGCGTAATCACCACGCTTGCTCACTGCGGGTTGGCGATTTCAGAATTAAAGTCCAGGTTTCCTCAAGATGTTTTCCTTCACCTTTTAATCACTCATTGGTGTCCAAGATATACTTAGAAAGTATATATAACTTAAAAAAGTTACATGGGTACTTGCTTGACCTGGAATCGAACCTGCACCTGAGAGGCTGGTGTTTTAACCACTTTTTTTTTATCGCTTGGAAATGCATTTACGCACCTACCCGCCGCTAGCTAGGCCGGGAATACCCACTAAAACCACTCGATTCCCCTCAGGCCCTGTGTCGAGAGTGTCACGGGATCAGCCCGAAGACCTAACTCCGTGCCACTCTCAGGGCTTACCGGCCTTTAGGCCGGATTCCGCGAGGGAAGCGAAGGGAGGATCACCCGGGGATACCGAGGTAATCCTCAGACGTGGTGACCAGTGCAATGCGCGTACAGGGGGCTACCCTCACACGCGCTGGTCACACTCCGGGGCTAAAGGAGACGGGGGTTCATCCCCCGCCTTCTTAGCCCCGCCCGTCTACGCCGGAGGGGAGCGGCAATAGTATCTTCTTCCCGCTCCCTCTCCGCTGCCTCCTTCTGCAAGAGGACGGTCTCACAGAAGGAGGCGGCAGCCTCCCATGCACTCTCGCTTTCAACCATGGCTCGAACCATGGTAGCCAGGGAGAGGCGACCGCCTCCGAGCGCCGCCACGAGGTCGCGGCGCTCGTTTCGCCAGGCCGGGCACTCCACCAGTGTCTCTCCCCGACGGGCACACGGTGCAGATGTTTTAACCACTACTCCATCACGACTTAGGCTAAGATATAATAGTAAACAAACATATAACCCACACCAATGTCCACAACTTAACAATTATACAAGCAAGATACCAGCATTGTGTACAGTATGACGTGATAGACATGGCATGCATGATAGATATACCTACATTTATGTATATCATTGACTGTTTTTTTTTACCGTCTTGTAAATAATCACACCTTGACACTTTCTCTTTAGATCATCTTTAACAACACAACGCATTCATCGTGTAATAGATATTTTTATATTTTCGGGTTAAGCACTATTCATCACGCTGATAAAAAGCGAGATATAAAAACATAAGGTGTTTTCTCACGATGATTCCTCGATTTTTAATATCCACGTTTCCAAAACAATAATATACAGTATGTTAACTAACAGAGGGCGTTCCCGTTAACCCGAAATAGTATAGCATACATACATGCTAAAAAAAATATTTCCATTCGAAAACAAAATGTTTTAAATTTTTTTCAATATGAAAATATTCAATAAAAATTTTAAATTGACATGTAAAAGAAACACACTGTACACGCGAACATGAAAGACAGCAACGTCGCAATTTATTTATGAATGACGAGCCGCGTATGCGGCGGCGATCTAAGATCTAATTGATTGATGTGTGTTGGTTGATGTGTGTTGGGCAATGCAACGTTAGGTAGATAGATACTATTCTGCGCTACTATTTTGATTTAAAACAGGAGGTTTCAAATTTATTTTCAATTATAATTTCTTTTTATTCGGATTTTTTTATGCTTATTTTTCTATGCTGATATTTTTATTTTAATCTATTAATGATATATATTAACGAGTTTAAGGGAACGCCCTCTGTTATTTAACATACTGTATGTATGAAAAATAATTTTATTTCTGTAAGTAGATCTGTCCAAACACTTATCTACATGTCAACGTTTAGTCTACGTCGTTCAAAACTAAAACTACAAGTGCCATAAAAAGCACCACTTATTCACAAAAAGCACCAATACAACAACAAAGAAAGTCATTAAATTCAAGTGTTAAGTACCATTGAGACAAAACTGGGTACTCCAGTGAAATGGTAATTTATGGCCCTCCCACAAGCTATTATTTTACGTCCAGTTTGCGATATTGTGTTGTGCAGACTCCATTATTCTTTGGAAGTTTATATTTAACTGGACTAGTTACACTACGCAGTAGCTTTTTTTTTATTAATTCTAATGCTTGTTAACTGAAGACATAAATAATACACTATTTATTTTCGCTAATAAGAGGTAAAATTTGAAAGTTTCTATACAATATGTAAAGAAAACCCTGTCGGATCCGTGAAGGCATTGTTAGGTATCGATAACTGATTCTACTAATGCCCACAAAGACAGGCAAAACTTAAAAAAAAATTCCCCCTAAAAAAAATAAATATTATTTCGCAAAAAGAGGTAACTTAATACATGTACGGTAAGCAACCCCATTCCGCGGGCGGCGGGGGGCAGGGCACGCGGCACCTGTGACGTGGTCGCGTCGCTATTCGCTTATAATAATACCAGTGTTGTCACTTTTTTTAAAAATTACCAAATTTCGGGGAAATTGGAATTAATTCCCAGGAAAAAAAGGATTATTTCAAAATTCATTACTATTGTTACTATGATGATTATTTAAAATTTTATATTATATTTAGTCAAGTGTTTACCTAACCTTTATTATCCTTATGGCTCGGACAGGGTTTTCTTTACATATTGTATACGGTGTAATTTTCCAAACTACTGATCAGATTTCTTTTTTTCTTTTCATTATTGGGAATGTAGGTACAGTTTTTTCTGAGTATCACAGGCTCAGAGGCATATTTTATCTTAATCTAAATTAATATGATTATAACGGCTGAATGGACTTGAAAATTAAATTTGCCACCTGGGTAAACTATGAGCTGGATAAGGACAAAAGACACTTTATATCCCAATTCCTACGGGATTGAGATTTATGAAAATGAAACCGCGGGCACAGCTAGTATTTAAATTAAATTTTTCGAAATTTACATAACGGCATCCATAGCTATGTTTGCTTGCTTTGTTGTATGATTTTACCTAACCGTAATCCTTACAGATGTGTATTTACAGCAAGACATTTCAACAATAGTAGCGAATGAGAATGGCCCTCTTCGAACAATAAAAACTGTAGATAAAAAGTATCCCTTGTTTTGTAGCTTGTAAGGATAATTGCATAAAGCACCAACAGTAGCCATGCCTTTATTTATGACAATTTCCAATATTCATTGCGTACTGGTCTTTGTTATGTGTACAGGTCAAGCTACTCAAAACTGTCACATATTCCCAATCAACATTGAGCCTTAAGACTTTAGAGATAAAGAATCTATGTGCTTACAAAATTTCAAAAAGATATCATGAAAAACCACAAAGTTATGAGTTTGTTATCCTACTTGGTTGTCCCAACAAAAATATGGTCAACGCTCCCGTGGGGCGGGCGAGCGGTGCATTAACCTCTGGCGTCAGCTGTTGCGCTTGCGCAAGTACTATGATCTACCGTAAGCTGCGTGGCGCGGGGGGTAACCACACTGCAACATTGTCTAAATGTATTTGGGAAAAAATATAACATGGTGTAAAAATGATTGGAATCGATTCAGCTGCTTATTCTGAAAAAAACTATATTCAGGTTTCGTATAAAGAAAAAATAACGTTGTATGTATGATCCGTATTGGTGCAAGAACTGCTAAACGGATTTGGATAAAATATGGCACACAGATAGTTTATAAGCTGGATTATCATATAGGCTGATTGTGTACGTAAGTTTAAATATTTGTGAACGCACAGGTACAATACAAAAGAAAATCCTAGTTGAAATAATAATAGTAATACGTTCCAGTGGCATATTTTCAGATACCCTCACGAGCGAAGGCACGGGAACAGCGCTAGTCAAAATCATATACATAAAATAAAACAAAGATCTTGACGACATTCAAAATAATTATTGTCTCAATTTGGAATGTCATCACCCTCTAGGTAAATAATTAACAAGATTAACTGAATTCTAATGACATCTCTAGGTCTATCATATTATAATATCGAATTTCTAGTTCTGTCCTAGTCTTAGTTTTTATTATTTTTTTATTATGGCATCTCGTAGTTGACCTTAAGAGGTCGTGACTCCTTAATCTGACCATCCTGTGGCTGCCTCCAGCCATGGCATCTAAAAACTAAGCGACTACACGCTAAGGGCACCCCCTGTGGGGTACGAACCTCGGCTTAGGGCGTCGCTGGAGAGAACAGCAAGGGACGGCTGGATCGAAATTTTTATTATTAGTAGTTCGGTTTGATGACCGCGGCGTTTCCTAGTACTAGCTCTGAGAATAAACGGCCGAAACAAACTCAGAGGTCATAGTCGGGACTTAACATTTACTGGCTCAGCTGCGGTGCGTGCTGGCCTTCATCATAGGAGCTTGTCTTAGTGAAATCGATTAATAATATAATAATAAAATTTATTTCGAAATTACTTCCATAATTTGTTAGTAACAATGTTGTTAGCCTATGTTAGTAATAGCATGATAACAAAACAATGAAGATATTTTAGGCACTAGGTTTTGCGTGTAGGCCTATACAGTGTGCTATTATTTATGAGTCCCATCGGCCTGCGCACGCGGCCAGGATGGCGTTGGGGCTGGCGCGGCACTTCGCTTGCGTATGACGGCGTGAGGCCGCTATTTTAATGATTCCTAAATAAGGAAGTTAAGTTTTGAGGGGCTCGTGGCTAAATCAGGTTGAGCTACACTTGCTACGGTTGGTCTGTGGATGGGTTGGGGAACCATCTTCACATACCGAGAACCCTTCGTGCCTCGGAAAGCACGTTAAGCCGTTGGTCCCGGCTGTCATTTGTAGATCTTTGACAGTCGTTACGGGTCGGCTGAAGCCCGAAAGTCTGACCACCAGTCTACTGGGAGGGCAGATAGGCAGTCGCTTCAAATAAATACTGGTATTCAGCTGCATCCGGCAGCGCAGAGCTCTAAGAGCGTTGACGACCTTGTTTTCACTCCTACACAAACCCTGTTCTCCTTCTTATCTTACTTCTCATTTTCAATATTTATGCTCTGCGCATAATAGGAATCTTCGTTCTTCCAATAATTGTCGTCGACGATGTCCTTCTCACTGCTCTGGTTTCTATATCTTCATTTCTTGTCCAGGCGGTTTTCCTTTGGAATGATCTTCCTCAGAATATCAGGACGTTGACCAGTCGGTAGACATTTAAAGTTAAAGCTCGGGAATACTTACGCAAGAAATTGGCAGATTCATCTAACATGTAATTTATTCTTTTTATCTACATTTTTTATATCTCTCTCTACTGTTTATATTTTGTATATATGTATTCATGTATTTATTATAATAATATTTTTTTTGTTTCTCTTTTAACTTTAATATCTTTTATATCTTTGCACCTACTATGTTTTGTATCTGCATCACCTTAAGGTAGACTGGTAGAAAATCCCTAAGGAATAAGTCCGCCATTGTGCAATGTTTTTCTTTGTGCATAAAGTTTTTAATGGAAAATGCTTCGTGCAGAGTCCACACGTAGTTCCTAATGCCGGTATCTATATTGGTTATTTTATATCACAGAAACACATCTGTTCATCTCAGACTTTTATTACGAACTATACATCATATTTTGAATATGACAATCAAGTCACTATGTGACAGATTATACGCCTAACGGCCAGTAGTATTCTACAGGAACCAACCTCCAACAGTTTTAATAAGTAAATAAATAATGAAATGGGGAAGTTATGGAATATTCTTGGAGGCAACTAATAAGTAATGTTATACTAATTACACGTCATAGATATTAGGACCCTTGTTCGATATCGTGTTATGAATTGAATGATAAACATGGGGGTAATACACAGTATCAGTAAGATGGCTTTATATTGTCGGTTCAACAACAATTGAACGAAAAATGTTGTCCGCTCAACAACGGAAAAACTTACATCCATTGTTTTCCGAACGGACGGAATTTTTTGAACATACTGAGGATGGTCAATATCATAAAATTTTCAATATATTTTTTTTTTTAATATTAGTAATTAGTGCTAAGGAAGATGGAAGTCGAGCGAGGTGATACAATGTTTAACTCAACAATACGACCAACGATGTTGCGCCAGAGGGAGTTTTATCCTGCTCAGACACGTGCTCCGTACGGCTTCACCAGATGCGCTCTATACACGACGAATCGCTTGGCGGCAAGACTTTGTCTAGTGGATAGTAATTAGCTTCACTTGTTTGTTTGTTTCTAACTCTTTGAACTACGAGTGAGCGGCTCATTACTGTAAACTGTCCCACCGTTTTCAATACGCTCGTTGGCCGAGCGGTATTAATTTGTGCAGGCATAGTATTTAGTTTAGATTTAGTTTTAGATTTAGTTACTTGGGTAACGCATCATTACTAATTTTAGCACTTGCTATTGTCTGTTGGAGATCAAGAAAAGTTTGGTAAAAACAAATGAGCACCACTTAAGCGTTCGTGTTATCCGTATATTATTTAAAAAAAGAACATCGAACTAAAAAATTGTAAATAAATATAGTTTAACAAAACTAAAAAAAATGCATTTAAAGAATATCAAACTAAAAAGTTAAAAATAATTTTAAAATTTAATTGATGACAATAGCATATAAACAATACTAGTATAAATGAGAAAAAAGTAATGTAATTATTTATTTATTTATTCTTTCGCACATAAATTGTACAGAGGCGGACTTAATGCCTTAGGCATTAGGGTTTAGGCATTAGGTTCTTTCTCTTCACCACCTATGGTTGACTGGTAGAGATACCAGTCAACCATAGGTGGTGAAGAGAAAGAAGAAGAAAAAAAAAAAAAACTCTTAACTCACGCTTTTCTCTCATTTATGCTAGTATTGTTTATATACTATTGCCATAAATTAATCTTTATAGTTATTTTTAACTGTTTAGTTTGAGATTCTTTAAAAGCATGTTTTATTCGTTTTTTAAAATATATTTTTTACCTATCTTTTTTCACTTTAGGAGCGATTACTTCCGTCAATATTAATATTATCAAAAATGATTTTAGTCAACCCATATTCATTTTTAAATACCTATCCAATAATGACACCTTAGGGTTGAAATGAAAAAAGAAATGCTCTCCCCACTTTACGTGTATGACGATGAAATTCAAATAGAAAATTACTAGATGATGGTGCCAATTCTCTTCAGTGCCTCTCTTTCATTCTATTTCCATAAGAAAAGGACAGAATATAAATATTAGTTTAGTTCTCTCAGATTAGTCAAAAGTGGCAGTGGGCTGGGCACATTGCCCGTAGGACCGATGCCCGATAACCGGGGCCGACGGGTTCTCGAGTGGCGACCACGCACCGGAAGCCGCAACGTGGGTAGGCCCCCGACAAGGTGGACCGACGACCTGGTGAAGGTCGCGGGAAACCGCCGGATGCGGGAGGGGGACCGGTCGTCGTGAAGAACCTTGGGGGAGGCCTATCTCCAGCAGTGAACGTCTTTCGGCTGAAATGATGATGATAATGATGATGAGATTAGTCAGCGCCTACTCTAAGTTGACGTATTTTCCCTACAGTAAAATAGTTTCTTAAGAACTCAAAAAAACCTTTAGTCACTTAGAATCTCTAATAGTTTGTCACGTGCAATATTGTTCTAGAACCTTTATCTAAAACTACTATTCGTAGCCAAAGGAATCCTCAGTAAATCGACTTCTAGTATATTGGAAAATTCCTTTCACAGTGAGGCATTTTTAGTATACCTACCTACGATCTAGTATAGGTACGCACGGCCACAAATCAAGTTATACATTTCCACTATAAGTTGACTTAGCAATTTCAGACTTAAAGTTCAGGTTTCCTCAAGATGTTTTCCTTCACCTTGTAATCAGTCATTGGTGTCCAAGATATACTTAGAAAGTACACATAACTCAGAAAAGTTACATTAGTACTTGCCTGACCTAGAATCGAATCCGCACACTCATACTTGAGAGGCTGGTGTTTTAACCACTAGGCCACCACCACTTCCACGGCCACCGCATTGAGCAAGCGTGGTGATTACGCTCAATCCTTCTCTGTATGAGAGGAGACCTGTGCCGAGCAGTGGGACGATGAAAAGGTTGTTGATGATGACGATAAGATGACTTCTTGGAAATGGCATCTGCTAGCACTTTCACAACTATATTGAGGTTGGCTTCCAGTCTCATCAAGAGCAGCTGAATGCTAGTATTTTAAAAGGAGCGCTGGCTATCAGACCTCCATAACCCAGTTAGCTCCATAAGCACTTGATAAGACTGTTTGTCAAACTTTCGGGTTTCTGACTACCCTCAACCAATGTCAAATAACCACGAATCTTAGCCTAATGGCAGCAATATCACAATTATCACCTAATTCGCATAATTTACAAAGCTGACTTTACGCGAGTGAGTCACGAAATGATTCACGTCACACACACTCATCGGCAATTTGAGTCATCTTGACCCTAAATAAGTATAGATAGCTGTAAAATTGATATTTCATATTTAATTACATTTACAACGATTACCTACCTAAGTATGAAATTAAAGTATCTAAGTAGTATATGTAGTGGTACCTACAACGCTCCATGCGAACAACGCGTCTTACTGACGTCATGCAAATAGTAGTATATGTAGCGGTACTTACAACGCTACATGCGAACAACGCGTTTTACTGACGTCATGCAAGTAGTAGTATATGTAGCGGTACTTACAACGCTACACGCGAACAACGCGTCTTACTGACGTCACGTGAATCCTGTATCTCGCAAGCAGAGTTTACTGTGCAACTAGCATGTGTATAACCTCACGACATCAACCGGTAGGCAAGTGCCCCCCAAACAATACTAGCCTGGTCGGATGATCCTCCCTTTTTTATGGAGGATGAGTAAGCTTTACATGCTGCTCCTTATACCTCCACATACATATGTATAAAAAGACTACCCAGACGCAGTCAAACCACTACTACGGTTTTGTGAGGCATAGTTTAAATTTATATTATTTAGCATGCTCTGAACTTATGTTATAATATCTCAACAAAAGTATAAAACATATTTGCTCAACCTATTATCGACTGTGTTGGTGTCGGCTTATAGTACAATTGAATGCAGATGAATACCAGTATTTAATACGGAGAGTCTGTCTTTGTGACCTCCAAAAACCGCAAACTGCGCAATACGACACTCCATGGCTTACTACAAGTCAAGTCTGACTATTTATGGCTTATTGTCCTTTCTGAGGCATGGAGATGGAGAAAAGTCTTCTTCCCGAGATCTCCCAGTACCAGGTCTCGGCAAGAGGTAATAGATACCATCCAGGAACCAACTACGGCAAGCGTTGCGAATTTAACAACTCGTGGGGCTTCTATTGATTAGTTACAAGCCCTTTCCAACTTATAATGGCGGAAAAATCTTTTATGTCTTTAGCAGGATGATACATAGATACCCTATCTTCCTATCTAGTTCGGTTGGGTTAGCACGTTATCCATCGGCGCGTAGTGTTCCACGCGCCCTTCTTAGGTAAACGTCGCGGAGAGAGATAAACACCTCACTCCCCCTGACCCCAAGGCAGCATCAGTCGGGGGTTGCGGGGGTTTCCGCGACCCCGCGTATGTGTGCGATGGATCACCGAGGTGGTTTTAAGTCAGTAAAACCCCAGCGGTATCAATGAGAATTTTCCACCCCGAAAACAAACACATTAGCCGTTAGTTGAACTGAAGTCACGAGCATTACACGTTACATCCGTATCATTTACAGATACAAGATTACATTGAGGCCCGAACTTAGATTGAATGACAACACGATTCGATAGTTGTCCTTATTGGTCCTCGATTGTTTTTGCTCATCCCAAAAAGTTAATTAACCGGGAACAGGATTGATTCCGAAATATCGAACTATGTGTTTGGGACAGTCTTGTATCCTCATTGGCGCACTTGGAGGCCTCCAGACTGAAGCAACGATTGTTGGATTATGTGAAATACTATACATATTTTCTGTTTATGCCAAACCTGATTATAGTTTGTTAAAAATAAGCAACTGAATCGATTCCAATTATTTAGCATTACACCATGTTATATTTATTTCAGATATTTTTACCGAGCGGTTACGATAGATAATAGTACTCGCGCTCGCCCGCCCGTGCGAAGATTTAACCATATTTTGTTGGGACAACCAAGTAAAATAGCAAGCTCATAACTTTGTGGATATTCTTTATATCTTTTTGAAATTGTATACATAGATTTTTTACTTAAAAATACTGGACACGTGTTTCGGGTTTCGCATTAACAAAAAATAGTGATGTATATGGCTGAAGAGGATTAAAGAAACGTCTAAAGGCAAACAAAGACAGAAGCAGATGTATGGAAAAAGAAGAACATATCTGCTGACAAGCATACAAGCTCGTGTCGACGACAGAGCAGCATAGTTAAATACACGAGCGCCAAGTTTTCGGCGGCAGCCGCCAGCACGTCGACGTATATCGACCAATAACCAATATAGCTATAGAGAAATAAATTAGCGCTGTAGTAACCGCCCGACTCGCCTGCCAAGCGTGGGGATTATGGCCAAATCCCCCCAATGCAATGAAAACTTTGGGGGAGGCCTTTGTCCAGCAGTCAACCTCTATAGGCTGAAGAAGAAGTAGTGGCGCTACCGTTCCGTAATTTTAATAGTAATAGGTACTGCATGGATTACCAACATCAAAAGACTTCCCCGTCGTGACGACGCGTCGTCGAATTAAGATTGGGACTAATATTCTTATAATTGCATTATTTGCTAGCTCCTGTCTTCTCTGCTCGTGTCTTCGTCTGCGATCCAGATGCAGTAGCATGTATTTCTTCAGATTAAATTCTGCCAAATGTATCCAAATCCGTTCTGTTCAATTTACCAGCAAGAAGAACAGTGTATCTCATCCTCCATAGGAAAGGGAGGATCTTCCGACCAGTCGGGTGTTATTTTGGGCGGGCACTTACCCAACGGTTGATGTTGGGAAGTTGTATGTATGCTAGTTGCACGATATAATCTGCTTGTTAGTTGAGATGTAGAATAGGGATGTTTGCAAGGTAAGAATTAAAAAAAAAATAGTCCGTCATATAGATAATAAAAAAAATTAAGACCTGTATTTTTTATTTTGTCGAAATTACCAAAAACTACTGAGATATAGCGTATTAAAGTTACGGAGTGGGGGCTAATTACGTCACGCCGTGGTATATTTCTTACCACGGCGTGATCTCATGCGACATTGAAATCAATATATCTTCCTAAGTATTTGAATGAAAGAAAAAATAAAAAATACGTGTTCAATATCTTTTAGAAATCTATCTCATCGTCATCATCTCAGCGTTAATACCAGTCGCATCCGAAGCTTTTTCAGCTTTAGAGTCTGAGGTCCGCTTTATCAGTCTAACTGCTGATTTTGGCTAAACTTCGATATTTTCCGTGAAACGACTGCCGTCTGACCTCCACAACCCGAAGGCGATATCGAAGCATTGCATTGAGACCAATGGTTGGACTTTTGAGGGTTCCAACAACCCGTAACGACTGCCATTAGATGTTCGTATGGCAACCATGACCAACGGCTTAACGTGCTTTCCGAGGCACGCCCAGACCAGTGCAAATATTCTTATTCATGCATACAAATATTTGCACTGCGCGGGGATCGAAACCGCGCCTCCTTGCGCAGCGGCCGCGTTCGCTACCGCTACGCCACAGAGGCTGTCAAGTCTCATGTAAATCTATCTCATGGACATTAAATAATTTGACGCGTATAATGAAGCGTTGTTGGCATGTGGCGGTTGTAGATACGTCTACACGTAACAAACTCATTTTAGCATTTACATTTCGAAGTTAGGATTAGGATTATTTAAGACACACAGAGAAAGCGTTAACAATGCATTTGGTACATAAACACTTTAGAATGTTTTAGTTATTATAGTAAGAATATGCTCGAACTTGTGAACTGTTAGCTAAATTAGGACATGCCCAGGTGTCAGCGTTCCTGCCTGCCAGTTACGTAAACGATCATTTGAGCGACGGGGCTGAGGATCAACTTATAGGTAATCCAATATTATATGTTCCTAAATTTAGCAATGCAAAATAGATGCCGGAATGCTTTCATATAGAAAAAAGAGGTAGTATAACTCAGATATCTAACACGTAAAACCATAGAAATTATATTTATGTATGGGTAAAACCAAACAACAATCGTTACAAGCACTCCAGATTACTCTAAAAGTAACAAAACACAATAATGATCTTCTATCTGAACGTCTAAAATAAATTACAGAACAGGAACAAGTACTTGCGTATTGTTGTACCAATAATGAGTGTCTTTGACTCTTTGTGCACCCGCACAATACCTACGTTGCAAAGGGGCAAAGAAATCCGTCATTCGGTATCCCGCGGTGTGTTTCCGCATTATTTTATTTGAAGGCGATCTTATTGTAAGTACTTACAGAGAAATAGGACTTTGAGAAGGCAGGTTTGTGTAGATTGATTGAAAGTTGTTTTTTGTTGCGTGTCTTACAATTGGGCAGGATATGAGGTGACTTTTGTAAGAATGACGCGAATCGATTCAAAAATAAATAGATCACCTAAACATTCTTTCGACAGGGAACGATGATTTTATAAATATATTAGGTATTTTCTTAAGAAACTGGTGAATTTAATTGATGTAGTGATCTTCATTCTTCTTTGTACCAGGTGGATCACACAGCTTGAGCTTTGAAGCTAGATAAATGAGATTGGATTGAAAAAAAGAATGGTTCGCGTAGCGAGTTAAAAGTTTCTTCGATTCTTCCTCTGCAAGTAAAATAAACGCTTAATAAATTTCACAACACAGCAATTATATTATAAATGTATTTTAAAATCTAACCATCTATTAAATACTCACAGACCATATTGATGTATAAATGAATTAAAGATATGTTAAAACGTGGCATTAAAAATATTGTGTGCGCCTACCAAAATTGTTATAGCAAAAATATTTCAGAAAATATTTTGCTTACAAAAAATTGTAGGCAACTACGTAATATTTTTCAATGTTTTTTTGCTTATACTAAAGATACGGTATCTTTAGTATCTTAGATACCTACAACAATATTGTAGGAATCTTTAGTACAAGTAAAATATGATATTCTCAACGACTACCATAAAAAGAATATCATATTATTATTCATATCATATTATTATTTACAAACTGCGCCACACGGTTTTACACGCGTTTTTTTTTTATATGCACGTGGTGGCCTAGTGGTTAAAACAACTGCCTCTCAAGTATGAGTTTGCGGGTTCAATTCCATGTCAGGCAAGTACCAATGTAACTTTTCTAAGTTATATGTACTTTCTAAATATATCTTGGACACCTATGACTGATTACAAGGTGAAGGAAAACATCTTGAGGAAACCTGGACTTTAAGTATGAAATCGCCAACCCGCATTGAGCAAGCGTGGTGATTACGCTCAATCCTTTTCTATATGAGAGGAGACCTGTGCCCAGTCGCATAAACTTAAGTACCCTCTTGGTTTCTTTTTAAAAATAAAATCATTTACCATAATCGTCACGCTCCCTAGACCTATTTTAGCCATTAGTAATCACCGATATGAAGTTAATTAAGTTCGATGAATGTAGGCTTTCTGTGGCTACGGCCGTAATGCTGCGTCGGGCGAACGTTTTTTGAATACTGACGACCCCTCAGACGAGATGAGATCGATAATGTGCGCTCAATTACATTGTGTGTTCGTAGCCCCTGCGTCTAGCTTGGGGTCGAGTTGGGGTGAGTTTTAATATTCGCTACAGTCTGTGGTTTAATTTATTAACTAGCCTCTTTACAGAACCAAATGCTGTGTGTGTTGGTTCATTTTACGACCAAAGAATCAGTATTAAGTGATAGAATAAGCTTTATATTGTGTCATCATCATCATCTCAGCGTTAATCCCAGTCGCATCCGAAGTTTTTCTTCAGCTTTGGAGTCTGGGGTCCGCTTTACCAATCTAACTGCTGATATTTGGCTAAACTTCGATATTTTCCGTGAAGCGATTGCCGCCTGATCTTCACAACCCGAAAGCGATTTCGAAGCATTGCAGTTAGACCTATTGTTGGACTTTTGAGGGCTCCGAAAACCCGTAACGACTGCCATTAGATGTTCGTTTGACAACTGGGACCAACGGCCTAACGTGCTTTCCGAGGCACGACCAGATCAGTGCAAATATTCATATTCATGCATACAAATATTTGCACTGTGCGGGGATGGAACCCGCGCCTCCTTGCGCAGCAGCCGCGTTCGCTACCGCTACGTCACGGAGGCTGTGTGGCATGAGTGTGAGTATAGTTATATATTTATAATATACGTCTGATTTCTGTACGATAAACATTTTTCTCGCTTTTTTCTCATATAAAAGTCACATAAATAATAGACATCAAATTTTCTTTATGGGGGATGTAAATGTATGAAAATATGATGTATGAATGTAATTCAGCCCCATATTTTTTTTAAAAACCAGATTTGTGGTATAACGGCAAAAAAAGATAAGTGAATTAATTATCTTTCTAAATTAATAAGACAGCAGGCCACGTTGCACAGCGACCACGTTCGCTACCGCCACGCTACGGAGGCTGTCACTCTTTATATTGTGTATACCATAAAAATTACAGACAAACGTCAAAAAAAATCAAGGAGTCAAAAATCAAAACACAATGGGCCGATATATCACTAAAAGCGATCGTTTTTGTGGCATGTGGCAATACTGCAACCCGTTTAGAATACTTTCCTTTCATAGCCATGCGCACGATTAGTCTCATGACTAATTGACCGAGCTCTTCCCCTTTTTGTCCATTGGCACTCATACCTAGCTACCTACCTCTTTTATGACTAGAAATCTAGTTATAAATATATTATGAAGGCATAAAAAGTATCTCTACAACATCTATCAGTTTCTTTTGAGACAAAATGATCTCAGTTCAGATTTGTACAGGGAAATTACAGATCTCGACTGTTGTAAAGAAATCACGAGACCCTTTATGATAAGGCATTCCTGTTGACAAATGGGGTTTCAAAAAGTAATTATTCAGAACGTGTACGTTTGCTGTTGCACATAAAATAGTCAAAACTCAAAACCTGTCAAAACAATAGACTACTTCACAAGCTCATTTAACCCTGAATAAAAAACACACATATAGAGTACCTACCTAGTGTGATTTTGTAATGTTTGCCTAGAGTGAGCTGGTATTTCAACTAATTAAAATCAAAAGTCATTTGTTCAAATTAGGCTGAGAATTAGCAGTTTTTGAACGTCAATATTACATAAGACTGTCCCCCCAAAAACGCCCGCGCTTTCCTAATGCTAGGGATTGCCACACATTGACAGCTCATTCCAAGATCACTCCACATAACTTTTCACGGTGAAGTATTTACAGACTTGACCTGCTGATGGATGGTTTTTAACTCACTATACTACCGGTTATCCTTTCAAAAGAAAACCGTCGGTGGTAGGCCATAACATCGGCTACCGGCAGAAGTTCCCACCCAACAGACAAAATCTTGCCGCCAAGCGATTCGTCGTGTTCGGAGTACGGGTCTGAACAGTTGTGTTGAGATGTGTGCCCGGTACGATGCGCCAAATGTTGTTGTGTCGGGAGTTTGGTCGTGAAGGGTCTCCAGATCAATCTCTCTCTGGCGCAGTATTGTTGGTCGTGTTGTTAGGTTTAACATTGCATCACCTCGCAGAACTGTCGTCTTCCTTCTATTCACTCAGTTTTTTTTTTGAGTGAATAGGCGCTTAATAAACTAGTGCGCTTTACCATCAAAGATTGCATCATTGCTTCTGATTCATCACTGATTGCGGTCAAGCACAATTTATAATTATAAAAAAAGCAAATTTCAAATCAAATCATTTCCAGTTTCAAATCAACAAAATGGAAATATTATTTCAGGAATAATTACTAATTAAAAGTGACCCGATAACCTGGTGAAAGTCGCGGGAAACCGATGGATGCGAGCAGAACAAGACCGGTCATTGTGGAAAGCCTTGGAGGAACCCTTTGTCCAGCAGGTGACCTCTATAGGCTGAGAGGAGGAAGCAGAAGACTATACCCACAAGAAAGACTAACCAATTTACTTACACCTCTAGTAAACATTGGGTTCCTGCGTTACTAACTACTAAGTTATCAGCATAGACGGTTCGACTTAAAACAACGTTACTGTAGATTCAAAGAGTTTCGAGAAGCACTTAGGTGCAAGTTTTTACATCAAGCGCAGCATAAAATTATTGTAAGTGAGTCTGAGAACAGCTTCAATTTAAAATTTAAAATTTGAACTCAAATAAGAATTTGATACTAGAATTTAAATCATAAAATTTTGGAGCCGGATCCTATTTTAAAGCTTTAATTATAATGAACCTTTCAACCCTTTTATTTTCATCTGCGGACTTATATCAAAATATAAACTTTTTACTTGTGTTTACTCCCGTTTCGTGTGTACACTTGAGGACAAAAACAAATAGAGAGTTTGGAACAGTAATATGGTCATTTAGTAGAATTTTCTTTAGTTTTTCGATAGCAAAGTCTATCAGGTCAAGAATGAGACGCGAACTACTGGATTAAGACTTTACCTTCCAATTGGTGATTGGTGAGGTCGACGGTTAAAATCAAGTGTCAAAATGACTTTTTCTGTACACATATTATGTGCTTTCTATGTTTATCTAGAACATGTCTATTATATAGAACCAAAGATTCATATGGCATCGTGAGGAGCCCCGGATTTATGCTCCTTATTCTTAAACTTACTGTTTGTATTTATCTGATACAAACAATAAGATAAAAAAGCGCAAAAGTGGGCTTGACAATGAACACAATAAAAACAAAAGTATTGACAGACTCGATACAAGGACAAATAAAAGTTTGTCAAGCGCTGGACGGTTGGTTATCTACTTTTTCGTACTTGTACTTGACCAACCGCTGGAATATGTAAAAGAGTACTCATATCTTGGCCAACTTATGCTAGACGAGGCCTTTTCCAAGCGGCACATTGAATTAAGGGAGAAACTATCACATAGAATGAAAGAAAAAGTATTTGTTTTGCCTTGTACAAGAAGATATTAGAAACAAACTGTAGCGGTACCTGCAAACGCCACAAAAGAACAACGCGTCATACTGACGTCACACGAATTCTACATCTCGCAATCAGAGTTTACCGTGCAATTAGTATACATACAATTTCCCAACTTCAATCATTGGGGAAATTCTCGCAAGACACCCATCTGATCGGAGGATCCTCCCATTTCTATCGAGGATGAGTGAACTTTACTCCCTGTTCCTCACGCCTCCACATCATTCATTATCAACCTTTTTATTGGCCCACTGCTGGGCTCAGGTCTCCTCCCATACAGAGAAGGATTGAGCGTAATCACCACGCTTGCTCAATGCGGGTTGGCGATTTCAGACTTAAAGGCCAGGTTTCCTCAAGATGTTTTCCTTCACCTTCAGTCATTGGTGTCCAAGTTATACTTAGAAAGTACATATAATTTTAGAAAAGTTACATGGGTACTTGCCTGACAGGGAATCGAACCCGCCCACTCATACTTGAGAGGCTGGTGTTTCAACCACTAGGTCACCACGACATAACCTAAGCCTCACGCCTCCACATAAACTAAGTTAAAAACAAAAAAAAACTAGATGTAACTATATATTTAAAAAAAAATACAAAAACCCAGAAAGTCTTACGAGGTCAAAATGCTCCTATCTCAGCATAATGATTCGACATTTAAAAAGTAAATTTCCTAGTGTTGGTATTCTGATAGGGCCTGGTGTGACGTTACGAGCAATCAGAGCAACACAACATATATATAATTATGTATAGTTACAATAAGGGTCAAAAGTGGAGTACCAGTTTTGACCCTTGATTGTACATATACGTAAAATATTACATAGCATTTACCACTTATCAATTTAGTATATAAAAGGCTAATATTATTAAACTTTGCTTAAAGTGGAGTAGTCATTAGCTTCTATATTTAACCATAAGTTTTTGATATTTAAACGACCCTTAAAAACTTTAATGATCGTCTGTAAATAAGCCCCATGCTTAAAAAGTTAGAAATCAATCATGTTTAGCAAGCGAGATGATCAACGCTCCTGATTTCTCTTTTTGAGAAACCTTTGCTTTGCATTGGAATGATAATAGGTATATATTCCACGTTTCAAGCGCCGCCATTGCAATACAATTTTATTAGCGTAGCAACGCCTGGTCGTATTTAATTTGGACTAACTACGACTGCAGTGTACTGCAGTGCCATTTTCTGTTAAAAACCGAGATATGTTTCAGCCAGTCCATGTTCGTAATTAAAAAGGATTTTTTGGTAAAAGTTGGGTTTGAGTGATGATAAATTGAAATACTTTTGGTTTATGTAAGAATTTAAATAGCCACATTCTAGTTTTATATTGCGTTCTTCACGTTATCCAGATAATTTGGTAAACACTTTTATAGATTTAGCAAATCAAATGCAACAAAGGAAAAAGGCTTTGTTACAAAGATATTTGTATTTTTAGGGCTTTGTAATATCTTGAGTTTAGTTTGTAAAATGGGTGGGTTTTGGTCAGTAAAAGTTTGACACGCCCTTCCGCTCTCCGCCCAGAGCGGGTGAAATGATTTGGTTAATTATTTTCCAACAATAAAATGCTTTTGGAGATATGTACACGAAACGATATTTTCTGGTTATGCGAAACCCGAAAGACGTGCCAAGTATTTTTGAAGAAAGAATCTATCTACAAAATTTCAAAAAGATATCATGACAAACCACAAAGTTATGAAGCTTACTCTTACTTGGTTGTCCCAACAATAATATGGTCACCGCTCCGCTCGCCCGTCCGCGACTGAAGCGGCGCGATGTGTGGGGGCCTGACTCAATGTACTCCTAGTACTATGATCCACCGTAAGCTGTGTGCGCTCGGTAACCACACTGCAACAATTTCTAAATTCATTTAGGAAAAATTATAACATGGTGGAAAAATGATTGGAATCGATTCAGTTGCTTATTCTGAACAAACCGTATTCAGGTTTCGTATAAAGTAAAAATAACGTTATATTATATATGTTACCTAGTTTTAGCCGGTTAGAACTAGGTGAAGCCACTTACTCTTGGTTAAACCTAGTACGAGCCGATTGTTTTCCGGTAAAACTAGGTC
Source organism: Sesamia nonagrioides (assembly GCA_017933935.1). Lineage (NCBI taxonomy): Eukaryota > Metazoa > Arthropoda > Insecta > Lepidoptera > Noctuidae > Sesamia > Sesamia nonagrioides. Next base: position 625,967 of record JADWQK010001094.1, read on the forward strand.
TAGCCTTCATTATGCCGGTTACAACTAGGTCCAGCCATTCTCTATTGGATAAAACTAGGTCTATCCGATATCATTCCGGCTAGAACTAGGTCCAGACAATCCCTATTGGATAAAACTAGATGCAAACAAGTTTAAACAAGTAACAGGCGCCAGGCTCACGCGAGTCGCGCGCCCCTGCCGCCCGACAAGAATGTGAGTTGTGTGAAAACAAACTAAAAATTTACACTAACAGGAAAGGTGCACAGGAAGATTTGGTGAAACAAGCTATAAAAATGAAGGCTTCATCAAATGAAAAGTTTCCCCCATGTAAAGTCGGTGATACAGTCAGAGTAAAAATCTCTGACGTGGACAGAGGTAGAGGCGACTTTCCCAATGTGCCATACAAATTAGGAAACAGATACGGCACTATAACAGAACTATTTTCAAGAAATCAGTTCACTGTGTGAGTCAAAATTTTTAGATATTGACATTGTTTCACCCGAAAAGAAATCACTACGCCAAATCGCCAATGCACAATCGACCTCCGGTGGACAAGGCCAAAGATACCACTGCAAAACCAAATGTGGCAACAAAAAGTGCCTCTGCAAAGCTGCTGGTATTTTGTGCAACTCAAAATGTCACTCAAGTTTAAATTGTTCTAATAAATAGTTTATGTTACTAATAAAAGTGTGATTTATAATCATAATAATATTCTTTTAATTATAAAATACAACTATTGTCTGTTGTTAAAATTATACCTACTTATTAAAAATTTTGTACTCCTAATAATTGGTGTTAATTATAGAAATTTGCGAGTCGCTAAACTTAAGTGGCAGTGGGCAGGGCACATTGCTCGTAGAACCGATGGCCGTTGGGCAGTAAGGTTTTGGAGTGGCGGCCACGGACTGGAAGACGCAGCGTAGGGAGGCCCCCAACAAGGTGGACGGATGATCTGGTGAAGGTCGCGGGAAGCCGATGGATGAGGGCAGCACAAGATCGATCGGCGTGGAAAACCTTGGGGGAGGCCTTTGTCCAGCAGTGGATATCTATAGGCTGAAGAAGAAGATAAAAATGTGATTATAGAATAAAAAACGCTCTACGTTTCTTTGTATCTAAAAAGCTCTGCCGATAGCATGCCAGCTACAACTATGTACAGCCAATCCCTGTTGGATAAAACTAAGACACGCGCTGCTGATACAGACGCTCTGAGTCACACTCGGTACTACTAGCGCTGAACTACTGCAGATCTACACCTGCAGTATCTGGCGCTCACAACCTACAGAGGCGCGTGCCTCGCTACGCCCTCCACCCCGCGCCGCTGCTGCAGATGCTGAGTCATGAGTGTGACGCAGGGCGGAAGTGGTGGTAGGGCACGCACATAAGTTTTATCCAACAGGGAATGGCTGGACCTAGTTGTAACCGCCATGATGAAGGCTAGACCTAGTTTTACCCGAAAACAGTCGGCTCGTACTAGGTTTAACCAAAAGTAAGTGGCTGCACCTAGTTTTACCCGAAAACAGTCGGCTCGTACTAGGTTTAACCAAAAGTAAGTGGCTGCACCTAGTTTTGACCGGCTAAAACTAGGTGCAGCCGCGCTTCGGGTTTTAGCCGTAACATATACAAACACACCAGACAGCAAAACTTGTTAAGGCCGACACTGCTCTGTATGCAAATTCCAGATAGAATGGCCCTTCTATCATCATGTGCCTAGCCTTTTTCCACTTGGTGTCGGTTACCAATCTAACCAGATGCAGCTGAATACCAATATTTGAGGTGAAGCGGCTGCTTATTTGACCCGATTGTAGGCCATAACATTGGTTGCCTGTAGAAGTTACCACCCACCAGTCAAAGTCTTGTCGCCAAGGGATTTGTCGTGTTCCGGCATGATGTCTGGTAAAGCCGTACCTACGGAGGACGGGTCTGAGCAGTTGTGTTGCGATGTGTGCCGGGTACGATGCGCTAAATGTTGTTGTGTCGGGAGTTCGCTCGTGATTTCCGCGTTGTTAGGTTTAACATTGCAACACCTCACTCAACTGCCGTCTTCCTTCTTTTTCACTCAATTTTTTTTTTAAGTGAATAAATAGGCTCTTAATAAACTAGCGTGCTTTACCATCAACGATTGCATCACTGCTTACCATCAGGCGCGATTGCGGCCAAGCACTAATACATATAATAATTATAAAACAATTCTTCATCAAAAGTTACAACAAATTGATTAACACGCTTTTCACGGATTGATCTCGGTATGTAAAGGAAGCCACCCATCCTCGCACCGACCGCGGCAAGCGTCATCATCATCAACCTTTTTATCATCCCATTGCTGGGCACAGGTCTTCTCTCATACAGAGAAGGATTGAGCGTGACCACCACGCTTGCTCAATGCGGGTTGGCGATTTCATACTTAAAGTCCCAGTTTCCTCAAGAGGTTTTCCTTCACCTCGTAATCAGTCATTGGTGTCTAAGATATCTTAGAAAGTACATATAACTTTAGAAAAGTTTGGTACCTGCCTGACCTGGAATCGGACCCGCGCACTCATGCTTGGGAGGCTGATGTTTTAACCACTAGGCCACCACGACAAGCGGCATGCGTAGTTTATCGATCGAACCATGCAGCTCTTATTACATAACGTCGATCATCGTTTAGTTCTATAAAAATTTAAACGTTTCCCGCGGAAATTGATTGTCATAAATCTGAAAGCCTACTTAAACGATACGAAAGTTTCTGATACCTGTCACGTTTTGACGGCTATTGCAATAGATTTTATTAAGAGGTCCGTATAACCGTCGCTTTAGGGACTCCGGATCAAAGTAGCGATAAATGTTAGAGTGACAGTATGTTATGATGAATGATAAATATTTGGTTGGAGCTACTCAAAGTAGCTACAACCAAATATTGTGGATTCTGTTTTAGAGAAAGTACCCAGAATTTCACAGCACTAGTAGGTTCAAAGATAGGTCGTGCTAGACGCAACCGTTCATAAACAAGTGGCGTGTTTTCATTTTTTAAAAACATGTATTATTTTAAAACCTCTTTATATGTGACAGCAGTGTCAAAGTAAACATTATTATTATTGCAAATAATTTTATAATTTATTTTCATGGTGTAAATTAAATGTATTTTTCTAAATTGGCAATACAAAATACTTAAAAATAACGATTATGATAGTGCCTTTATTTCTGGGTGGAGCAAATGCTATTTTAGATGGTAAAATGAATGTTGATGAATGAATGTAGTGCAAAGCCCGTCGTTGTTATATTGAGAAAGAGCACAGTTGTGCCATTAAAAAGTTATAGCAAGAATAAGGTGTTTTCATAATACTAGTTAATAAAGCGTGAGTTGTCGCAGCTTGTACCTAGTGCCTTCGAAAAGGTAGTTCTGGCTATGCCTGCTCTCTACGAGTATCTAAAATACATTCTTAGTAATATGTATTTTCTATGAAACACACCAGCTGTAAAAATTACCATCTGTAGAGAATTCCAGAATTTTGTCTGTTTTGCAGTTCCTTAAGAGCTTCAACATTGACCTTGACTAATCTTCCAGTTTATAATATGCTTGTTTACACAGCGTGCGTTTAATGCATTTTTTAAATTTAGACTCCTTGAGTTGTTGAATCGCTAGTGGTACTTTATTACAAAATTTTACACAGTACCCCATAAAAGAACTATTTACTTTAGCGATTCTCTTGTTCATAAACTAAATGAAATTTATGTTAATTGCTTCTTTTTGTTTCTATTTTATTAAGAAAAAGACAGAAAATAAAATATATTTAAATAGTTTAGTTCTGTCGAATTAGGTTATTCCGTAGACAGTTTAAACGTGATTTAAATATGGCGTCTAAAATACATCAATTTACATCAGGCGCTGACTAATGACACACAACTGAACTAATATTTATCTCTTATCCTTTTCTTAACGAAATTGAAAGAACGAACGATTGAACGGAACTTAACAAATTTTGTTAAGTTAGTGAACATGGAAATCGGCGTCATTGTCCACATAAATTGGTTGCGTCATAAATCTGAAGCCCTTCTTAAACGCTACTCAAGTTTCCGATACCTGTCATGAAGTGACGGCTACCGCTATAGATTTTATTACGAGATTCGTACAACCGCCGCTTTGGGGAAATGTGGTAAATGTCACTGTGACAATCACCAGCGGGGTGATTGCGTAACATACTATTAGTAGGAATGGTTTTCATTTTGACAGTTCTACGATATTCATTGCGTTAGTTACATTGTTAAGCCGACTGCATTTTTGAGAATACGTAGTAATAGATTGGTAATAATGCTTCAAAAAATGTTTCGAATTGTAGTTGAAAGTGTTTGAGAGTTATAATACTCGATCGATCGATTCTATAAAAATCAACCCGTGGAAAGTTAAATGAAGTGAGTTAAGAATGAGCTATCAATGTGAATCCCTTTTTTTTGGGATGGGAAATCATCAAATGTCCTCTCTCCCGCTCTAGTCGGAGCGGAAGGGTGTCAGACTTTTGCTGACCCTATCGTTAGTTGGAAGTATATCTCACTTCATCTAAGGTTAAGACAGTAAGATGGTTACAGAATCGCACGGCTGTATATCTATTATACATTTATTTTCCTTAGCATGTTTTTCTGTGTGACCTCATTGTTTTAACGAGACTAGATTATAATGCGGCTTTCAAGATATCTTTTCCCTAAGCGATTTTATTCCAGAAGGTTTCTCTGTATAAAACTATTATTAGGGCAAACGGTTTGTCTTACAATCAATAATTTAAAGGCATTCATCAATCACTTGGCCCTTTGACTTAAGTCCCTGTGTCCCCAAGATGTGGCAGAAGGCGTTCACAGTGCGCTGCCATCCTGTTCGGTCTTGAGCGTGCTTGGTGGGTAAGTCCCTTTCATCAAGAAGAGGCCTAATGTATATGCGTAAAATACATTCTGAATAATTTCGAAGGGTATTGATAAATCCATCCCTTCATATGTTCGGTAAAATTAAAGTATCAAAATAGAAGCCATTGCTGTGGATACATAGAATAGAATACTCTTTATTATATACACTATATAAATTATAGAACATAAATATAAAGATTTTACAAAGGGTGACACAATGGGCGGTCTAATCGCTAAGAGCGATCTTTTACAGACAACCTTTGGATCGAATACTAAGAACCAGGAGAGAGAAATAATGTAGATAGTCTATAGTGAACTACTTACATAAATTATACAATAAATATGTACATAAAGTGTATCATACTAGTTTAATTAATACAAATGTAGTTTACATAGTATGCTTATGCTGATATTAATATTATACAAATATAACACCAACTAATTTTGATGTGCAAATAAAAGGGTGGCTTCCTAGCTGAAGTAGAAGTACCCATATAAATTAATGCAAACGTCTCCTAAAAGATTGGCAGAAAGGCTTTGTTCACGAGAGAACTTAATCAAAATGGAAATACGTTAAAATGTTCATTCAGAACAGAATATGTAATACGTTCCCAAAATTCTAACACATTTAGGAAATTTATATGACATTTTGTTCGCATTGATATTTTGTGAAATAGTCATTCGATAAAGAATTATGAAGCGTTACATATTTTATAATTATATTCTACAAATATTATAAATTGGAATGTCTGTCACATTATGTAAGGCTAAAATTATAATTTGAAACACAAACGGTTTATAGATCCTGCCAGGGCCACGGTTTGTCTGCCCACTAAGGTTCCGGAATTGGTCTTTTAAGAGGAACCGGGGACCACCCCTATGCGGTGATCACAGGGGTGGTTTTAGTGAGGTAAAAATCCCACACTATCCGACCTCATTCCTCGGGGGTCGCGGGCCTTTCGAAGGTTTCCCCCAAAAACAAAAAAAAGGGACCCCGGTTTGTACAAAAGTGATACCATGGCCCTGGCGCACAGACAAGTGAAGGAACACGGGTGGGTTTTATTCAGTAAAACTGTGAGACCCTATTCCGCTCTGCTTAGAACGAGTCATTTGATGATTTCCCATCCGAAAAAATATAGTTTCTAGATAACCTTTTTTAATATTAGGTCCTGACTTCTCCCGCTCTCCTTACATATGAAATTGGCATTTTGTCGTACTGGCCACTTTGATCTCAAGTATCTCCTCTTTGGTATAGAATTCCAAATTCAAATTTATAGATCTATTTACTCATAAATTTGTGTCTCGAAACTGTATTTCTTTTGTTTTTTTTTTTGGTTTTTTTCTCTGCGTCATTGAGTTTACAAAATGGCAAATTTAAAATTTCGCGTTATTTACGAATATGAGTTCCGCCGTGGCACCAGTGCTGCTGCAATAACGGCTCGAGGAATTAATGATGTGTATGGCAGTGGTGTCGCTAGAGAAAGCATAGTGCGTCTTTGGTTCCAACGTTTTCGATCTGGAAATTTCAACCTACAGAACAATCCCCGTTGACGGCCGGAGACCAAAGTCGGCAATGAAGAATTGAAGGCTATTATGGAAGCGGATCCATCCGATTCCGCAGATCTCCGGTGCACATAGTTTGTAACCTGGATGTTGGTAGTCAAGGTTTTTTTTCTGGTACTTCGTTCCCATTGGATAATTTACCAATTTGGAAACCGGTGACAAAAGCTTGCTTATTACTAAGCTGGATTATATGAATTTAGAGGGCTAATATTGGCCATTTTAATGATTATAATCCTGTAATGACATATTTGTTACGTTCGCCAATTATATTGTTTGCAATATACAATCTGATTACCTGAAGTTGACCTGCAAATCGGCAAAAAAAAAGGTTATAAATATTTTCCCCGTCAGTATATTATATACTTATTTTTGGACGGAAAATGCGATCTTTGTCATGGAATTGCGGACACCAGCCCACACACAGCCAGGACACAGCCATAAATATGGTTATTTAATCTAAAAGCAGTTGGTACAGACTTCCATACAAAAATCACCATTCTCCTTTCATCTAAATCCGTTCACTAGTTTATCCGTAAAAGAGTAACAAACATCCAACCATCCCTACTCACAAACTTTCTCATTTATAATCTTAACAGGATATGACAACATTGTAATCTGAGTACAAAGGTAACGGTTCTATAATTCCGTTTTATTATTTTTATGCCCTGCTAAACTGCTAATTACAGCGCCCCATTTTGTAAACCCCTAATCTCTTTAAAAACATGGCTGTCATCGTCCTCCAGATACACATCTGGCCACAACCGGCTTCCTACCTCGTCTTTTATAATTCATTTAATAAAGATAACATTAAGTGTTAGTCTGCTATTGTTACCTCTTTTGTGGTACGCTGTATACGGTGATAACCTACTTACGTGTCCCAGGACACATATAATTGTTTATTTATTATTTTTTTGTATTGACGTTTGTATATTGTAATTTAAACTGTTAAATGTTACTAACATAATTTTAAGTATTTCTAACATTATTGAGTCATGGTTACTTGAATAAAGAGATTATTATTATTATTATTATATGTGCGAAATAGGACAATGAAATGCTAAAACCTGGGCGCAATGCTGGTAAATGAACGCTTAAATGTAGAATTGATGTAGTGAGGGTGATTTTCTATTTGAGTATGTTTGTTTTATTTTCTTGCGCACACGACAAGGTATTAACTTTATAAATCCTTGTTACGTCATGGTTGACTGAAACTATTTGGGTAGTACATAGCTTGTAAAAGTATGAAGTGGCGGTGGTAGATCATAACATCGGCTGCCAGCCGAAGTTACCACCCATTAGACAAAGTCTTTCCGCTAAGCGATTCGTTGTGTTCCGGCATGATGTCTGGGGAAGCCGTACAGCCGTTTTATATCAATTATAAACTAGCACTTAACCGCAATTCCATCTAATGGTAAGCAATGATGCAATCGTTGATGGTAAAGCACGCAAGTTTATTAAGAGCCTTTGATTCGAAAAAAAAGCTGAGTGAAAAAAAAGGAAGAAGACAGTCGAGTGAGGTGATTCAATGTTAAACCCAACAACACGACCAACGATACTGCGCCAGAAGGAGATTGATCTGGGGACCCTCCACGACCAAACTCCTGACACAAGAACATTTGGCAAATCGTACCCGGCACACATCGCAACAAAACTGCTCAGACCCGTCCTCCGTACAGCTTCACCAGACATCATGTCGGAACACAACGAATCGCTTAGCGGCACGACTTTGTCTGGTGGGTGGTAACTTCTGCCGGCAGCCGATTTTATGGCCATCTATGTTTATTTTATAGATCGCGTAACAATTACTCCGGTAAATATTAAATTTACACTGTAATAACTTCTTACAATCAACTGCTATTGGACAACATCAGGATGGTATGAAAATGATGGTTTCAACAAAACGTAGGCCAGTTGCAAAGCATCTTCACTGCTCGATCACCAGGATAAGTAAAGTCCAGTGCGTTCCCTTCACTCTTGAAGCCGATAGATATAATTTGCTCTCAGTAGCCTAAAACTTCTAAACACCGCTCGCCGCACCGCAAGTTTTCAAAGACCTTCCTGATCCTTCAAAACCCCAATTCAATTCTTTCATCCGTTTCTATTCAGCAAATCGGTACACAATCCCAATATATATCTAACTCGCTAACAAACTCACTCGGAAGCGTTTCCATATTCCTTTCGGAGTTAATCAGGAGCATGGGTTCACTGGACGCTCGACACAATCAACTTTAATATTAGATAATAAATATAGACATCTAAATCTGGTAACGTTTTCAGGGTCAACATGGGTATAAAAGGAAAAGAAAAAGGGGAGGTCCACCAATGGAACACAACGAACTTTAGGAAAAAAATTAAATGTGTGACTTATAAACAAGGCGGTATCCTGGTGAAGTCATTTTCTGCGGAACACCTAAATAACTTAGAAAGTTTTAAACTTTTTTAATTACACAGTTTAGACTTTCCCAATAGAATTAAGAGTTTATTTAAGTGTTTATTGTATACTAGCTTTCCGCCCGCGGCTTCGCCCGCGTGGAGTTCGGTTATATCGCGCTTTTTAGATTTCCCTCGGGAACATCAATTTTTTCCGGGATAAAAGTTAGCCTATTTTCTTTCTCAGGGTCTAAAGATTGTCTGTGCCAAATTTCATCAAAATCGGCTGAGAGGTTTAAGCGGGAAAGCGTAATAGACAGACAGACAGACAGGCAGAGTTACTTTCACATTTATAATATTAGTATGGATTGTGAATGTGTAGATGATAATTATAATTCTAGTCATATTACAAGCGTGCAAATTTGTATTATAACAGGGAACGTGGAAGCGGGGTCGAAGTTCCGGATAGATGAGGTGTCTTCTCGTCCCATGAGCATCCATCATGGGCGGTATTTTGTGAAAACGTTGAACAATAACTCTATAGTTATTGTTCGACGTTAATCGAACATTACACTATTGTGATGTGCGATTTGTATGCCCGCGCTAACTGTCGCTCGCTATGTCAAACGCATTTCCAGTCGGGTGTTATCCGCTCTTGATAAATATCATAATTTATCCGAATACCGACCGATTAATCGACTTCAAAAAAATAGAGTAATTTACGGACTGATGCAAAACAAATCACAATTATTCAATACTGGTGGTCGCCAGCGACTTCGTTCAAGTTCAGCGTGATGTTATATAACCTAAAGCCTTTCTGGATTAATGGACTATCCAACGCAAAAAGAATTTTTCAAATCGGTCCAGTAGTTCCTGAGATTAGCGCGTTCAAACAAACAAACAAGCAAACTCTTCAGCTTTATATATTATAATAGATTACCCTAAAATTACTATTAGATTTAGATAAAATTTGACATGCAGATCGTTTATAACCACTATTAACATATTATGAAATACTTTTCATTCCGCTATTGCCACTGGATTGAAAATATTGCAGGTTAAACCACGGGCCGCAGAATAATAGGCAGTAGGAACTGCCCCCTTTTTTTAATTATTATAAACTAGTGCTTTACTGCAATCCCGCCTGATGGTAAGCAGTGATGCAATCGTTGATGATAAAGCGTACTAGCTTATTAAGTCACTTTCACTTAAAAAACTTAAGAAGAGAAAGATGACGACAGTTGAGCGAGGTGATGCAATGTTAAACCCAACAACACGACCAACGACGCTGCGCCAGAGGGAGATTGATCTGGAGACTCTCCACGACCAAACTTCCGACACAACAACATTTGGCATTTGGCATCGTACCCGGCACACATCGCAACACAACTGCTCAGACGCGTCCTCCGTACGGCTTCACCAGACATCATGCCGGAACACGACGAATCGCTTGGCGGCAAGACTTTGTCTGGTGGGTGATAACTTCCGCCGGCAGCCGATGTTATGGCCTACCACCGAGAGAAAATATAATCGGCGAACACATTTTTGTCAAATGATTGCGTCTAGTTGGGATCGTTTGGACCGAACGATCGACACGAAGCAAGCAAACAAGCAACTAGTGAAGCTAATAAAAAGCATGTAAAAAAAAACGCTGATGCGGTGGTGTGCCTATGGAACGAACCCTTATGGCCAAAAACACATATGCCAAAAATGTTTAGACAAAACTGTCTATTCACTTTATAAATTACTAGCTGTCCAACCGCGGCTTCGCCCGCGTGTAATTCGGTATTTTTGTTTTCCCTCGGGAATATCAAATTTTTCCGAGATAAAAAGTAACCTATTATTTAATCCTAAAAGATTTTTTTTTTTACATATTATAAACCAGCGCTTGACCGCAATCCTGCCTGATGGTAAGCAGTGACGCAATCGTTGATGGTAAAGCGCACTAGTTTATTAAGAGCCTATTCACTCTAGCCTTGAAGACACTCAAATTGTAGTCCGACGGAAACACCGCCGCGGGCAAATTGTTCCAGTCCCTCGATGTACGCGGTATAAAGGAGGAGGCGAAGCGCTTCGTCCGGATCGTAGTGGTGTTAACAACGTAAGGGTGGAAACCAGCCGTACGACGGGTCGTCCGCTGGTGGAACGGAGATGGGGAATTAAATCATGCAATTCCCTCGCACACTCCCCGAAATGCATCCTATAGAACACCGAAAGGCTGGCTACTCTACGCCTGTGCTCTAGGCTTTGGAGACCAACTCGAGTTAGATCAGGGTCACCAATCAGCCTCTTTGCACGTCCCTCCACTGAATCCAAAGTGGCCAGGTGACACTTGGCAGCACCAGCCCAAATGTGGCTGCAGTACTCCACACACGAACGGACCTGTGCTTTGTATAACATTAGAAGCTGCCCAGGTGTGAAGTACTGCCGGACCTTTGCGATAACGCCAAGTTTCCTGGCAGCCACCTTGGCCTTGGACTCAATGAACCGCCCAAAGTTAAGGTTCGAGGAAATTTCAACTCCCAAAAGCTGAAGGCGGTCGGAACACTCCAAGGACACATTCCGGAAAGTAGGGGCCAAGGTGAACGGGCTCCTTTTGGCGGTGAAAAGACACGCCTGTGTTTTGGCGGCATTGAATGCTACAAGATTGGCATTGCCCCATTCGGAGACTGCCTGCAGTGCAACACTCGTTCGCTCAACCATGGCCTCTCTTTCGAAGATTGTCTGTAAAAGATCGCTCTTAGCCATAAGACCGCCCATTGTGTCACCCTTTGTAAAATTCTTTTATTAATGTTCTGTAATCTATATGGTGTACATAATAAAGAGTATTCTATTCTAATCTGTTTAATATTTACGGTGTGAAAGCGGAACAAACAAACAAATAAATTCACCGATTTTTAGGGTTCAGTAGCCAAATGGCAAAAAACGGAACCCTTATAGATTCGTCACGTGTGTCTGTCCGTCTGTCCGTCCGTATGTCACAGCCATTTTTTTTCCGAAACTATAAGAGCTATAGTGTTGAAACTTGGTAGGTAGATGTATTCTCTGAGCCGCATTAAGATTTTGATGTAAAAATAATAAAATAATAATAAATATTGGGGGCTCCCCATACTTAGAACTGAAACTCAATTTTTTTTTTCATCAAACACATACGTGTGGGGCATCTAAGGATAGGTCTTCAAATATGATATCGACGTTTCTAAAATATTTATTTTCTAAACCGAATAGTTTGCGTGACAGACGCTTCCAAAGTGGAAATAAGTTGGTCCCCCCCTCTAACTTCTAAACTAAGAAAATGAAAAATCTAAAAAAAAAACATATAATATACAATACTATAAAAACTACCAACGAAAATTGTTTTGAACGAGATCTAGTAACTAGTTTTTAATACCTCGTAATCGGAAACCGCTTATTACCGCGTAATCTTTCATACAAATAACTTAAATCCGTTAATTTCATAAATCAATGGTACGGAACCCTTTGTGCGTGAGTCCGACACGCACTGGGCCGATTTTTATATTAGTAAGGATTCAAATTAAAATATGTTTTAGTGTCTGTCACCTAGGTCCTAAGTCTGTGTCTCAGTAATAGAAAAATTAAAGGTTTGCCGAGAAATAATAATAATAAAAAACATACTTTCAAACTTACCAACTTAAATATTATACACGTACATATCCAGCCAATAAAACTTTAAAAATTGTAGAGGAAATAAGATTAAAAACAATTGATGATTTTTATTTATAAAAAGACGCATCCAAAATGAAAAACACAAATTTTTTAGAAGAAATAAGATTAACAATAAAATTGAACTCAAATCAAAATTAGAATTCATACTAATATTACAAATGCGAAAGTAACTCTGTCTGTCTGTCTGTTACGCTTTTCTGCCTAAACCTCTCAACCGATTTTGATGAAATTTGGCACAGACAATCTTTAGACCCCGAGAAAGGACATAGGCTACCTTTTACTGAAAAAAATGATATTCCCGAGGGAAATTTAAAAAGCGCGGTATAACTGAATTCTACGCGGGCGGAAAGCTAGTTAATGTTAAAAATTTAATTAAAACAACAAAATTTAATAAAGTAAACATTTTTTTATAAGATTTAAACTAAACAAGAAAATAAAGAATGCCTACAATTTTTATACCTAAGTACCCTTTCGCTCACTTAGAAGCAATTCTCACTAAGCAAACGTCTGAAACCGGAACCTAGAGCCAAAGCCAATAAAAAGGAATATGAGAACGTACAAGGCTCTGCTGTAGGTATTTCAACGGGCTATTAAGGAAGAAATAAGGCTAGAGATATTTTAGGGTCGTCTACAGCCATACAGTCGATTTTCTATTGTACGTTACGGTCGATTTTTCATTTGGCCCGAAGCCTAAATATTCCGGAATCCGATAGATCCGTTTCAATCGAAATATCACAGGGAAATATGCTTTCCGTGAGAGAGCGTTGAATGTGAAAAAAAGTAATGTCATTATCGAGACTTATGATTCTCTGTCCGAAGTGCTTTTAGACTTGATTCCGAATTGTTGCTTTTTTGCTGGACTTATGACGTATTGAGTTTTTAAATTTTTCTATCAAAAATTTCTCAGTCACTTGGATTCTGGATTTATGCCCCGTGATAAAAGAAGAGTCATGAATTTTCTTGTCCATTCTTACTTATAGGATGTACCTATACTACGCTACGAATGGGTTACCAGTTTCATGTTTCTTACTGACGGATCTCAGAATCATTCAAATTACATGTAATTGATTTATTTTACCCATTCTACTAATATTATAAATGCGAAAGTTTGTAAGGAAGCAAGTTTGTAGTTTGTTGATGAATAATAATAGTTTATGATTTTAACAAGTAACATTAGAGAGGCTCCAATGTTACTTTTAAGCAGAAAAGCCTGTGTTAGGAGACACCACTCTTCCATAATTAAATAAGTATCGTTTAGGTACTTTTTTTATGCAAAACTAAAGGAAATAATAATGAAAAAGGGAATCAAAGATAAACATGCAGCACGCACTCAGGCATATGAATGAGTGAGTGAGAGTGCGTGTGAGTGGGAGCGGCAATAAATGGATATTTGTTACTCCTTTAAGCCAAAACTTCTGAACGGGTTCGGATGAAATTTGGCACATACATAAGTAGTTTGTAACCAGCAGTAACACATAGAACATTTTGACTCCAATATTTCTATGGGATCCAAACAAATGTGTGTGAAGCCGCGGGGCGCAGCTAGTTTGAAATAAATGCTATGAGTTTCCTGGCAGGGGGTGAACCTATTGCCATTCCATTAACCGTCCCATTACATGGGATTTGAAGATGACTGGCTGAAAATATGGTAATATTACACGTACTTCGTACATTTCGGGGATTATAGTCGTCATGTTATGTTATGCGTATAATAATACTTGAGGCTTAATTCACAGTGTCCAAATAGAGATTATCACTACATATTATAAAGCAAAGTCACTTTATCTTTCCCTATGTTCGTTTGTATGATTTAATCTTTAAAATGTTATGCGTATAATAATATTATAAAACAAAGTCACTTTATCTTTCCCTATGTTCGTTTGTATGATTTAATCTTTAAAATGTTATGCGTATAATAATACTTGAGGCTTAATTCACAGTGTCCAAATAGAGATTACCACTACATATTATAAAACAAAGTCACTTTATCTTTCCCTATGTTCGTTTTTATGATTTAATCTTTAAAATGTTATGCGTATAATAATACTTGAGGCTTAATTCACAGTGTCCAAATAGAGATTACCACTACATTTTTAAAACAAAGTCACTTTATCTTTCCCTATGTTTGTTTGTATGATTTAATCTTTAAAACTAAGCAACGGATTTTGATGCGGTTTTTTTAATAGATATAGTGATTAAAGCGGAAGGTTCATATGTATAATAACAACCATTAAATTGTGGAGTAATACTATTATTTTAGAGGTTTTTAATGTGATGTCGTACATTCTTCTATTTTTTCGCGTTTGCAGTGAAACGCAGGTTGAACCCTACGAGATTTATCAAAATAATGTACTAAATATTGTACACCTTGAAAAGGTCTACAAAAAAATCATCGATGGTATATGTCTATCTCTTACGTATATCCCACATTTCTTTTTGTCATTTTTTATGACAAATACCGGCTTATTTTCGAAGCGATTTTAAACAATACAGCATTAAGCCTTATCCAGTTTAATACCTTAAATAAATTGTTGATTTAATATAGATCTGTATTGCCATTCCCTAACAAGTAGGCTTCCGAAAAGGCTTTAGCACCATAGACCACATACATATGCTGCGGCAAGTTATACAGAAGTCTGAGGAGTATAACAAACCACTATGCTTGGCGTTTGTGGACTATGAGAAGGCCTTCGATTCGATCGAAACTTGGGCGGTACTACAGTTTCTCCAGCGGTGCCAAATTGACCATTGATACATTGAGGTGATAAAGTGTTTGTACAAAAACGGCACCATGTCAGTCCGTCTCCAGGATCAGGACTCGAAACCGATCCAACTCCAGCGTGGAGTGAGACAAGGAGATGTCATATCTCCTAAATTGTTCACTGCTGCTTTGGAAGATGTCTTCAAGCTCCTGGACTGGAAAGCACTTGGCATCAACATCAACGGCGAGTACATCACTAATCTCCGTTTTGCAGATGATATCGTGGTCATGGCTGAGACCCTGGAAGACTTTGGCAAAATGCTCAATGACCTCAGCAGAGCTTCCCAACAAGTGGTCTAAAGATGAACATGGATAAGACGAAGATCATGTCGAACTGTCATGTCGCACCCACTCCAATTCTAGTTGGTTGCGCTGCACTCGAAGTTGTTGACGAGTATATATACCTGGGACAAACAGCCCAACTACTGGCTAGGCAGCTTTCGGGAAGCTACGCTACATCTTCTCGTTGTCCAAGATAACACAGTGTCTCAAGACTAAAGTCTTTGATCAGTGTGTGTTGCCAGTGATGACTTACGGAACTGAAACGTGG
Source organism: Sesamia nonagrioides (assembly GCA_017933935.1). Classification (NCBI taxonomy): domain Eukaryota; kingdom Metazoa; phylum Arthropoda; class Insecta; order Lepidoptera; family Noctuidae; genus Sesamia; species Sesamia nonagrioides. The sequence goes on from JADWQK010001094.1 coordinate 641,746, forward strand.
TCGCTCACAATGGGCCTCTTACGAAGGCTCAGAGTCACACAAAGCGCAATGAAAAGAGCTATGCTCGGAGTTTCTCTGCGTGATCGAATCAGAAATGAGGAGATCCGCAGAAGAACCAAAGTCACCCACATAGCTCTGCGAGTCGCTAAACTTAAGTGGCAGTGACTCGTAGAACCGATGGCCGATGGGGCAGTAAGGTTCTGGAGTGGCGGCTACGTACTGGAAGACGCAGCGTAGGGAGGCCCCCAACAAGGTGGACCAATGACCTGGTGAAGGTCGCGGGAAGCCGATGGATGCGGGCAGCACAAGACCGGGCAGCGTGGAAGGCCTTGGGGGAGGCCTTTGTCCAGCAGTGGACTTCTATAGGCTGAAGATGAAGATATTGCCATTTACAGTATATGATTTAAATGAATATTTTCGAAGATATTACAGATTTAAAAATTGCGGGCCAGGGCGGCCAGCCGGGGCGGCAGGAGCGGCAGCGGCGGCGGGCTGCTATGCTTTTTGTTCACAGTTTTTATGTGGGTTATTTTGTATCAGCATTGCACCCGTGCGCAGCCGGGGCGGGTCTCTAGTTTTATATAAATTACTTAAAGGTATAAGCTTAGATATCCCCTTCGGGTTGTGGAGATCAGATGGCAGACGTTTCACGGAAAGCATCGACTTTTAGCCAAAATTAGCAGTTAGACTGGTAAAGCGGACCCTAGACTCCAAAGCTGAAAAAAAAAGATGCGGTTGCGACTGGGATTAACACTGAGATGATGATGACTTAAAGGTATAAGCGTAGTTGTTAAATTTGACATGTAACAAAGCAGTCAATTATGTCATAAAACTGCACAAATTTCCGCCTTATTACTAATTAGACTACAAAGTGCCTACATAATTTATAACAAAAATTTAGTATCGTGACGAGTTGATCCAGATTTCAAAAGTTTCATGCACAACTGTGTTCCTAAATAAAAGACAAGGAGATTTACTGGCTTATTTCAGCGAATACCATAAACATGCTTTATGTACTTTTCAGAGAAGAAAACGACTTCAATACAAGGCCGAAATAAAATACTTCACTAAACTCTGATTTTTAATTTGCTGGACTAAAATGACAGCTGCGATAACCAGAAAGGCATTTCTTGTAATTAAAAACTTTCAAATATCTCAGCGACAATCAATGTTAAAAAGTTGTCAAACGTGAGGGAAATTAAATGTATTTTTGACAGATTGAGATAGATGTGAACGTTTCTAAAAATTCACAAGTTGTCGCTCTGATTTGTCATGTTTATAAATTCAGAATCATCTCAACTGCCATTTCGGTCTAGCAAATTTAAAATTGGAATATAGTTTTTAAGAGATCAGTTGTTAATAAATATGGATAAAAAATTGCATTATTTTCCAATCACAATACATAGGCTTAACCTCTGAAAATGAAAGCGATCAGAAAACCATTCGTTGTATTCGGTATAGTAATGAATATTGGTTGCATTCCAATACTATGTACAATAGTCTTTAGTACTGCGCGAAATGACCTCTCTACGTCCCAATTACATATTTTTTCAGTAAATTGACTCTACGTCAGTCTGTTCAACTGAAGGAGAAAAAGCAATATGACGTAATATATAACTTAACCAAAATAATGTACAGACAATAATGAATTTCATAATGTTTTCATAAAAGTTAAGCCTCATTCTGTTGTCCAAAACGCTCTAAAAGGCGAAGCGAAAATAAAACCAAGAACGTACCTTGTCATGGGTCATCGCCAACTGCCATATTTAGTTTGCACCCTTTGATGTACTAATTAACCTCAGCAAAAATGTTCACGGCACACGATTACGCAATTAATTTGCTATTTTTGTTTTTGTTCGCAAAAGAGGTTCGGGGCAGATATCGCCCGGGACTGTAGTCATGGCAACGGGGGGTGCTGTCGGCGCGCGCCGCGGCAGAACGGCAGAAGTGACCTCGCACTTGCCGTGTTCGCCGCGTCGCATCAGCCGTCCGGAAAAACGTTTTTTCACGAAACGGGAATCTTACGTGCGTAATGATATACACCTTTGACGACTAAACTACGTTGTTGTGCTGTTCACAACGAAACTGGTGGTGTTCCATGTGTGTTAAAAGTATGTGAGTGTGTGCGATGCATTAGTTCGCGTGCAATGTTGAGGGGTGGTGGGACGAGTCTGTGACCGAGGCAGCTGCACGGGAGGGGCGATTTTCACGCTTGATCATGCCTTTCGAACTGAGATCAGGTAAGCTTTTCATGAATTTCAACCGCAAACTGCACTTCATTAAGGACGATATTCGATTGTGCGTTATGCAAGCATTACAGCTTTCAGGCATGTTGATGTAAGTGTAAATGAAAGTTACGCAGCGTGGTTTGACTTTATTAAACTATTTCGACCGTGAAAATCGACGGAATTCCTCTAGCAATACACTAAGACTAATAATATATAGCTGCAGTTTTGGTTACTGATAAGAGTTCTGACAACGTTTTTCTTTTGTAATCGCATGCGTACCCATCTGAATATTAATTTGATACTGCAAAATTTATCTTCACGATTCATTTATTCAGCTGCTAATTGTTTGCCTGCAACACAATGAGCTGTATACAAAACAAATGGCATTGCTTATTCAGACGTTACCAAATTAACAATCATCTAATCAGGGATGACCCAGTTTCGCAAAACCAACTGTTTTCATTATTAAACTACCTAAATCACGTAATACTCTGGTGGTTTGCAGACTTGGATGTGTATAGCAGAGGAGTTTTTCAGGGATGTCCTTAGGGATTTCAGGTTTTCAGGGCCTTTGTCCTCTTTTTATACATAAAACTACATTTTGATTTTAAGTGAAACTACACGTATTTGTCAATGCAAATCATTCTTACAAAGTGTCTTAATGCTACCTAATTTTGTGTGTTTTGGGGGTTGTCCTGCCTGATAGGCAGTAGTAATTTACCCCCTTGTTTTAATCAAGTTAGGGTTGAATTTGTGTGTTTTTAGTTTTAGCATGTGAAAATCGTTAGCAATTACTATCGTGATTTGATTTGTAGATTTTGTTTATGTTTTCCGACTCAGTTTAGGTGTCAAGTCCACTTTGGAATCTGGAAATGCAGGATGTCTCATTGTTTATGCATTGGCAACTAATTCTATAAGGAGGTTATGTCGAGAGTATTACCTTCCAAAGAAATCCTTTGTAGGTTGAGTAGAGGACCTGATGGTACTTAGAAACGAGATCGCTTAAGCTTAATGTATATAACACCATCCCTGTAGGTAGCTATGAGTTAGGTAGATAAGTACACCACCTAGCGCGCTCACATTTCGCTGTGGATAAGTACAGGGGGAGCTGTTTTGCATAGACGACCCACTAAGGAGTTTGACGGGTGCTTTTAACCTGGCTTTCCACCCACTAATAATGGTGGTGGAACCCACTAATATTATAAATGCGAATGTTTGTACGGATAGAGAGATGAATCAATGAATTAATCAACTTTTTTTTCTTATCACAATGTACCAACTTTAAAATTTTTACATTGGTTAGATTCATGACTGAAGAAAAAAAAAAAATGGATTTGTCAAACCATCCATTCATCTTGGTCAGATAAATGGATGGTTTGTGTTTGGACTTAATTCATTTATATTGATGAAAATTTTGCTTCCATATCGGTTATAATGTAGGTCTGTAGTAGTTCTGAAGATGGTGCCGAGAGACAGTCCAGGGAACTCATCCACGATTCACAGCAGCTACCTTGTGTTTATGCTTGATTTATTTGTATTGATAAGAACTTTACACCTAGATCGATTGTGCGTGTCAGAGGGGGCTGATGATGAACATAAAGGTCAATTCAGGGAACTCCTCAACGGTTTACAGCAGTAGCCTTGTGTTTGGACTTAATTCATTTATATTGATGAGAACTTTGCATCCATATGGGTTATAATGAAGGTCTGTCGTTGATCTGACGATGAAGCCGAGAGACAGGCTGGGAAACTCCTTAACGATTCACAACAGCTACCTTGTGTTTGTGCTTGATTAATTTGTATTGATAAGAACCTTATATCTAGATAGGTTGTGACTGTCATTAGGGGGCTGATGATGAAGAAGAAGGTCAGTTCAGGAAACTCCTCAATGGTTTACAGTAGTTATCTTGTGTTTGGATTTTATTCATTTATATTGATGAGAATTTTGTGTCTATATAGGTTATAATGAAGGTCTGCAGTAATTCTACTGATGAAGCCGTGATACAGTGTGTTTGTGCTTGATTAATTTGTATTGATAAGAACCTTATACCTAGATGGATTCTCTTTGTAGGGTTTCGTTGGACGTGGATTGCTTTTTTTTTTTGGTGAAAAGCTTTTCTCCAATGTTAACTACCGTTTTACGCGCATAACTTTTGATCCCGCAGGAATATCTGGATAAAAAGTATCATATCATCATCATCTCAGCGTTTATCCCGGTTGCATCCGCGGCTTTCGCGTTGGAGCCCAGGGTCTGCTTTGTCTGTAGTAAGAGCTTGTCGGCACACATGTCATCTCTTACAAGATAGGGATGGATAAAAAGTATCATATATGTATGTTATAATGTTGTAATAATGTCCCTTTGTGCCGATTGGCCTAGTTCTGTTCTGTCTCCTGCTTATTATGGAGGGAAGTGGAAAAAATATCTTTTTTCTTACTCCTCCGCTATTCGTTTCTGATTAATTTCGTTGCGGGACCCAAGACAGTTGAAACGTTTCTCCGGGACTCGTCGAGCTTCATTGCTCGGCGTTTTTCTGGCGGTCTCCACTGTTGATTCTGGCTTTCAGGAGTTGCAGTGAGTTGGGAACAGTGTGGCGGGTTTTGTCCCAACAAAAAAAAAAAAATATTTATGTTAGTTCTGGATATCATAGACTGTACGTTGGAAAAATTTCATCCAAATGCCTCTAGCAGTTTTTGTGTGAAAGAGCAATACTAATCCATCCATTCATCCATACAAACTTCCATTTTTTGTTAAGGAGGATTCGGTTCCTACAAAATTAATGTAGGTATCGTAAAAGTGCACAGCGGTGTGCACACCTCATCCTATTTCGAGTTAAACAAATATTAACTTTATTCCAATATCAATTAAGTTGATTTCACAGTGACTAGCACTATTATAAAAGTTAAAAAAATATTAAAGTTTACGCTAAACGAACCGATGGCCGATGGGGCAGTAAGGTTCTGGAGTGGCGGCCACGTACTGGAAGACGCAGCGTAGGTAGGCCCCCAACAAGGTGGACCGATGACCTGGTGAAGGTCGCGGGAGGCCGATGGATGCGGGCAGCACAAGACCGGTCAGCGTGGAAAGCCTTGGGGGAGGCCTTTGTCTAGCAGTGGACATCTATAGGCTGAAGAAGAAGACGCTAAACTGATGAGGCGATTTTTCCATATTTTTTATTTCGTATATAATTTATAAACTAGTGCTTGACCGCAATCCCGTCTCTGTCTGTCCGTGATCTGTTTATGGTGGTGATGGTTATTATTTATATGGTGTACATAATAAAGAGTATTCTATTCTATTCTATTCTATTCTATTCTATTCTATTCTATGATGTTTATTGGCAACGAAGGTACAGTCGGTAGTAGACAATAACAAGTAGAACGTAACGAATGTCCCACCGAAGTCTTCCCTTATGTCCACGAAGTCCGTGTCGTACACACACAACAACACCACATCACGTAGTCCTTAAAGTGCTTGTTGTAGTTGTCGCTGTAGATGTTTTCAAAGATCACTTCTTCTTTATCTCTTGTTTCGCGTCGGTAGTCAAATGCAGACTGACTGCGCGCTGGCGTCACGGCGCTTTATATAGTTCAGCTGATCGAATATTCCAGATCTGTCTAGAATTAATAACAATAGCGCATAACATCGAGTACGTTCAGCAGGTACCTATAGATACTTCACCGGAGACGAGTTTCTAGAAATTTCGATGTCGACACTTCTTTGAAAATACTGATGAAACCTGCCATTCGATAGGCCACCCTAGGTCTAGCAATGCGTTTTATATTTTACCTCTACCATGCTTAGGTCTCGAGATATAAGGCTTAAAAGTTACGTACTGCATGTCACGTAATATTCAACCTTATGTCATCGACATAAGGTGCATTCATAACAGTATTTAAAGTCATGACAGCCGGAACCAACGGATTAACGTGCTTTCCGAGTCACGGAGGGATCTCGGTATCTAAAGATGGTTACCCATTCACCGACCAGCCGCGGCAAGCGTAGCTTAACCTGACCTATCAGCCTGTGCGGTTCTTATTATTTAACCACGAGCCCTCATCATCGTCAGCCTCTACTCGTCCACTGCTGGACATAGGCCTCCTCCATGGCACGCCAACAAGCTCGATCCTGAGCAGTTCTCCGCCAGCCACTACCAGCCACCTTTTTGATGTCGTCGCTCCATCTCGCCCAAGGGCGTCCTACGCTACGTTTGCTGAGACGCGATCTCCGCTCGAGGACTCGTTTACCCCAACGGTTGTCGATCCTGCGGCATATGTGACCGGCTCATTGCCACTTCAGCTTGCTAATACCCTCACGCATTAGTATTTAAAGTGTTTTCTTTAAATGTCGTATTAATGTGTCCACATTGTGTAGAAAGAACACATAGCATCAGAAATTTCAACATGAATGCGAATAATGGAACTAGTGGAAAATCAATCACTCTTTTACAATGGAAGTTTAAAAGATGAAACCTTATTTTTCTCATTTTCCTCCTAGTTTTAAAACTAGGATGAAATATTGGCGAACATTGATAGCGCTAATGCAATTTTTAATGGTACAGTCCTATTTATATAGAGAGGAGTAATGGATATTTGAGCAGACGTTTGTAGAAACGTGGAAGATTGTGAATTGATTACAATTTAAGGAAATACTGAACTTCTTTTTCCATTAGCTTGCAAGTATAGCTAGCATAGGAGAAGAGTAATAAAATATCAGAGGCCGACTTTTAATAGACTGACCCGGATCTGCAGGGTATTTGCGTACACACGTGCTGACATTATTAGTAGCAATGAGTTTCATTTTTACAGTTCAACAACATTCACTGTGTTATTTACGTTATTGGGCAGATAAATTTGTTGAACATAATGGGCAATGGATTAGCAATATGCTTCAAAATGATTCCAATTGATAGTCAGAGGCTCAGTGGTTAGCACTAGCGATCATTATACTAATGGAGACAGAGGCTGGCTATTAGTAAATTCTTCTTCTTTTTCTTCAGCCTATAGAGGTCCACTGCTGGACAAAAGACTCCCCAAGGCTTTCCACAATGACAGGTTTTTGCTGCCCGCATCTATCCGCTTTCCGCGACCTTCAACATCATCGCTCCACCTTGTTGGGGGCTTCCCTACGCTGCGTCTTCCGGTACGTGGCCGCCTCTCCAGAACTTTACTGCCCCATCGGCCATTGGTTCTATGAGTAATGTGCCCCGCCCACTGCCACTTCATTTTAGTGACTCGAAGAGCTATGTCGGTGACTTTGGTTTTTCTGCGGATCTCCTCATTTCCGATTCGATCGAGTAAATTCTTCGCCACGGATTAAATCCGGAAGTTTTGACTGCGTTATGTATAGCTGACTTAATACTTATTTATGAAACAGTAGATATTGAAGTGAACATTTCTGTAGCGATGTTGAGCACTTTTGTTGGATGCGGAAAAAGCATTGAATTGGCGTGAGCGCGACCGACTCGATACAGGTATGTATAGTGTATGGTATAGATTGCGTCACCGCTATAACCGTTATAACATACATACATGATTAACGATGCTGCACCAGAGGGAGACTGATCTGGAGGCCTTCCACGACCAAACTCCTGGCACAACAACATTTGGCGCATCGTACCCGACTTACATCGCTACACAACTGCTCAGACTCGTCCTCCGTGCGGCTTCACCAGACATCATGCCGGAGAACGACGAATCGCTTGGCGGCAAGACCTTGTCTGGTGGGTGGTAACTTCTGCCAGCAGCCGATGTTATGGCCTACCACCGAGAAAAAAGTGTTTAAGTAGAATATGAAGATACGTAAACAAGGAACGATTTAATGAATTTAAAATGCTGACACAAATCGCAAAGACGCTAAGACTCGATCATTGGTTTCACAAACAAGCGATTAAGCTCCCTTACAGCCAAAAGTTGCCGGATCCAACTTTCTACTCACCATGTTTGAAGACATATGCAAATATCGATGGATCGAGTTTGAGGGAATGTTTGCGAATGCATAATGTAATCTGCGCCACGATTAGGCGGAGTGACTATGTAGTGTAAAGCTTGTCCGCCGAAGGTAACCTCCGCAATGTAGGCCAGCTACAATTTAACACGGAGTCCTTTCGAATATCCTTCTTCTTCTTCTCAGCTTATAGAGGTCCACTGCACAAAGGCTCGCCCAAGGCTTTCAGTGACGACTGGTCTTGTGCTGCCCGCATCCATCGGCTTCCCGCGACCTTCACCAGGTCATCGGTTCACTTTGTTGGGGGCTTCCCTACGCTGCGCCTTCCCGTACGTAGCCGCCACTCCAGAACCTTACTGGAACTAACTTCGAACATTTAAGCGGATTTAGAATTGAGACGCGGGTTGATCAAAAGAGATACCGCGGCCCTTGCAAAGGCAAGTGAAGAAACACGCGTGGGTTAGTCAGTAAAAGTCTGACATACCTATTTGCTCCTCTCATACCGAGAGAGGTCATTGATGGCCCATTCGAAAAAAAAAATGCGTATTTAAAGTAAGATGTGGAATATATTGCTTGAGATTTTTGTTTAGAAAAGTCAGTGCTATGGTGTTCGGAAATATGTAAAGATGTTTTGTCAATACAAACTTAAAACCATAGATTTGAACGTTGTTTGATTTCTCCGTAAACCTCAGAGGGCCCGGTCTCGCTTACAGCAGCATCCAGCAGAATTCGATCTCAAGGAATATGGGAGATTCAGTTCAGTATTTACTCACGTTTCTTGATTAGTAACGAGGACTAGTGGTATTGACTGTGAGTAACAAGCTGTAGGTCAAACGCCCTCCGGTACTTTATTTTGTGTAAATTATTTCATCACCGATGTTTTCAACAGTGAAAGAAAGCATTATGAGGTACCCGGCATGTCCTAGAGGCAAAATTTCGAAGACTCGTGACGTATACCAAACACACACTGGGCCCGTGTGGTAGATTACAGCCCACACCATCTCACTGAGAGGAGGCCTGTGTCCCTGGAGTGGAAACATATTGGTTGTTTATGTTATGTATTGTTCAGTAATGATGAGTACATTTGAGGCAGAAGAGCTTATTGGCTAATAAAAATAGACTTAATTAGGCTCAAAATAGGACTATTATTTGAGAAGTGAACGTTGGACACCCTCCGTGTCGTAGCGGTAGCGGACGCGGCCGCTGCGCAAGGTGGCGCGGGTTCGATCCCCGCACAGTGCAAGTATTTGTATGCATGAATATGAATATTTGTACTGGTCTGGTCGTGCCTCGGAAAGCACGTTAAGCCGTTGGTCCCGGTTGCCCTACGAACATCTAGTGGCAGTCGTTACGGGTTGTTAGAGCCCTCAAAAGTCCTACAATTGGTCGAACTGCAATGCTTCGATGTCGCCTTCCGGTTGTGGAGGTCAGACGGCAGTCGCTTCATGGAAAATGACAAAGTTTAGCCATATCAGCAGTTGGACTGGTAAAGCGAACCCCAGACTCCAAAGCTGAAAAGGCTTCGGATGCGACTGGGATTAACACTGGGATGATGATGATTTGAGAAGTGAACGGTAGATTAATGTTGATGAAATGTAGAAATATAAAAGCGCTTATGTAAAATTTAAATCTCTGCTCTTTTCCCTAATTTATTAAAGATCGTCGCAAAATATTCTTTTTCATACCTTCTATTTGTTATCATCTCTGTAGTTCTCCCTTTCTAACCCCTCGTAAAGAGGATATTTGCGAATGCATAATGCAGTCTGCAATACGAATGGGCAACTATGTCCACGACGATGTCGGGAATGGTAGATTCAGCTAAGTAATTATGTGCACTCAAATGAGTGGGAACGACATTTTGGCGTGCGCAAAAGGTACCGAACTTGATGTGGCTTTTCGACAAATCAACAGTACGATAACTTACATTTATATCTTTCCTCTTTTAAAATATAGTGGTCATAAAATGCCACTGTAATGCTACAAATATTATAAAAATGGAATTGTTTGAAGACAGATGGATGTTAGATGTGTACCCACTTCGTTGAAATGAGTTGAAGTTTTATGTTGCTAATATTATAATGAATCCATAAGTTTGTGAAGATGGATGGATGTATGTAACTCTTTGACAATTTACAATTTAGCTGTGAGTTCATAACTAGAATTAACACAAAGAATTATACTTTGTACCAAGATATTTCCTGGGCACTTAAGCTGATGAAAGCATGCTGCTACTGTTGAAACATTCTATAAAAATATTGTCTGTTCAATTCTAAAATTGACATCAGGTACAAGAGTCGCGACTGCAAATCTTATCGTACGCTGCACTTGAGCGAAATGGTTGCCGTCATGAAATTGTTGCCGCCATGACGTCAACTCCTCGGCTGTCGTTGGAAACGACCGCTGGGACTTTGTCTCGCGTAGGGTCGTAGCTATGCTAAGTGATGACCGTTTGGCGTGGATGTGGCGTATATATTCCTTCAATTTGTTCTTTCTCGTGTTTATGTTCTTTCTCTGTATCATAAACTTGTCAAAAATAAATGATTTTATTTTAAATAAAATCCAAACTGACCATCTTTAACCTTTGAGCTCAAATGGCTCGCAAAAAAAAAATGCTTTGGCCGTGCCTTGTTTGTCAATGAAAGAATGAGCTTATGATTTATATAACAATGAATTCAACCTATCACACACACACACGCACACGCACCCCCACACACGCACCCCCCCCCCCCACACACACACACATGCACTTTAATTGCGTAACATGTTATTACTATCGAAATATTTCGATGAATTTTGTTAATCCATTGCTCCTTATGTCCAAAAAATGTGTCTGCTCAACAACGCAAATAACGCTATGAATGTTGTTTAACTGTTAAAATTATACCTGTTACTACTAATAGTGTTACTCAATTACCCCGCAGGGTTCGGCTATTACCCCAGCCATCAGACCTCCGATAAACTTTGCCAGTAGTCTGCCACTTCATTTTGATTATGTACCCTGTAAACTATGTCGTTACGTAAGATTTATACTATGTACATAAATAATTAAGTAGATAAAGCTGAGAAGACTGAGTGTACCCATTCTTCTTTTACCTTCTCACCATGTATCAGTACGAGCAGAAACTAGAATTCACTCTACCCAGATTAGACTACCACTTAAACAATTGCAAGTAGAACACCTTCCACTGATCCTTCTAAAAGCGCTGAAAGCTTACACTTCTATATAATTTAGTATACACCCAGCAATATATTACTACACAAAATTGGTATACAATTCCATTACATAGCTTTGCACAGATTTGCACACGCCTAAGATTTACTATGTACACAATGTGCGGAATAGATTTCTGCTCCATACATATTAAAGTAGGTTTTATGTTTGCTTGTGTGTGCCTTAGAAATGTATGAATTAATTATGAAGGCAATAATGGGGATCAAAATAGATTTGTAGTAGGACATTGAGATTGAACTTCGCCTTTAAATGTTGTAAAATCAACGTTGTTATCGTCGTTGAGGTGAATCAGAGTGAATACTAGAACGATTGTGACTATTATGATAACGTTTGCAGGGTCCATGTGACCGGAGATTGCACTAAAGAGGGTGACATTTGCTCAGTGGGACTGTATAGCCAATATGAAAGAGACTCTGACCTCTTTTTTCAGTCGCCGAACACCGAACTCATCTAATATAAAAAAAAAATATGGTTGACATTTTTTTTAGTAGACTGGCACTAGTTTATGACTTTATGCCAATTTCAAGTAAAATAAAAATCTTCAAAAGTTCTTTTTTCTTTCTTTTTGGCTTCGCACAGTTGGTGCATCGAAAAAGACGGCCACAAGAACCGTCTTACGAGGGAGATTTGAGGTAAAATCATGATGTGGCCACTATGCTGCGATATTTTACTGTTCTTTATGAATTATTTACCGAATGCACTTTTTACTACATAAATCACGCACTGTTATTTAGTAAACAACACTATAAATAATTTTAAAAGTCCAATGAAAAATGAGCGTGACACTCAGCTTGACTTTCCCGCCAAAACTCCCTATGATTGACTTTTCAAACTACATACATACTTGTTCTTGTTCAACAAACATTTTTGCCTATTTACTTTGCGTACCTATTATGTTCAGTATGTATTTTTTTTATGTATGTATGTATAATTTTGGATATGTATGTATCTGTGTATTTAATTTAGTGTACTTATTTTATTTGCAATATTTCCACCAACGACTTTCACATTTATGGTTCAGGAGAATCTCAGTCCATTCTATGTTTGCCTGAAAGAGAGTGCATTAGCGATAATGCTGCCCATTATATATTGTGTTGTGTTGAATGTGTTTTTAATCAATGTATACTATGTTTGTTGTACCTATACAATAAAGTATATATTTATAAGTATTTGTACTAACATCATCACTTGCTTAGCGTTTTCTCCACCATGTGGGTTCCACTTCCAGTTCAAAAACGAAACTTTAGTGCAGGTGAATTTGGTTGAATTTGTATGATTTACTAAATGGCTTGTTATTTCAAATTTCCAATATTTTATAATACACGTGGCTTGGGTTAGTACCTAAGTTCTGTAACGGAGTTTAAAATAGGAGTAAACTGTAAGAAATCGACATGTATAAAACAGCCTTATGCCTTTTATTATAGTTTTTTGTAATAAGAAGAGTTTGAGAGAAACAGTCACGATGGTGCTGAAGCCGATAGTCAGATCAAAATGAAAATCAAAGTGAAACGACAGTATGCAATATTTTCATTACGCATAGATGTCAGGTTTTGTAGTTTTCGAAGTTCTGAAACCAATAGTTAAGTAAAAAATAAAATACAGGCTACGAAAATTTTAAACTGTTCTGTCAATTTGAAATATTCGCAGCACCATCTTGGATTTTCATTTTGAACCTATCCCACAGTTTTTTGTTATTTACAAGTTTTTCAACTAAGTATTGACTTTTTATGTTGTTTATTTCATGATATTGTAAGAAAATAAACACGTATCATGAACTTTGTGTCAAAGGACTCCTTTGACACTGACTCCTTCAAGGACAGACAGCTCAATAACATAGCAACAATAACAGAACCTAAAGTTTTCATTACATACAACTTTATTTCAATATAAATAATTTGATTATACCTTAGTTCAAAGAGTCTTGAAGCTTGGCAAATCGTTATTAAGACTTTTTATAAGCAATTAACTAATAAACTTCACAAAAAGCAACTTGGTTGCCGTCCAAAAAAGTTGTTCTATGGACTTTCGCTCACTGTTGAGGAACCTTTGATATTTATTGGTGTGAAATAGGCTTCTGCTCATTTTAATGTGGTGATTTATGTAGACACCAGCTTACCAAGTTTATGTTTACCTTTATAGATGGTGATTTATAACGGTGTGTGATGTATGGTTCTTTGGTTTTCTTGAAGAAAGTTTTAATTGTTGCTTTAATTAAAAAAGAAAAAGAAGAGAAAGAATATTTATTGGGCCTTAAGTAAACACGAAGATCACATTATCATCATCATCATCTTCTCAGCGTTAATCCCAGTCGCATCCGAAGCTAGTTCAGCTTTGGAGTCTGGGGTCTGCTTTACCAGTCTAACTGCTGATTTTGGCTAAACTTTACAGTGAAGTGACTGCCGTCTGACCTCCATAACCCGAAGGCGACATCGAAGAGTTGCAGTTAGATCAATTGGTCTTTTCCACTAGATGTTCGTATGGCAACCGGGACCAACGGTTTAATGCGGTTTCCAGGCACGACCAGACCAGTGCAAATATACAGGAAGATCGCATACTATATTAAACAAATTTGAATTTGTATCAACAAGGTGTGTGTTCATAGTTAAGGGTTCTGTATATGTACCTCGCCCTAGTATTCTATCAGAGTAGTGGTGGGCCAGTTAGAAATGGATGTGAAACAAGAGTTGTATAAGTTCGAATCCAAAGAGGCGCTTTACTTTGTGTAAATTCAACTAAAGCTCTCTAAACGACGAAGGAAGACATCGCAAGTACACCGGCATGTCCTAAAACAAAAAAATTCTAAGATAAGAGGTGTACCAACAAACAGCATTGGGCCCGCGTGGTAGATTGCAGTCCACTCTTTTTTTTTATAAATTACAAACTAGCGCTTGACTGCAATCCCGCCTGATGGTAAGCAGTGATGCAATTTATTAAACCTACTCACTCACAGGAACTGAGTAAAGAGGAAGGAAGGCTGCAGTTGAGCGCGGTGATGCAATGTTAAACCCAACAACACGACCAACGATGCTGCGCCAGAGGGAGATTGTTCTGGAGGCCCTCCACAACCAAACTCCCGACACAACAACATTTCGCGCATCGTACCCGGCACGTACATCGCAACACAACTGCTCAGACCCGTCCTCCGTACGGCTTCACCAGACATCATGCCGTAATACGACGAATCGCTTGGCGGCATGACTTTGTCTGATGGGTGGTAACTTATGCCGGCGGCCGATATTGTGGCCTACCACCGAGCTCACCACACTCCCTCTAGAAGAGAGAAGACAAATTAATATAGTAAGCCACTCTATGTTTTCCCCAATAGTTAAAATCGTGCGTATTTTATTCTCCAAAAACATACAATTCGTTACACATAATGTTATATTCAGCAAGTCACATCTATAAAGCGATGTATCGTCAGTTACGGGGCGCTGCAGAATGCGAAAGGCACGTATCTCGGCCGTAATGGCTTTCTCTAAATGATGACATCAGAATTATGACGAGCAAGTTCACGCATCTGTGACGTCATTTGTTTGTATATTGATGGTATGGGGTGGAAACGGTTAGCATAATCTTACAAATAAGCTACCTAACGTACTTCACCTAACGTGAAGTTATATAAATAGTTTATTTGTATGATTATGTTTGAATATTTATTACGTGTTATCTGTTTTAAATATAGCCGAATAATTGCAATAACATTTTAACATTAGATGGGTAATTCTACCAATTTTAATAATGGGTAGGAATTTGTCAAGAAATACTTCAATTTTCTTACATTTTGATAAGTTTTTGGCATTTGCTTGTAGTTTAGATTGTGACTGGGACTAAATTTTGAACGTTTTCATTACTTACTGTCGTAAGTTGTTGTATGTAATGTCTTTAAGTTTGCCTTTTCTCAACTAATTTTAATGGAGGTTAGAAACGTAGGCTTCATAAAAATACTGTAAATTATTCAGCTGCATTCGGTTAGATAGCGTTGTGTTGGTCTAATGGTTAAAACACCAGCCTCTCAAGTATGAGTATGCGGGTTTAATTCAGGGCAGGCAAGTACCAATGTAACTTTTCTAAGTTATATGTACTTTCTAAGTATATCTTGGACACCAATGACTGATTAAAAGGTGAAGGAAAACATCTTGAGGAAACTTGGACTTTAAGTCTGAAATCGGCAACCTGCATTGAGCAAGCGTGATGATTACGCTCAATCCTTCTCTGTATGAGAGGAGACCTGTGCCCAGCAGTAGGACGATAAAAGGTTGATGATGATTCGGTAAGATTGGAAGCCGAGCCCAACTTAGAAAAGCTACGGGATTGAGTTATATCAGTCGATCTTAATTTACCTTTCAGTACAGAAACAGATCTTTTATGATTTCCTCTCGTTCAGCGAGTACGACTAAATTAAGTTATACAAACCCTGTTTGTAATACAGAGTTTGTCAATTGTCTCTATTTCATTTTTGAAACAGGCTTTTAACACGTCTACCTACGCCACGCTGGTTATACTTACTGGCTAATTGTTTTTACCACAGCGTGAAGTAATTTTCAAATTTGTGACTTTTTCATTGAATCTCAATAAATCAACTCAGCCTGTAGCAGTTCACTGCTGGATATAGCCTCTCCCAGGCTACCTACGCCACCTTGTTCTCCGCCTTTTACATCTAGACTGCACCAGCTACATTGTAAGGCGCTTAAAACACGGCACCGCGCACCGCCGCGGTAGGTGGTGATGCGGATCTCATTTCGCATTGACCTCTACTAAATTCGTAGATCTCTAACACACAGACACCGACCGACCACGCGGTCCAGCGGTACTCTCACCGCCCCCCGCTGCGGTCCGCGCGGTGATGTTGCGCCTCACCCACGGGCGCCGCAAAGCCCCGCGGATCATCGTAGGTGCAGGACGAAGATCAGAAAATTCATGCCAGTGTCTGTGAACAAACTGGTCAAAACCGTATTAAATCCATCCTCGCGAACAGGCGCGTAAACCGCGTTACCGTACGGAGCACTGCTACAAAATCCGCTTTATCGTCGCCGCCCTTCGGGTTTTCGCCTTAAGGTTTTTAAGGTGAGAGTCCTACGCTAGCGGATGTGCGAACAACACGAAGCAAGACACTATCACCTAAGTCAGTCTTAATATCCATTTAAAACATCTAAACTAAACTAAATTACCTACAGACAAAAATCTTTTATCGCATACCAAGTCTCAATCAAAAGGAAAAAACGCCGCTGAATCATAATATTCTTGAGGCCTAAAAGATGGGAAATAGAAATTGAAAGATTCGATATTTTATCAATTTCTTCCCACGAAATGTGACCTTTAGGGATCCCCCAATAGCAGCACCTATTGGGGGAATGTAATGGGATATTGCAGGTGATTTTTCTTGAGATAGTTTAATGGAAGATGTTGCTTTCGAGGCCAGTGATGTGCCATATTTAGTAATTTTGTGAATTCAGACTTCTTAAGCCTTATAAGAAGGCTCAAAGTCACTCAAAGGGCATTGGAGAGCGCTATGCTTGGGGTTTCACTGCGATCGAATATGGAATGAGGAGATCCGCAGAAGAACGAGAGAAACCGACATAGCCCGAAGAATTGCAACACTAAAGTGGCAGTAGGCTGGGCACATTGCCCGTAGGACCGATGCCTGATGAGGCCGACGGGTTCTCGAGTGGCAACCACGCACCGGAAGACCCAGTATGGGAAAGCCCCCGACAAGGTGGACTGACGACCTGGTAAAGGTCGCGGATGTGGGAACCGTTGGATGCGGGAGGCGCAGGACTGGTCGTCGTGGAGAACCTTGGGGGAGGCCTATGTCCAGCAGTGGACATCTTTCGGCTGAAATGATGATGATGGCGAGACTTCTATTTGAGTGTAACGGCCGACAGCTTACAAAGCGTAGGTAGATTTTAGTCGAGACATTTACTTAGTTTTTGGTTTCCTCTATTTAAAGAATCTGTTGTACTCACTTGCTAAAATTAGGTCACGGTATAATTCGTTAAAAAGGTCGGTTGTATTTCAAGTAAGTCTTTTATCGTCTCGACATAATCACTAAAATAACTAAGTAATATTGTTATTTTAGGGCAAAATTGAGGCAGTAAATAAGCAGTGAAATGTAAAGTTGCCTGAATTTCAAGTGGACTCTTGAATTAAAGAAGACTTAATTTATAATATTACAAACAAACAAACAAACAAACTCAGCAGCTTTATATATTAGTATAGATTTCCAAAAATAATGCCCTTTTTTATTTCAAGTAAGTGTTGACTTTTCCGAAAAGATAATTCAGAACAAAAAAAAAGGAATAATCAATGTAGGTCTTAATAATAAAATTTAGTTATCTTAAATACTTAGTAATTCCTTAATTTTCAACGTATGTCGTCTTTGGTTACTTAGTAATTCCTTAATTTTCAACGTATGTCGTCTTTGGTCTTGGTGTAGGCCATTCACCTATTCTGTGGTTAAACATAAATGCAAAACTACTCTAAGGAACTGGCTGCTGGACATTGACTATGAAAGTACAGAAAGCATTATCCAAACCACTCAATATTAATCACAATTTCTCACACTGAATCCACATGCAATTACACAACACCCTTACACCTTCTTACTCTATACACTTTCTTACAATTACATCACCTTACATTACACTTCTCGAGTGCACCCTTTATTTCTAGATTTACCTCTCTGTTGAAAATGTTTTTCAAAGTAATAGTGATATATGTATAAAATTATTCTCGATGCCGTCTCAAATGATAAATGTTTAAAGGGGTGTGAGCCTAGGGTTGCCATCTCTAAAATTTGGAAAACAGGACAAGACGCGTGAAAACCCCGGATTTTAGAGTCCGAAAGCCGGACATATCAACAAGATGTTTTAAACATATTCAACGAACAAACAGCGGACCGTGGCAACCGTGACTGGAGGGGTGGGGGAACGATGAATATGGTTGGATGGTTGATCGTGGTGTGCGAGCATAGTGTGTGTCTCGCGGGCGGCCCTTATTTATTTATTTTTTAAAACTCGGTCTACAAGTGAAACCTTCCCCGGACGCTCCCCGGACGCCCTCTAAGCTAGGACAAATCCGGGGAAACCCAGACGGATGGCAACCCTATGTGAGCCTGAAGATCTGTATCACAGGTTCCGAACCTAGTTCAGACTCCAGTTCTCACAAAGGTTCGAGAATACGGCAAAATTGTATTTACACACTATTATAACAATGTTCCTTGGTGAGAGAAATAAACCGTATATTATTACTATTCAATTGTGACCTCCAGGGTAATTCCGTAACACATTATCAGTAGCAATGGGTTTCATTTTGACAGTTTAACAGTATTCATTGCGTTACTTACGTTGTTGAACAGATAAATTTTTGAACATAGGTAGCAATGGAAAAGCAATAATTTTCAAAATGACTCCAACTGATAGTAATATGTTACGCAATTAAAGTGCTGCTCTAACATCAAGAGATGAACAACATTTCCGATATTTTAAGGTCTACGTTGCATCAGTGTGAGTCATCATCATCTCAGCGTTAATCCAGATGCATCCGAAGCTTTTCAGCTTTGGTGTCTGGCGTCCGCTTTAGCAGTCTAACTGCTGATTTGGGCTAAACTTCGATATATTCCGTGAAGCGACTGCCGTCTGACCTCCACAACCCGAAAGCGATATCGAAGTTTTGCATTTAGACCAATTGTTGGACTTTTAAGGGCTCCAACAACCAGTAACGACTGCCATTAGATGTTCGTATGGCAACCAGAACCAACGGCTTAACGTGCTTTCCGAGGCACGACCAGACCAGTGAAAATATTCATATTCATGCATACAAATATTAGTGTGAGTATAGTTATATATTTATAATATACATCTGATTTCTGTACGATAAACATTTTTCTCGCTTTTTTCTCATATAAAAGTCACATAAATAAAAGATATCAAATTTTCTTTATGGGTGACGTAAATGGATGAAAATATGATGTATGAATGTAATTCAGTCCAATACCTTTTAGAAACAGTATGTCTATAAACCAGGTTTGTGGTAGAAAAGCAAAAAAAAAAAAAAAAATGAGCGAATTAATTAATTTTCAAATATTCTTGTCAGAGTCCTGGGAATTAATAAGACAATTTGTCCTTTTGACGAGGGTAATTGTTTTCATTTTATACCAATTTTGTCCTTTTGATTACTAATTATGAAATCAAAACCACCATTCTTATGTTTATAAGCCTGACTATTTTTAAATAATTATAAATTAGTGCTTGACTGCAATCCCGCCTGATGGTAAGCAGTGAAGCAATCGTTGATGGTAAAGCGCACTAGTTTATTATGAGCTTATTCACTCTAGCCTAGAAGATACTTAATTTGAAATCATACGGGAAGACCAAATTCAAAATCAAATAGGGATTTAATTAAATTAGGCTGAGAATCAGGAGTTTTTGGAAGTTTTAGGAAGCATGACGGCAGTTGAGCGAGGTGATGCAATGTTAAACACAAGACCAACACGACCAAACGATGCTGCGCTAGAGGGAGATTGATCTGGAGACTCTCCACGACCAAACTCCCGACACAACAACATTTGGCGCATCGTACCCCCCACACATCGCAACACAACTGCTCAGACCCGTCCTCCGTACGGCATCACCAGACATCATGCCGGAACACGACGAATCGCTTGGCGGCAAGACTTTGTCCGGTGGGTAGTAACTTCTGCCGGAAGCCGATGTTATGGCCTACCACCGAGAAACTAAGGACGAATTCCACCAATACTGATGATTTTCAGTTTCCATTAATTAATCGTATTATTTTATTTCCTAATTTATGTTATAAGTATTTTATACCGATCTTTTTTGTTTCAAGTCCACCTTTTCCTTCACCACGCGGAAATTTGTAAATGGCCTTCAAATGCATATTATTATTCTGATTTATTTTTATATTAGTTGTAAATATCTCGAATAGAATTAAAACATTTTTATTATTATTTTATTTTTGCATCAAAATCTTAATGGGGTTCACAGAATACATCTACCTACCAAGTTTCATTAGTACCTATAGCTCTTATAGTTTCGGAAAAAAATGGCTGTGACATACGGACGGACAGACGGACAGACAGACATGACGAATCTGTAAGGGTTCCGTTTTTTGCCATTTGGCTACGGAACCCTAAAAAGGATTGTGTGGTTTTAGGAAACCTCGGTAAGAGTGAAATTTTAGAGCGCGAGAGGCATTCAGACGAGTGCCTTTCACTTTACCCCTACTGCGTGGCTGACCGTCATGCGACATGCAACACACAGACGATAAAAATTGAATCAATGTAATAAAAGTTTCACTTTAATCCTTACTAATGTTATAAATCGGAAAGTGAGTTTCGTTTGTTTGTTTGTTCCGCTTTCACGCAGTAACTACTGAACCGATTGCTTTGAAATTTTGTAGGTGTAAAGTAAGAAGTCCGGATTAAATAATAGGGTACTTTTATATTACGTAAAATTTGATATTCTCGAGGGAAATCTAAAAAGCGCTATATAACCGAACTACGTGTGAGCGAAACCGCGGCGGAAGCCGCGGGCAAAAAGCTATAACACCCAAATATGCACCCTAATTGCGTAACACACTATTACTGTAAATATGAATAATTTTGAAGCACATTGCTACTCCATTGCTCCATATGTTGGAAAGATATATGTAGGTATATACAACGTGTAACATAAAGGGTATATACATAACAAAGGCATGGCATCTTTACATGATATCAAACGATATTGGAAGGGTTTTTTAATCCTATCTCTTTATGTTAGGAAGTTATGAGGAAAAACACCATCTGTGATAGGCTACTATCATACTAGTCGCACAGAGATATTGAAGACATTTATCGAATTTTGGCAAGTAACGTGACGGGTAACGAGTAGTTATTAACGTATGTAGTGTGCTGCCACGTTTGTTATGATTTGATTTTAAGAAACACACGACCCCGAAAATTGGGTACCAATTTTTTGAGTATTTTATTTTGAGTTGAAACCCTTCCGATATCGTTTGATATCATCTAAAGATGCCATGCCCTTGGTATGTATAATGTATATACCCTTTTTGTTACACGTTGTATATAGCTTGGTCAACAACTTAAATAACGCAATGAATGTTGTAGAACCATCGCTCGCTACTGTCAGCGATAATTACCCTGCAAGCCAGCACCAGAATCGTTTAAAAGGTGTCAGGGTTAGTTAAAATTGTGATGGATGGCTGCGGTTATCCGTGGTTAAGGGACCATCCTTACATACCAAGAACCCCCCGAGCCACGTAAATTGGGTCAAGAGGTTGGTCCTGGTTTTCGTGAATCTTTGACAGTTAATATCGGTCGTCGGAAACGCGGCATTCGCGACAACCAGTCTTAGCTGGAGCACAGGCGAAGAGCAGCCAGCCTTTCGGTGTTCTATTGGATGCATTTTGGAGACTGTGCGAGGGAATTGCGTGATTTAATTCCCCCATCTCCGTTCCATCATCGGACGACCCGTTGTACGGCGAGTTTTTACCCTTACGTTGTATCGTTTACAAAGAGTTTGGCGCTAATCTCAGGAGCTGCTGGTCCGATTTGAAAAATTATTTTTACGATTTGAATTCATTTATTCCTAAAGATTACCAATCACTTTACAGAAATAAATACTTAATATGACTAAATTAGGTACATTTTAGTAGTCCAGGAGTAGCACAAGCTTACAATGTTAACATTTTGGTAATAATATTTATGGTAAGAAGGTAGTTTCTATAAGTTTTGTTATGTCGCGCTTGCTGTACGATGACTAGGTAACTTTGTGATTCTCAAACTAAGGGTACGTTTACACTAAGAGCAAATAAATGTTTTTAGTTATTTAAACTAATCATTTGATGACTTTTTAAGATGTGGCATTTTAGTAATTTTTTGAATAATAATAAAGATTGTGTATATTTAATATCTTTTGGTAGTGAGTTATAAAGTTTTGCTCCCTCATACCTGTTTTTTTTTCCTTAATTAGTTCTAGTACTAGTAGTGTGTAAGTCTTGTGCTCGTCTCAGAAGACGTTTTCGCACCTGTGTATTTTTTGTGAGTGGGATTTGTGTGTGTAGGTCTCTGGAAAGAATTTTACGAACTTTGCTTTTGATAGCCCTTTAATCCAGGAAAGCTTTAGGCTAAATGACATCACTCTGCTTTCAATAGGAGCGGAGCACATCAAATTTTTAAAATGTATGCCGTATATTGTGATCTAGAAGTGTAATAATGTATCTATAGAAATCTACTCTTTTGGGGTTAAAATAAAATGTTCAAATAACTAAACCCACGCGAGCGAAGTCGCGGGTGGCCGCTAGAATTTATATTACCTACTACTACTTACGCGGGTGAATCCGTGGTCCGTACAATAAATGACATATAAATAATGGAGTAGTATTAAGCAAGGCTATATACGTACTATGCTGTTAAAATGATTTATTCGAGAGAGCTAAAATACCGTTCTTCATTGAACAAAGGCGCTTTTAAGACAAATATTTTTTTCTTTCTGATGCATTAGAAGCGGGAAATGGCAGCTGGCCAGAGAATCAGCGGGGTGGCGAATCGTAGCTGCATTTTTCTGTTTAAACTTTGTAACCCTATAGACGTTTATGAGGTAACTAGCTGACCCGTGGACCTGCGTACAGAATCAGAATCGATAAATATTGTATTCACTTATTAGCAAAATTAAATTAAGTGTCTAAAACGACTTTTCACACTTAATTTCCTCTTTCCCTTTCAGCAATGTTATATGGTCTGATTATTCTAAACAACATACCTACATAAGAAAACGAATTATCCTTTTATCTTTTCTTCCATTTTTTCCATTTGTGTTTAGTCCCAGTTACTCTGAATGATGTAACTAATCCGCCTGATGGTAAGCAGTGATGCAATCGTTGATGGTAAAGCGCACCAGTTTATTATGAGCTTATTCACTCTAGCCTAGAAGATACTTAATTTGTAATCACACGGGAAGACCAAATTCAAAATCAAAAGTGATTTAATTAAATTAGGCTGAGAATCAGGACTTTTTAGACGGCAATATTACATAAGCCAGGCCCCCAAAACGCCCGCCCTTCGCCACCACATTATGTGTACTAAGAGGGATTTCTGTTTTTAGTTTTAGATGAACTCCTGTTGATGTTGGAATGCAGATCTCTTCAAAGAGAACGTATATTTCTACTACAAAAAAAAAAAAATGGACGAAAAAATTTCAATATTCAATGTAGGTACCTACACTCCTTCTCACCAAATTCTAATGTAAGGTCGGAAATGATTGTGTACATATCTTTTACCGCGGTTTTTTGCATGATTTATCCACATATTTCTTCCAACCACATTACGTCAAGATCATCCTTTTATAATACACAAAAATACGTATCCAACTTCAAATATCGTTGGCCATCCCTTACACGAGCTTCTGCCGCACATTTGTGACGTAACCATTCCCCACGCCTTTTGTCAGATAACTCTTGGTTTATTGACAAAACTGGCTTTGTGTTCAGGGCTTGTTTTTCACATATGCTACTAAATCTCTTTGATCTTAAATAGGAGAGATATATGGAGGCGGCTAAATAGTTGAAGGATTTGTGTTATCTGCTGGATCGGGACTACAAAGTGCCATTTCTAGTGGGCTTTACGGGTATACAGTGTCAAATTAGCTACAAAAATTCCGTACACAGGATCTGATGAGTGTCGTATTAAGTATGCCTAAAGGGACCGATCAGAATACGACTGTTGAGGTGTTTAATTTTTAAATATCGTCGCCGAGATAATCTATACTAATATATACAGCTGAAGAATTTGTCTGTTTGACCGCGCTATTCTCAGGAACTACTGCTCCGATTTGAAAAATTCTTTTTGAGTTG
Source organism: Sesamia nonagrioides (assembly GCA_017933935.1). Taxonomy (NCBI): domain Eukaryota; kingdom Metazoa; phylum Arthropoda; class Insecta; order Lepidoptera; family Noctuidae; genus Sesamia; species Sesamia nonagrioides. The sequence goes on from JADWQK010001094.1 coordinate 666,020, forward strand.
GATAGCCCATTAATCCAGGAACGCTTTAGGTTATATAACATCACACTGCGACCAATAGGAGCGGAGCATGACTAACTCCACGCGAACGAAGTAGCTGGCGGCCGCTAGTGTGTGTATAAAGCCACCGGTCAATTCATGTCAATTCGCAAACAAAAAGGTTACTCTTAAATGTTGTTTTTTCACAAAGTTTATCTGTAGTGTGGCATATCACCCAGCCAGATGGGCCGATGACCCAAAGAAGGTGGCTGGGACAGATTGAATGCGGAAGGCGGAGGACAGATTGTTTACCTATTTATTTAAGTATGCACACACTCATCATCATCAACCTGTTCATCGTCCCACTGCTGGACACAGGTCTCCTCTCATACAGAGAAGGATTGAGCGTTATCACCACGCTTGCTCAATTAAGTCCAGGTTTCCTCAAGATATTTTCCTTCACCTTCAGTCATTGGTGTCCAAGATATACTTAGAAAGTACATATAACTTTAGAAAAGTTACATTGGTACTTGCCTGACCTGGAATCGAACCCGCGCACTCATACTTGAGAGGCTGGTGTTTTAACCACTAGGCCACCACGACATGCAGACACTCATTACGTTATAAAACTGTTTTATAACCATCACTTCACATCAGGTTCAGTTGAAAACCAGCGCCAAACACTAGTTGTCTGTCATTTTTGCTGAACTGGACCTTTTTCGTTCACCGCGAGGCACAATTTGTTTATATTTTTTACATGTGGTTTTTTAGTTTCTATTTGTTTTTTTTTATATGATGCTACCTGATGTATGTTTATGCTAGATGTATTGTGGGTCTTTAAGGTTGTGCTGAATAAATGTATTTAATTTCTTTTATTACATGGGAAATCATCAAATGACGCAAGATGCTAAGTTACCTCCGCCCAGAACGAGAGAGCCGTTCTGGGCGGAGGTAATTTTGCATCTTTTGATTAACATGGATTTAATACAGTAAGTAATTAAGAGGGGACTCTAGTGCCGAGAAATTTGGAAAATTGGTATTTGAAGAAACTATTGCCGTCTTGCTGCTTCCAACCTCTCCCGGTAAAGTGCGAAAAGGACAGTTGCAGCGCAGGCTGATTTTACCTACAAAAACGTTGACCAAAAGGCGTTTCGCATTCCGCTGTTTTCTTTTTAAATACACCACAGATCTCAATTATTTTTAATCAAAATTTAGAGGATAAACATACCAATGCTTCTATTATTTTCTTTTTTGTCTAAACCTTATCACGTTTGTCTAATAGTCGTCTGAACATCACTGTGAAAATGGGTTATTTTTCGTGATTTTGAAGTATCATATTTCTTTTATTAATTTAGTTTCGAAAAAAATCGAATGATAGGGGCACGTATAGTCACTGTACGAAATTCTGAAAAAAAAAAAAAAATTGCTCTAAAAGCATTATCCACGAAGAAAACAGCGGAATACGTTTTTATAGAGAAAGCACCACTAGGGAAGCACCACTAGGGTCCGCTCTTAACTAACACCGACTTTGTTAGTTTATTGAGAAGACTTATACTTAGACATAAGACAAAGTACCCTTTGGAGGTAAGAAAAACGCTGTATCTGCAGTCCATAATTATTTGATTTGTATCTTTGTATTTATAAATCTACGATGAGGTAGCGAGTTACATCTTTTCTTCAAGATCTTAAGAAATGCTCTAAGATTTTAATCCCGATTTTGTTTCAGACTCTCATTAAACCTGACACTAATTCTAGGCTTCAGTCAAATTAGTTTAAGCTAAGTTAGTAATTCTAAACCCGTTAGCATTATACTAAATATCTACGTGAAGAAATCTATAGCGTAATTTCTTTTTTTACGTCATTTTACAGTTTGTATAATGACGGGGCTTCTTGGCTTAATAATAATCGCCGCATAGGTTGATTGTCTTCCTGAAGGACCGCATCAGAAATAACGTGATCCGACAGAGGACCAGAGTCACCGACATAGCTGAGAGCATACCGATGGGGTAAACGAGTCCTCGAGTGGAGACCACGTCTCGGCAAACGCAGCGTAGGACGCCCTTGGGCGAGATGGAGCGACGACATCAAAAAGGTGGCTGGTAGTGGCTGGCGGAGAACTGCTCAGGATCGAGCTTGTTGGCGTGCCATGAAGGAGGCCTATCTCCAGCAGTGGACGAGTAGTGGCTGATGATGATGATGATGATGAAGTTGATGGAATCGAAGGTTAACTTGCGCTCCAGAGTCGCGGGTTTCTCCAAAGAGGTACCGTGGCTCCTGGCGTACATTCAAGTGAAGGTAAACGGGTGGGTTTTAGTCCATAAAAGTCTGACACGCCCTTCCCCTCCGCCCAGAGCGGGCCACGTCATTTGATGATTTCTTGTCCTCAAAACAAGGCTTACTTATGCTTGCTGCTTGCCACAGTTACTTTGACAATGGCTGAACATCTATTATATACAACGTTATTTCTTCTTTAAACCAAACCTGAACATTGTATATTCAGAATAAGCAACTGAATCGATTCCAATAATTTTAACACCATTCCCAATAATCTATTTTAAATATGTTGCAGTATGGTTACCGAGCGCACAACGTAATTCACCGCGAATCATAGTGTCCCAGGGCCCTCGCCGCGCCGCCGCGCCGCTACAGGCGCGTGCGGGCGAGTGTCGCGTTGACCATACTTTTGTTGGGACAACCAGATATCATAACAAGCTCATAACTTTGTGAGTTTTCCTGATATCTTTTTGTGTATATAGATTTTTTACTTAAAAATACTGGACATGTGTTTCGGGTTTCGTGTACCCATGCCCATGCCTCGTTAAGAACGTTGAGCTATTGGTCCTGGTGTTTCACGTTAGTCCAAAATGTTAAACAACCATTCTTATCAAGGGATATCGTATTTTGCCAGGGCCGCAGGTGGTTCGAAAAAGATACCGTGGCCCCTGATGCACAGGCAAGTGAAGGAACACGACTGAGTTAAGTCAGTAAAAGTCTGACACACCCTTCCGCTTACACATAGCGGAAGAGGACATTTGATTATTTCCCATCCGAAAAAAAAGTATCTAGAGGTTTCTGTTGATTAGCTGGCAACCGACTTCTAGAGCCATGACAAAAGTAAAATTATTTTTCCTTTTAACAGTTTTTTTGTAATCGGTTTGTATTTTTTTGTAAAAAGTTTTTATTTACTTCATTCATCCATCCATCCTTCCTCATTTTCGTGAACGAGACCTTTATTTACTACGTCTTTATACATGCTTCATATGGAGCGTGGGGTGAATACTGATTCAAGTGAGTATCAAGTAATACGATATTCTTCAGGATGTAGATCCTACTTTAAATCTTATCATTACCTTATCCCAAAGACCTTCTAATCTTGTGGATAAGGGAAAAGACTGATTGGTATTCGGACGTTACTTTTGAAACATTTTCGTAGAGATTGATTGATTAATACAGCACCTTAATTACGTCACACACTCTTATTATCAAATTGATTCATTTTGAAGCATATTGATGAAATTAAATGAAATCGTTTATTAAGCAAGTAGGATCACTGATCACTTTTTACACATCATATTTTTACAAACTAGATGGAGCCGGCATTTCCTGACTACCTCTGAGAAGAAAAAGCCGAAACAAACTCAGGGAGCATAGTCTTTTTTCAAGTCCAGACATTAAAAATGAAAATGTTTTTTTTAAATCATTATAAACTAGTGGTTGACTGCAATACTGCCTATGGTAAGCAGTAATGCAATCGTTGATGGTAAAGCACGCTAGTTAATTATGCCTATTCACTTAAAAAAAACTTATTGAATAGGAAGGAAGACGGCAGTTAAGCGAGGTGATGCAATGTTAAATCCAACAGCACAACCAACGATGCTGCGCCAGAGGGAGACTGATCTGGAGACCCTCCACGACCAAACTCCCGACACAACAATATTTGGTGCATCGTACCCGGCACACATCACAACACAATTGCTCAGACCCGTCCCCCGTACGAACAAATCCGTACATAAAATAATTTAGGGGATTAAAAAAAAAATTATGTTTAAAATGTGATAATTGTAGCATAATTACGCATATTATATTGAGCGAGCAGCTCAGTCCCAAGCTTTATTGTCTTCTAAATAATCTATGATTTTATAATACCCCTTTTTGCAAAGTTTACCCTTTATGTAGTTTTTAAATCGTTTAATGGGTAAGTTTTGAATGTCTATGTCTATTCATTGCTCTATAAGTTCGCAAAATATCTGCTTAGTAACGTAAATAACGCAATGGACGTTGTTGAACTGTTAAACCTATTGCTACTAATAGGGTGGTACGCAATTACCTTGCAGGTTTACTTGTAATTGGGTGAAACACTTGGGGTCTTGATAAGCCTAAACATGTTCAATAAATTAGATCAGGTCATAACTTACTGATTTTATTTGTATTGATAACTTTTAGGACAAGTAAGTTGTTTTGTTCGTCAAATGAGATGCTTACATTTAGTACTAGCTCTGCCTCGCGGCTTTACCCGCATAGGTTCCTATCCCGTGAAAACATTGGGGTAAAAAGTATCTTACGAGTTATTCCTAGTTGGACGAGTGTTGTAGCTGTTGAACCTTGGACAAAACTATCTTAGCGTTGTGTAGATTCAATTTCTTAGTATTGTATGATTGCATGGTACACGTGTGAGCACAATGTACGAATGTGCTGTAAGGCATCTATTTGTTGGGTTAGTCTTTTTTATTGACTTGATTGTGCTCTGGCTGTTGAGAGTATGTCATGCTCACTCAAATGTCTCGCTGATGGTGGCGTGTGTGTTGGGTCATTGGGTTCCCTTCGATATGGTTGAGCTGAATGATGCTGATCCATACGTCATGTTCGTGAACGGACGCCGTCAGAGGTCATCTCTTAGCTGCCACGGCGTATTTTAATTTCTGAATTGATTTTTGTGTGTTTTCTATAATGGACGCTCTCAGCGTACAATATATTTCTGCATCGTTCTCACACGGTTGATTTCAAAATGAATGATGTAATCAAATATTTGTAACAATAGCTTGAAAATTTAAAAGAGTGTCCATGGAGTTTCCTGCCCGTTCTTCTCCATAGGTACCTACTCTTTGGAATGGGCGACTAGCTTCATCTTATTGACTGACCGACCTTCTGACAATTCAAAAGTGCCTGTAACTGGTTTATTTGAAATAAATGCTTTGATTTGATTTGATTAGTTATAAACCATGTGAGTTATAAACATCTGTCATCATACAACCCGTTTGAGATATTTTCAAATGATCCCTAGTACAAATTATTAGGATGGCCCCAATTTACCAGTAACCGTGCAGACTATCTTAGGTTGTTAAACTCCACGCCAAAAGTCATTTTCCACTTTCCAAAAAAATCTGTCTTTTAGAGTCACGGTCACTTCTTCTATCAGGATTCAAGGTCGTAGACTATTTAGATGCTTATTAGAATTATTTTATTTAATTACCTCGATGTATAATGACTAAAAGACACAATGACACACACAAATGACAAAAACAATACACCAATGACTGATTAAAAGGTGAAGGAAAATATCTTGAGGAAACCTGGACTTTAAGCCTGAAATCGCCAACCCGCATTGAGCAAGTGTGGTGATTACAACTTATGACATCCTACTTACAGAATAGACGAATGTATGTTGAAATCAAAAGTTTAGATGAGAACAATCACGAGGTGATATACAAGTCTAAAATGGTATATTCAAAACGTGGTGTACCCCAGGGTTCAATTTTAGGACCTATATTATATATCATTTTTACAAATGACTTACTCAACTTCATGAATAAAACTCAGCCGAATGACAAACTTGTTGTTTTCGCAGATGACACAAACATAATAGTTGGTGCTAAAGACATAGAAAAATTGACATTAAATACTAATATAATTATAGAAAAACTTTGCAAATGGTTTAGAGCCAACAAATTATTGCTAAATACGGATAAGACGAATCTCATATTATTTAAGATCACGACTCGTTATAATGACAACTTAGATGTACACATAAATGGAGACAAGATTAAAGTAGTGGACAATGTTAAATTCTTAGGGATTAATATAGATTCCCTTTTAAATTGGAAACCGGAGCTTGCTGTTATTGAATCCGCCTGAAATTGTCCGCATGTTACGCACTCAGGAGCCTTATGGATGATTTAAATGTGCAACAGTTAAAGGTTATATATTATGCGCTGGTAGAGTCTAGGATAAGGTATCACACTCTGGGGAAACAGCTACAGTTATAACTGGTAAAGAGCGTTTATTCTACAGAAACGAGCCATAAGGACAATAGTTAAAATTTCACAGCATGTCTCATGCAGGGACTATTTTAAAAAATTGGGTATTTTAACTGTACCTAGCTTATATGTACTGGTTCTCTTAAGTTATTTTACAAAATATCTACATGAGTTTGAATCACTTGAAGAACGTAATATTAGAGAGAGCACGAGAAAAAAAACTTTCAAACAACAAATAGCACCAAAATTTAATATAGTAGAGCATTGTTGGACGTATCAAGCTGTAGAAATATTTAATGCCTTGCCTTCTGAGCTAAAGATCCTGATTTATTAGACTCACTTGTTTAAAATAAAATTAAAAGCCTTTTTAATAGAAAAATGTTTGTACAGTATATCTGAGCTGATGTCACAAAGTAATGGATGAATAGTTTTTTTTTTGATTCTGGAATGTTTTGACATTAAACTGTTTGGCATTATATTGTAAATTGTTTTGACATTATTGACATTATATTTGGACATTGGTACTTATGATATTTGCAACTTTTGACATTCGATTGGTAATTGTTTTTGACTTGTGTGGTTGTGTTTGATTTTGGTTGACATTATATTTAAACTGTTTGGCACCATAAATAAATTTCGCTTATAATGTATAAAATGTCTTGTCTATAAAATTCTCAGTTCTTTATATTTGTGTATAGGTCGCATATGTAGACATTCGACACAATGTAAATTGTTTTTATGAATGAAATAAATGAAATGAAATGATTACGCTCAATCCTTCTGTATATGAGAGGAGACCTGTGCCCAGCAGCGGGGCGATAAAAAAGTTGATGATGATAAATTACCTCGAACTAACTTTGAATCGCAAAGCCACAATATATACTTTTTAATTATACAACCTCAATGGACATATCCCAATCAAAAACCTTAAAAAAAATGTTATCTCTCCGCTTCCAGATTTAAAAACGCAGACTTATTTTCTTAATTTAAAAGTAATAAGTTCCACATTCGAATTATTCCTACATGCGACTCGGTAAGATTGCGCGACCGAATTTGCATGTTACAAACGAAAACTGGAATGTACGTCATGACGGAGTATGCCGCATTTGTGTGTGACCTACTAAACTTGGCTGGCTTATACTATTAGGTATGCAAGTAGGGTAATGACATTACGGCGTAGCTTAGAGTCGGTAGAATTTTGTGTTCACTTATAGAATAATTAAAACTTTGAGAGAAAACATTGTTATGAAGCCGGTATGTACTGGGACCGAGAAATGGGAAGGCAGACGGCATCTATCATCCCCCACTAGAACAACGTGGTCAATTACGGCCCACTTTCTCTCACAGACTTGTGTCCCGGAAGTTGGAACATTATTGTGTAGCAGCATAAATTTCATAAATTGTTTGTATTTTTTTTTTTTTAATTGTGGTGGATTTAATGTCATAATCCACGGCTACACGAATCTTGCGTCCTATCCGTCATAACTTACGGAGCCGAGACGTGGACACTAACGGTCAGACCAGTACATAAGTTTAAAGCCGCTCAGCGAGCTATGGAGCGGGCTATGTTGGGCGTCTCTCTGAAGGACCGCATCAGAAATGAGGTGATCCGACAGAGGACCAGAGTCACCGACATAGCAGAGAGAATTAGCAAGCTGAAGTGGCAATGGGCTGGTCACATATGCCATTGGGGTAAACGAGTCCTCAAGTGGAGACCGCGTCTCGGCAAACGTAGCGTAGAACGCCCTTGGGCGAGATGGAGCGACGACATCAAAAAGGTGGCTGGTAGGGGCTGGTGGAGAAGCTCGAGCTTGTTGGCGCCATGGAAGAGGCCTATGTCCAGCAGTGGACGAGTAGAGGCTGATGATGATGATGATGATGACACGATTCTTGTAAACGTTTGTTCATGGTGACCATTCGAAAATTCGATGTAGTCAATGAGAATTCAGAAGTCAAAAATATACGTTTATTTCAACAGAACTATATAAGTTAATCCATCACCGCCTGACATTCTAAATTTTATTCATAGATTCATCATTCATATCAAATTCCAATAAGTATTGATGTATGGACGACAACAGGTCAAGTTACCCGAAACTGTCAAATATTCCCAATCAACCTTGAGCTGTAGAGATAAAGTTCAAAATCGACTAAAGACATTTGACGGATAGTAGAATAGCTTTATGCGCTGTCGTCTGTACAAAATGACCTGTGCAATGTCAGACATCTATTACTTTCTCAAATATATAATCTGGATTTAAATAGACAGGCCTGTTTCTATTCGACTAGCTTCAAGTTCAATTTATTTTGATACTCACTTTTGCCCGCAGTTTCGACCGCGTGGATATGGGTAAATTACTCACAGGACCGTATATACTGGGATGGGAAGTCTATGTGTTAATCCAAATTAAAACTTGTCTATACAACCGTTTTGCGTCAACGATTGCATCGCTGCTTACCATCAGGCGAGATGGCGGTCAAGCAACAGTTTATAATTTATAAAAAAAAAACAGACCACAATTCTAAGAACTATTTTTAGCCACCTGATTCCTGTTCACACGTGCCCTAATGGCTATATTTTTACCCGACTGCCAGGAGGGTTATGTTTTTAGCTCCTATCTTGTATGTATTATTCTTTATTACCTAGTATCTCTAGAACCGCTGAACGGATTTTCACATTTGAGGTATCGTTAGATTTGACTTAATTGCCCAACTGCTACTAGATAGGTGACATTTTAAAAAATCCAAAATGGCGGATGTATGACGCCATATTGTGAGATAAGAAGAAATAAATTTCTACCAAGCATATCGAGTGGGATATCAAAATGAAGGATTTTAAACACTGATTCTAAATATGTATATAACATAATATTAAATGGAACAAAAAAAAGAATTACATGTTATTTTCTGCCAAGCATATCGAGTTGGGTATCAAAATTAAGGATTTTAATCACTGATTATAATAAAAATATTGATTCTAAATATATTTTATATAAAAAAGTCTTTAAATATAAAATTGCCGTTAAATAGGAAAAAAAAATCTTTTGTATTAATTGAAGTAATTACCCATGCAATCAATGTATTTTTGCCAACACAGTGGCAGTTTATTGATTCTTAAAGAAATCAGCTGGACGAGAGGCAAGTGGCAGTCTCCGAATGGGGCAATGCCAAACTTGTAGCATTCAATACCGCCAAAACACAGGCGTGTCTTTTCACCCCCAAAAGGAGCCCGTTCACCTTGGCTCCTACTTTTCAAAATGTATCCTTGGAGTGTACCGACCGCCTTCAGCTTTTGGGAGTTGAGATTTCCTCCACCCTAAACTTTGGGCGGTTCATTGAGTCCAAAGCCAAGGAGGCTGCCAAGGAACTTGGCGTTATCGCAAGGGTCCGGCGGTACTTCACATCAGGACAGCTTTTAATGTTGTACAAAGCACTGGTCGGTTCGTGTGGAGTACTGCAGCCACATTTGGGCTGGTGCTGCTAAGTGTCACCTGGCCACTTTGGATTCAGTGGAGAGGTGGGCGAAGAGGCTGATTGGTAACCCTGACTTAACTCGAGACGGTCTCCAAAGCCCAGAGCACAGGTGTAGAGTAGCCAGCCTTTCGGTCTTCTATAGGATGCATTTTGGGGAGTGTGCGAGGGAATTGCAAGATTTAATTCCCCCATCTCCGTTCCACCATAGGACGACCCGTCGTACGGCAAGTTTCCACCCTTACGTTGTTAACACCACTACAATCCGGACGAAGCGTTTCCAGCGGCGGTGTTTCCGTCGGACTACAATTTGAATGTCATCAAGGCTAGAGTGAATAGGCTCTTAATAAACTAATAGTGCGCTTTACCATCAACGACTGCGTCACTGCTTACCATCAGGCGGGATTGCGGTCAAGCGCTAGTTTATAATTTAATTTAAAAAAAAATCTATTCAAATTCTGGAAAAAGTAGTAGTCTGTAGGCGAAAGGTCTGGTGAGTAGGGCGGATGATGAAGAGCCTCCAACCCCATCAACCTTTTATTGCAACTTGAAGACTGTCTGTTGTGCGGTATGAGGTCGCGTGTTGTCGTGCAGGAGCAGCGGAGAGGAGCGATTGACCAATGCTGGTTGGAGATGTGCCAGTTTCTCCATCATTGTGTTCAGTTATTCACAGTACACATCTGCAGTAATGCTCATCCCGTTTGGTAAGAAGATGTGATGAATCACACCGGTTAGACCACCAAACAGGGACCATCGCTTTTCTAGGGGTAAGATTTCGTTTGGGGCATTGTTTAGGTGCTGAACCAGGATCTAATCAACTTGCTAAGCGCTTGCGGTTAGCAAACAGAAACCATTTTTCATAGCATTACCTGCTATGAAAAATGGTTTCTGTTTGCTAATGCAATGCAATTTTTTTCAAAGTTCCTACATTTGTTTGTCTGTTGAGCACTGCCAGGCACGTCTCGCGTACCTCGCGCTGGCGATCATTGAGTTCGTGGGGCACCCATTTGGCAAGATATTTTACCTTGCCAATTCAATACTTAAGGTCCAATATACTTTGTATTTTTTGTTTGTTTTGTCGAAAGCTGTTGCTATATCAGCCGTATATTGTGTATCATCAGTTTCCACAATCGTCTTCAATTCGTCATTGTCGACCAAAAGTCTTCAGACGACCGCGGGGTTCATTTTTAAAGTCGAAATTCCCAGAACGGCAGTGAGCAAACCAATAACAAGTGCTGCGTTGGTTTGTAGTGTTAGCTCCGTAAACGTCGTAGATGTTGCGTGCCGCTTGTGCCGCGTTGTTAGCATAACGGTACTCATATTCCATAATTACTCGAATTTTTAACGTATCCATAATGACGAAAAAGATTAAAATGTGATGGAAATGTACCACTAATCAATAAACAAATGACTGCTTTTGGAAAAAAAGAGCTCCATGTTGAAACAAACAAAAAAGCAAGATAAATACAATTTGAAATTAGAATTATTAGCCAAACAGGTTTTTTTTATTTGAAATGGCCAGTACTGCAGAATGGCAATTTCATAAGTAAATAACTATTAAAACGTGCAGTATAAATTATAAATGGAAAGAAAAAAAATATGCTACATTAATATTATGTATATAACGCGACCATGACAGAAAAGTTATAAAAGCTCACAAAAGTATACAATATTAGTGCTGTAACATCTCATTTGATCCTAAAACATATGGTCAAAAACCACGAGAAGAATACATACCTGAAGATCCCAATAAATCAGGTAGTATACCAAACCAACTCAAATTAGGTATAAGCTCTCGAGCCATGCTAAGACGGAACATCAGTGCTAACCATGGGCTGATTAACGGTGCTATGGGTATTATTCGACGAATAGATTGGCCAGCACTACGCAGAAAGCATTTGGAGCCAGGAAAACTACCACAAGCGGTATTTGTGGAGCTCGATGACACAAGTATAACAGGGGCCCTACCTGGTATTGGAGTCTGGATCCAGCCTCGTGCTACAGAATTTGATGCTTTACGTGGTAAAGGCAAGATTGAGCGACGAATGTTTCCCTTAATTTTATGCTGGACAGTGACGGTGCATAAACAACAGATCACAACTTTAGAGCCAGCAGTTGTAGATTTAAGTAGAAACTTATTTGCAAAAGGTCAAGCTTACGTTGCTTTGAGTAGAGTGAGGACTCTTTCCGTACTTGATATCAGTTTTCTTAACCCTAACGAATTGCCAAATCAACCACATGACATAAACTCATTTAAGGAATTAATCCGGTTACGTAATATTTCTTAACTAAGAAGACATAAATTTATTAATAATTAAATAAACAAAAAAACCACTCGCAACTACAATTAAAAATCAACTGAAAAGACTAAAACAAGATGAAAATTCAATGATAAGGCATTTAAAAAAAATAACAATGATATATCCAGAAACCTACATTGAAACAGTACCAAACCTATGTACAGACGACATCACATCAACCTACTACAATCTGTCAGATTTCCTCATTAGATTTTCAACTTTATCACTACAGCATTAAGGCTCTATGTTGATTGGAAATATCTGACCGTTTGGGGTAGCTTGACCTGCTGTCGTCCGTAACTACGTAATTAATGTACACTTAGAAATTTCAGCACAAAAGTCAGTCAGTTTCAATTTTTTGCAAAATTATAAACAGAATTACATTCGGAGGCATGCACAAAGCGCATATCTTGTACATATGAATGTATGTAATATTCTTTATTATCTTGTATCTCCAGAACCGGCTAACGGATTTTCACATTTGAGACATCGTTAGATTTGTCTTAGACGGTGTCATTAAAAAAAAAAAAACAAAATGGCGGATGTTTGACGCCATAATTATGAGGTAATTTTTATTAACCAAACTTATCGAATTGGTTTTAAAATGAAGGATTTAAAATACTCATTACAAAATATGTATATAACGTGCACTTTTAATATTAAATGGAACGATGAAAAAAGAAATTAAACAATTTTTTTAAGTTTTCCAACATTAGAAACATAATTTGTTAAAACTAAAAAGATAGAAATAAAAAATATTATTTAAAAACAAAAAACCCGCCTGCATAAAACTCTAACGAACTGAAAGGGTAGAAACAAGTTGAACAATCGCAGTTGGGGGACTTCTTAGCTAGATAAACAAGTATTCCATAGAACAGTCCCCCAACTGCGATTGTTCAACTTGTTTCTACCCTTTCAGTTCGTTAGAGTTTTATGCAGGCGGGTTTTTTGTTTTTAAATAATATTTTTTATTTACAAAAATATTAGGCGCACAATTTTGACTTCCTGACTGGTAAAGTTTTGCCGTACCTAAGCGTGCCTTACCTATACGAAACACTCGAACCCTATAAGTGGCGACATCTAAGTCTCGTTCCGTTAATATTTTATTATAAATGTAGCTTTTTGAAGTAATCCCAAGGACAAAGAAACTTGATACTGGCAAAATATAATTGTCAATTTTTAAAAATCGTATCGTTCGAAACCTCTGTGGCCAGTAATCATCATCATCATCGAGGTCGTGGTGGCCTAGTAATTTCACCACACCAGCCTCTCAAGTATGAGTGCGCGGGTTCGATTTCAGGTCAGGAAAGTACCAATGTAACTTTTCTAAAGTCATACATATGTACTTTCTAAGCATATCTTGGACACCAATGACTGAAGGAAACCTGGACTTTAAGTCTGAAATCGCCAGCCCGCATTGAGCAAGCGTAGTGATTACGCTCAATCCTTCTCTGTATGAGAGGAGACCCGTGCCCAGCAGTGGGACGGAAAAAGGTTGATGATGGCCAGTAATAAGAAGAAAGAAAAGCAAAAGCAAGTCGTGATGTTTCAATACAACAACTAAAAAAAGACGATTGAATAACGGTCTAAACGAGTCTGCCAATTTCTTTATTGGCTGTCTTTAGTATTAAATAGTAAATTACAAACTTGGCTCAGTAACGGTCAGGTTGTTCAAGCCCGGGCTGGATCAATTTATTCTAGACAAGTTCATAATTAATGCGACATTCGTTGCTCGTAACCTCAAAGACTAGAAACAGTCTGGTTTCTTATAGAAACTATCCGAGAAAGGATATTGGAGCAGTTAGTGGCGATGGGTCGTAACGATACTTTTTGTAACAGATTTCTTTTTATTTTATTTGTTTGTGGCTTTCTTATTGAGTTTTTTTTTTACATCTGAGGGGGTTATGTTAGCTGTCGCAGGAGACGCCCTGAAGGAGGCACGGGCCTGCGGGCGGTGAGCAGTGGGCAGCTCGCCGCCCGGTAAGGACCAGACCCGAGTCGACGGCGCGTCGTGTTTCACGCGCGCCTTAAAGAGATGTCAGCACATCGTGACGGGGTCCACGAAGACCGATGCCTCCTGGGCCAGCGTTGCGGGTTGGTTAAACAAGAAACCGTGGCCCTGGCCGTCGCACAAGCAAGTGAAGAAACACGGGTAGGTTTTAGTCAGTAAATTCTGACACGCCCTTCCGCCCCGACCAGAGCGGGAGATGTCATTTGATGATTTCCCATCCCAAAAAAGGGGGTTATGTAAAGACAGTTGCATGGGTAAACTGTTCACGTTAAGCTGTTGGTCCCGGTTGCCATACGAACATCTAGTGGCAGTCGTTACGGGAGCCCTCAAAAGTCTAACAATTGGTCTAACTGCAATGCTTCGATATCGCCTTCGGGTTGTGGAGGTCAGACGGCAGACGCTTCACGGAAAATGTCGAAGTTTAGCCAAAATCAGCAGTTAGACTGGTAAAGCGGACCCCAAACTCGAAAGCTGAAAAAGCTTCGGACGCGACTGGGATTAACGCTGAGATGGTGATGATGATGATGACCCTTATACAAAGACAATACGTTAAACCGTTGGTCCCGCTATAATTTATGAATCTTTGACATTCGTTACGGGTCCTCTGTAGGCCGCATTGCGTGACTCATATTTCCTCCAAATTTATTTTTGTGTTCTCTCTTTGCGAAAACAATACGTTTATATAACAAAACATATTGTTTTTCATTCTTCTTGTTATACGTCGCCATTCCACTCAAGCAAGGCGAGAGGGTTAGTAGTGTTGTATTTATTTCACACATAATTATATTCACACACTACATCATTTCTAATATTATAAATCGGAAAGTAAGTTTGTTTGTTTGTTCCGCTTTCACGCTGTAGCTTATGAACCGATTGCTTTGAAATTTTGCGGACGTAAAGTTAGAAGTCCGGATTAAATAATAGAGTACTTTTATCCCAGAAAAATTTGATATTCTTGAGGGAAATATAAAAAGCGCGATATAACCGAATACCACGCGGGCGAAGCCGCGGGCGGAAAGCTAGTATAATATATTGCAAACGAATGTGCACATGTAAACTTAGAAGCCAAATGATACGATATTAATCCCCAAAAATGAGGAATCTAAAAAGCGCGATATAACCGAATTCCATGCGGGCGAATTCGCGGGCGGAAAGCTCTTCATAGATATATTTTAGTACGGCTAGCGTATAACACTATTATGTTTCACTTTGTATACTCTTTCATTCAAAAATACAGTTATACGGTTTGAGGCCGGATGCATCTAGCAATATCCGCGATGTAACCGCACTTCGGCTATTAACCGAAATATATACATACTAGAAAATACATAACAAAAACAAGTTTTAATGCCAAGAAACAGGATTTTTAACCCAACTCAACTGCACATACAAAAATTTTATAGTATACTTATTACAGTTTTTATACCTATGTGATCCATGTTTTCGTATTTACTATTAGTATCAATAAAATCATCATTACAACCCGGAATCACTCACTACTGGGTATAAACCTCCACTTTCTTCTACCGTACTTCTCGGATCTTTGGTTCTCTCATCCAGACGTATTCCGCAACATTGACGCGCTTTTCAATGGTTCTATACCCTAATTGCTTAAAACACATTTTTTTTTGAGTTTCGGAAATCATCAAATGACTTCTCCCGCTCTGGGCGGAGCGGAAGGTCGTGTCAGACTTTTACTGACTAAAACCCACCCGTGTTCCTTCACTTGCCTGTGCACCAGGGCCACGGTAAATCTTTCGAACAGCCCACGGCCCTGGCAGATTGCGTAACACGTTCAATCTCAAACTAAATAATTTTGAAGAATATTGCTAATCCATGCATTCATAATGTTTGGAAAAGTTGTCAGCTTAACACCGTAAATAACGCAATGAATGTTGTTGAACTGTCAAAATGAAACCCATTGGTACTGATAGTGTTTTATGTACTCTATAGGTTTCTTTGGCCGAACTCTGTCGCAGCTCGGTGTCAGGAAATAAATAAATTAATGTGTTAAAGTAAATACTAAAACTAAATTATGATGAACCTTTATGCCATTCTTCAACCTTATTCAATACCACATGTAATACACGTAGAGTACTGAAAAGGCAATTGTACTTAAATTATATTTCTTTCAAAATTAGGTACGTTATTTCAAGCAAAATAAATATAAACTTTATTATAAAGATTATGAAGTTGATTTCAAAGTGGTTCTATTGAAAAATTTATATACAAAAATGTTTGAAATTGTATCGTAAACTGAATTTTATTGTGTATGGATTTAAAGTACTTCTTGCTTAAACTCATATTTGTTAGCAATTTTTATAATTATGTAACATTATTAAACATACTTTGTTATCTTGGTATAAGTCGAGTGGCTCCTAGGAATATAGCAATTACAGACAGAGTAATAATTCCTGTGGCAGTTATTCAGCTTGGTTTTCTTTCCTTTAGCCAGAAAGAAAAGATAAAAAAGTATGAATGAGCACGATGCTAATGTATTTCACAGATGTTTTATATTTTATTCTTTCATTCTACTAAGTACATACATATCGTCATAGTATATTATGTTTTCACCGCTGGAACACAAGCTATGTGAGAGCCAGTGGGTCATAATCTACCAGGTGGACCCAGTACGGCTTGGTGAATATCATATTCCTTCGATTTTATCTTCTAGTAGCGACCCGTCCCGGCTTTGCACGGGTGCAATGCTAATACTAAATACACTACAGAAAAACTGTGAATGTTGTATAAAAAACATAGCGGCCCGCTGTTACCAAATCCCCGGCCTCGGCCGGTCGGTAGTGCTGCAAACGCAACGCCCTGCAATTTTTAAACCTGTAATATCTTCGAAAATATTCATTTAAATTATATGCTGTAAACGGCGATATAAATCTATATTAAATCAACAATGTATTTAAGGTATTAAAATGAATAAGGATTAATGCTGTATTGGTTAAAATCGCTTCGAAAATTAGCTAGTATTTGTCATAAAAAGTAAATGGCAAAAAATGTTATTGTGGGATATCCATAAGAGATAGATATATACCATCATGGACTTTTCTGTAGACCTTTTCAATGTGTACAATAATCAATACATTATTTTGATAAATCTCGTAGGGTCCAGCCTGTGTTTCACTGCAAACGCTGAAAAAATTAATAATTATTTACGACATCACATTAGAAACCTCAAAAATAATAGTATTTCTCCACTATATAATGGATATTATTATACATACAAACCTTTCTCTTTAGTCACTTTATCTATTAAAAAAAGTATATTAAAATCCATTGCGTAGTTTTAAAGATTTAATTTTAAACAAAGGGACATAGGGAAACAGAAAGCGACTTTTTTTTTTAATAAACTAGTGCTTGACTGCTATCTCGCCTGATGGTAAGCAGTGATGCAATCGTTGATGGTAAAACGCACTAGTTTATTAAGGCTATTCACTTTAAAAACTAAGGAATAGGAAGGATGACGGCAGTAGAGCGAGGTGATGCAATGTTAAACACAAGACCAACACGACCAAACGATGCTGCGCTAGAAGGATGAGAAGGAGAGGTGATGCAATGTTAACTTTGTTTTATAATAAGTGATGATGATGAAGACGTGCCGGATTTCTTACTATGTTTTCCTTCACCGTTTTGAGAGGTATAATTAAAAACACGAAGTAAAAAATTTCTGCCCAACTTTGTCAGGGCCACCGCTGCTCTCAAAAACAACTACAGTAATTTTCACGAAATTAATTCAATTACATAAATCATTTAGGTATTGTTCCACAGCCGGATAATACCCTCTAAAGATATCTTGTTTTTCTTTTACTCCGTGATTAACTTGTATTTTGCTTTATCTGGGAGAATTTGTCACTCAATTGCGGCCAAAGTCTTTTTTATAATAAATTCGTTAAAAGGAAGAACGAGAGATGAATTCCCAAAGTTAAGAATTTATGTGTGCCTGAGGTCACCATCAAAGTAAATATATTGAATGAATGCGAATATTTGCATTGGTCTGATCATACCTCGGAAAGTACGTTAAGCCGTTGGTCTCAGTTGTCATACAAACATTTAGTGGCAGTCGTTACGGGTTGTTGGAACCCTCAAAAGTACAACAATTGTCTAACTGCAATGCTTCGATATCGCCTTCGGGGTGTGGAGGTCAGACGGCAGTCGCTTCACGGAAAATATCGAAGTTTAGCCAAAATCAGCAGTTAGACTGGTAAAGCGGACCTCAGACTCCAAAGCTGCAAAAGCTTAGGATGCCACTGCGATTAACATTGAGATAATGATTATGACTTACATAGTAGATGTAAGATATACTGATATCTGCTTTCATGACGGATATTTACAACATTGTCATACAATTCGTATGTACGTCATAGGTACGTTGATCGTAGGTACATCGTATCGTCTTATCGTGCCTTACATCGCTTGATCACTCGTTACATCGCTTGATCGTACGTCACATCACTTGATCGCGCGTTACATCGTTTGATTGCGCGTTACATCGCTTGTACGCTCGTTACGACTGTGATCGTACTACCACCTGAACCACTTCATCGCACGTATAAAGCGAGAGTTTGTTCGTATCCATGTCGCCAATAGTGACAGCTGACATATGGCCGTTCAAAGCATTCCACGCGCAGAATTAATTATATGGCCGTGGCTTCCATGCGGTTTTGCTTCTGTAAATCTGACCGTACATTAAAATGAGCTTTGAAAATGGATTGTTATTATATTTTCTTGTTTCTATGTTGTTGTGGCAATCTGCTTCTTATGAAAATACAGTGTGGTTCAGTTCAAAGTGATAAGATATTGTGCAGGAAGAAGATAAAATATTTTATAACCTCCTTAAGAGCGGACTCTAGTGGTGCTTTCTCTATACAAACGTATTCCACTGTTTTCTTCGTGGATAATGCTTTTAGAACAATAATTTTTTTCCAGAATTTTACACCGTGATTATACGTGCCTCTATCATTTGATTTTTTCCGAAACTTAATTAATAAAATAAATATGATACTTTAAATCACGAAAAATAACCCATTTTCACCGCCATGTTCAGACGACTATTAGACAAATGTGATAAGTTTTTGACAAAAAAAAAAAAAATTAAAGAAGCATAGGTATACTTTTCCTATAAATTTTGATATAAAAATAATGCAGATCTATCGTAATTTGAAAAAGAAAACAGCGGAATACGAAAAGTCTTTTCGTCAACGTTTTCTAGGTAAAATCAGCCTGAGCTGCAACTGTCCTTTTCGCACTTTATCGGGAGAGGTTGGAAGCAGCGCGACGGCAATAGTTTCTTCAAATACCTATTTTCCAAATTCCTCGGCACTAGAGTCCCCTCTTAAGACTCTAAATAAACAATATACAGAGGGATTTATTATATTTCACACTTATAATGCAAATTGGTCTATTAAACCCATCGTATATTGTAGGACCTGGACTCAGGCGAGAGACAATAGCTTTTTAATTGTTTTAGTAATTATGGACTACAACTAAGCTCGTTAAACATACAGATGTTGTTTCGGAAAGCCCTTGGAAAAAGACCTAAAAGTTGTTTGGGATCAAATTAAAACCTCTGTAGATTTTGGCTCTTTTTCTCTATTTAAATAAATATTGTATTCAAAAATCATCATCATATGGTAGCATAATTTATCACCATGAATAGACTTCTTTGAATACTGCTTTCATTATTCACTATTCCCAAATAGAATAGATAAACTGATAGGAATCATGGAAAAATATATTCAGCACAAAACTGCGGCAACGTCTATAGATTCCTGAAGAAATATTATTTTACTAGAAATTTCTACGTATGTGGACTTTATTTGTATCTTTGGCAAAGGAAAAAGCTTCACATCCATTCACTCTGAACGTCGGTAAAAATTTCCTACAGATAATTCTTTACTAAGGTTCTCCTAGCCTTCCTTTGTTCGCACAGATGTTGTTTTGTGGGTTGGTATTCATTTGTTCCAAGAAAGTTAGGGTATTGGTTATTTGTTAGTGTACTAGATACTTCTTTTTCTTTATTGGTTGGCTTGCTTTTTATAATATGCACCCCGAGTATTTCACTTCTATATTAACATATATTTATTATAAATTGAAGTAGCTGCTCGTATATATCTACCTACATATATGTTTGGTTTTCACAATCGTGATTTGTAAGTTAGCACTTTGATCTTGAGGTCACGAGGGCGACTGCTGAGCGTCAGATTTTGTGATCAGGTTCCAGGTCAGAAATTTCACAGCAACCGGAGATAAAACGGAAACGTTGGTCCAACGCTTGATTTGTCTTTGGTCGAGTTGGATTACTCTCACATCGACTACTTACTAAGACTAAGACTAGGACTAAGAGAGTGAGGAAAGAAAGAGACAACAAAAAGATTGAGCAGACCCCAAAGTAAGTTCGAGACTTGTGTTATGGGATACTAACTCAACGATACTATATTTATAATAGATACATAAATATAGATAAACATCCAAGACCCAGGCCAATCAGGAAAAGATCGTTTTCCATCATCACCTGGCAGGGGATCGAACCCGGGGCCACCACGTCGCAGGCAGGCGTGTTGCCCGCTGCGCCACTATTCATTTTTTGGTCAAAAAAGTTTTGTTTTGCTTCGCCAATACATGCGAATCGATTCATAAGTCCATTGTTATTAGTCAAATATAAAAGTAAGCAGTAAGTATTAGGCTTTCATAATCACAAGTCGAATAACTACCACCATCATTAAAATTAAAAACAAAAAAAAAACAATGTAAAAATAACACTATTACAAAATTAGCCAAAATTATAAAACGTGTATTTTCACCACAAACGCGTGGCCTTACACAAATTTATAATGATTTTCTCTCCTATGTACACGGAAAAACAATTTCAGAGTTAGTTTGCCCAACTATGCATACAAGACGGGTTCTCACAATTGAAGTGCCATGTGTATTCAGCCTTGAAAAGATCTGAAGAGTGCTAGCATTCTCCCCCTCAGGCTTTTGATGCAAAAAGTTATTTTGTAGACTGTGTGTCCAGTACTTACGTTACGAGTTTAGAAGAATAAAACTTTCTGTTTTATTTTATGTAAAGAAGTTAGATTTTTTTTATTAAGAGCCAATTTATTCACTTTAGTCTTGAAGACATTTAAATTGTAGTTCGACGGAAACACCGCTGCCGACAAATTATTCCAGTCCCTCTATGTAGGTACGCGGTATAAAAGACCAGACGAAACGCTTCGTTTGGATCGTTGTGATGTCAACAACGTAAGGGTGGAATTCCCCGTACGATGGCTCGTCTTATGATGGAAAGGAGATGGGGGAATTAAATCATGCAATTCCCTCGCACATTCTCCAAAATGCATCCTTTGAACACCGACGGGCTGGCTACTCTTCGCCTGTGCCCCAAACTTTGGAGACCGTTCTTTGCTAAATCTGGGTTGCCAATTAACCTCTTCGCACGCCTGTCCACTGAATCTAAAGTAGCCAGGTGGCAGTTTGCAGCACCAGCCCAAATGCGTCTCAGTTCCAACGCGTTGACTCACTGCTCCTTGTCGTCCAAAGCCCAATCAAATAACCAGTCTTAACCAAGGGGTATCATGTTACCCAGAAATTCGGTTGTAGAGGTTAGGCAGGCAATCGCTCGACGCCTGGTTACACTGAAAGCAGTCCACAAAGAGTCTTCGAGAAAGAGGTCAATCATCGAATCCAACTCGGCTGGGCTGCTTTCGGGAAGCTACGACGAGAAGATTCTATCTTCTCGTCCAAAATACCACAGTTTCTCAAGACAGAAGTCTTCGACCAGTGTGCCAGTGATAACTTATGGAATTGGTCGCTAACAATGGGCCTTATAAGAAGGCTCAAAGTCACTTAAAGGGCAATGAAGAGGGCTATGTTTGGGGTTTCACTGCGCGATCGACTCAGGAATGTGGAAATCCGAAGAAGAACGAGAGTAACCGACATAGCCCGAAGAATTGCAACAGTAAAGTGGCAGTGGGCTGGGCACATTGCCCGTAGGACCGATGCCCGATGGGGCCGACGGGTTCTCGAGTGGTGACCACGCACTGGAAGACGCAGCGTGGGTAGGCCCCCGACAAGGTGGACCGACGATCTGGTGAAGGTCGCGGGTAACTGCTGGATGCGGGAGGCGCCGGAGCGGTCGTAGTAGAGAACCTTGGAGGAGGCCTATGTCCAGTAGTGGACGTCTTTCGGCTCAAAAGATGATGATGAGTCCACAACAATAGTTGGTAAAAGGCAGATGGTGACCTAGTTGAAACGATTGCTAAAGCCTTATCTTATCCATAGATGGAAGAAAATTGTAATTGGGATTTCCTCTAACAAAAATTCCGGTTAGATTTATATCGGCTGGAGCCGGGATTTGGAATCGTGCCCGATAAAGCGATAGGCCCAAACAGATTGAAATCTATAACCGTCGGCTGCAGATCTGTACTTTGGGTTTACGATAATATATATATATCTGTGCTTACCTCCTTGGACTGTTATATGAATAACTAGCTTTCCGCCCGCGGCTTCGCCCGCGTGGAATTCGGTTATATCGTGCTTTTTAGATTTCCCTCGGGAACATCAAATTTTGTCAATAAAAGGTAGCCTATGCCCTTTCTCAGGGTCTAAAGATTGTCTGTGCCGAATGTCATCAAAATCGGTTTATAGGTTTAAACGGGAAAGCGTAACAGACAGACAGAATTACTTTCGCATTTATAATATTAGTATGGGTGATTTTATATTCTAGAAGGATGATATAAAACCTCTTCTCATTCTTCCAAGGGTTCCGAATTCTTATAATAATAATATAATAAATTTTATTGTCAGTATTGACCATGGTCCATACAGATAGCATAAATATTATAAAATAGCAACAACATTATATCTAAAATTCTTACAAAATTAAAATAAAAATTGTAGAAGAAATAATATCTATTAATAATTAAAATACAATGGAAATTAAATCAGAAAAAGAATTAAAGTACAAAATTTTAATCTAAAACAAGGAAATTACAATAAAATTAAAATTAAACTACTCAATCCACGAACCAAAAATAAAAGTATAAAATGTTAATGGAATATGAATTACAATAAAATTTAATTTAATTCAAGATTCACCCATGATTTTTTTGTACTTGATCTGAAAATAATGAAATTAAATGATGTCTTTGACGCGATCGTTTCAATTTATGTAAACTTAATTAGAAACCTCTATTAAGTTTGTGATTGGTTTAGTTAAGTACAAAATGGCCCCGATTCTCCTGTTCACAAACTAATTTAATTTTAAGATAAGTGCATCTTTTTCTGAAAAAATGCTTTTCATAATGATATTTCATTATGAAAAGCATTTTCTATGCTTTTCTAATAAGTATTGTAGTAGTGCTGTATAATGTTATCTTTTTGTGTTGCTATGTGTGCCGGGTACGATTTGCCAAATGTAGATGTGTCGGGTGTTTGGTCGTGGAGGGACTCCATATCAATCTCCCTCTGGCGCACCATCGTTGGCCGTGTTTTCGTTGGGTTTGACATTGTAACCTCGCTCAACTGCTGTCTTCCTTCATATTCACTCAGTTTTTTTTGGCTCTTAATAAACTAGCGCGCTTTACCATCAACGATTGCATCACTGCTTACCATCAGGCGGGATTGCAGTCAAGAACTAGTTTATAATCGGTCTAGCACTGAAATGAAATAAAATGAAATGAGGTCTTGCCGCCAAGCGATTCGTCGTGTTCCGGCATGATGTCCGGTGAAACCGTACGGAGGACGGGTCTGAGCAGTTGTGTTGCGATGTGTGCCGGGTACGATGCGCCAAATGTTGTTATGTCGGGAGTTTGGTCGTAGAGAGTCTCCAGATCAATCTCCCTCTGGCGCAGCATCGTTGGTCGGGTTGAGCGAGGTGATGCAATGTTAAACCCAAGACGGTTTAACATCATCATCATCATCATCCTTCCTATTCCTAAGTTTTTTAAGTGAATAGGCTTAATAAACTAGTGCGCTTTACCATCAACGATTGCATCACTGCTTATCATCAGGCAGGATTGTAGTCAAGCAATAGTATATAATTATTAAAAAAAAAAATGAAATCGTTTATTAAGCAAGTAGGATCACCGATCATTTTTACACGTCATGTTTTTTTTTTAAACTAGATGAAGCCGGCATTTCCTAACTGACTACCTCTGAGAAGAAATAGCCGAAACAAACTCAGGGATCATCGTCTTTTTTCAAGTCCAGACATTAAAAGTGAAAATGTTTACAATAATTTACGTTATAATTACGCATATTACATAATAACGCTTAGCAGAGCGAGCAGCTCAATCCCAAGCTTTTTTGTCTTCTAAATAATCTGTGATTTTTAAATCCCTCTTTTTGCAAAGTTTGGCCTTTATATAGTTTTTAAATCGTTTAATGGGTAAGTTTCGAATGTCCATGGGAAGCTTGTTGTAAAAGTGTATACATTGACCCATGAACGAGTTGCCTACCCTGTGGAGACGAGTGTGATGTGCAGCAAGATGGTGTTTGTTCCTGGTATTTATATTATGAATATCGCTTATTTTTTTAAATTCGATATATTTTTATGATGACATATATTGTGAAGCTACAGTCAGAATGTTCACCTCTTTGAATTTTTCTCTCAGAGAATCTCTAGGACCAAGGTTGTAAATGGCTCGAACAACCCTTTTCTGTAAAACAAAGATGGTATTGATGTCCGCACAAGTTCCCCAGAGAAGAATCCCATTAAGACTTAGACCACATCAGTTATCTGTCTAATTTTCTTAACAGCAAAGGCGGCAGAACTGAGTCTACCCGACAGCTTCTCAGTGTATAGTTTAGAATTATAAAAAAAAAATATATATCCCACAGTGGAGCGGGTGATTGATACGTACTTTGAGCTCATCAACCTACGGTAGTCCACTGCTGGGCACAGACCTTTTGAATTCAAATCTATTTTAATAATATTTCAATCCAATAATACGACACGACTGGCATAGTGGCTGAGCGTCAAATCGACTGCTGCCCTGCGTGTCGCGGGTTCAAGGCCCGCACGGAACAAATATTAGTATGACCTACAGGTAGTTGTTCCCAACTGCCTGGTTGTTTGTGTATGTGAGTTTGTATGTTTATAAACGCACCCACGATACAAAATTAAAATCAAAAGTCATTTACTCAAATTAGGCTGAGAATCAGCACTTTTTGAACGCCAATATTACATAAGACAGTCCCCCAAAACGCCCATCCATCGACACTTCCTAGTGCTTTCGCTGGGAAGAAGAAGTGGCGGAACAAACTCCCCAGCAGCACAGCTGTCTGTTCATTTAGAAAAAAAAAACACATTACTTTACACAATTCTATGTAGATACAGTAATACAAGAAAAAAAAAATAACGACAATGAATTTATTTATCACATGCCAGCTAGCCACGCCAAACAGGAGAAATTCCTAGTGTTGGGCAACGTTTTTTATTTAATATCATTAAGCTGCTTTCCTACTTACCTTAACTGACCGTTTGTTACATTGCATTAATTTCATCTTACAGTCTCGTTATTGACTGGCTGTATTTACCTGAAACTTTCAACATGATTGAAGATCTACCAATGAAATAATGGAGGTGTTTTTGCGGTTTTATTGCTGAGGGAAATTCGATAGTCATTGACATTTGTCCAATAGATGAAGGGTTGCTCGAAAGGCTATGTGTAAACCGCAATGACGTGCAATCTGAAAGGACGTGAAGCTATTTAAGGAAATGTCAAAGTGACCATTGTTCCAGTGTAAACAAGAGATGACGCTATGCAGAATGTATAGCTTTATGCCCTTTCCTCATTGAGACAGCGGCGGCTTTGACACTTTCTAACAAAGCCTAGCAGGATAGTTGAGTACCATACACAACAGTGGCTTTCATTTCGACAGCGTTACAACATACATTGCGTTATATATGTCGTTGAGCAAACACATTTATAGAACATATCACGGCATTGATTAACAACATACTTCAAAATCAGGGCAGGGAGTTCTGCATTAATATTTACCTACGACTAGTTTTATCAGCCTTTGTGATACCGGGCTTAGAATAGTACCAACCCATATCCTCCCGTGGGTGTCGTAAAAGCCGGCTAAGGGAACTCTCACCAGGGAATCGAGCAGCAGCGCTTTTCCTGTGGAATATCAAATTAATGCGGTCCCCAACCTGCCCGCCAAGCGTGGGGATTATGGCAAACCTCCACAAAGCAATGAATGTCTTGGTGGAGACTTTTTCCAGCAGTGGACCTCTATAGGCTCAAGAAGAAGAAAAATAAGTTATATACATCGACATGTTAGAGTATAAATGTACGAACTGAGCATGAAAACTCATAGTTTTACCTTTTATCATTTTGTAAGGGTTTCCAATTTCCAACAAGCTGTCGTGTCAGGGCAGACGGCAGTTGTGTCCAATGAATAAGTGTTAAGAAGCCATAACCATGCAAGATATTTAACGGACAGGAAAAGACTTAGTGGAAGAAAGAGACTACATTTTCAGTCAATACATCTATTAGTGTGCACAAGGGACCCCTGGATAAATTATAACAGGCGTACACGCCGATGAATCAGATGAAGCTATGTTTACCACGTTTTTAGCTCAATGGATGGAATTCCATCGTTATATACTGAGACTCCTCCATGGCTCTGAAAGCACTCACACACACTAAAAGCAGAAACATATGACCCAATATTTTGATGCTATATAGCTGTTAGTTTTGGAGCACAGGCGAAATGTAGCCAGCCTGTCGGTGTTCTATAGGATGCATTTAGGAGAGTGTGTGAGGGAATTGCATGATTTAATTCCCCATCTCCGTTCCATCATCGGACGACCCGACGCACGGCGAGTTTCCAACCTTAGATTATTGACACCACAACGATCCGAACGAAGCGTTTTGCCTCGTCTTTTATACGTACATCGAGGCACTTGAATTAGAGTATCTTCAAGGCTGGAGTGAATAGGCTCTTAATAAACTAACGCACTTTACCATCAACGATTGGATCACTGCTTACCATCAGGCAGGATTGCGGTCGAGCGCTAGTTTATAACTTATAAAATAAATAAATAAATAAATGATGTCCACATATTTCGTGAGAAGGAACTTATTTCTAAAATAACCCGTTTAAATTTAACATCCGAATAGATTGTTTCGCCCGAATGTGACCAGATAATTCAGCAGTTCTTCTTCAGCCTATAGATGTCCACTGCTGGACAAAGGCCTCCCCCAAGGCTTTCCACGCTGACCGGTCTTGTGTTGCTCGCATCCATCGGCTTCCCGCGACCTTCACCAGGTCATCGGTCCACCTTGTTGGGGGCCTCCCTACGCTGCGTCTTCCAGTACGTGGCCGCCACTCCAGAACCTTACTGCCCCATCGGCCATCGGTTCTACGAGCAATGTGCCCTGCCCACTGCCACTTAAGTTTAGCGACTCGCAGAGCTATGTCGGTGACTTTGGTTCTTCTGCGGATCTCCTCATTTCTGATTCGATCACGCAGAGAAACTCCTAGCATAGCTCTTTCCATTGCCCTTTATGTGACTCTGAGCCTTCGTATGCAGCAGTTACATGCAAGTAATCGCCAACTTGGCTTTGTTCCAATATTGTGTATCTGGTAAGTGTGTCCCGGATTGTTCTGGGTCAACTTGGAACGTATGAGTCGTTTTAATTGTTGCACCAATTGTGACTCTCATTTTCTTCTACAACTAAACTAGGTATATATTTTGTTTTAACATAGTAATTCTGCGTTCTACTAATATTATGAATGAGTAAGTTTGAGAGGATGTAGGTATGTTTGAATGGATGTCTGGATGGATGTTTGTTTGTTACTCGTTCATGCAAAAACTACGGAACGTCATCACCTTTTTTGGTATCGTCCCACTGTTGGGCACAGGTCTCTACTCATACAGACAAGGATTGAGCGTAATCACCACGCTTGCTCAATACGGGTTGACGAGACTCGATACTTGAATTAAACTAAATTTATTTATGTCGTGTCATTCCTTTGAGACTGCTCTTTAGAGTAATTTTTTTAATGTAAATGGTTTAGAATGCTATGCTTTGAAGTTACATAAAGTAAAATAATAGAGCTGATCATTCGTTTATATGAACCTACATAGTGCACATTGTACTGGCAGAGAGTCCCATCGTGCAAGATAGTGTGCTTGTTTTCCTACCGAGATAAAAATAGTTAAACAAGCATATAGAATGACCTTTGTATGAACGTTTTCTTCCTACATTCAACGTTTTACGGTGGTCTCCCCGTGTTTGTGTATTGTGATAATTTGGTGGTTTGATAAATTCCTTCGATAAATGGAACTGCGTCACGAGGCGCGTCTTACTGAGAAATTCTTAATTCAAGCATATTACAGAAGATGGATAGAAGGATCGAATGGGACTCACCAGAATATCCAGGTTTTCTCGCTCATCCTGTTGCGTAGGGGCCCCCACGTTGAACACAAATCACCTTGGTTTAAAGATGCACTCGCTAATTGCTGATTTATCTCATTTTGGTGTGATGCTTGATCGATGATTTAATGGTGAATGTCACAGAGATTGCTTGCTGTCCATAGACTATGTATCCGGTCTATGGTCTGTCTATGGTCTATGTACCAGAGACAAGTTGCTGGTTGTGTTTTTAGTAAGTTCCAAATGGCACGGGATCTAGCCCTTTAAGCCAGATGTGCATGGAAGTAGCGAGTACATAGGAGGGAATCGGGAAATTAGAATATGCTTGACTTTAAAATGATTTCATGCTTTAACACCCCGTCTGATTGCAACTTTTCATCTTTAGGTTTACATCAACGATTGCAATACTGCTTATCATCAGGTAGGACCGCGGTCAAGCGCTAGTTTATTTATTTATTCTTTCGCACATGAATTGTACAGAGGCGGACTTAATGCCTTAGGCATTCTCTACCAGTCAAACATAGGTGGTGAAGAGATTAGATAACAGGTGCTTTAGTTGAAAAAATTATCAAGAAAAAAAAAAACTTTTAACACTATTTAAATAAATAAGCTTTATACGCTATATACATATTATTACCAAAATATATACTTATAACTAGCTGACCCGGCAAACTTCGTTCCGCCTCTAAGGCAATATCACATGACTACTTTTTAAATTAGGATAATTTTAAATAAATGAATATTATTATTCAATGATTCTTTATTTAGGAGCACAATCCTGGCGATTCTCCGGAAATCTTTAATGTGCTACAATACTCGCAAACAATATCCATTGGCCCAATGCGAACGCCATTGCGCTATATTATATGCGTATTGAAACGCTGCCCGATTCAAATCAGTATTTGATGAATTTCTTCTTGTGTTTCGTAAATTATCTAGCGCTTGATCTCTGAGGTTTGCTCGACGATTTCGCATTGCCAACCGAGCCATTTCACGGGCTGCCTCCCTTTGCTCTGGTGAGTGAGAAGCACGAAGTCGAGCCATACTAAGGCTGCGCCTTCAAGTGCAATTTCTTGCTCTTCTTCAGTTTTTTTTTTGTTGTGGATGGGAAATCATCAAGTGACCTCTCCCGCTCTGGGCGGAGCGGAAGGGCGTGTCAGACTTTTATTGAGTAAAATCCACCCGTGTTCCTTCACTTGCCTGTGCAACGGTCAGTGCCATGGTTTCTTTTTTAATCAACCCGTAACCCTGTGGACCAGTCCTCGTGGACACCGTCAAGGTGTGCTGACATCTCTTTGAGGCACGTGTGAAACACAATGGGCCGTCAACCCGGGCCTGGTTCTTACAAGGAGGCGAGCTGCCTATCCCTCGCCGCCCGCAAGCCCGCGCCTACGGCGATTGGGAGTCCGATGTTGCCTCCCGACCAGGGCGCTTCCTGCGGCGGTTTGAGCCGTGAGTGTAGTGGGATTTCCGCTCCCTCACCCGCTCCGCCTCCTCCTTTGCCAGCATCACTGCTTCACAGAGGGAGGTGAAAGCTTGCCATGCACTCTTGCTCCGGACTATGGCCCGGACCAGGGTCGGACGCGAGAGATCGCCGCCGATCGCCGCCACGAGAACACGGCTGTGCTCTATCCAAGCCGGGCAGACCTCCACCTTATGCTCCACCGTGTCCTCAGGGCGATGCACACAGTGGTCACCCTGGCGTTTCCTCCCGCCTTATACGGAACAGGAACCTCCCGAAACAGCCGTGTCCGGTGAGGACCTACGTCAGTCGGAAGGTGAGGACGCCGTGGCGCCTCTCTAGCTACTCCTCAAAGAGAGGACTTACCGCCGCTATTGCGGTGTGCTCAGTGCTGGATTGCGACAATCACACTTTCCATGTCGCCATGAGACCCCGCCGGAGCTCTGTCCGCTGTACTGCGATTTTTCGCGGCAACAGAGTTATGCCTCCTCTCATCACTCCCACATGTGGGCGAGGGATAGTGTTTCTCCACAATTTAATGGATGTTATTATACATCCATACTAATATTATAAATGCGAAAGTAACTCTGTCTGTCTGTCTGTCTGTTACGCTTTCCCGCCTAAACCTCTCAACCGATTTTGATGAAATTTGGCACAGACAATCTTTAGACCCTGAGAAAGAACATAGGCTACCTTTTATCCTGGAAAAATTTTATGTTCCCGAGGGAAATCTAAAAAGCGCGATATAACCGAACTCCACGCGGGCGAAGCCGCGCGCGGAATGCTAGTATCATATAAAAGTTTCTTTTTAATTACTATTATACTTATAATTACTATTAAAAGAAACCTCATCAAAATATGTTTCGCAGTTTTAAAGATTTAATCATACAAAGTGACATAGGGAAAGAGAAAGTAACTTTGTTTTATAGTATGTAGTGAAGTGGTAAATGGCACAGCAATACAATATTAGAAATTTTGAAGTTGAAGTTTGCTTTGGGGCTTTTATTAAAAAAATTAAACCGGCAGAGAGCATTTATATTCCTTGCTTTAAATAAATGCATCAACATTCAACCGGTAAGACTTTTTTTTAATATGCTGAGTAGTGTAGGAGTGTGTTTGTACCATTTTTAACAAATGAACCGCTAACTTATATTTTGACTGAGTTGTTTTGTTATTCCATGTCAGTTGCGTTTTGTTAAACCATGTCTTAAGTCACGTCACACGGGAACGAAAGGAACCGCGGGAACGGGATAAAAAGTATCCTATGTGATATGTCCTTCTCCCAGTTCTTATCTACCTCCCTACCAATTTTGAGCCATACTGGTTAAGCGGTTCTTGAGTTATAAATACAGTAACTAACACGACTTTCATTTATATACATAGACTTCATTCAAATCGGACCAGCCTAGGAGGAATTCAGTGACGTACACACGTACAGCAGATTTAGGATGGAAAGAAGAAACCCATGGAAAGCATTGTCATCTACATTTGTAACAAAGATATCATACCTCTCTCTACCCTTAGAGCTCTTGTTTCTGTCTCTTTAAGTAAAATAAAAAATCTTAAATAATTATTTATTTCTATTTATTTTTTTCTCTTTAAGTTCATAAGTACAAATTTAGTTAAATAAAAAAAAATATCTTTTTTATTTTTTCGCCTTTTAGTTCTTATGTACAATTATATTTTTAAGTAACTAAAAAAATTAAAAAAAAACTATAAACATGTCTAAAAACAAAAAAAAAAAACTTGTGATTGACCGGGTTTGAACCGAGGAACACCAGCCATCGCGAGTAGACCATACCAATATCGACTACGCTACAGCCGCTATGTCAAACCGCGCGAAATTAGCGCCCATATTATGCGTGAAATATTGCGAAAGAGAAAACTCGAAAATATGCGCTTCCCCAGACATAAGACTGAGCTAGATCGATTTTTCGTCCCCGAAAACCAACACATATTAATTTTCAGCGAAATCGTTAGGGCCGTTTCCGAGATCACATGCTTCTTCAAGCGATTAGCGCCATCTGCCGGGTTGATTTGTGAATCTAAACGATCCAGGTCGCCACTCAAACGCATACAGATAAATTCATTAAAATCGGTCAAGCCGTTTAGGAGGAGTTCAATGACATACACACGTACAGCAGAATTATATATATAAAGATATATATATAGGTAGGTACATACAAAACTAAAACTTTGGAAGAGAGGTTTTTTAAATGACTCTGCCCTAATTGTTTCGAAAATAACTGCAATTTCCTCTTAAACGCAAACCGGCTGGCGGCCATCCTGATATCAAGAGGAAGCGCATTTCACAGAAGAATGGATTGAACTTGAAATGAAGAGTGAGCAAAGTCAGACGTATGTGAAGGACAGAGTAAGAGAAGATTGTTAGAAGATCGCAGCTTCTTAGTGTGTAAAGAACATTGGAAGTGAGTCTCAAGCTAGGTAGGTAGGGAGAAAAGCGTGGTCAGTGCGCGCAATTTTCTTCTCTGGCGAATGGGCATCCATTTAAGTTCAGACCTGTAGCTCGACACATGGTCATATTTCATGATTATGATTATCATTTAAAAAAAAAATATATTACATTGAAGAAAACAATTTTGTTTGCATCTATATCATCAATTATTTTAAGTTTCCCTCTTTTCTCAACCTTATAAGTTAATAATTTTGTTTCAAATAACACAGCTTCTTAACTATTTCAAGAGGATTGATTATCATAGCAGGTAGACGCACGCTGTTATCACTTCTAAGTCTCAAACTGTGCCCACACCTGAGATAATCCCTTTGAAACCCTCCCAAAGGCTTATCCCACATAAATAGCCAACTAGCAGCCAAGATCTCATTTAGATTGTGGTTTTTGATACCATTTGCTTTCGATCATAAAATTAATATTATGTTCAGAAGGTCAGCTTAAAATAACGAAGTTTGGATACAAAGATACACGCGACTATGAATTAACCTGTCGTGTTGCGGCATGACGTCTGGTGAAGCCGTACAGAGGACGTGTCCGAGCAGTTGTGTTGCAATGTATTCCGGGTACAATGCACCAAATGTTGTTGTGTTTGGAGTTTGGTTATGCCGTTATGGAGGGTCTCCAGATCAACCTCCCTCTGGCGCAGCATAATTGGTCGTGTTGTTGGGTTTAACATGCATCACCTCACTCAACTGCCGTCTTCCTTCCTATTCCTTAAGTTTTTTAAGTGAATAGGCTTAATAAACTAGCGTGCTTTACCATCAACGATTGCATCACTGCCTACCATCAGGCGGGATTATCAAGCACTAGTTTATATTTATTAAAAAAACCTACCTAGTGGAGACCAGTGTCCACGACACAGGGAACTCTACTGTGGAGGTTAGTGCTATTCAAATATTGTGATGTTTTTTCTGAACAATAAAGTTTCAAGATTTTGAGTTCAAGAACGCTGTAGCGCTAGCAACTTATAACGAGTTGGGCAGCAGCGAGCAGCGAGTGCTCAAAAGCGACTGACGCATATCAGCGAGTGATGATTTGCTTATATAATATGTAAAGAAAACCCTGTCCGAACCGTGAAGGTATAACTGATGCTACTAATGCCTACAAAGCCTGACTAAACTTAAAAAAAAATACATAAAAAAAATAATATTATTTCGAAAAAGCGAGGTAACTTAATACATGTGTGGTAGGCAACACGGTAGGTATACATGCGCGGGTGAAGGGAGCAGGGCGCGCGGCACTCATAATAATACTATATAAAATGGTCTTACCACTTTTAAAAAAATACCAAATTTTGGAGAAGACGGAATTAATTCGCAGAAAAAAAAGATTATTTCAAAATTCATTAGTTTTGTTACTATGATGATTATGTAAAATTTCATATTTTATTTGGTCATGTGTATACCTAACCTTTATTATCCTTTTCGGTCGGACAGGGTTTCAGGGGGTCTGTTAGGGGGGGAGGAGCATTTTATCACAACTGCTCACAAAACGGCGAAGGAAATCATTGTGAGGAAACCGGCATGTTTTATAACCAAAAACTTTCAGATTACATACCCGCACTCTATTACTTATCGGGTGAACTCCCAGCTAGGTTTAAGTACCATTTATGAGTCTTGCAGCGAGTGTCTTGCCCGCCAAGTGAGTGTTATCTTGTCTCTGTGATGAAATTAATACTCGATGGTGGTGGATGGATCAATCAAAGTTGTGGTCATACAGGTAAGATAAATAATTCTGGTACCTAAACAAAAATATTAAAAATCAAATTCTACTAATTTTAAGAAAATCCAATCTGATCTCAGTCTCAATATGTCTAAAATATTTCTAATTTCCTTACATTTTCACAAGTTTTTGACATTTGTTTGTTGCCGAGAAAGCGTCTAATATCTATCTCTCTATTATCTATCAGGCGTTTCTTTTTTAACCAACCCGCAACTCCGACCCAGAAAACATTGGTCTTCGTGGACCCCGTCACGATGTGCTGCCACCTCTTTGGGGCGCGCGTGAAACAACGCACTATCTACCCGGGCCTGGTCCTATCGAGCAGTGGGCAGCTTGCCGCCCGTAAGCTTGAGCCTACGGTGGCCGGGAGTTCGATGTTGTTTCCCGACCAGAGCGTCTCCTACGGCGGCTAGCGGCGTGAGGGCGCTGGGATTCCCGCTCCTTCACGCGCTTCCCCTCCTCCTTTGCCAGTATCACTGCTTCGCAGAATGATGTGGCGGCCTGCCATGCACTCTCGCACCGGACCATGA
This sequence comes from Sesamia nonagrioides, assembly GCA_017933935.1. Taxonomy (NCBI): domain Eukaryota; kingdom Metazoa; phylum Arthropoda; class Insecta; order Lepidoptera; family Noctuidae; genus Sesamia; species Sesamia nonagrioides. Next base: position 700,624 of record JADWQK010001094.1, read on the forward strand.
CCTGGACCAGGATCGGACGCGAGAGATCGTCGCTTTCCTCGCGCCTTATATGGAACAGGAACCCCCGCGAAACAGCCGTGTCCGGTGAGGACCTACGTTAGGCAGAAGGCGAGAGCACCGTGGCGCCTCTCTAACAACTCCTCAAAGAAACTTACCGCCGCTATTGCAATAAAAAAGTTTATGTAAGAAACAGCAAATTTCTTTTGTTATGTACCCAAAGAGTTGGCAAGTAAAAACAAGATCATATTACGAAGACTCCGTTGCCATGAATTGTAGTAGCTAGACTGTTGACATTTTTACACATGATGTATTCCTGCTGCCGCACAAACAAATACTAAAAACCGAAAAATATGGGCACAATGCAAAGCCTGTAATTTTTGTAAATAGTACATAACTCTTCCTGCGACAGTCCGACTCGCAATTGATCAGTTTATCTTTATTAACCACCGATACTTTCAACGCAGTTATCATGAACCAAGTACATTGTTACAGTTTCAACGTTAATCTCCTTGTCATGGTGTTGAATTTTATTTGTAATAAAATCTATAAAGGATCAGTTTAGAAGCCTATATATACACTGTAGCTTAAATTGGTACAGAGACTATATACCTACTTTTTTACTAATTCATCTTGCCTGTATGTTTTCTCGCTGCAGAACAAATTTCTTCTTGACATCTGCCAGAATCGCGGGTTGTTCAAAAGAGATACAATAGTCCCTGGCGTACAGGCAAGTGAAGGAATACTGTTTGGTTTTAAATCAAATCATTTTAATTCAAGTATCACTGACTCATATAGAAATACATAGTCACATTACAATTACAACAATCAATCATACATTCATGTCAGTGTTTTAGTCAGTAAAAAATTGACACTCCACGACGATGAAGACGGAGCGAAAGGCTCCGGCTAGGGCGGAAAAAAAGTCCTTCTTGATATTACTTATACTGCTGAACTTTATAAATGTCAGCCTGTTTTATCGGTAGAAGTCATGCCATCATCGGTTTACGTTGATCTGTCTACAAAATACTGAAATCTATATATGTATATAAAAATTAATCTACATTTACTTTGAACACCCGGATTTGAACTAAAATGCCGGTTAAGAGTTGCGATGTTTATTCACTACGAAGGTATAATCGATAGTAGGCAATGACAAGTGGAACGTAGCTGATATCGCACCGAAGTCTTTCCTTACGTCCACAAAGTTCGTGTCGTAAATACACAACAACCCTACAGAAGTTACTTCACGTAGTCCTCAAAGTTCTCGTTACGTTTGTTGCCGTAGATTTTCTTGATTATCGCTTCTTAACTGTCGTTTGTTTCGCTTCGTTAGTCAAATGCAGACTGACTGCGCGCTGGCGTCACGGTGCTCTATATAGGTCAGCTGATCGAACATTCCAGATCTGTCTAGAATTAATAATAATAGGGTATAATTTCGAGTACGTTCAGCAGGTACATACAGGTACTTCACCGGAGACGAGTTTCTAGAAATTTCGATGTCGACACTTCGTTGACAATATTGGTGAAACCTGTACCATTCGATAGGCCACCCTAGGTATAGCAATGCGTTTTTATATTGTACCTGTACAATGCCTAGGTCTCGAGATGCAGGGCCTAAAAATTACGCACTGCATGGCACGCAACATTGAACCTTATGCTATCAACATAAGGTGCATTCGTAACAGTATAAATAAAATAAAAATAAATAAATATATACGGACAAATCACACAGATTGAGCTAGCCCCAAAGTAAGTTCGAGACTTGTGCTACGGGATACTAACTCAACGATACTATATTTATAAGAGATACATATAGAGATAAACATCTAAGACCTAGGCCAATCAGGCAAAGATCGTTTTCCATCACGACTTGGCCGGGGATTGAACCCGGGGCCTCCACGTCGCAGGCAGGCGTGTTGATCGCTGCGCCACGGAGGACGACTAAGTTACTTTAGGAGGCTAAGATACCCTTTCTCAAACAATATTTGCTATACTAGTGCCAGTTATGTAATATTATACAAACCCTGTATTAGGCGATGGGATGAGAGAAACAGAGCTTCATTGAATTTGATCAAAAATGAGATTTATATAAATTTAGAGTTGGAAAGTTTGATAATTAGTTGTTTGTTAAGTTTAAAACATTGTTATGCAAACAGTACAAATAAATCTCGACCTTAGAAGCATTAGATTTTATGTATAGGTCCTCGGACCTACCTATACATATGACCTAATGCTTATAAGGACGAGAAAAACCTTTTAAAAATGTAAAATGAATGATAGGTACTCTTTTATGTAAGTCCGCACTCTTTATTTACCTTTTCGAAATCCGATATACCCTATTTCTTCTAATAGCATTTGGCAATCTTAACCCCTGTCGTGTCCTGTACACGCACACATACATATCTTTCCTCGCACACTATACTGGGTGTTATTACTGATCGGTTGGAGTCCCCCATGCTACAAAGGTGGGTGCGGCTATTATAATATATTTAATTATATATATATTTAATTTTTATTTTTATATATTTCATAATACTAACGCTAGTTTTTAAGTTTATTGTTACTTACATGTTATGGACATGGTTTGAAATAAATGTTTATAATAAGTTTTTTTTTTCAACCCTACTGTAGTATGGTAATATGTATATTTCTCTTGCCATCCTTTTAGTCCACTTTTCTTATTTCATTAGTACGCCGAAATGTCCTTTCGTCCCTTTTTAAGAGGTTCGTAAATAGCCTGAAGGTGTTGACGCTGAATCCTTTACCTTGAAATTGGGAGTTCGCAGACTAAGGAGATTTTGTCACTGAATAATGAATGGTTGCGTCAATTTTCATTATATTCCGCCTTTATTCGAAGCGGTAAGCAGAAGTGTTGTACAGGGTGGCAAGGAAGATAAATCTGTTGTTTCATAGAAAAATTAAATATCGTGTAGGTATTACATTTTTGGAAAAAAATGCAATAACTACACAATTTGCAATAAGTAAGGTAAGGCGGTAAGTTTCCTCTTTGAGGAGTTGTTAGAGAGGCGCCACGGCGCTCTCACCTTCTGCCTGACGTAGGTCCTCACCGGACACGGCTGTTTCGGGAGGCTACTGTTCCGTATAAGGCGCGAGGAAACGCCAAGGTGTCACGACCGTGGGGATCGCCTGATGGAGCATACGGTGGAGGTCTGCCCGGCTTGAGTAGAGCACCACCGTGTCCTCGTGGCGGCGATCGGCGATGATCTCTCGCGTTCGGACGCGAGAGATCATCGATCAGGATCGGTCCTGGTCCAGATCATGGTCCGGTGCGAGAGTGCATGGCAGGTCGCCACATTATTCTGCGAAGCAGTGATGCTGGCAAAGGAGGAGGTGGAGCGCGTGAAGGAGCGGGAATCCCAGCGCCCTCACGCCGCTAGCCGCCGTAGGAGACGCTCTGGTCGGGAAACAAAATCGAACTCCTGGCCACCGTAGGCTCGAGCTTACGGATGGCGAGCTGCCCACTGCTCGATAGGACCAGGCCCGGGTAGATGGTGCGTTGTGTTTCACGCGCGCCCCAAAGAGGTGGCAGCACATCGTGACGGGGTTCACGAAGACCAATGTCGTCTGGGTCAGAGTTGCGGGTTGGTTAAAAAAGAAACGCCTAATAGATAATAGAGAGACTGATATTAGACGGCTTCTCGGCAACAAACAAATGTCAAAAACTTGTCAAAATGTAAGGAAATTAGATATATTTTAGACATATTGGGACTGAGATCAGATTGGATTTTCTTAAAATTAGTAGAATCTGATTTTTAACATTTTTGATTAGGTACCAGAATTGTTGATCTTACCTGTATGACATTATGTATACCACCCTGTATAACTTGGCGCAGTTCAATTTTATTATGTGTTAACTTGGCCATAAAATTCCAAATTGAATTTAATTTGACGTTTTCAGGCGTATCTTTTTTATTTGTTAACATTTTCCTCTTCTGTGGATGTCCCGATAACACTGGCTAAACCACTTCTGAAAAAAAAAAAAAAAAGAAATAAAAGGTATTAATCCCAAATCTGGTTTTCGAAAATATTTCTCGTACTACGTAGGTACTCTTTCAGCGAATTGAAAATCTCAAACAAAGAGAAAATAAAAAAAAGGACAAAAGGAGAGGTCGACAACCCCGCCAGTTCAAATACTGTCGACCTAAAAAAGGGGCAAAGTTAATTTTATTTCTATAAAGGTAACAGCAACTCATTTTTATTACTCCTAAGTCAAAACGTGACCTTATTTAAACGTCCCACGTCTGCGTTGAACCTAATTAATTACTTTTACAAAGTTTTTCTTTAGGCCGAGTACCTCTAGGGAATAAAAATGGTGACGGGCTTAGAGTGACCCCTAGTTCAAAATGGTCGGACATCAGAAGGCCAGCGAAAATTGGTCTCATCCCAGTGACAAATAAATGAGACCAACTTCTCAAAACGTAGAGAAATTCTAAGATGTTTAGAGAGACCGAAACTGTGATCATTGTGTGAATGTTATCAAAATTGCGGGTATTTTTTTTTTTAAATTATAATCTAGCGCTTGACCGCAAGCCCGCCTGATGGTAAGCAGTGACGCAATCGTTGATGGTAAAGCGCTCTAGTTTCTTAAGAGCCTATTCACTCTAGCCTTGAAGACACTCAAATTGTAGTCCGACGGAAACACCGCCGCTGGCAAATTGTTCTAGTCCCTCGATGTACGCGGTATAAAGGAGGAGGTGCTTTCAACGAAAGGGTGGAAACTCGCCGTACGACGGGTCGTCCGATGATGGAACGGAGATGGGGGTATTTAGTCTTGCGATTCCCTCGCATACTCTCCAAAATGCATCCTATAGAACACCGACAAGACTCTTACTTACTTACTTAAGAGTGGACTCTACTGCTGAGGAATTAGGTATTTGAAGGAACTATTGCCGTCGCGCCGCTTTCAACCTTTCCCCGAAAGTGCGAAAGGGACAGTTGCAACTCAGGCTGATTTTACCTACAAAAACTTTAACCAAAAGAGGTTTCGTATTCCGCTGTTTTCTTTTTCAAAACACGACAGATCTCAATTATTTTTATATCAAAATTTAGAGGAGTATACATATAGTTTAGGATGAGTATACCTATACCTCTATCATTTTTTTTTTGTCAAAATCTTATCACATTTGTGTAATAGTCGTTTGAATATCGCGGTAAAAATTGGTTATTTTTCCGGATTTTGAAACATCATATTTCTTTTATTACTTAAGTTTTCGAAAAAATCAAATAATAGGGGCGCGTATAATCGAGGTGTAAAATTGTAGAACAAAAAATCATTGCTCTAAAAGCGTTATCCACGAAGAAAACAGCGGAATACGTTTGTATGGAGAAAATGCCACTAGAGTCCCCTCTTAAATTCCTGTATCCTCTAGAAGGGGCTGAGGCCGTCCGCAGTGCGCCGCCATCCCGTTTAGCTAACATGAGTATTCATTACGAGACTCGATCGTCGATATCGAGCGCGTTTGGCGCTCTCATTCGTTGAGAGTTCTTACAACCTTGAAGCGGGCCAATCGATGAGTCAAACGCGCTAGATATCGACAATCGAGTCTCATAATGTAAACTCATGGTAACCACACTGGACTTCTCTATGTTGTTCGTTTCTGCGATGATCGTTTGCCGAAACATCTGCTTAGGGCGGCCACTTTTACGCTTTCCTTGGGGATTTCAATCTAGGACTTGCCTTGGTATATGTTCCGGTTCCAATCCAGCTCCATTGGTGTGTCCAGTGTCCAGTGTTTGATCTCCTGGTCGATCGAAGCTGCTCTCCCACAGATCTACATTTGCGATTTTCTAATATGTTGTTTTTCTTTTTTATAATGTGACATTATATTATTTTTGAATTCAATGGTTACAACTTTGAACCAATCCTAAAAGTTAATTAATATATAACAACAACAAATTGAGTATATAATTATGAGTAGGTTAGTATTCAATAATTTTGTTCGAAAATAAAATCTGACCAACCTGGGTATATCATTATGACTAGGTGTGTGGACTTAATTCAATGAAAACATTGAATTGGAATTTGTTAAGTCCATAAAATTAAATAAATGTAATATATTTTATTTGCGAACAAAAATGTTCGGAAATAAAATATATTCACTGACCGTGTTTATATAATTAGTCATTTTGTTCATCCTTTTGATTAAAATGATTTAATTAATCTTTGTGAATGAGTTCACAAGATTTTGTATGCTTCAAACAAACATCAAAACCTTTCTCTTTTCGGTTTGGAATCACAAAAACGTTAAATACATAAATGATTTATTTTATGTAAGTAGGTTTGTCCAAACCCTTTTAAAGTTAAACTATATAATTAGTCCGTACACCTATTTTCTTAAACTAGCCGCGACTTCGCTCACGTGACCGTGGATTTTTTTTGGAGTTCAGAAGTATAATCCTTTTCAACATTTTTCAGCGGGCAAACGACATGGGCATCTTTGCATCATCCCCATGTCTTTACACTTTTCTTTGTACAGTGCCTTCAATAACAACAATATTACTCAACAAAGATATTTTTGTAGGTGTTTATTTATTTTTATAGAAAATCACAAAAAGTGAACATTAGTTAGGGATTGAACCCAAGAACCGTGGCTTACAGTGCGAACGTAAAGCAGTCAAGATATTTGCTTCGCTTACTGACTGAATCTTTGTATTCTATACATGTCAAGACCTGCCATACCTATTATTGGAATCAATTGTAACAGCACACACCTACTTAGGACCCATTAACTTGATCAAATTTTATTCCGTGGTGCTTTGCAATCTGGGCTTCTCCCAGTTGCAATAATGTACGTTTGTGCCGATTGGCCTAGTTCTGTTCTGTCTCCTGCTTTAACAAGCAGGAGTCAGAACAGAACTCCACTTCCACTCCATCCATATTTTCCACTTCCCTCCATAACTGGAGGGAAGTGGAAAAAATATCTATTTTCTTACTCCTCCGCTATTATTTTCTGATTAATTTCGTTGCGGAACCCCAGACAGTTGAATCGTTTCTCCGGGACTCGTCGAGCTTCATTGCTCGGCGTTTTTCTGGCGGTCTCCACTGTTGATTCTGGCTTTCAGGAGTTGCAGTGGGTTGGAAACAGTGTGAAAAATATTGTGCACAACGTTGAAATAAACAAATAAAATAAAAAAAGGAATATTTAGAAAACAACAAAAAAGGGGAATGGCATCTCTTCCAAACCTACAAAATTGTCTGTGGCTGTGGAGCAGGACTGGCATTTATCCAAGCATTTTTGTCAAGGATATAATCTTCCAGTTTATAATATGCTTGCTTACACAGCGGGCGTTAATGCATGTTTTAAATTTGGACTCATTGAGCTGTTGAATCTCTAGCGGTACTTTATTATAAAATTATATTTTTGACATAATATACACTTAGCCTTCGCCTTTAATTTTCAGATGCGTTAATATGATTAATACATCTGAAAATTCTTCTAAATCTGAAGATTCCTTTGTTTACAATAAAACTAAAGTTCAGAGAATGTTATTCTTTTAATTTCATTATTTAAATCATCATCATCATCTCAGCGTTAATCCCAGTGGCATCCGAAGCTTTTTCAGCTTTGAAGTCTGGGGTCCGCTTTACCAGTTTAGTTGCTGTTTTGGCTAAACTTCGATATGAAGCGACTGCCGTCTGACCTCCACAACCTGAAGGCGATATCGAACCATTGCAGTTAGACCAATTGTTGGACTTTTGAAGGCTCCAACAGCCCGTAACGACTGCAATGAAATGTTTGTATGACAACCGGGACCAACGGCTTGACGTGCTTTCCGAGGCACGACCAGACCAGTGCACATATCCATATTCATGCATACAAATATTTGCACTACACGGGTATCGAACCCGCGCCTCCTTGCGCAGCGGCCGCGTTCGCTATCTCTACGCCACGGAGGCTGTCACACAGATCCTTGTTCTCGCAAGCAAAGTTTACCGTGCTACTGGCAGATACACAACTTCCCAACATCAAGCATTAGGCAGTAACACCCGTCTGGTCGGAGGGTATGTAGGATGAGTGAACTTTACAAGCTGTTCCTCTTACCGGGAAATTGTTTAATGCTGTTAGTAGCACAAACTTTATTCGTTTGGCTGAGATTTTAGGGAAAGGGCAATGATCGCTATTGCCAAGTTAACGCGATTCGAGTTTTAGGCTCCACGCTCACACAGAACTTTCTATATCTATAATCATCATCATCATCTCAGCGTTAACGCTAGTCCCATCCCCAGTCGCATCCGTAGCTTTTCAGCTTTTGGAGTCTGGGGTCCGCTTTACCAGTCTAACTGCTGATTTTGGCTAAACTTCGATATTTTCCGTGAAGCGACTGCCGTCTGACCTCCACATCCCGAAGGCGATATCTAAGCATTGCAGTTAGACCAATTGTTAGAATTTTGAGGGCTCCAACAACCCGTAACGACTGCCACTAGATGTTCGTATGGCAACCGGGACCAACGGCTTAACGTGCTTTCCGAGGATGAAATTGATGAAATTTGGCACAGACAATCTATAGACCCTGAGAAAGGACATAGGCTACCTTTTATTTAAAAAAAAAGTGTGTGTGTCAGCTCCGACGCACGACTGGAGTTTTCTCCTTAAGTACGAGAAAAAAAAATAAAAAAAAATATTATTATTATTTTAAAAATTATTTATAAAATAAATCATAAAAAATTAAAAAAAAATATAAATGCACATTCATGAAAATTTTAACCAATTTTAAGAAAGTTGATAATAAAAAAAAATTATAAACATTTTTTTTAAATTATTATAATTTCTTTTTAAATATAACATTATCTTAATAACTAACAAAATATATTTGTAAAAAGATAATTATGCCACTTTTTTAGATTAGAAAGTTGCGCACCAAAGGTGCGCACTAAAATAGTAACGCTTAAAATTCGTTACTCGTTAGTAGGTTTTACCCCTCGGATTTTTCTCATACCGGGCGCCTTATATATGAAAATCGATTCTTAAGGAGTAAACTCCAAAAATGGTATTCCCGAGGGAAATCTAAAAAGCGCGATATTACCGAATTCCACGCGGGCGAAGCCACGGGCTGAAACCTAGTTGTAAATACAATCCCGATCAGGAAAGTTTGGTTACGTATCGCGCTAAGATTATCTATCGAGCATCCTAATTATGTAACACATTATTACTCGCGATTTGAATAATTTTAAAGCATATTGCTAATCCATTACTTTATATGTTCCAAAAAATGTGTCTGGCCAACAACGTAAATAACGCAATCAATGCTGTTCAATTGTCAAAGTTAAACCCATTGCTACTGATAGTGTTTTACGCAATTACCCTCTATAGGTTAAAAATTACTGAAAGCATAATTTTCCCCCGATTTTTTTAAGTAGCGTATTTTCCCATGACTGGTGGTGATCTTAAAATATTATGCTGCTTTTTAATGAAATTCGTTTATTTTTGGGCATACGTAGCTATAATTTTTTGACGATTTAATGTAAAATATAAAACTATTAAATAAAATGTATATATACGTGGAAAATAATTAATATATTAGATAGTATATAATTCTCATTTCAAGTGACAAAGTCAGAGTTTTAAAAAGTAAATAACTGTATAAGAAAAATAACCCTGATTATAAATAAATAATATAGTCAATTTGTGACTTTGTGGCCATTCATAGTTTTCTTTTTTACTAGCGTTTTATATTGGGACAGAATTATTTCAGAATGTAGAATAGGAATATACATATATACTTTCTATTCCTATCTACACTTTCTTGCCTAGCCATTGTGCCTTAATCCATCGAATCTACGATACTCCCTCGACCATCTGTTATGCCGGGGCTACATTAGCGGGCTACGGCGAATATTCGGGCTATGGCGATGTATGTGGCCGGGTACATCGTTGCAATGCAATGTATTCGTGCGCAGACGATGAGCATCGGGGCACTGTCGGTAAAGTGACGCGCTTCAAAGGACTTGTCGCGACAATATTCGCTGGAGTGGCCACACCTACGTCACTTCAGTCTCGTCCAGACTTTGAAGTGGGACTGATGTTGTTTTTGCATTTTTATTCATTGTGTATGTTTTGTTTCTTTTGTACACATGTAATAAATAATAATTTACTGACATATTTTTTTTTATCAATTATAAACTAGTGCTTGACCGCAATTCCGCCTGATGGTAAGCAGTGACGCAATCGTTGATGGTAAAGCGCACTAGTTAAAAAAATGTAGAGCCACTGCTTCCTCCATCGTGTCGGTCGCACAACTAAAAAAACAATGTAGACAAGAACATCGTGTATGTCCGACAACGGATATTTTGCGCGCCAACGCAATCGAATCTTCGCCTGCTAATGTAGCTCAAGCATTAGAGTACGGTAGACCCGCCATGATTAAAGATTTTTCCGTGTAAATGAACGCACTTGACTTGCATTAGGTCCGATGTTTCAGCAAAATGGATGTAAAAAGTCACTTCTATATATGTAGAACTTTGTTCTCGTTCCATTTAGGACAACCATCTATTTCGACAGGGATGTGAATGGTGTGGGTAAATTCGACATTTTTCCTTCTTTGTGTGTTGATAAAAGTTGCCTCTTTCATGCTTGTTTGTTGATGTCGGAGTGTTTTGTAGATTTTTTGGAGTATTGAAGTTTTTGTGACCAATTTGATGTGAGATTTGCTTTGTGTAGTTTACGGAACTTTTTGACAACTTTGATGTGATTGTTTTGTTTTTATATCGTGTTATATCTCGGTGAACATAAATAATGGAAGACGCAGCGTATGGAGGCCCCCAACAAGGTGGACCGATGACCTGGTGAAGGTCGCGGGAAGCCGATGGATGCGGGCAGAACAAGACCCATCATCGTGGAAAGCCTTGGGGGAGGCCTTTGTCCAGCAGTGGACATCTATAGGCTAAAGAAGAAGAAGAGATCATAGATAATAAAATCACGAACGAGAAACTAATTTAAACAGTTTTCAAATCAATGCAAAATGTAACAACACATTTTCACTAATTTCGTGTAGTTTGTAATTCTAAGCCTATGGTCTTTCTCAGGGTCTAAAGATTGTCTGTGCCAAATTTCATCAAAATCGGTTTAGAGGTTTAAGCGGGAAAGCGTAACAGACAGACAGACTTACTTTCGCATTTTTAATATTAGTATGGATTGATATTTTATGAACGTAATTAAAATTACGAGAATCTTCTCTCTGAAGGAGTAATAGGCGAAAATAAGTTATAGTGTGGGCGGGTGATGAGATGCGACGCGCAGTGAGTAGGTATAGGGCCGAGGGAGTTTCATGAAAGGTGCCGCGGGCGGCAGGTGGTTGACTAAAGGCGTTTTAAAGTATTGGATTCATTTGCCTTTTTATAATGTTCGTTTGTTATGAAATTGCTAACCAAATTGACGTCCTATTTAAAACGCCCCTATATCAATCTACAGAGAATCTACAGATTCTTTGAAAGTTATTTGTGATATTTATTACACACACAAACACACCAAAATTGCTGAATTGGTAAACTTCGGAGGAAGACAATTCGAATACCTATTATTTACTGAATTTGCAAATTGTAAATGAAATTCATTCAAATATATGATGAAAACTGAATGTAAATTTTGCGCCCACCTAGTTTCAACCCACACTCCATCAGCGTGGTTGCATGAAATATACGTAGGTAGGCATACAAAAGCTTTCAGCTTTGTGTCATTAGTGGGTTTGAATAAAATACACGCATAATTACAATATTTCCAATAATTAATGAAATTCAGAATTGTAATTTTCAACAAAGTTTCATTATTTATTTTAACACATACTTAAACACGCTAGTATCGTTGAAGGGTTAGACAGAGAGGTCCATCAATTGGGCAAAAAACGATAAAATAGTAGTTATGTTAATAGGTATTTACAGCAAGAAAACAATCTTTCATTTCTTTAAAATAACAACATTCACTCACTCATCGTCTCACAACATGAATTAACAACTAATTTTGCAAAATTATAGGTAGACATTTCATATTTATTTGTATTAAGCACATTGTTTAACTCATCATCATAATCAGCGTATAATGTTTCCACCGTTGGGACACATGCCTCCTCTCGGTAAGAAGGAGTGGGCCGTAATCTACCACGCTGGCCCAGTGCGGGTTGGTAGAGGTCACATGTCTTCGTTGTTTTTGGCTCTAGGACATGCCGGTTTCCTCACGATGTTCTCCTCCACCGTTTTGAGAGCAGTGATGATGAAATAATGTACACAAAGTAGAGCGCCTGAAGTCGTGGTGGCCTAGTGGTGATGGTGGTGGAAAACACCAGCCTCTCAAGTTGAGTGTGCGGGTTCGATTCCAGGTCAGGCAAGTACCAATGTAACTTTTCTAAGTTATATGTACTTTCTAAGTTTATCTTGGATACTAATGACTGATTAAAAGGCAACTACTAAGCCTACTATCTACAAGTTGTAAGTCGTGCCCGATACCACTAGGCCACTGCTCCACTAGGTCGTTTAACTGATGGAGTTCGAACCCACTATCTACAAGTTGTAAGTCGTGCCCGATACCACTAGGCCACTGCTCCACTAGGTCGTTTAACTGATGGAGTTCGAACCCACTATCTACAAGTTGTAAGTCGCGGCCGATACCACTAGGCCACTGCTCCACTAGGTCGTTTAACTGATCGAGTTCGAACCTACTATCTACAAGTTGTAAGTCACGCCCGATACCACTAGGCCACTGCTCCACTAGGTCGTTTAACTGATGGAGTTCGAACCCACTATCTACAAGTTGTAAGTCGCGGCCGATACCACTAGGCCACTGCTCCACTAGGTCGTTTAACTGATCGAGTTCGAACCTACTATCTACAAGTTGTAAGTCGTGCCCGATACCACTAGGCCACTGCTCCACTAGGTCGTTTAACTGATGGAGTTCGAACCTACTATCTACAAGTTGTAAGTCACGCCCGATACCACTAGGCCACTGCTCCACTAGGTCGTTTAACTGATGGAGTTCGAACCTACTATCTAGAAGCTGTAAGTCACGCCCGATACCACTAGGCCACTGCTCCACTAGGTCGTGTAACTGATGGAGTTCGAACCCACTATCTACAAGTTGTAAGTCGCGGCCGATACCACTAGGCCACTGCTCCACTAGGTCGTTTAACTGATGGAGTTCGAACCTACTATCTACAAGTTGTAAGTCACGCCCGATACCACTAGGCCACTGCTAATAGTGATGCAAATGAGGCTGCTGCGCGTTTTGTTGAATGTCTTATGTCCACGGTAACTCAACACTCAAAAGTAGTAAAAATCTCAAACCGTAAAGTGGTTCTAAAACCTTGGATCACACCTGGTCTCTTACGATGTATTCGACACAGGGATAACCTTCACCGAAAACTCCTAGCAGACCCACAAAACGGAATTATTGAGTTATCATACAAAAGGTATCGTAATCATTGTAACCTATTGCTTAGAAAACTAAGAAACGAGCACGAAACTTCCGCTTTAAAAACCTCCAAGGACAACAAAGATACATGGGATATTATCAAATCCATCACCAACCAACCCAAGAAACAAACATCAGCTGACAAACTATTACCTACTTCTTCGCAAATGTCCAACTCCGTGAATGCAGCTAATGCTATTGAGCAAGTAAATCGGTATTTCTCGAACGTCGGAAAACTGCTGGCGGACCACATTATCAAGAAGAAAAACTACTGTCTTGCCCCATATGAAATGAATACACCATCTGCCCGGGATTCCATGGTCCTACTCTCTCCGGACGAAGCGGAAGTAAAGTTAGAAATTAACAACCTAAAAAATGACTGTGCCAAAGGATGGGATTCTATTCCGGCTAAGCTTCTCAAACTTAGTCAAGACGCGTTAGTTCCGCCTCTCACAAAGCTTTTTGAGGCCTGTTTTGAGCAAGGAGTTTTCCCCCGAATCTTTAAGAAATCCCTAATCACACCTGTTCACAAGGGTGGAAACCAGGATGATGTTAAAAATTATAGGCCTATCTCAGTTTTATCAGCACTGTCAAAGATACTGGAAAAAATGTTAAACCGTAGACTCATGAAATATCTAGAGCACTTTAAAATAATTTCGAACACACAATTTGGATTTAGGACCGGAAAAAGCACCACAGACGCAGTTAATCAACTAGTTGATTATGTGACCGAAAAAGTGGATAGAAAGCAAAAATGTTTGGGTGTCTTTCTGGACCTAGCTAAGGCTTTCGACACGGTCTGTATTCCAACCCTTGTGACCAAGTTAGAACACGCCGGAATTCGGGGGCGGGCTCTAAGTATCTTTACAGACTTTCTCAAAGACCGGAAACAAAAGGTAAAGATTGGGGAGATCATTAGCAATGAAGCTAGTGTTGAGTATGGTGTGCCTCAGGGTAGCTGCCTCTCCCCAAGTCTTTTTCTGCTTTATGTGAATGACCTATGCCAGCAGTCTCTTACAAACGGGAAAATATTCAGCTATGCGGACGACACAGTGTTGGTATTTCATGAAGAGAGTTGGGATACAGCACAACAGGTTGCGGAGACGGGCTTACGTAAAATCTCTCACTGGCTAGATGCAAATCTGTTGACTCTAAACATCTCGAAAACCTCATTTCTGCAATTTACTTTCGCCAAAACTAAACCTCCAACAATAAACCTCAAAGTCCACTCATGTGGTGACTCCAACGACAATCTTCCATGCTCATGTCTTCCAATTACACAAAAAAAGACTATGAAGTATCTGGGTGTGATCTTGGATGAGGGACTCAGCTGGCGCCCCCATATTGAACAGACTACCTCTCGAGTTAGGAAGCTTATCTGGGCGTTTAAGAGGTTACGACAAGTAGCTGATTTCAAGCTTCTCCGTGCGGTTTACCTGGCATTGGCACAGTCAATTATAGGGTACTGCATCACGGCTTGGGGAGGTGCTTGCAAAACCTACATGTTACACCTCGAGAGAGCTCAAAGATCACTCTTAAAAGTAATGACCTTCAAGCCATACAGATATCCTACAAAAGCCCTGTATGAGAGTTGCCAAGTACTCACAGTGAGGCAACTTTACCTTCTCAATCTTATAATGCAACAGCAAGAACTCACACCGGTAAGTCCCGCAACCACACATAGAAGAACCTTCCCTAATGTGTGTCGCACATTCAAATGTAAGACCGCATCCGCTCGACGGCAACACCTTTACCTAGCCGCCTATATCTACAATAAAATTAACAAAATCCAAAACATCAACCCACCAACAAAAAAACAAACCAAGTTGAAGTTAAACACATGGCTTCAAACATTAAATTACCTAGAGACCGAAAATTTACTTAAACAAGTTTAAGCGGGAAAACCCATTAGTATCTAATGTAAGAAATACACACACACACACACATACACTCACACATACACAGACGCACCACACACTACACACCACACTACACACCACACTACACACCACACACACACACTACACACCACACACACACGCTACACACCACACACACACACTACACACCACACACGAGCATGCAACTCATTTAATGATATCTACATATTTATGTTAATACTGTAGCATGAAAAGTTATTTGTCCAAAAAATCGGGTGAAGACACTGACTCCTGTAACACAGGTACCACCTAGCACGGGAGTCAGGGCTTCAAATTAAGTGTAACTCCTTTTTAAGTCAATAAAACTTTATTATTATTATTATTATTATTTACTGCTCCACTAGGTCGTTTAACTGATGGAGTTCGTACCTACTATCTACAAGTTGTAAGTTGTGCCCGATACCACTAGGCCACTGCTCCACTAGGTCGTTTAACTGATGGAGTTCGAACCTACTATCTAGAAGTTGTAAGTCACGCCCGATACCACTAGGCCACTGCTCCACTAGGTCGTTTAACTGATGGAGTTCGTACCTACTATCTACAGGTTGTAAGTTGTGCCCGATACCACTAGGCCACTGCTCCACTAGGTCGTTTAACTAATGGAGTTCGAACCTACTATCTACAAGTTGTAAGTCGCGCCCGATACCACTAGGCCACTGCTCCCCTAGGTCGTTTAACT